>JAKOOJ010000002.1:194190753-194900753 GCA_022577455.1 Arizona elegans | reverse complement strand
ACCAGGAGACTGTGACTTCTAGCCCCTCCTTAGGCATGAAAGCATCTAGGTAACCTTCAGCTCTTGCTCAGTCCAGTCTACCTCACAGGGTTGTTGTGAGGAAAATAGGAGGAGGAAAGAATATTAGGTATGTTTGCTGCCTTGAGTTATTTATAAAAATAATAAAGGTGGGATCAAAATAAACAACTCTTGGAACAGGTAAGTGACCTTTGATGGCAATCCAGAGATTTTCTGATAATGTTGCCCCTTTTCCCAAAGAACCAGAATTGGTTTTAGTGCCACCTTCACATGCTCAAGCTGGTTATTAAACTGACACAACTTCTCAAATATCAACTATCCACCTGTATGGGCTTTCCACACCTAGACTGCTAAAAAATCTAACCCAGGTTAGTGCAAACCATGCTTTGTATGCTATACAAATGGATTCCATTACAACAGTCAGTTTAGTGACCGTTCAAAGTTATAACATTACTGAAAAATGTGATTTATGGCCATTTTTCACACTTACGACAGTGGTGGGTTGCAAAGCGTGCGACCGAAGAGGCGATCGTATGTGAAGCATGCACACAAAGAGAACCGGTAGTAAAGCCGGTTAGAACCCACCCCTGCTGCACATGCTGAATCACCAAGAGTTTATCCAACAGAAGTCTGCCACAGTCCTTCGGATAAGGCTGGTAAACACCCACCTTTATCTTCTTTGATATGCTGCCAAAGACCTAATTGGCAATTAACTTGGCAAGGCCACATGGAAACACAGAGTCAAAAGTGGAGTTTCAAAGTACAAACCGACACCATCCACAACGTTGCTTCCTGCAAAGTTTCACATTTGTTTGTTCTTCCTTTATGTCTTATGGGAGGGGCCAATCATCTCCAAGCCTTACTCCCGAGTCGACCCTTTTGTTTTAACTGTTCTTGCCTTCTGGCAGCTCTGCGCATGCGTGCACTAGGAACAGGCTCCCCCTGTTCCTCTGCCTCTCTGATGTCCGACTCTGGAGGCTCCGGAGTCCGCACATAACTCTCCGATGGCCCTGGCCCCATTTCTGCCTCCGATGCAGAGCCCTCGTCCAAGCCTTCCCCAGACTCCAGGACTGGCCCATGTTCCTCCCCAGCCTCCTCACTGTCCGACTCTGCTGCCAGCTCCGCAGGCTGCTGGCAGACCACAACACCTCCATCTCAAGGTGGAGAAAGGAAAGCCGTGTCCTAATCTCTTCTTGAGGATAAAGGTTTGGTGTTTTTACATACAGTAAGCCTCAGAGGCTATCGTATTTCATAAACACACATTTATACCTAAGCTCAATTTTATGCAACACCCACGGAAACATCCTAGAGATGTTTGTCATAATCTTATTTCAGTACCTGGAAAAATTATTGGAGGGAAAAATAACAGAAACAAAACTTAAGCTCCCCTTCTTGGAAAATAAAGATAATTTACTTTTCTGCCCACTCACCTCAGGGTATATTCCCCGTGAATCCCCTTTGGCACAACAGAATTTCAAATTTATCAACATGTCTAGATATGCTAAATCCAGAATCACAGTTATTCCAATAGACCCTGATAAAATATGCATGCGTACAAGCAGTTAACTGTTTAAATTATGGGTACAATTTCCAAAATGTATTGGGGGGGCTACACCAGGGGTGGGATTCAAATAATTTAACAACCGGTTCTCTGCCCTAATGACCAGCTGGGTGGGCGTGGCCATGGTGGATGTGGCCAAGGGTGTGTGACAAGCAGCACTCGGCCTCCTGCACCCTGCTGGGAGCACAAACGAGCCACAGAGGGCCAATGCTCCCCCTGCACCCAGTTTTGGGCCTATTAGGCCTCCCTGCAGCATCTTGGGAGCAAAAATGGGCTGTGGGGGGCTACTAGGCCCAAAACGCACCCTGTTTTGGGCCTAGGAGGCCTTCCTGCACTTATCTGGGAGCCAAAACAGGGTGCATGGGGACTTCTGGAAGGGGCAGAGCCAACCAGCAATTTAACAACTGGTTTGCCTGAACTGGCTGAATCCCACCACTGGGCTACACCAATGTTATGGATGAACCAATGTTGGGTCTAGTAATTAAAGGCACTAGGCTAGAAGACATGAGATGGTGATTTTTAGTCCCACCTCAGGCAGGAAACCCAGCTGGGCGACTTTGCAATAGTTCCTCCCTCTCAGTCCAGTTCATAGCACAAGGTTACTTTTGTGAGGAAAATAAAAAGAGAAAGGTGTTTTATGTATTTTTATTTATGAAGACCTCCAAGGTCCCTTCGAACTCTGTCATTCTGTATGTTTGCCACCTTGAGTTACGTATAAAGTAGCAAAGGTGGGCTAAAAACATTTAATAAATATATAAACATCTAATTAAAAATAAATAAAAAACACAGGCCTGGAAAAGGCCACTGAAGTCTCTTCAGCTCCGTGGAAGAATCTAAATCAGGGATATGAAACTTGTGTTGTCACGGCATCGTTACGTGACGCATCACGACTTTTTTCTCCTTCGCTAAACTGGGCATGGGCGTGGCCAGTGCATGATGCATCTGGCCCGCGCACCATGAGTTTGACACCCCTGATCTAAATTGAATTTTACCCAACAGAGGACTTTTGATTGAACATATCTGGTGAAGGATGTGTTCAGAGGATGACCCACCTTTCTGAATAATTGGCACCACTACTTCTCTGCTCTTATGGTTAGGAAGTTTCCCCCCTCCACCCCCACCCCCAATCTTGGGTCCTGCACACTAAACCTAAATTAGAGAGAGAAAGTTCTACCTGACTTTCATCTTTGTGCCTTTTAAATATTTGAAGAACATATCATCCCTCAATCTTTTCTCAGGCGCATCCAGTTCCTTCAATCCCATTCCTTGTTTCCTAATCATTCTTGTTGCTCTTCTTTGAACCAGTTCCAGTTCATTTGAATCCATTATGAGCCGTGGTGGCGCAGTGGTTAGAGTGCAGTACTGCAGGCTACTTTTGCTGACTGCCGGCTGACTGCAATTTGGCAGCTTGAATCTCACCAGGCTCAAGGTTGACTCAGCCTTCCATCCTTCCGAGGTGAGTAAAATGAGGACCCAAATTGTTGGGGGCAATACGCTGACTCTGTAAAACCGCTTAGAGAGGGCTGTAAAGCACTGTAAAGTGGTATATAAGTCTAAGTGCTATTGCTATTGGTATTATAAAGTGTGGGTTCCAAAACTGACATAAAACTCAAGCTCGGGGTGGACTAAGCATAATTGAGTGGCATGGTCCCTCCCCATGATTTAGGAACTATAGCTTGGTTGGCGAAAACAAACATTACAATTAGTTGCTTTTTCGTTTTGTTTGTTTGCAGTTATATTGCACAGCTAGATGATACTGGGAAATAGGTTGAACCAGACTGTCTCAAAGATCCCTTCCTAAAATCTCTGTTGTCACTGATGGGAAAATTAGTTATAATGCTGAAAATATCTCAGAAGAGATTTTCCTCAGCAATACAGCAGGGGATGGGTGCATATACTTAATTTCATAATGATTTGTTCTCTTTTCCACAGCTGCTATTATTATTATTATTATTATTATTATTATTATTATTATTATTATTACTCATTTTTTTTAAAAAATGCATACATTAAATATAAGTATTTATATTTAATGCTTTGTATATATCCGTGATGAACCATTCCATGCGGAATACAGAAATGGCAGAAACCTTTTTTTCATGGGTGAATTCCAAATATTATACTATAATACTTTGATTGTACATATGTCCTCCCCCACACACAGAGACACTCAAAAATTAAACCTGTTAATTTTGTTCTGTGCAAATTATTTTCTAAGCTCAGAAATCAAAGGACTGTCCCTGAACTATTTAACATTCAGTATAGAACAAGATGTCCTTACCTCAGTTTCTTATTTTTTTAAAAAAAATTAAGGCATCAAAATCAGAAAAGAGACAGCATATGAAAGAAAAACTAAAAAAGAAGCATGGAGGGAGAAATATTGTCACTATTCCTGACCATCACATACTTTTTCTTTGAGATCAGTATGTTCTCTGACAGGAAAGAACTACAAAGGAGGCTATTTAAAAAACTCCTGGAAGCACCAGGTAGAAAAACATTGTTACAGAACTGGTTTTTTTTTTTTTTTTAAGAAAAAGAACAAGGCTGATGATGTTTTTTTTTAATCTGATGTCTATTTTGGTTAATAAAAAGACACAAGAAGAAATGTGGTAGCCATAATCTTATATTTGCTTCCCATTTCCACTTCTTTCTTTCTTTCTTTCTTTCTTTCTTTCTTTCTTTCTTTCTTTCTTTCTTTCTTTCTTTCTTCTTTCCTTCCTTCCTTCCTTCCTTCCTTTCTTTCTTTCCTTCCTTCCTTCCTTCTTTCTTCCTTTCTCTTTTTTCTTTCTTTCTCTCTCTCTTTTTCTTTCCCCTTCTCTTTTTCCTCTTTCTTTCTTTTTTCTCTTTCTTCTTCCTTCCTTCCTTCCTTCCTTCCTTCCTTCCTTCCTTCCTTCCTTTCTTTCTTTCTCACTACAACAACTCAGAGGGGTAGCAAATAAAATTGAAATGGAAACCACAGTAGAAAACCGTGGAACACGCATTATAAAACTTATAATTCAAAAAGGAAAAATGGCAGCCAAAAATAAAAGCAATATCATGTAATATAAATCCATCTGGGCTTCACAATCGCCCAGAGCTGGGCAAATAGCTAGGTTTTCAATGCTTTCCAGAAAGCCAGCAGGTTTCGGATTGATCTGAGCTCAAGTGGTAAGATGTTCCAGAGGCAGGTATCGCGGCAGAAAAAGATATGCTTCCTGGGTCCACAAGATGACATTCTTTGATGGATGAGACCCAAACATGTCCCTCCTGTCAGAGTGAAAAGAATGGGGCCTTTAAATATCCTGGATTTAAAGCCTTTAAATATCCTGGACCTGAGTCCAGAAGGCCCTCCGAATAGTTCAGGCTAGTTCAGGCTACAGCACGGGTGTCAAACTCAATCACGTCACGTGACATATCATGACCTATCACGACTTTTTTTGCCTTTGTGGAGCCGGGGTAGACGTGGCCTGCCTGTGACGCATTTGGCTCACAGGCTGCCAGTTTGACAGGCCTGGTACAGTAACGCAATCCCACATAGAACTAAACATGGGACATTATCAGTCCTGGAGGGGAATTTTCCTCATCCAGACCCTATAGCCTCCAGACACTGAGTCAAGACCCTCAGGGCATCATTGGTCAGCTCAGCCAGGGAAGATATACAACTGAATATTATGCTTATGGAGATTCTCAGTTATCCAGGACTGAAGAAGCTTCTTGGATGAGAAGCGAAGGGTCTTCAACGAAAAACAAAGTCCAGTTGCCTTTTGGAAAAGCACCTTTGGGACAACTGAATATTATCTGCTTGCTAGGATAGCCTCATTCCATGCCATAGGATGAGCTCATTCAGGGGCTTCATAGAAACGGGAAATAAAAATGGACAGAATGTTGAAACCTTAGACACTCCACAAAGCAGCAACTGCAAGCAACAACTCTCCCTTCCTATAACACTGAATGGAACTTACCTCAGAACTACTGTACTGTATGCCTCCCACACTTAATTCTCATTCTAGAAGGCAGGTGTGAGCTTCAAACATTTTAGCAAGGGGTTCTCTGCCCGGTTGCTGGGCGTGTGTGGCCATGGTGGGCGTGCCCTAGTTGGCCTCCTGCACCACAGTGGGAGGGGGGCTTTTTGCCCTCCTCGGCCTCCGGAGGCTTTCTTCAAGCCTCCGGGAGGGCGAAAATGGCCTCCCCAGGTTCCAGAGGCTCTTCATTTCCAGCCTTCCCGAACTCCACAGACCCGTTTCCGGCCTTTCCAAACTTCACGTAGGTCCATTTTTCATCCTCCCCGAGCCTCTGTGCACGCCCTGCACTTATCTGCATCCAAAACGGGCCACGTGGAGACTCCTGGGAGGGGTGGGGCAGGGTGGGTGAGGCCAGCTAGGAGTGAGATTTGGGGGTTTGCCGAACTGCACAAAATCTTAGCTAGAGGTTTTCCTGAACCCCTGCGAGCTCCCAGCAGCCCACCCCTGCTAGAAAGATACCTTGATCAATGGTATCAAAAGCTGCTAAGAAGTCAAGTAGAGCAAGTATGGATGAACAATTCTGTTCCTATCAGAGATCATTCACAAGTACAATCGATGTTCTTTCAATCTAATTTGGGCTAAAATTCCTTTATGGCTGGGGAAAAATAAGCTTTATAGCATGCAGTGCTTTGGATCAGGGCATTGGTAAACTTTCCATGGGACAATTCGCTGCGGGACAAGAGCAGAGGTGGTATTCAGCTGGTTTGGACCAATTCGGCCGAACCGGTAGTAGCGACCTGCGGGTGGGGGTGCTGCCCATCTGCCTCAGAGCTATGCCATCCTATGTAGCCACATTTTCAAGGTGTACACATATGTTGAAGCCGAGCGTGTGCACAAAGTGCATTCACGGAAGGCCATGAGTATGCACAGAGGTGGTGCGTGCAAGCGAGCGAGCATGCACTCACGCTCACATTGTTGGTGCTGGGCGAACTGGTAAGTAAATTATATGAATCCCACCTCTGGACAAAAGTACACTAATATCAAAGAAATGGTGGAATAGAGTCATTAAAGAAAGGATGCACAGAATGGAATGTGAATGACAAAAATTGATTATTTTTTTTAAAAAAATTGAATAATTAAATTGAATTCTTAAATTGTGCTACGGTAAATTGTCCCATTCTGACCACAATATGCATGTGAATGTGATTATGATATGCCTTTCAATCTAAAGGTCAATCCTTCTCAGAGGGGTATTTCCTTTGCTCATTAAAGGAATTAATAAGCCTTAGAAGAAGTTCTGGATGGAAATAATTGGACAGAACAATTCTAGATAAGGAGGGATGATAAACAAAGCTGTGACACATTGATGCATTCTTTAACCCAGTGAGCCCTTGTGGAGACACCGAAATGGACACATCTTGTTTCAGAAATACACAGAAACAGTTGAGTTCCTTCTAATTATACTGTCTAATGGCATCAAATTAAGGACTACAATACATGGATTCCCACAGTGTCTGTAACCTGTACACCCACTAGGAAACCAGTACCTTCGAAATCAATGAGTCTTAAAAGACGAATTACACATGAGCTATTGATGAAACGTGGGAGATGTTTAGCATTATACCACCTGACAGCTGTTTTCACATGGCATGCTGTCCATGTGCTGCGGCTTACTGGGAGTTGGAGACAATTCGCTCGATATCAGCCCAGACTTCTAAAAAAGAAACTCTTGCATAATACGATGGAAAACTAACCCAGCCAAAGTGCGATCCATGTGCATGCTTGGTCATATGGAAAGAGGCGATGGAGCATTGCCAAATTATTCTGAGAAGGTCAAACTAAAAGCACTGGATTTGCATATAGAAAGTATCAGGTTGAAGCCAGACGGGGAAAAAAAATCTACTTTCTGACATTGAGAAGTCACCAATAGACAGATCGGCAACATTGAAGTATGGGACTTTGGACTGCAAGAGGGTCTCTTATGCTTCTAAATCAGGATGCTTCAGTTCGTGTGAAATTCAATCGGAATCTTCCCAAGCTAGCTAAAATGTCTTGCTATAATTTTGCACAGTAAAGCCAAAGGTTACCTGCTCAACCTTTGAGAGTGTTCATGCAGTTTTCTTAAATTAAATTACAAATCTAAGATAGGTTACTTTTACCCTTGGTTGGTTGTTATGGCTTAGTTAAATCAAACTAGCCCAGCCAATTTCATCTTTTTATGATTTGAAATACTGTACAAACCAGTGGTGAAATGTAAAATTTGTTACTACTGGTTCTGTGGGTGTGGCTTGGGGGGGATAATGTGACTGAATGGGCGTGGCCAACATTTTTTTTTCCTTTTAAAACCATTTTTTCTACAACCTCTTCGGCCGAAGAGGTTGTTAAAAAATGCTTTTAAAAGCCTCTGACGATCAGGCAACTCAGCTGGGATTGTCAGAGGCTTTTAAAGGCTTTTTTTCTACAAGAGGTTGTAGAGTCCCAAATCCGGATTTCATCCTGTTTGATCAGACAATCTGTTAATTTTTGTTGATTGGGTTAGTCCCATCGCCTGGCTCTGCGAAACGCAGAGTTCCCCCGAAGCCCGGAGCAGCGGCGAGCTGGATAGGGAGCCACATTCTGCTTCCTCCCCAAGAGTAAAAAAAAAACTCTGGGGAGTTCGCAGAGGGCTCTACCTGTTCTCGCCGGCTCTCTCTCACGTCTCCTCAAGGACACGGAGTTTTTCGAGCCATCTCTCAGCTGTAGAGGCGGCTCTTACGGGCGACGAGGCTGGCGGTCCCAAAAGACCATCTGGCGGCGACGGAAGCCAAACCGGAAGCCGTACCTTATGATTCTTGATGAACGTATCTTTTCTTTTATGTACACTAAGAGCATATGCACCAAGAAAAATTCCTTGTGTGTCCAATCACACTTGGCCAATAAAAAAATCTATTCTATTCTATTCTTATTAGTAACCTTGACTATCACTAAGTGTTGTATCTTTTTATTTTTGACTAATGTATTTTATTCTCCTTATGTACAATGAGAGCATATGCATATTCTATTCTATTCTATTCTATTCTATTCTATTCTATTCTATTCTATTCTATTCTATTCTATTTGAGTATAGATGGTCCTGAGTTCTGAGAGGGGAAGAAAAATGCCTTTGAGAATTGTTTCCATGTCGTGCATGATTTATTTATTCGTCTTGTGGTTTCCCTTATTTGTTTTCACTCCAGACTAAAAAGCCATAACTGCTACAATTTTACTCACGTGCTTACTCAGTGCTTTCCCCCCTTTAATCATTTCTGTTCCAAAAACTCATCTTTTATGGATGGGAAAAGATAATGAGGGAAACACCACCTAATTATTCGTTCAGGGTGGCAAAATGTCCAGGACTTCAGATGCTGAATAAAATCAACCTTGTGATAATTTGTTCTCAATCTTCTTCTAATGAAAGAACCTCAGGAAGCATTAATAGTCAAACTGGTTTCCAGAAAGACCTCCCTAAATGGATGCTCAGACTATATTTTCTTGGAAGAAAAAAAAAAACATCCTAGAATAAAGATCCTAATTGGTGAGTGGGCATGCTAATCTCAGCTATCTGAGTTTCACAAAGTCCTCCTCAAAATGAGCCATTCAGGAGAGTCATTATTTTAAAAAATTGTGATATTCTGAGGGAGCAGTACATTTACTCTTCTCAGAAAATAATTTCACAATTTCAAGAACATTTGATGGGGGAATGAAACCTCACAAAGGACTAAACTCCTGAAGTTTCATCTTGATGCTCCTTTGCAGAAAACCGTTTGTACACTTTTATGCTTTTCCAGATAGAGTGCAAAGTCCTAAATTTAGCTATCTTACCATTTCACTAAGGTGGAAAAGATTTTGCCTAGATTCTAGGCATGTCATTATGGGCAATTGGGCCATCAAAATAGATAACAGAATAACAGACTTGGAAGGGACCTTGGAGGTCTTCTAGTCCAATCCCCTGTTCAAGCAGGAGACCCTAGGCCATTTCAGACAAGTAGCTGTCCAGTCTCTTCCTAAAAACCTCCAGTGATGGAGCACCCACAACTTCTGAAGGCAAACTGTTCCACTGATTAATTTGTTCTCACTATTAGGAAATTTTTCCTTAGTTCTAGGTTGCATCTCTCTTTGATAAACTTCTATCTGTTACTTCTTGTCCTGGCTTCAGGTGCTTTGGAGAATAGGTTAACCCCCTTCTTCTGTGTGACAACTCCTCAAATATTGGAAGAGAGCTTAATTTCCTATAGCAGTTTTCTCTCCCTCAGCCTAAAGTTTTAGAGAAAGAAGCAGATCTCTGGCCCTTATTGGTCCAAAGATGCACGGCAGTGGAGGACAGTGGTCAACCAGATGGGGAGCCACCTGCCTTCACGAACACAGGAGAGGATTGTCTACAGATGGGCAGTGGTAATGAGAGACAACAGATCCCCTTTGACGAGGAACAGCTGCCTCCCCCACCCGATCTGAGGGCACAGAGAGTGGAGTGGAGGGAAGCTCAGAGGAAGTCTGCGAGGCTGCCCGCAAGGAACATCTGGCTCCGGGTGATTTACCAGAGACTGGAGGCGGATGTGGTCATCGGGAGCAACCATTTGTCTCAGCACACAAACATCCCTGACTTTTGGAAACCTTGACTCCTAAACTTTTGACTCGTGTTTCAGCCTTTTGATTTGCATATCAGAGCTTTGCAGGCTCTGACTCTGGGTTGTTTTGCAAACTCTGCTTCTAGTTTGTGGACTTTGACTTGCTTCCAGAGGTGGGCTTCAAAAATTTTAGCAAGGGGTTCTCTGCCCAGTTGCTGGATGGGCATGGCTATGATGGGTGTGGCCTAGTCAGCCTCCTGCACCACTTTGGGGGGTGTTTTTGCCCTCCCCAGACTTCAGAGGCTTTCCTTGAGACTCCAGGAAGGCGAAAATGGCCTCCTCAGGCTCCAGAGGCCCTCTGGAGGCCGGAACTTCTGGCAAGCCCATGTTTCACCCTCCCCGAGCCTCCACGTGCACCCTGCACTTTACCAACATCCCTGGAGGGCTGTCTGTCATTGTTTAGTGGTGCAATAGAGACTTTGTTGCTGTCTACATTTGCTCTGACCTGGGTCAGAACAACCTAAATCACAGATTTCAACTTGCGTACAAATAATCAGCAACATTCTTTACCAAAGTTAACTCCTGAACTTAGAGAAGTTAGGAACTCCTAAATTCAGGAAACATACAGCATATATTGCAGAAAACAACTTTCTGGGGAGAAAATCAAGAGTGGTTCTTGAAACAGATTCATTCATCTGCTTGCATAAACCTTACTCTTTAATCCTGAGGAAAACAGAATAACCAAGCAGTTATCATGGGACTGCATGGAAGAACAGTGATTGAATTACAGATGCATCACTTTTGCAACCTTTTCTCCATGGGGATTACATGCCAAGGCTGTTCATCAAAAGGGGGAAAACCCCCAGATCTTAAATTGGCATCTCTATTCTTGGAATATTGTACACAATCTGTCAGGGAGGTTATTTTCATGCTTTCTATTAGGAGCCCTGGAGTGAAAACAAATCAGATTCTGAATCATTGAGACATGTGCACCTTTCCTCTTTACATTGTACTATTATGGGCAATAAATCTTGCAGGAAGGTTCTGCATGTATACAAATGGGAAGTGCATGCTCTATTGATGTGCTTCAAGGATCTGGCTTTGGGCTTTCTTCCCACCGTACCTGGATCTGCTGAATTTGGTTCATTGACAGGATGAGGTTGGTTCACATCTTAAAATCTCCCCTTTTAAGTCACAATTGACTCAGATGCATCTGCATTGTTTTATTGACAACAATGCAAATCTGCTTTACCATTGCTTTCCTCTGTCTTTTTTACTTCCAATCTAGTCTAGTTTTTCTTCTTCCTAGCATATTCCCACAGATGCAGGGTCTGCGTTTCGGATCATTGAATGCCACTTTGTGCGGTCAGCTGCATCTCCGGGGGGCAGGCCCGTGGCTTGCATGTCTTTGTTGATGGTGTCTTGCTATCTCTGTTTTGGATGTCCACAAGGTCGCCGGCCATTGACTTCTAGTTGGTGGGCATTCTTGGCAATGGTGGAAGGTGCTGCTTTCTGGACATGTCCATACTAGTGGAGCCGGCCTTCTCTCATCTTCCCTGTAACTGGTGCCACACCAAAATGCTGTCGAATTGTGTTATTTGTGATGTGGTCAAGAAGGGAGATGCCTGATATCCAACGGAGCATTCGCATTTCCACGGCATGGAGAGAGCTTTCGGTCCCTGTTGCTACCCAGCATTCAGCATTCAATTCCAACCTAGTCTACAACCCAGAACATTCCTCAATGTCACCCTTCCAAACCTTGGCTCACCTAAAGCCGCCAAATCCCTTTGAAGATACAACATAATTTTATTTGCATGCACACAAGCAGTAATTCACTGTAACACTGGACACCTAGAAAAGGTTTGATACTCTGCTGAGCGGCCACAAGCAAAAGCACAGTCCAAGTTTATATACTTTCGGTCCACTATATTGCAAAGGTGCAGAGACATCACCCTGCCAACAAAAGTGCATATAGTCAAGGCTATGGTGTTCCCAGTTGCAATGTATGGCCAAAGAATTGAGGCCTTTGAACTCTGGTGCTGGAGAAGACTCCTGCGAGTCCCTCGGACTGCAAGGCAATCAAACCGGTCAGTCCTAGAGGAGATCAACCCTGACTGCTCTTTAGAAGGCCAGATCCTGAAGATGAAACTCAACTACTTTGGCCACCTAATGAGAAGGAAGGAGTCACTGGAGAAGAGCCTAATGCTGGGAATGATTGAGGGCAAAAGAAGAATAGAACAGCAGAGAATGAGGTGGCTGGATGGAGTCACTGAAGCAGTCACGTGAGCTTAAATGGACTCCAGAGGATGGAAGAGGACAGGAAGGCCTGGAGGAACATTGTCCATGGGGTCACAATGGGTTGGACACAACTTCGCAACTAACAACAATATTGCAAAGGCACCAGAAAGAAAAAGGCAGATGCAGTGGAAATCAGAGTGTGACTTTGGAATATTTTAGATAAACCCATCCATTGGACTGTATAATTGTTGATTCCTTCCTACCTATTAGCATGCTAACCGTACTATCTTTGAAATATGATCAGTGCTTAGAAACAGTTTGATCTATTGGGCTTTTCTGACTGAGTCTTCAATTCAGCTTGGTGTAAATGTTTTCTTATGAGGGCACTTTAAGTAGTTCATCTGTTTTGGGGTGATAGTGAAAGCAACGTCCATGTGTGTATGGGGAGAGTATATTTTACCATCACAAAAAACTATCTAGTCTTACCCCACTTAGCTTTATTCAAGATCAGCCAAGGTCATCTCTGTAAAGGTTCACATCCTACTGGCAAGTTTGGGGCTAGATTAGTGTTTGAAGAAGGAATGACATTTTATTGGCAGAACATCTCTTTTGTCTTTATGTGTTTTGTGCTCAATCAGTGGAATTACTAATTAAAGCATTTTGCCAGCACAGAGATGGAGAAGAACAGAGATGGAGGAAAGATCTGGCACTAATTTGAGACTGCTTCAGTAGATGGTAGATTCTTAGAGGGGAATGAAAATAATCCCCTGCCTATTTAACCCAGAGAAGATGTCTTCTAAGGTCAGGTTGATCAGTAGACTAATTTCTCTTCTAGATGTGTGGACTTCAATTCCCAGAATTCCCCAGGTAACATGGGAATTGACAAGAAGAATGCTTTGGATGACATTCCATAAAAGGTCCAGCAGCCAAAATGTAAATTTTCCCTAAAGTCAACAAATGAGGGCATAAGGAAAGAAGATTGGCTGCATCTGGAAAATAGTCAACCAAATAGTGATAACCAAAAGGGTAGCAAGGAGGAAAGATGCATGGAAGAACACAATGATTCTGTACAACCTGTGCAATAATACGCTGAAGAATACCAAAGGGAACGGTCAATTTATGATTCAGGAAAAGGTACGAAATGAATCAAGGACACTTCGCTGCTTATAATGGGGCCTGTGTGCCTTCTCAGCCAGGACTACAGCTTAAAGAGATTTGCTGTACCATTCAAATACAGATTATTGTTTTGTTTATTCTGTGTACTCTAAGGTAGTCTTGTCATTTAGCAAGACAAGGTTATTGTCTTAGGCGGCAAAGTTGGTAGTGTACAGAAGATCGTGTGCTCAACTCCTAGGAATTGCTCCATTGGAACACCAAGCACTGTGTTCTACATCTGTGATGCAGCCTCCTAAATGTTCCTTCTGCCATCAGGGAGAATATGAGATGCTATTCCATCCCACTGTTGAAGGAAGATTCAATTACAGGTCTAGACGGTTTGGGTAAGCGGTATGTGTGTGTGCCTCTGTGTGTGTGTGTGTCTCTGTGTGCATAATATGGTCCTTTGCTTCTGGCAGTAAAATGTCTGGACTTAGTTCTAACTGTCCTGAAATAGTCACTGTTTGGAGCCCTAAGTTTCCATTTGCTACATACCTGGACTTAAGGTGTGGGTTTCTTGGGTTATCTGTGTCCAATTTCTGTATTTTTCAGAACCACAGAAATTGCAAAAGTGTCCTGGAAGAAGGCAGTGGGAAACGAATCTTCTTATACTGTTGTCAAGAATGTAACACAGATGCATCCATGAAGTCATCTGGAGTTGAGCTACTAGTATTATTATTGTTGTTGTGATGATGATGATGATGATGATGATGATGATGATGGTTGGTCACACAGTTAGCCAGAAGTTTCGACATTTGACATTCTATCTATCTATCCATCCATCCATCCATCCATCCATCCATCATCCATCCATCCATCCATCCATCCATCCATCCATCTATCTATCATCTATCGATCTATATTTATCTATCTATCTATCTATCTATCTATCTATCTATCTATCTAGTCTTTCTGAAAGGCCTGGGATAGGCAGATGCTGTCTTTTAATAATATTAAAAATGTCACTGCAAGATGTAAGCTGTTCCAATTAAAGCTTCCTTTTGGAATTGACTGATAAAGATCTTGTCAATGCCAGTGGTATTCAGGTGATGCTCCAGATGTTTGGGGATTGCACCAGAGGCACCTATTGGTACTATCTTGGCTTTACTTTGCCACAGTCATTCAAGTTCTATTTGCAGTTTTTTGTATCTTGCGATTCCAGTTCTTTCTCTTCTCTTCTCTTCTCTTCTCTTCTCTTCTCTTCTCTTCTCTTCTCTTCTCTTCTCTTCTCTTCTCTTCTCTTCTCTTCTGTTGTCTTCAGGTACAGCAATGTCAACAGTTGCAAAATCTGGCATGTTATGCTTGATGCTAGACTGTTTGAATTCTAAGGTCCCAGCGTACTTTAGCTTCTTCATTTTCTATTATTTTGTCTGTTTGTAGACCCATCAGTTCTTGCTTGCAGGGAAATGGTATTTCTTGCAGATATTCCGATGCACCATTGCGGCTTCTTTGTTGTGCTGTTGTTCTTAATCAGTCTGTGCAATCTTCTTGCAGCAGCTAAGTAGCCCACTGTTTCTTCAGTCTCTTTGCTGTCTGTTGCCATCTTCTCAATTCTTAAATTATTATGTACACATCTTCCTAAAAATATCCCTAGGATAACATAATATATCAGTGTGCCGATCCAAACAATGTGGCCTCTTCTAGTTGACAGATGGAAATTTTGTCAATGCACAGATTTTCTAAGTGGCACCCAAGGTGTGTTGGTATGGCACCCAGTGGGCCAATAACCACAGGAACCATCAAAATCAGTTTATGCTATAATCTTTCATCTTTGATTTTCAGACTTTATATTTTGTGACCTTCTTCAATTCTTTGTCTTCTATTCTGCTGTCCCCTAGTATTGCCACATCAGTTGTCCACACTTTCTTCCTTTCAATCACAGTTTAAATCTGATGGGTTGTGAGCCAAGGCATTATTAGTTTGTATCTGGAAATCCCACAATATTCTTACCTGCTTGTTTTCATCTACTTTTCCAGGTCTATATTCCCACCATTTGTTCCAAGCATTCCTTTTAAGTATCCCTGCTTTATTGGTTCCAATTTATAATAACAGACCACAATGACATGGTTTTCAAACATAGTATACTTTTGTCTTGTCTGTGGTTGTTGTGGATAGGATAGGATAGGATACGATAGGATAGGATAGGATAGGATACGATAGGATAGGATAGGATAGGACACGACAGAACAGGACAGGACAGGACAGGACAGGACAGGACAGGACAGGAGAGAGCTGGAAGAGACTTTGGAGATCTTCTAGTACAGCCTCCTGCTCTGGCAGAAGACCCTATACCATTTCATACAAGTGACTATCCAGTCACTTTCTTAAAAACCTCCAGTGATGGAGCACCTAAAACTTCTGGAGGCAAGCTGTTCCACTGGTTAATTGTCCTCACTGTTAGGAAGTTCCTCCTTAATTCCAGGTTGCTTTTCTCTTTGATTAGTTTCCATCCATCGTTTCTTGTCCTGCCGTCTAGTGCTTTGAAGAAGAATTTGACTCCCTCTTTCTTGTGGCAGCCCCTCAAATATTGGAATACTGCTATCATGTCACCCCTACTTCTTCTTTTCTCTAGACTAGCCAAACCCAAAAACTCTGATGCAGTCCTTGTTGACCCAGGCAATGACCAATCCAATACAGGATTCTTTTTCTGTATCCTCACCATATTAAATGGGTTGATGAATACATTTAAGAGCAGTTCTTCTGCTATGATCTGTCTGGCATGGTTGGCCCTTCTGGTAGGTTACACTATCACACACACACACACACACACACACACAAACCTCCAAAGCTCATCATAGCATCACAAGCCCCTCCCCCGTGACAGAGGGGTGTCCACAAAAGTGACTTTATTGTTCTTGTTGCTGCTTTCATTCATCCTCCTCTTCCTTTTCAAAAGTTATTTTGAACTCCCATATAGATATATGCAAAACTTTATCACCAGCACTAAAATATTGCTACTAAATCTGGTAGTAGGATTGTCCAGAGAATTATACAGACTATTCTAAAGTGGATGCAATGGGCCAAATCCTAGCCAACTGTCAGATTAAATGAGAACCCAGCTTTCAATCTTCCCTTTGTCCTGGGCTCTAGGCAAGAACTGATTTAAAGAGGAAGAAAGAACAGAATAGTATAGATGTGCAAATATCCCAAAGGAAAGTTCTTATGGTAAAAATAATTCTTGGATCATGGCATAGGACAGGGGTCAGCAACCCGTGGCTCTGGAGCAGCATGTGGCTCTTTCATTCCTCTGCTCTGGCTCCCTGTTGCTGGTCGGCTCTACAATTGATAGGGCTTTTGATTAGGACAGGTAGAGGAAAAAGGATGCCGTGCTGGGAGGAGACTCTATGGTGGGGAAACTGGACTTCCGGTCAGCTCAGAATTGGACGAGGGCTTCTGGCTAGGACCTTTGTGGCTCTTTGAGTGTTTAAGGTTGCCGACCCCTGGCATAGGAGGTCTACAAAGGCTAACTGTCAGGTTTCGAGGTCGTCTCAAATAAATTGCATTTCAAACAAAGTCTTTGAAGGAAAACTCCTATTTATTAAGCACGACATTCTAAATCAGACTCCATCAAAGCCAACACTGACTTCCAGATCCAAAACCCTCCCTTTCCGTTCCCCACTCCCCTGCACTCATTGGCCATCTTCCAAGTCATTCTACCCCTAATCTACTGCTCTAGCTCAAAGGAATTTCCCCCCTCCCATCCCATCTCCTAGGGGATATTATCTCCAGGGAAAATAAGTAGGTGAAAAGTCAAACGCCTCCGCTTTCCAGACGCCTCTGCTTCTCCTTCTTATGTCAGCACTAGAGTAAATGCAGCTTGAAGTGCTGACACTAACATGATCCAAAAAAGCTTCTACCATTCTGTCTATGTATTACTGACACTGATACGGTAATGGTAATATAGGTAAAATAGAAACAGTATAGGGCAGTGATGGCGAAACTTTTCAGCACCAAGTGCCAAAAAGGTCTTGCAGAAACGTTGTGCATGCATGCATGTGCTCATCAGGGCTACGCTCCAGAAAAATGGAACTTCTGGGTTCCATTTTTCTGACAATCAGCAGGCTGGCACGCATGCGCATACCAGATTTGGCACTGCCACGCACGCAAAGGACATGCATGCCAGAAACCCGGAAGACAAACAAGCAAGGCTGCGCTTGCTGGGTGACATGGCTTCACATGCCACTTTGGGCACACGTGCCATAGGTTCGCCATCACAGGTATAGGGTTTTCTTCTTGAGCGGGGAGTTGGACAAGAAGGTCCCTTCCAACTCTGTTACTCTGATTGGCAAACAACTCTCCAGGAATCTGCACAAGGCTCTTAATGTTGGATAAGGACCTTCCATATCTCAAGCACATATTGTGCCATTGATCCAAGGATTTCTTGGTGTTCCCTGAACTCGGTTGTTTGTTTGTAGATGTTTCATTACCCAACTAGGTAACATTATCAGTCTGCAAGTAAGCAGCCACGTTCAGAGAGCATCAAGAACTCCACAGTTCAACCCTGAGCTACAGATACTCTTCTATTGATACTACTGATCCTCAGTTTCCCCTAAGCTTGGAAATGATAATTCCAGCCTTTCACATTCAGCAAACCACTGATTTAAAACAGTGTGCAGGAAAGTTTGTTCCAGAGCTCATTTGCAAAGGGACACCAACCCTTTCTTCTTGCAAGCGTTCTACTTACCATGAGCTCTTGGTGGTCTCTGAGCTCGGTTGTTTGCTTACAAACATTTCACTGCCCAACTAATATCATCAGTGCTTATTCAGAATATCTCCTATCCCCGTCTTTTCTCATTTACTTCTTTGACAACTTCGTAAAACGTCTGTACAGAGTAGATATGCCAAGTCACCTCTTTACTCAATTAGAAATAGTAGTGTAAATGTCACTTGTCTTAACCTTTACAGGAAGAAATGATCCAGAAAGAAAAGTGAAGCGAGATTCCCTACAATCTCCTACTCCAGGGGTGGGCCAATGTGGCCCTTTTACAACCTGTGGACTTCAACTCCCAGAATTCCTGAGACAGCTTGGCTTGACAGCTTGACAGCCAAGCTGTCTCAGGAATTCTGGGAGTTGAAGTCCACAGGTTGTAAAAGGGCCACATTGGCCCACCCCTGTCCTACTCCAGTCTTCAGAGTTCCTGTTGGAAAACTGTATTCATATCAATTTCATTATTTGTTGTTGTTCTCAATCACTATGTTGTGTCCAATTCTTTGAAACCCCCATCGACCATAGCATACCTGGCCCCCTTGTCCTCCACTGTCTCCCAGAGTTTGCCCAAATTCATGTTTACTGCGTGGATGACACTATCTAACCATCTCATTCTCCTGTCCCCTTCTCCTTTTGCCTTCAATCTTTCCCAACATCAGGGTCTTTTCCAATAAGTCCTCACTTCTCCCAAAGACAGATAACTATGGGCACACCATTAGCAGGAGAAGGGCACAAAGTGGCCTCATGCAAGTCCTAGTGGACTACCATTTAAATATGAGCCAACAGTGTGCAGCAGCTGCCAAAAAAGCCAACACAGTTCTAGGCTGCATAAACAGAGGGATAGAATCAAGATCACATGAAGTGTTAATACCACTTTATAAGGCCTTAGTAAGGCCACACTTGGAATACTGCATTCAGTTTTGGTCGCCACAATGTAAAAAAGATGTGGAGACTCTAGAAAGAGTGCAGAGAAGTGCAACAAAGATGATTAGGGGACTGGAGGCTAAAACATATGAAGAACGGTTGCAGGAACTGGGTATGTTTAGTTTAATGAAAAGAAGGAGTACGGGAGACATAATAGCAGCGTTCCAATATCTCAGGGGTTGCCACAAAGAAGAGGGAGTCAACCTATCCTCCAAAGCACCTGAGGGCAAGACAAGAAGCAATGGGTGGAAACTAATCAAGGAGAGAAGCAACTTAGAACTAAGGAGAAATTTCCTGACAGTTAGAACAATTAATCAGTGGAACAACTTGCCTCCAGAAGTTGTGAATGCTCCAACACTGGAAATTTTTAAGAAGATGTTGGATAATCATTTGTCTGAAGTGGTGTAGGGTTTCCTGCCTAAGCAGGGGGTTGGGCTAGAAGACCTCCAAGGTCCCTTCCAACTCTGTTATTCTATTCTATTCTATTCTATTCTATTCTATTCTATTCTATTCTATTCTGTCATTATATAGATATTGGTGTCTCTCCTTCTCCTTCAGAAACCTTAACTGGAAGGCAAGATTGACTAAACCATCCCAGTTTGGGGATAACCAGGAGATTAATTCATTTTGCACTAGAATACAACGCAAGAACATCTAAATTCCAAAGTGCTGGAAGCGACAAGTACTTAATGTTCTCAATACTATGAGCAAAACAAGTGAAACAGCATGATTAAGAATCAGAGAATTACTGGAGGAAAGGAGAATGACACCTTGCTGTGAGTAAAATGTTGGTTGTTTAAATGAAAATTAACATTTAATTGCAATAGGAGATATTAAAGAGGGTGATCACTGGACGCATTAATAAATGAAAGGAGAAAATACATGATACCTCTTGCATCTATTCTTAAAGTAGGAGAAAGCACATACAACCTGTTCCTTTTTCTCTATTTTACTAGAGCCAGTTTGAGATGAAGTTTCTATCAGTCTCTTTCATCCACTTTTCTTTCATCTATTTTCTCCTAGGAGAACCTCTGTCTCTTAGCTGATACAGTTTGGATTAAACAAAACCTTGCTTTCATGCACAGAAGACCTGCCTATCAACAAAATTATATCATCTGGTCCAGTTCAACAAACAAAGAAGATAGATCAAACTGCTAAAACTCTGTCAAATTGAATTGTTACAATGGAGTTTTGCATCAATTTCTCATCTATCCATCCAGCCTTCTCTGATAGATTGCTTTGATTGTCCCAAAGGCAGGGGTGAAATGCTCCCAGTTCAGACCGGCTTGGGCGAGTAGGTAGCGATGGCAATGGGCAGTTCGGAGAACTGGTAGCAAAAATCCCTGACCCCGCCCCCCTGCCCACTGAGCCGCGCGATCATCAGATGATCTGATGATCTTTTCTTTTTAATGGCCAAGCTCTGATGATCCCAGCTGAGTTGCCTGCTAATCAGGCAACTCAGCTGGGATCGTCAGACCCACTTAAAAGACAAAAGTTTTTTCTTGTAAATGGCTCTGATGATCCAAGCTCTGATGATCTCAGCTGAGTTGCCTGCTAACTGGTAGCAAAAATTCCTCCCCCAGCCACCAGCTTGCTTACCTTAGCTGCTGGTCGCAACGCCTGCCTTGCTTCGCTTGTTGTAATACCTGCAATCCATTGCATCAGCAAGCAACTGAATCTCCCTGCCTGCAATCAAGCTCATCGGTGAGCAGCTCTATCTGCCTGCCTGCCTTCCTGCTTGCCTTGTACCTTCTATTGCAGGGGTCTCCAACCTTGGCAATTTTAAGACTTGTGGACTTCAATTCCCAGCAAAGCTGGCTGAGGAATTCTGGGAGTTGAAGTCCACAAGTCTTAAAGTTGCCAAGGTTGGAGACCCCTGTTCTATTGGGAAAGTTTTTTTCCCCTTTGAGAGCTTTAAAAAAAATAGTTAATTGGGGTTATTTTTAGTTGTTCTTTTTTTAGACCTAGCCATTTAAAGTTTAGGAAGTTTTAAATTTAGCTGCTTTTATATAAAAATAAAAATAAATTAAAATAATATTTGTGCAGCTTTCTGAGATTTAGTGTGTTTCTGTAGTGTTTCACTCTAACTACACAAACACACAAAATCTCACAAAGCTGTATGTGGAATTTTGTGTGTGTAAAGTGTGAAAGTTGGTTTTTTGGACTTTTTGTGGCTGTGTGAGGTTCCTGCTTGTTGCAGGGGCCATTTTCGGTCTAGCACAGCTGCTTTTACATTGTGGGTGAGCCAGTTGTGTTGTGTTGTGTTGTGTGTGTGTAAAGTGTGAAAGTCGTTTTTTTGGGTTTTTGGGGGCTGTGTGAGGTTCCTGCTTGTTGCAGGGGCCATTTTGGGTCTAACACAGCTGCTTTTACCTTGTGGATGAGCCGTTGTGTTGTGTTTTGTAGGTTAAAAAAGGGCAAAGAAGTGACATTGACTTGGCCATGCCCACCCAGTCACCTTACCACCAAGTCCCACCCACTAATTAAGCCACGCCCACAGAACCGGTAGCAAAAAGTTTTAGATTTCACCCCTGCCCAAAGGTGCTTTTTTTCCAAGAGGCAACTGGACTTTCTGGTTTTTCTTTGAAGACATTTTGCTTCTCATCCAAGAAGCTTCTTCAGCTCTAACTGGATGGTGGAGAATGGAAGTCAGAGCTGAAGAGGCTTCTTGGATGAGAAGCAAAATGTCTTCAAAGAAAAACCAGGAAGTCCAATGGCCTCTTGGAAAAAGCACCTTTGGGACAACCAGGACCTGGATGACTGAGACTCTCCATAGAAATTGCTTTGATTGATTGAGGAAGTGCCATTAGCGAGGTTGTGAAATATTTATCCATCTACTGACCAGATTTTATTTTGGGCCACTTTCCAGAAGCATTGTGAACCATTGTGAAGGACATTAGAAATTCAAGAATTATTTGTAATGAAATTTAATTCGGACTAGTGGATAATCTCGGAGATGAATCTCATTCACAAACTTTTTTTTACAACTGAGTTAAAAATGGTCTTCTTTAAAAATTCACACTTACACAGTGATTCCACTCTGGGCCATTGGCAGTGTTTTTTCTTCGCTGACACAGAATCACTCACAGCCCTAACAAGAGCTGTAAGTGTGGGAGTTTGTCAGTAGGAAACAATTGCATTTTATTGTTTGCTCTACAATATTTGCTAGTAAGATAATAAAGACAGGCACTAGAAGGAAGAAAATGGCACTTAAATCTGCTCCATACTTCTATACTTTGGATGCCTGCAAATGTTTTCCAAAAAAAGCATGTTTTTTTCACTGGAATCTGGAGTGGTGAGCCTTTTCTTCCTTTGCATTTCCAATTAACAGAATAACAAAGTTAGAAGGGACCTTGTGTCTTCTAGTCCAACCCCTCAAGTAGGAAGCTATACCATTTCAGATAAATGGCTGTCCAATGTCTTCTTAAAAGTCTCCAATGATGGAGCACCCACAATTTCTGGAGGCGAGCCATTCCTCTGGTTAATTGTTCTTTTAGGAAAGTTCTCCTTAGATCTAGGTTGATTCTCTCCTTGATTAGTTCCCATCCATTGCTTCTCATCCTGCCTTCAGGTTTTTGGGGGAAGTTTAACCCCCTCTTCTTTTTGGCAGCCCATCAAATATTGGAAGACTGCTATCATGTCACCCCTAGTCCATCTTTTCACTAAACTAAACACACCCAATCCCTTCAGCTTTCATGTGTTTTAGTCACCAGTCCCCTAATCATTGTTGTTGCTCTTCTCTGCACTCTTTCTAGAATCTCAACATTTTTATAGCATGGTGACCAAAACTGGATGCAGTATTCCAAGTGTGGTTTCACCAAAGCACTATAAATTGGTACTAACACTTCATGTGATCTTGATTAAATTAATCAAGAGCCTTGGTGGCGTAGCAGACTAAAGCATTGTTAAGTAACACCAGCTGCCTGCAATTACTGCAAGTTCAAATCTCACCAGGCTCAAGGTTGACTCAGCCTTCCATCCTTTCGAGGTAGGTAAAATGAGAACCCGATTTGTGGGGGCAATAAGCTGACTTTGTATAAAAAAAGAACACTGCTTAGGGGGGGGATGAAAGCCCTACTAAGCAGGTATATACAAAAGTATGAAGGCTATTGCTTAACACATTGTAAGCCACCCTGAGTCTCCGGAGAAGGGCGGCATATAAATCGAACCAATAAATAAATAAATAAACAAATCATAATATTCTTCTGGCAGCTGGTAAAGGATTGGAAGAAATTGGAAGAAGCACACGTGTGATGTTGACCAGATGGGCAGTGTTTCATGTGCAAAAAGCATGACACATCTTCCCAAAGAGAATGTGATCATGGTCTAGCTGCTGCTAAACCAGCTCTTACTCTCTCAATTTCTCCTTGGTCTAACTTAAGGTAAACCGCTCCAAACTTGATTGCAGAACATATGACTTCAGCAACAGAGTGGTCAATGCCTGGAATTCACTACCTGACTATGTTTCTTCCCCAAGCCCCCAAAACTTTAATCTTAGATTGTCTACTGTTGACCTCACCCCATTCCTAAGAGGTCTGTAAGGGGCAGTGTATTCTGCCCCAGTTCTGGATTTCCAAGGATATTGACACACACTAACGGTCCTTATCAAATTTATTAAGTAGCAAGAATAAACAAGACCGGCAAAGGTTGGCAACCAGCCCAGAAAACAAGATATGATAACCCAAAATACTCTGATCATAAATACGAGTTGTTTCCAGCAAGAAAGCACTAGCTGTGTGCGACTCAAATAGGCCAAGGGAGTGGCCAATTATCCTCAAGCCCTACTCTCGAGTAGATCTCCTCCTCCTGAGTAGTCACTCCTGCCTTTTGGCAGCCCTGCGTGCTTGAGCATTGAGGAGAGGCTCCTCCACTTCTCTCTCTCCACTTGAAGGAACCTCTGGAGGTTCTGAAGGCCCTGGCTGAGTCTCTGCCTCTGGCACAACATCCTCTTCAGCCTCCTCGCTGTCCGATGCGAGCGCTGGCTGCGCAGGCTGTTGGCGCGACACCACACCAGCCTCCTCTTTGTCGGGATCAGCCATGATCCGCGCAGGCCACTAGTGGGTCACAATACAGTGGTGGGTTGCCCCGGTTCAGACCAGTTCGCAAGAACCAGTAGTAAAACCGGCAGGAGGCCCAGCCCACTGCCCCTGATGTCGTCATCGGCAATCTGCACATGCACAGAAGCTTCTGTGCATGTGCAGAAGCAAAGCGCGTGCACGAACGAAGTGAGCACATGCACGCAACCCCGTTGTGAACCGGTAGTAAAGGTAAGTAGAACCCATTCTTGGTAAGGGGGTGTGCATAAGCACACCTATGTGCCTACCATCCCTGTCCTACTGTCCTCATTTATTTGTATTCATTTCCTGTATTCATAATCATGTTTATACTTATTTCTGTTAACTTATACATGCTTGAAAAAATAAATAAATAAAATAGTTGTCTCCATCCTGCCCAAAACTGGGGACTTTTTTTTCCTGGGAAAACTATCACGTTCCTCTTCTTTTTTTTTTTTTAGCAAAAGCCTGTAACCAGTAATGTGATTCTGATTTTTTAAAAAAAGCTAGAAGGAATTCACAGAACCTGACATGGACCAAACCCACATCCCTGTTTCTGTTAAGATCTCAGGCAACCTGCTGCAAGTGTCTCCCTAGCAACCTGGAGATCTTAAACTGCTTTCTCCACCCACGCTGCCTTTCTTGTCTTGATCCAGGGATTTCCCTGCTTGCATGCAATCGCCTCTGTCTCCCTTTGTTTCCTGGGTCTCTCTCAAATCCTATTGATAGGCTTGTTACCAGGGCAACAAGGAGAAAAAACATGTTCCTATCTATTCTTGCCTAGTCCAATGATTTACTTTAATACAGTTCAAGGCTGACTTCTAGAAGATCACAAGATAACAAGGAATCTCCTCTGGACCAGAAAGAGCTGGAAAATTGGTGGGTTTGGTTTCCAATGTACCATTACTGATGACCAACTAGCCAACCAATGAATGATGTGACTGCTCATGTAGACTGAGGATAGGATAGGATAGGATAGGATAGGATAGGATAGGATAGGATAGGATTGGAATGGAATGGAATGGAATGGAATGGAATGGAATGGAATGGAATGGAATGGAATGGAATAGAATAGAATAGAATAGAATAGAATAGAATAGAATAGAATAGAATAGAATAGAATAGAATAGAACAGAACAGAACAGAACAGAATAGCTGAGTTGGAAGGGACCTTGGAGGTCTTCTAGTCCAACCCGCTGCTTAGGCAGGAAATCCTACACCATTTCAGACAAGTGGTTATCCAATCTCTTCTTAAAAACTTCCAGTGTTGGAGCATTCACAACTTCTGGAGGCAAGTTGTTCCACTGGTTAATTGTTCTAACTGTCAGGAAATTTCTCCTTAGTTCTAAGTTGCTTCTCTCCTTGCTTAGTTTCCACTCATTGCTTCTTATCCTACCCTCTTTCTAGAGTATCCACATCTTTTTTACATCATGGCAACTAAGGTTGCCAGATGTCCACTATTTGAGCGGACAGTCCACTTTTTTCACATTATGTTCACTATTTTTTTTCACAAAATAGTGGACATTTTTTTTTATTCAAAAGCTTTACGATTGTATATTTTTTAATATTTCTCAACGTTGTACTGAAATTAAAGAATTATTCCTTAAACACAAAGAATTGATCAAAGCTGCGCACTCAAATAAAAAATACACACGACAGCAAAGTAAAATGTAATTTAATATTTTACATATTATTATAATATATTTGATGTTTTGAATTTTAAGTAAAGTTTTGAAGTGATTATTTTAATACGTGTTAAAATGTTTATAAGAAAATATATAATTTAATTGTAATTTTTTTTTATTTTTTTACTACTTAACCCCAACTCCCCCCCCCCCCCGCTTGTCCCCTATTTTTTGGAAGCAGACCTGGCAACCCTAGTGGCAACCAAAACTGAATGTAGTATTCCAAGTGTGGCCTTACTAAGGCCTTATAAAGTGGTATTAACACTTTATGTGATCTTTATTCTATCCCTCTGTTTACGCAGCCTGGAACTGTGTTGGCTTTTTTTGGCAGCTGCTGCACACTGCTGGCTCATATTTAAATGGTTGTCCACTAGGACTCCAAGATACGTCTCACAGTTTCAGTGGATAACCTACACTAGGAACTGGATGATGAAATTGTAGTCTTGCCATTCATACGTCTTTCCATAAACCCCTCCTGAACATTCCGTTCAACTTTAATGCTGGATAGCACTGTTTGACAGATTCTCCTGGGTCTCCCTCTCAAAAAATGGTGCTGCCCAGAACCATCTGTGTAGAAGATGGTGCAGATGGACTACTCTTCAACATCTAAAGCCTCCAGCCTTTGATGTCCCACAGATTCAAACTAACCTTTACGCTATTTAACACATACACTCTCTAGGGCCCCAAAATCATATGTTGTCCTTGAAAACCTAAGTTGCACTGTTATGACTAGTATGGCAACTCTATTTCAGCTCAACCTATCTCAGAAGGTTAGAGGAAGAAGCATTATAGATACTACATTCTTGAATTAAAGGCAGGAGGTAAATTGAACTAAATACATAAATCATCTAGAAAATAATAATGGATCTTTCTCTTCCTTGTCCCACCAGGACAGTTTCACATTTTCTTTACCCTACTTGGTTTGTTCGTGAACTAAGTAGTAGTTTTACTGCTTTGTTCATTCTCCGATATATACTAGATTCCATGCAGGTTGGGTGGCCTTACTCAGTTAGGCACAGCCCTGTGATATTTCTTTGTGACTTTCAGCCAGAAAAAGCTGTAGTTAGAGCAATGGGGAGTGGAGCAAAAGAAAAGAAAACGGGGAGACCGAAAGAGATCGTCAAAGTGAATGAGATGGAAGTGAATGGAAGTAAGTAACTAATGCTGAGGAGACCCCGCATAACCACGTCTCTGGCATGAGAGCCTCTTGCTATGTGAGCCAGGAACATCTTTTGGATTTGGCAGCATTTTAAGAACAGCCAGCCACATGCCAAGCGGGTGCAGACTCTGCTCTGACACGGAGCAGGTTGGAATCCAGCCAAGTTGGATCAGGAACCTACCTCTTATCACAGGGAAGTTTCTGGCCTCTCAGCGTTACAAGCTCCTGCTCCAACTTGTCCTGATCTTGTCAAAAGCATCACCATTGCAAAGACCATAAGCAACTGCAAACTTCATGGCTCTATGATGGAGCGTGAAGAACCAGAAGGAAGCATCTGGTGAAAGGCAAGCAACAAGGTGTCCGATAGAAGAGAATCTTTGTAGCACAGGGTTGAACTGTGGAGTCCTTAGTGTCCATGGACACCTTGTTGTAGAGCCCTTGGTCCTCTGTGAGCTTGGTTCTTTTCTTACAGACTTTTCATTACCAAACTAGGGAACATAATCAGTGCTAGATCTGATGGTGTTACCTAGTTTGGTAATGGAACATCTGCAAGAAAACAACCAAGCTCAGAGAGCACCCTGGACTCCACAACAAGGTGACCATGGACACTTTCCTGGATGTCCACAAGCCTCCTGCACTTGCTTTCTTTTTAAACATTGTTATGTTGTTATTGTTTTAGGGGAGATGGACATGATGCAAAGCAAAACAACTTCTGGCATTATCTGAATTTCCAGAAATGCCTCTGGGCCCCAAAGACAAAGCAGTCTTTGGAAATAAATACAGGGTATAGCTGCAACTCAGTGGTGGTTCAAAATGATGTGCACTTGCCAGAGAAAAGGAAAAATGTAAACTGGAAGATACAGAACATCCTGGAAAGCATTGGCAGAAAATAATCATGCCCATTTACTTTCTCATGAATTGATATTTTGTAAATGGGCATGTTGCACCATGGCAACATTTCTGAAAAATCCCAAACCCTCTACCAAAACAACCATTTTCTAACAAAATATAAAGTATTAACTCAAAATTCCGAATTGCCCACCAGTTCAAATATTTTGACTGCCACAAAATTTGACTTGTCAACTACTTGGAGGCTTGCTCACATGCTTAGCCATAGTCTGTTTCATCACAATTTTTTTTACTTTATTTATATGTTTGCATTTTATCTTATTATTTCTAGAAATAACTCAAGTTGGCAAACATACCTATTTAAGGGAATTAGGGAATGGGTTGAGCTGCGAGTGACTCATGCAAAATCACCCAGCTGGATTTCATGCCCAAGGTGAGTCTAGAACTCACCATCTCCGGGTTTGTAAGCTAGCACCTTACCCACTAGACCAAACTGGTTCACTTATACAACCTAATCACATGCTATGAATTGACAAAGAACACAACTTTCGTGATTACTTACAGATATTTTAGAATGATGATTATATCTCTAACTGACAAGCACTTCATCATTTTAACACATATTCTTATACTCATCTATTTCAATGGTTTGTCACAGGTCTTCCCTTTAATGAAAAAAAAAACTCTTCCTCGCCCCACAATCTTTTTAAAAACATGGATGGTATGGAAACCTGAATTCAAGGTGATTCATTTGGGGGTGATAAAAATGATTTACTAATCTAAGTAAATTGCTGGAGGAAATGATTGTCTGTTTTTAAGGATTTAATCAAAACATCCCCAGTAAAATGCACCATTCATTCTTTCATTCTTTGTTCTCTTCTTTCTAGGATGTGTGAAATCAAAAATCCTTCATTTGAAATTCTGTCAGAAGTTTTGCCTGAAGGACAATCCTCACATTTGCTCCAGAGCTTGCTTGATGTGAAATCTGGGGGCCATGCTAAATCCCTCAAGATGAAAAATAGATGTAGGATGAAATGAGAACATCCAGAGTGTTCATTTATTTCAGAAATAGACTCCAGTCATTCAGTCCCTATTTCTCCTTGTAATGATTAGTACATGACAATAAGTACAGCTCCATTCGCAGTTCATAATATTCAGGTTGTATTGTGCAAATCCATGATCAATTTGCTAGGAAGAAAACTAAATGAAATTTTAGAGCTTCATTTACATTCTGGATTATTTTACTTGTCTTTAGTTCAACATTCTGTTCAGGCAATAATAAGTCCAAGACTGTTAACCATGAAATGGAACATCATGTTCAATGATGCTGAAGTGCAACATTCACAGTCGTGTTGATGAGGTTTTTTAAAAAACCTGATCTGTAGCAGAACACTTGGTTACGAAAGGTACAATATTGTAATGAAATGTAGACTTTGCCCTGTAAATGGGGAAGAGATTCATTACTGGACAAGGATCTTCAGAAAAGATTGCTGGGAAAGAAGAACAGATGAGAAAGAAACTCAGCATAATGCTGTCCTGATTGTGTGTGATGTAAGTAGTAGTAGAAGGGTTCAAGATTTTTATTATTTTATCTGACAGCAATAAAGAGCATTCTTGGAATTCTTGCTGCTGTGCCTAATTGTTGAATCGGCCTATCTTGAGGGCTATCAAACATGCCAGGCAACAGATCACATTCATTACTGTAAAACCTAGACAAGAAGACAATCACAGAAGTCATCATCTTATGTTCAGCTCTCTGTCAAAGAACATTCTGTCTCTCTGCTGTGTAAAATCATACAAAGTCATATAAAAGAGTAAAATGATACGTATTGTAGTCTGGAAATCACCATGAAGGAAGGAAGTTAATTTTTGAAGATGCTCTTCCATCTAAATGATCACCCTGTCAGTTAATACTTAGTTGGGTAACCTTTAGCATGAATTACAGCCTTACAACTTCTTCCCATGGAGTAAACCAAGTCTTTTAGTTCTGCAGCTGTTATAATGTGAAACCAAGATTGAATGACGGCTTCTATTAAGTGGGTTTTATTGCTGGGTCGCTTCTGACTAACAAGTTTCCTTAGTCGGCTCCATAGATTTTCAATTGGGTAAGGTCTGGGCTATTCCCAGGCCATTCCAGCAGTGGAATAGGATTATCTTGAAACTCCCCCCCCCCAAAAAAGTGGTGTTATTAGCCATCAAACCTCAAAAATACACTTTTCCCAAAAGGTTTCCACAATTTTGGCCACTACTGTACATGCTTCTTTGAAGTATTTGCTCCCATTTTTACTAATTCTCTATGTACGTGAAATACCATGCTTGAATCTGCAGTGCATATACTACACTTCTGGGGAAAAAAGTTTCTTCATTCTTGCATCCATCTGGACATGTTTATACGTGCAGCTGAAAAGAGGACACATTGACAATTCTTTGCCATTAAATAAACTTGCACTCCCAATTTGGAAATAGGTAATTATTTTTAGCTTTTCTCTGAAAATGCAGAAATGTCTGTCGCTGGCCTTGAGCCGAAACCAATTAATCTCAAGTATAAGTGACTATAGAAATTGCTACTGATAAAAAAAAATGCTTCTTGGATGCTGGTTTCGTGCATCGATGCTCACATTTTAAGTACAACTGGAGGATTTGAGTAAACGGAACTCAGCAAATGCAGCAACATGCCGATGGGTACTTGGAAGACAAAAGAATGATGAGCAATCGGAAACAGGTTGTCATTTTGACTGGGCCACAATAAACATTTATGCTAGAATGAGAACTAATGTGCACTTAGAGTCGGAAAATGCCACTTTTCCAGAAACGCAAAGAACAGATTCAAAAAAAGTATATTTAGGATGTGAAATTTCCTTCTGGGACATTTATTTATTTATTTATTTATTTTTCAAATTTCTATACCGCCCTTCTCCTTTCGGACACAGGGCGGTGAACAGCCAAAATAAAACATTTGTACACAAAAGTTAAAATAGGTTTAAAATAATTAAATAAGGTTTGGCCCAAAATTTAAAACATTTCAATTAAAATCAGTATCAAAATTTTAAAAACCAACCATAAAATTCAGGACAGCCCGGCTAACTGAAAAAAAATAGGTTTTAAGGGCCTGACGAAAAGTCGGGAGGTCTGGGATCATTCGTATCTCTGGAGGTAGATTGTTCCAGAGGGTAGGTGCTACCACAGAGAAGGCTCTCCCCCTGGGGGTCGCCAGCCGACATTGCCTGGCTGATGGCACCCTGAGGAGGCCCTCTCTGTGGGAGCGAACTGGCCGGTGGGAGGCAATTGGTGGCAGAAGGCGGTCCCCTAAGTACCCCGGCCCTAAGCCATGGACCACTTTAAAGATGATCACCAACACCTTGAAGCGCACCTGGAAGTCCACCGGGAGCCAATGCAGGAGAGGAGTCACATGGGAGCGCCCCGTCGCTCCCATAATCCCCCGCGCGGCCACATTCTGCACCAGTTGGAGCCTCCGGGTGCACCCCAAGGGGAGCCCCATATAGAGAGTGTTACAATAGTCCAGACGAGAAGTGACGAGCACTTGAGTGACCGTGCGTAGGGAGTCCCGATCCAGAAAGGGGCACAACTGGCATATCAGGCGAACCTGATAGAAGGCCCCCCTGGCCACGGCCGTCATATGCTCTTCTAAAGACAGCCGTGTATCCAGGAGGACACCCAAATTGCGGGCCCTTTCCGTGGGGGCCAATGATTTGCCCCCAATAACCAGCGATGGTGCCAGCTGGCTATACCGGGACGCCGGCAGTCACAGCCACTCGGTCTTGGAAGGGTTGAGTTGAAGCCTGTTTCTCCCCATCTAATGGGCCATTTAATGGGCCATTAAAGTTTTACTTGGTATTTTTGATTCCATCGTAAAATTATTTCTAAAATCAAGATGGCTCTCTCTCAGGAATTGCTACAGAAAATTTTAAAAGATATATCCCACCTCCCGTGCAAGCTTCTCTGGATTTTTGGTCTACTCTACAAATAGTAAGGTAAAGGTATAGGTTCCCCTCGCACATACGTGCTAGTTGTTCCTGACTCTAGGGGGCGGTGCTCATCTCCATTTCAAAGCCAAAGAGCCAGCACTGTCCAAAGACGTCTCTGTGGTCATGTGGCCAGCATGACTAAATGCCAAAGGCACACAGAATGCCGTTAGGGACCCACCAAAGGTGGTCCCTATTTTTCTACTTGCATTTTTTACAAGTAATGGGAGCTCACCCTGTTACACAGCACTAGGGATTCGAACCACTCAACTGGCGACCTTTCGATTGACAAGCTCAGTGTCTTAGCCACTGGGCCACCGCGTCCCTCTTACTCTACAAATAACTCCCCAAAATTCAGTTTCTGAGCTCTAGTCCAAGTGAAACCATTAATGCTGAAGGAGTCAACCACCTTATTTTCATCAGCTTACAAAAGCTCAGAATGAAAGAACTTCATCATTTTTCACCCAAATGATGAAAATGCTAACAAACCCTCCTTCTTTCTAACAATTCTGAATCATTTATTGCAACAGTTGCTTATTTATTAAATATTTATTATTTATTTATTTGGGGGCCAGGTTCATATCTTATACTCTAGGGCATTTTAATCAATCAAATCATCCCACTTTTATATCATTTTACTCACCAAAACAATTCCAGCCATCTCACACATTTGAATGAAAAACAAGGCGATCACAATAAGAATGGGAAAATAGAAAACCAGAAGGACAATCCCAAATGTGCTTTCCCTCCCCCACAAGGGCAACTGGACTTTCTTTGTTTTTCCTTGAAGAAGTTTCGCTTCTCAATCAAGAAGCTTCTTCAGTGCTCATCTTCACGGAAAAACAGAAAAAGTCCAGTTTCCTTTAAAAAAAAAGAAAGAAAGAAAAAAGCAGCATTGGAACTACCATGACCTAGATGACTGAGAATCACTATAGATGAGAAGGACAATCAAACTCAAGTCACAGATCTAAGACAGAAATCCACTACCAGGGAATGGATCATATCGGACATTAACATGATTGAGCAAGTTCAGAGGTATTTCTCAAGAAAAGTACTCCACTCTTCTACTCACAATAGAATTCCCTATGCCTCCAGGCTTGAAATTTTGGGCTTGGACAATTTGAAACTGCGCCGCCTGCGGTCCAATCTAAGCATAGTACACAAAATTGTCTGTTACAACATCTTGCCTGTCAACAACTTCTTCAGCTTCAACCACAATAATTACACGGGCAAACAATCGATACAAACTCAAGGTGAACCGCTCCAAACTCGATTGCAGAAAATACGACTTCAGCAACAGAGTGGTCAACGCCTGGAATGCTCTACCTGACTCCATTGTTACAGCCTCAAACCCTCACAGCTTCAACCTCAAACTGTCTACCATGGACCTCACCCCATTCTTAAGAGGTCTGTAAACGGGGCGTGCATAAGCTCACCAATGTGCCTACCATCCCTGTCTTACTGTCCCCATTTATCTGTATTTACTTCCTTTGTTCATGTTTATGTTCATACCTATATTTGTTATCTTGTACATGTTTGACAAACAAATAAAATAAATAAAAATAAATAAATATTCCATTCTATCCCAGATCTGCTGGAAGCGTTACATTTTTAAAGCAGTAAGGAAGCATAACGGGCATGCAAGGTCAAGGAGAATGATGTTCTACAGCAGGGGTGTCCAACCTTGGCAGCTTTAAGGCTTGTGGACTTCAACTTCAAAATCAACTCCCAGGATTCTGGGAATTGAAGTCCACAAGAGATGGTCCATTTCTGAGGTTCTTCAAGATGGCGCTGTTTCACTGATGGGATCTAGATTGCATCATGTTCAGCTGAAATTAACCATAACTCTTAGCCAGCTTCGTCCTTTGTTGTTGTTGTTAGTTGTGAAGTCATGTCTGACCCATCGTGACTCCATGGACAATGTTCCTCTAGGCCTTCCTGTCCTCTACCATCCTCTGGAGTCCATTTAAGCTCACGCCTACTGCTTCAGTGACTCCCTCCAGCCATCTCGTTCTCTGTCATCCCCTTCTTCTTTTGCCCTCAGTCTTTCCCAGCATTAGGCTCTTCTCCAGTGAGCCCTTCCTGATGGCCAAAGTATTTGAGTTTCATCTTCAGGATCTGGCCTTCTAAAGAGCATTCAGGGTTGATCTCCTCTAGGACTGACTGGTTTGATCACCTTGCAGTCCAAGGGACTCGCAGGAGTCTTCTCCAGCACCATCGTTCAAAGGCCTCAATTCTTTGGTGCTCAGCCTTTCTTATGTATGTAGCTTCGCCCTACTTTCCAATAAATCTGAACCAGACAAGGCTGCACTGAGAATGATGGGAGCCCACAGAGCCCTGTGATCCTTTGTCTCTTCTCAACAATATGTAAAGAAGTGGAATTATTTAAAAGAGGAATGAGGAAAACCTGAGCAGCAGCAACCAAAGAAATTCCAAGCTGGTTTACAAGAATTGGGTGTGTTGGGGAGAATATTTATAGAGTAATTCTGGAGGAGGAATTTCCACTGAGTAATTCCTGATACTGAAATTGCTTCTTCCAGCAGCAGTCAAAAGTGGAGCATATTCAGTAAAGCTCTTGACATTTCAGGTCCTTTGATTTCCTCTCCCTGTGTCACCAGAGGCATATTTATAATCCCAAGGGTCCTTTTGACCTCTTCGTATGGAAAGTGCCTTGGTAAAATAAATATTACGTACCCCGAGGAAATAAATTCTATTCAGCATGAGGTCATCACAGAGAACTCTTAAAGGTCAGACATTTTCATAATCATAAAAATGTGACTAATTGACAGAAAATGGACAGAGCAAAAACTCAACCCATCCTTTTCTAATTAAAGGAAACAATAAAGCTTGCCTGTATCATATATTGCCTATGCCTCTCATATTAGTTGGTTGACAAAGTCAACATGAAAATTGACCTAAGGAGAATTGAGAAGGACATGAAGAAATACAGTATGATATTACAATTGGAAGAGATTATTTAGTCTTTCTAGTCAATATAGGAATCCAACTTCAAATATCTTAAAAATACAGCTTCTAGCTTCCAAAAAAGATGTGGAAGCTCTAGAAAGAGTGCAGAGAAGAGTAACAAAGATGATTAGGGAACTGGAGGCTAAAACATATGAAGAACGGTTGCTGGGACTGGGTATGTCTAGTTTGATGAAAAGAAGGACTAGGGGTGACATGATAGCAGTCTTCCAATATCTCAGCAGCTGCCACAAAGAAGAGGGAGTCAAGCTATTCTCCAAAGCACCTGAGGGCAGGACAAGAAGCAATGGGTGGAAACTAACCAAGGAGAGAATCAACCTAGAACTAAGGATAAATTTTCCTGACAGTTAGAAGAATTAATCAGTGGAACAACGTGCCTCCAGAAGTTGTAAATGCTCCAACGCTGGACGTTTTTAAGAGAGTGAACAGCCTTTGTCTGAAATGGTATAGGGTTTCCGGCCTAAGCAGGGGGTTGGACTAGAAGTCCTCCAAGGTCCCTTCCAATTCTGTTATTCTATTCAAAAGCACACATCGTGATATCACTGAGTAACAGGTTCTACAATTGAACTAAACGTCCTGCTAGCATATTTTATAGATGGGGGCAGGGCCAGTCTGAGATGGTATTTATCGGTTCTCCGAACTATTCAAAATTTCCACTACTGGTTCTCCAGAACTGGTCAGAACTTGCTGAATACCACCTCTGGCCCTGCCCTCATCTATTCTCTGCCTCCCGAATCCCAGCTGATCTGGAGGAAATGGGGATTTTGCAGTAACTTTCCCCTGCCACACCCACCAAGCCACGCCCACCAAGCCATGCCACAGTCACAAGCCACACCCACAACCGGTAGTAAAAAATTTTGAAACCCACCACTGCTCTGAAGTGTAGAATAAGTGTTTCTTGCTATAATGGCTTCTATTGCTGGAACTTCCCTCACACTATTCCAAAACAACTCTATTGTAACTACACTGAAAAACGCCTTTTGAAAAGAAAGGTGACCCAAAATTCTTATGACTATTTTTATACAATTAGGCAATTTTATAAACAAAGGTTTAGCATTCCTGCAACATTAATCCTACTTAATGGAGAAAGAAAGTGTATTGTCACTTGTGTTTCAGATATTCTAGATTATGGAATAATAGATCTCTACTTTTCCAAATCACACTCTGGATGCAAGCATCAAGCTGGACAAGATTACTCTGGGGCAATTTGGACAAGATCGGACACTTTCTGGTACTCCTTATGAATTGGGGATTCTCTGCACTTTGTGGATTTTTAATATTAATTGTGTTGTTGTGCACAGAGGAGTATGGTGGCCTAGTGGTAAAGACACTCACCTCCCACTTGGAAGATTGAGAGCTAAATTCTAGGTAGCGGCAGATGTTTCTCACCTAGAGCTCAAAGAAAAAATATCTGCTGTGTACTCCTCATAGGCGTCAGGAAGGGCATCCAGTCAGTAAATGCTCAGATCCTATATCCTCAGATAACTCTACTCTTAATATGGACTACAGAGTCATAAAAAGGGAGTAATTGTGTTGTTGTGCACAAAGGCATTAAGCTATGCAATTCTTCCTTACCTGACCAAACAGGTCAAAAGGACACTTTCCAGAAACAGGTTTACTATTGCGTTAAGAAAAATAGTTCTCTGCTTCAAATTCCATCATGCTATATCCTTTTATTCCCATCATGCCACTTCTTTTGCATATAAACCCTGCACATTTCAAACTGACCCACTTTTGCAGGATAACAGCAATCCAGCAGCAGCCTTTTTCCTAAGGGGGAAATAAGATTCAGGCATGGAAGCCTTAATGAGATGCAAGGCTAATCCTGCAGGACTCTAGGAGAAGACGAGACAGACTGTAAAACTAGACATTTTGTCGCAGAAATCTTTTTCTAATCCGTCATCCCGCTGCATTTTCAGAGCTGACCAATTAATGCAGTTAGGGAATTTTAAATCTAGACTTTGGGGAGTCCCTGTTTCTGATGGAAATGAATATTACTTAATTAATTTTAACATATGTGGAGCAATCCTTCCTGTATTTGAGAGAGGAACGTTCCTGCTTAAATTGCTGAGCTAGGAGAAGAGCAAGTTCAGCTGGAAGGTGAAGTTAAATGGGGCATCAGTTTGGAATCATTGTGTTGTCACAAAAGGCTCAAGTCCAGCACCCCCATGAATTCTGTTGACCATTATCGAGTGCAAAGGTGTCAAACTCAAGCCCCGGGGGGCCAGATCTGGCCCATGGGGTGCTTAGATCTGGCTCGTGGGGTCACTCTGAAACCAGCAAAGGACCAGCTCACAGTGCTTCTGCCAGTGAAAACGGAGTTTGGGAGGGCTGCATGAGGCCCTCCCAAGCTCCGTTTTCACTGGCAAAGGTTTGCAAGAGGCCATGGCAGCAGAAAACAGATCTCGGGAGCCCCTGATACGAGTGACAGGTGCCCCTGATACAAGTGATGTCAAGCTGGCCATGCCCACTCTGGCCAAACCCACCCTGGCCGCCCTAGGTCAAGCACAACCCTGATGCAGCAGTCAATGAAATTGTGTTTGACACCACCAGCCCAATCTAGCGCAACTTTAGTTTTTACCATTAGTAGACTAGATTCTTGTATAGAGGTAGCAGTAATAAACTCTTCTATGCTTTAAATTCAATGAATGATCCTGCTTTTTTGCACCTGGCATTAATCTACACCAGGGGTGTCAAACTCAAGGCCCGGGGGCCAGAACCGACCCACGCGGTGCTTAGATCTGGCCCACAGGGCTGTCCTGGAAACAGCAAATGACCGGTCTGCGGTGCCTCTGACAGTGAAAACGGAGCTCGGGAGCCCCGCAGGCAGCCCTCCCAAACTCCATTTTCGCTGGCAGAGGGTTCCAGGATGCTGCTGCAGCCAAAAACAGAGCTCAGGAGCCTGTTTTCACTGGCAGAGTGCTTGGGCTGCCACTGGGCCCCCGACACGAGTGATGTCGAGCTGGCCATGCCCACCCTGGCGACACCCCCTGCCCCCGCAAGGTCAAATACAACCCTGATGTAGCCCTCGATGAAATCGAGTTTGATACCCCTGATCTACACAATGACTTCAAACTAATGACAGATTTAACTCCACCTTCCATGGAGTCTGCTCCCCTCCCACAGCTAGTATATTGACTTCAAGTGGACTAATGCCTTCTTTTCTGTTCTTCTACAACTTCTTATTGAATTAGAAGAAAGAAAACTTACTTTAGAAAATTCCTTTGAGACATCGCATGGAGCTCTAATCACAAGATAGCCAATGTAGGTGCATGATTTTTTTTTTCTCTGCCACTGTAGAATCTGTTCTCCAGTAGACTCCAAACTTTTTGGCTTCCCAGTCTTGAATTACATTTCAAGGATGGAAACTTTTGGGCTGGACTTTTTAAGGAAACTCTTCCCCCTGAGCTTTTCCAGTGTGGGTTGCCTAGGAAACTGTAGAGTAGACCTCCATTCCCTCAAATGGTCAATACTGATTCCCAAGGTTCGATGCGACTATTCATTATAATGGTTGATCGTACAGTCAGCCAGATATTTAGACTGGATTTGGCATTTTCATCCATCTATCAAGTCCTTCCCAAACAGCTGGCAGATGTTGTTGTTTGATGGTGTTAAAGGTTACCAGATGTTAGCTGTTACAAGTAAATCTGACTTCCACCAATTCTCACTTGCAGGCCAATGGTATTTCTTGCTTTGCTGCTACTTTTGTCATGCCATTGTTTGTTTCTTATTGTCATTATTGGTATTGTGAATCGTATTATGAATGTTCACTAGATTATTTTAAAGTAGAATTTATTAGATTATTTTCACTTAATAAATGTTGGGTGTGTATGTGTCAATGAACAATCTGAAATTTCACGAAGGGGTCAACGAGTGGAAGAGTTTGGAGACCCTTTCTATAGAGTGATGTAAAGTAGGAGTATCTTCCCCTGCCGCCAACCATCAAATTAGCTCAAAAGTACCAAAAACAGCAAATGGAAAAGTAGCCTGAGATAAGGTAGAAAAGCAAAACCTTTCAACAGAGAATTTTTTTTAAAAAAAAAGAAATTACAAGATAGATTTCAACATTAGCACCAAAGTCCGAACCTAATAGTGTCACTGAATTGAACTGTAATTTTCTAAGATGAAATGCCTTAGAAATCCATGAAATACAGCATGATTCACTAACATAGCAAAATAGCTTTCAAAACCATTGAAAACTGCCCTATTCGTGGAGCAAGATGAATTCCCAGCACTTATTTTTAGCCACAGCAGCTGCTTAGAACTTACCTGGCAACCTTCTTTATCCTTAGGTAATGAGTAGGAAGGGTTGTGTTCTCACTTGGTGGTGAGAAAGGGAAACTAATCTTTTTATACATTATAAGACAAAGGAGCACAGGGTTGCTGTGCTGGCGCTAAAATGAGAGGAGATCTTCCCTTTGAATGCTGTCTTGAGCTTCTAGAATAAAGGCGGAAACTAAATATAATCCTAAATTAACAAATTTAAAAAGCAATTTTGGAGTTTCTCTTTTGTTTGGTACTCGACACGCAAGCTAGAAGTTGTTGGGGTTAGTTGTTTTGTGACTCGCTACCCTTTCCAGCCAAAACAAAGGATCACGTGTTAAATCACATGGTTTGTTTGGTACTCGTCATTTTTTGTCCTCGTCCCACCTCCCAGATCCAATTAATGATGAGTACTGAGGCGATTTTTTAAAAAATCCAGCTTTTATTTTTATAAGTAACTCAAGGCAGCTAACATATCTAATACTCCTTCCTCCTCTTATTTTCCCCACAATAACAACCTTGTGAGGTGGGTTGGGCTGAAACAGAGTGACTGGCCGAAAGTCATCCGGCCGGCTTTCTGAAATTCACTTTCTGTGAATGAGATGGGTGGTCTGTAAATTAGAGATAGATAGATAGATAGATAGATAGATAGATAGATAGATAGATAGATAGCCAGGCAGCCAGGCAGAAAGACAGACAGACACTGATAGATAGAGATAGAGATAGAGACAGAGACAGAGATAGAGATAGAGACACAGAGAGAGAGACAGAAAGATAGAGACGGGACCGCCTACTACCACAAACAGCCTCCCACCGGCCGGTATGCTCTCATAGAGAGGGGCTCCTCCAAGTGCCGTCAGCCAAACAATGTTGACTGGTGGCCCCTAGGGGGAGGGCCTTCTCTGTGGGGGCACCTACTATCTGGAACGAGCTCCCCCCGGAGATACGGAGGATCCCAGATCTGCGCACCTTCCGCCGTGCTTTGAAGACACTCCTATTCCAGCAGGCCGGCCTGGCCTAATTTTTTCCCCTTCTTTTAAATTTTTAAATTGAAATTTTAATTTGTTTTAAATTATTGGGAATTTTAATTGTCTCGGGCAAAATTATTTAATTTGGTTTTAATTATGTTTTTTAACTTTTGTATTTATGTGTTTTATTTTGTGCCTGTTCACCGCCCTGAATCCTTCAGGAGTAGGGCGGTATACAAATTTAATAAAATGAAATGAATGAAATGAGAAAGAGAGATGATGATAGATGATAGATAGATAGATAGATAGATAGATAGATAGATAGACAGACAGACAGACAGACAGACAGACAGACAGACAAATAGACAGACAGATGATAGCTAGATGATAGGCAAGCAGACAGACACTGGTAGATAGAGAGAGAGAGAAAGAAAAAGAGAAAGAGAAAGAGAAAGAGAGAGGGAGAGATGATAGATAGATAGATAGATAGATAGATAGATAGATAGATAGATAGATAGATACTCCTGAATACAAATGACACACTCCCTCAATTAAATCTCCTACCTCATATCTTGTATGCAGAAAGTTCCAGAATCAGCCTTTGCCCCCTATCTCAGTTAAAAGAAGCAGCTAACAAATATTGCCAGTTAAGACAAGAAAAAAAGTGAGCTAGGCTACTTTGTACAATGTTGCTTAAAAGGGATGTAAATAATAAAAATTGTTTTGACAGAACATGTTAGCCTGTGTTTAACCACAGTTTTTCTATACCCAGACCTACTTGCCTGGATTCAGAGAACACACTGATTGATAAGCTAGCTCCACTCACTAGGTTCACACAATACAGGAGCCACCAACGAGGAAGTCGTATCTTAGCCTAGCTAGCAGTTGCATGAACCAACACGCAACATAGGAAGAACTGGATTCACACTGCTATGCTTTGTTTTAACCACAAACAGCTTGTTTAAGTAAATCATAGCAGTTCGCTCACATCATGCCAAATTATACAATGGGATTTACAGGATTTAGAGACTGGATTTACATATTGCACATAGCCAAAAAAACAAACAAAACAACAACAACAACAACAAAGAACCCCACCTAAGCTATATTAAGCTTTGTATAATATATGAACTTAACCTATGGCTGGACTCTAGTTTTAGTCCTTAGAAACTAATTGCTGCTCATACAGACTAAATCCAAGGAAGACTCTTCATAAACCAGAATATTATCTTTTAGTTAGTCCGATGATGCTCGGGAGCCTAACCAAGCTCTCCCAGCATATGAAATGTGTCTTGTAGGTTCATCTAGGTCAACATTCTCTTCATCTCATAAAAGGTGATATAAATCATCTCTACCAAGAACCCATCTACTATCTGAATAGAGATAATCATGCTAAGAACTTAGCAATTGCAAGAGGGTAGTTTGGTGCAGTGGTTAGGGTGCTAGGCCAGAAACTATAAGACTGTGAGTTCTAGTCCACCCTTAGACATCAAAGCAGGGGTGAAATCCAGCAGGTTCTGACAGGTTCTGGAGAACCGGTAGCAGAAATTTTGAGCAGTTCGGAGAACCGGTAGTGGAAATTTTGAGTAGTTTGGAGAACCAGCAAATACCACCTCTGGCTGGCCCCAGAGTTGGGTGGGAATGGAGATTTTGCAATATCCTTCCTCCAGGAGTGGGGTGGGAATGGAGATTTTGCAGTATCCTTCCCCTGCCACGCCCACCAAGCCACACCACACCACACCACGCCCACCAAGCCACGCCCACAGAACTGGTAGTAAAAAAATTTGGATTTCACCAATGCATCAAAGCCAGCTGGGTGACTTTCGGCCAGTCATTCTCCTTCAGTCCAACCTACATCACAACGTGGGCTGTTCTGGAGAAACGGGAAATAGGAGCATTATATAAATATATCACCTTGAGTTAACCAAAAATAAAATGGAATAAACATCTATTAATAAATAACTAAAGCCTCACATATCTGCATACAAGTAAAATATTTTTATCTTTCCTCTTCCTTTTTTTCCAACTGTATCATACCTTTTAGATTCTATCACCAAGCAGGAATATTTTTATTAAAAAGGAAAAAGAAATCTGAACACGGTGCTTTATAAAGTATAAATACAAACAGGGAGAACAACTTGACTAGAAGGTTGTGCTTCATAAGCTCCATTGCTTCAGTTTATGGAGACTTTCCAGATAATCACTGATGCTAATAACCTTAATACGGCAGAGTAGTGGAACATGGCTACTCATTACAACTTTACATTAAGTTGTAAAACTTAATGTCAGGGTACCAAGTAATACACCCATAGCAAACACAACTCCGAAGCAGGTAGATTCCTCAAAGAACAGTTTTATTGGATATATCATATTGGCACAGACTGGTGAAAACTAACTCTAAAGGTTCCCATGGTTTTCACCTAATTAAAAGTAAAAATGTCCCTTTCCCCAAAAATTCAGTCACATGGTCCAATCAGGATGCTGTCCAGTTGCTTGATAACATCACTCCACCTCTCTTCAGCCACCTGTTGGAATGTCCTTGGTTCCCAGAGGAAAGTATGTTGTTTTGACTACAAATCCCCAGCTGTCTCTATTCCCCCCACCTCCCTAGACCTCATCTCTATTGTGGCAACGCTGAAGCCTCCAATATGGCCAGTTTCAGAGTTGACACTTAAGGCAGATGGGATTTAGTTAGTTCTTGGAGAAAAAAACATCAAAAACTCATAAGACTTTTAGGCTAGACTAAGAAGTCCAAAAAACATCTATACAGAAAATGATGAGCAAGTCCTTCCCAATATTTTCAAGAAAACAGCTAGTTATAATGAGTCAAAATGAGTCACCGGATTTCAAGATGGTTTTAATCCTTACCTTAAGGCATTTTCAGTTTCTAAGGACTGTTTTTCAATAATGCCAAAGCACGTTCTCCCTCAAGTCTCAGCTATCGCAATAGATCTTGTGTATTTCCAGTCTATTGTGTGATTCCAGTGGGTCACTGATGAGCACAATCCCCCTATGTGTCAATGAGGCATTTCCCCAAATTAAATTAAGGTGCCTCCTGCTAAATTATCAGTATATCAGTATATAAGATTGGCACAGTGTACAGCTGACTGAAAGGATCTGTTCAGTACATTAAGTGTAAGGTAAAAGTAAATGTTTTCCTGTCCAGTTGTGTTCAACTCTAGGGCATAGTGTTCATCTCCATTTCTTGGCCAAGGGAGCTAGCGTTGTCCGAGGACATTTTCCATGATCATGTCATCAACATGGCTGAGTGCTGCGGTGGCCTAGAGGTGGCGCTCTCGCCTCACAATCAGGAGGCTGTGAGTTCGATCCTAGGGAGAGGTAGATATTTCTCTTTCTGGGCACAATGAGAATATATCTGCTGAACAAAACTCCGCATTGATGACAGGAAGGGCATCGGCTAGTAAGCACTCAGCTCCATTCATTTGCCCAGACTCCACCCCGCAAGCGATTATGAGGGAAGAAGAAGAGGAAGAAGAAGAAGTAGTAGTAGTAGTAGTAGTCATCAGCATGGCCAAAAGTGCATGGAACGCTGTTGCCTTCTTACCAAAGTGGTACCTATTTATCTATTTCAATTTGCTTGCTTTTGAAATGTTAGATGGGCAGGAGCTGGAGCAAAGAACGGGATCTCACTCCATTTATGTGGCATCTGTGTCTTGAACCCAGGCTGTCAGCTTTCCAGCAGACAAGCTCAGTGTCTTTAACCACTGAGCCATCATGTCCCCACTTTACAGCTAACCCTAGACTTATGACCATAATTGGAACCAGAAATCTAGTCATAATTCATTATAAATCATAACCCACATGACCAGAAGTAAATTTTTGGCTTTTTTTCATGGTGAACATTAAGCAAACCTATTCATTTGAATGGGTGAATTTTATTGAAAAATTGGCCAAAAAAAAAAATCAATCATTGAAAATCATGAATACAAGAATGCAGAATACCACAATCAGTTGTAAAGCTCACCTGCCCGATATGCCCAATACTGTGGGGAAATATTTATATTTACAACAGCTGGGGTGCTTTATGAGCCATTATAACTTAAAAAGGTCACAAAACGACTAGTTGTAATTTGAGGATTGCATGTATAGCAGGGGTCCCAATCCCTGGGCCACGGCCCACTCCTGGGCTGTGGCCTATTTGCAAACAGGCTGCACGACGGGGGTGAAATTCAGCCGGTTCTATCCGGCTAAGGCGAACCGGTAGCGGCGGTTGTAGGAGGCTCTGCCCACCCACACGGACGTCATGACGTTGCTTTTTTGCAACGATTTTAAGGCTCTGCGTATGCTCAGAAGGCTTTGTGCATGCACGGATGACAGCGCGCACAAGCAAAGTGAGCATGTGCACGAGCAAAGCGAGGCTCATGGCATGTGCACATTTGCAAACCAGTAGCATGAGCTGTGTGTGTGCTGGCCCATCACCCCGTCAGGGGTGAGTTCTACTTACCTTTACTACTGGTTCACATTGTGCCTGCACACATGCGCAGATTGCCTATGGTGACGTCCGGTTCAGTGGGCGTTTTACTACCGGTTCTTGCGAACCGGTCTGAACTGGGGGCAACCCACCACTGAGCCCGCTACCCGCACAGCCTAGTTCCCCTCTCCCCACCTCATCAGCCTGCCAAGCCACAAAGGTTGGAGACCACTAGTGTATAGGATATTATTCTTTGTATATTGATGTGTATGTGCATATGAGTAGTTAATGAATGTACTTCAAAACAGCTTCTCTCAAAGTGAGAGAACAAAGACCGAACTCAGATGCAAAGCAAATTGGATGATAATCATTTTTTCCCCCAAGAAATTCTGGATTGAATTCTCAATGTCCTAAGTTTCCCACCCACCCACTCCAGAATAACCTTGAAGTCCACTACTAAGCCCTGAATAAAAGATGAGCATATCTCCTTGAGAATAAAGTGAAATGTCCATGAGTTTTAGCACAGCCATATTGACATAATATTCAGTATAAATAGCTCTCAAATCTGGCCTCCTTCCAGTTGTTTTAAACAGTGCATCAGGCTGGTGAGTAGGTGGCATAAGGAAACCCCCCTTTCTGAGGATGGCTACTTCTAATTTATATTGTGCATTTCTAATTTAATTATGGAATTATCTCCATCCCATTTTCTGGTCACACTCAAACAAAGAAAGTGCCAAATTTAATGAATGATCCAATATGTGTTCAAAGCTGGAAACGAAAACCATCCTTCTATTTCAGTTCTCAAACCTGGACTGCCTCCAGATGTGCTGATTTCAGTTCCCAGAATTCTCAATCACAGCTATGCAAGTTGGAGAATTTGCAGGACATTTAGAAACAGTCCAGATAATGGACTATTTCTGAAGGTTGCCCACACATTGGAGATAGCTTGCTAGTTTCTTACACCAGGGGTTTCCAAACTTGACAACTTTAAGACTTGTGGACATCATGGTAGCTGAGGAATTCTGAAGGCCGAAGTCCACAAGTCTTAAAATTGCCAATTCTGGAGACCCCTGCCCTAGACTATATATATGATTACAGTAATTTATGGAAACTCACAACCCTTGGGATAGTACAAGAAGAATTCCCCGATTAACATAGGCTGAAAGAAAAGGAGAGTACTCAACACTACAGAAAGCATTTTGCAGCTCTGCAAACATTTAAATCCAATTTTGCCTAGCACTTGATCAATACTCTCTCTAATATCACACATAACTTTTACATAACTTGTGTGGTAACTGTGCCAACTAAAGCCTCAGGGACATTTCCATTAAGAAGCCTTTCTGATTATTTTGAGATAATAAACAAAGAATGCCTCCTATACATGCCCTAAAATAAGCATAAAATGGGCTCCGGAGGTTAGGTGAGTCTATGGATGGTATTTTTATGGTTTGATTATGGTCTCAAGCAGCATAATTTTACTATAGTAATATTATTAGTTTTTTGTTCTTTTAGCTTCTGTTCTTGGCTTTGCTCCTGTAATTCTGAGATGGGCAGCTGTATACATACATATATACATACATACATACATACATACATACATACATACATACATACATACATATATACATCCTCTCAAAACCATTAAGTCAAGTACCACCCTCCACCAACCTATCAATCCAAGGGGGTTTACTCCTTTTCAAAATTCTAGGAATGGCTAAGGAGTCATCAGGTACATAACAGAAGTATTTATATCCTTGGCAAATTGAGTCACACAAGGGTTTCAGATAGATAGATAGATAGATAGATAGATAGATAGATAGATAGATAGATAGATAGATACCATGTTTCCCTGAAAATAAGACCCTGTATTATATTTTTTTGAACCCCGAAATAAGGGCTTGGCCTTATTTTCGGTGAGGTCTTATTATTTTGGGGCGCGTGGAGCAAGACGGGGCTCCTCTTGCTGTCTTACCTGATTTCCAGCTCTGTCTCCCTAATCCTAACCAGAAGAAATGGCAGGGACCAGCTGCGCATTCATTTAAATATTTTCAGGGAGGGCTTATTTTCGGGGAGGGCTTATTTTCAGGGGGGCTTATTTTAGCACATGTGCTCAAAAGCTCGATTGGGCTTATTATTCGGGGAGGTCTTATTTTAAGGGAAACATGATAGATAGAAAGATAGATAGATAGATAGATAGATAGATAGATAGATAGATAGATAACCCCAACTGTTCTGCAGAGCAGAGTGTCTCACAGCCCTCTATGACTCATAGATGGCAATAGTCGCCTCATTCCCCTCTTCCCTGACATTGTAAGTAGGTTGGCATATTTCCGAGAGGAAGTCCCACCTCCATGCCCATCCAGATCTCAATTATGCATGCCACATTAGTATTCTGAACCACAATTAAGCTAGTCACAAGTGATCTCTTTCTCTCTATCTATCTATTTATCTCTCTATCTCTCTATATCTATCTATCTATCTATCTATCTATCTATCTATCTATCTATCTATCTTTGGGGGACCACTATCTATCTAGGTGATTTACTTTCTTTTAGCCATTTTGTGATGACCCGGGGCGAGGCACGAAAGCAACAGCCAGAGAACAGTTCTAACTCCCCTTTATTGCTCCAACTTTCCCCCAAACTTGTCCATGTTTACTGCAAGTCCTGGAGCAAAGCTCTCACACGCACTTGCAACAGTCTCTGGCTGCGAGTAGTCCAGCTAGCAAAGTTAGCAGGGCAGCAACCAAGGCAAGAAATCCAGCAAGCAAAGTTAGCAAGGCAGCAAACAAGGCAATAAGTCCAGCGAGGCAGGCAAACTGGGCAAGGCACACAAAACAAAGCACAGCAAAATCCAGATGTTGGCAACTGCACGTGAGGCTCCACAGATTCAACACTTGTTCCCAACAAACACCCCTCCCAACAGCATCCCTTTAAATCTCATTCCCCAGGTGAGCCTTGTGAAAAGGGGCGGGGCGGCCTCCTGCCAAATCTTTGGGTTGCCTTGGACTTATCCCGCCTCCTCTCCATTCTTCATGTTCAGGGATTGGGGGGAGGTAATTGCTCATCACCGGAGCTCTGGAGCTCTTCTGCTCCATTGTCTGCCCTGTTCTCCCCACTCGCCTGGTCCTCCTGCACACCTTCTCCCTTGCTGGCAATCCTATCCAGGCCCGAGGGACCCAGGACTGCCTCATCCTGCTCCTCTGGTCATTCTTCCATTGGCCCTACCTCTGTCTCGTCCTCCTTCTCAGGCTCAGACTCCGACAGGGCCACGACACACTTATGCAGCAGGTCTATGACATGTCAACATGGCCAATTCACCACAGCCAACTTGCTGTGGGACAACTGCTGTGAGAAACTCACCACTGGACAATTCAATGCGGGGTTCGTTCCTTTTATTATTCATCAAAGCAAAAGCCGATAGATATAGGAATGGATTTTCTTTGATTACAAGAGATAAAATAATTTTGACGAAAACGTGGTCAACAAAAATAAAAGGAACTATGTGAATCCTGCAGCGAGTTGTCCTGCACTGAGATGGCTATGGCAAGTTGTCCTGTGGTGAGTTGGCCATCACAAGTTGGCCATGGAGAATTGGCCAAAGCAATCGGCTATGGTGAGTTGGTTGCGGTATGTTGACTATGGTGAACTGTCTCGTTCCATGTGCAGCATCCTTCAAAGCAGGCAGGTCCCGGTCTGAAACACCTCCTAGGTTTACCTTGCATGAAATATCAAATTGCACTGAGCTAAAAATGTTACACAATGAACATTGACTGAGTGGCTGTGGTTCCCGGCATCCCGATATAGTCAGTTGACTCCATCACTGACTATTGGGGGCGAGTCTTTGGCCCCCTCGGAGAGGGTGCGCAATCTGGGAATCCTCCTGGATACGCAGCTGTCCTTGGAGGAACATCTGATGGCTGTAGCCAGAGGAACTTTTTGTCAGGTTCACCTGATCCGCCAGTTGCGGCCCTTTCTTGATCAGGATTCCCTGTGCACAGTCACTCATGCCCTCGTCACTTCTCGCCTGGACTACTGCAATGCTCTCTACATGGGGCTGCCCTTGAAAGGCATCCGGAGGCTCCAACTGGTCCAGAATGCGGCCGCGCGGGTAGTTACAGGAGCTGCATAGTGCTCCCATACAACACCTCTCCTGCGTGAGCTGCACTGGCTCCCAGTGGTCTTCCGGGTGCACTTCAAGGTGTTGGTTATCACCTTTAAAGCGCTCCATGGCATAGGACCTAGATATCTTCGAGACCGCCTGCTGCTACCGACAGCCTCCCATCGACCTGTGCGCTCCCACAGAGAGGGCATCCTCGGGGTGCCATCAGCCAAACAGTGTAGGCTGGTGACCCCCAGGGGGAGGGCCCTCTGAAACCAGCTGCCCCCAGAGATAAGGAGAATCCAAGACCTCGGTGCCTTCCGCCATGCCCTTAAAACTTTCTTTTTTCAGCAAGCCGGGCTCGCCTAACGCTTTTTTAAATGTTTTTAATTGGTTTGTCATTGCTTTTAATGATGGGACCAAATATATATATATATATCTTTTTAATTGTATTTTAATGTTTGTAGTTTATGTTTTTACTTTGGCTGTACACTGCCCTGAGTCCTCAGAGAGAAGGGTGGTATATAAATTCGATATAAAATAAAATAAAAATAAAAATAAACATCCCCAGTGGTGTTATTGGAAAAGAAGCAAAACTTGAAATTATGTTTGATCATGTAAGAGCTCTTACTACTTGGAAGATTAGGCTGCAGAACTATGATGATTTGTACTCCATGCCATGAGAGGTAGGCATTTATCCACACACAGGTAGAAATTGTTACCATGCTATAAATACCTAAATGCATCTGTGGAAGACTTGGTGCCATTCCAAACTGGTCAATCAGGTAGGAGTATTTTTAGTAAGCGGGGACAATTTTTCTTAAGGTGACTTGTTCTTTAAACATGCAGCTACGTGATTGAAAAAATAGAATTTTACTATCCAATCTGCTATCTCTTCTGGGTATTTTTAGCCAAGGAAGCAATAGGTTTGGCCCTGGGATGACTTTTCCAGAGCTAAGAATGGTACTTGTCATGTCGAACGTACTGATAAGCGGTGACAGAGATCAACTGCCTTTGCTTCCCTGGAGCCCTCCTGGGAGCCAATTTGCATTCACCATTGTCACAAAGACGAGAAGAAATTAGGCAGTTTAAGGTTGATGGAGAACATGCAATTCTACTGTTTGGAGGACCTCTTAGGGCACATTCACATAATAGATGCTATTCCTCTCACCTGGACCATTTCAGCAGTTTGTAGCCAAAGGTACACATATATGCTGCAAAACACACCACTACTGTTAATGCCTGATCAGTCTCACACTAGCAATGACTGTTGTGTGTGGGACAAGGAGCTGGGCAGGCTGTCTTTACCAACTCCAAACTTAATTTATTAAGTTAATTTATATAGCCATCCAACTCATACATAGATGATTCTGGGCAACTTACAACATAGCCAAAAAGGCATTAAGAGTTGTAAACCTAATCTTGCGTAGCTTCTTTTCTGGTAATATCACACTACTAACCAGAGCATACAAAACATTTGCTAGACCAATTCTCGAATACAGCTCATCAGTCTGGAACCCACACTGCATATCGGACATTAATACAATTGAACATGTCCAGAAATATTTCACAAGAAGAGTCCTCCATTCCTCTGCTCGCAACAAAATACCTTATGCCACCAGACTTGAAATTCTGGACTTAGAAAACTTAGAACTACACCACCTTCGGTATGACCTAAGCGTAGCTCATAAAATTATCGGCTACAATGTCCTACCTGTCAATGACTACTTCAGCTTCAGCCACAACAACACATGAACACACAATAGATACAAACTTAAAGTGAACCGCTCCAAACTTGATTCAGAAAATATGACTTCAGCAACAGAGTGGTCACTGCCTGGAATGCACTACCTGACTCTGTGGTTTCATCCCCAAACCCTCAAAACTTTAACCTAAGACTGTCTACTGTTGACCTCACCCCATTCCTAAGAGGTCTGTAAGGAGCGTGCATAAGAGCACCAGCATGCCTACCATCCCTGTCCTAATGTTTCCTCTATTTGTATCTATTTTATGTATTCAATCCATGCTTATACTTATATATATTACCTAACACGTTCTTGACAAATAAATCAATAAAAATAAAAAACAATAACCCCCCTCCCTCCATGGCAGCAACAACTAATTGATCAATTTGTGTTCCTCAGGCCTTCTGACAAAACCATGTTTTTAAGGCCTTTCAGAAAAGCAGTACACTGGGGGGATCCACTGTACCTTGGGGAGGAATGATGTTCCATGAAGAAGGTGCCACCACTCAGAAAGCCCTTTCTTGTGGTCCCACCAGATGGAAATCCCTAATTAATGAAACCCATAACATACCTTGCCTACCTGTCCTGGGGCTGGGTATATGTAACAAGTAGAGGTGGCCTTCACGTAATTTAAGAATCGGTTCACCCCAGCACCAAAAATGTGAGCACACGCGGCTTAAAAAAACGCAACTAAATAGCGCCGGGGCGGGTGGCAGCCCCACCCGCAGGTCACAACTACCAGTTCGCCCGAACCTGTCTGAACCGGCTGAATCCCATCCCTGGTAACAAGGAAGAGATTGTCGTTCAAAGAGCCTGGCCCAAATTGACATTCAAGGCTTTAAAGATGATTACCAGCATCTTGAATTGTTTTATTACCCAGGTGGTCAAGGCAAGGCAGGCCTCTAGAGAGTCCTTTATTTCTATCAACAAAAGGTCCAGCAAACAGCCCTTCAATGACCAGTACCGTATTTTTTGGAGTATAAGACGCACCTTTCCCCCCCCTAAAAGGGGGTGAAAATTTAGGTGCATCTTATATACCAAATGTAGCCCCGCCCACTCACTGGCCCCCACCCTTTGGCCTCTGCCTCCCAAAAGTTACCTCCTTGTAGCAAGCAACAAGAAGAAACAGTTCCTTTCAGCTTCACCACAGCCTAATTAGCACAAGTTGATTGGCTCGGCCTCCCGACTCTCAGCTGTTTTGCTCTCAGCTGTTTTGTGCAGGCCTCTGCTGCTTGCTGCAAGGAGGCAAATTGCTGGAGCAGATTATTTTTTTCTTGTGCTAATCAAGCTATGCTGAAAACGAAAATGAAAGTAAAGCAGGCTGTTTGCTGTTTGCTGCAATGAGGCAAAATTGCTGGGAGGCAGAGGCAGATTTCTTTTTCTTGTTTTCCTCACCAAAAAAGGTAGGTGCATCTTATAGTCCGGTGCGTCTTATACTCCGAAAAATATGGTAAGTCTCCCATGCTACCCTGAAGGCAACCGAACAGCCCCTCAAACCACAGCCCCTATAGTACAAAGACAGCCCACAGAGTAGGAGCATGCTCATAGGGCAAGGTCCGAGGTTCCAAGTCCAGTCCACAAGGCAGAGTGTCAGGCAAAAGACAATGGCAATCCTCAGGACAAGACACAAGTGCCAGGCAAGAAGAAGCTCCAAAGGTAGAGTGAAGCAAAAGCCAGATGCCCAGGCCACAAGTCAAGGGCAAGGTCCAAGACAAAAGACAAAGTACTTTTGGAGGGTGAGGTGACCTCTTGAGGAGGCTTGCAGCTCTTCTCAGGATTTGCCTCCACTCAGTTCTCCTTGCCCTTGGATCAGTGGAGGAGGAAGCAGTTCCTCATTAGAGGAGATCCCCTGCCTATCAGTACCACAGCAGCCGATCTTCCCCTGTGTCTATGAAGAGAGGCAGCTTTCCATCTAGTTAACCACCTCTCCCAATGCCTGAGTGGCCTGGGACATTGTCCTCAATCCCTGGCCTCTCCAAACATGCCAATGGAGATATGCCATCCCTGTCGGAGAGTCCCAGATCCAACTCCCCCTCCTCTAAACCGGGTTACGATGGAGCCATGACAAATTGTACATACAGTAGTGGCCAAAATTGTGGAAAGCTTTTGGGAAAAGTGTGTTTTCTAAAACTAGCTAATAACACCACTTTTCTGTGCAGTAGTGCCTTAAATTATATATCAATGGAAAGATAATTTAATCAAGAATGTAATGCAGTAACTTTTATGAAGGATTTGCTATTAGAATAGCAGTTATAGTATAAAGAAGAAAAGTAACCTGAAGCTTCCAAATAATCTTCAAGGGTAGCTCCAAGTATATTATCCTGTATATGTCAACAGTCTCCAATCACTTTGCACTAGCACACATGTCTGCAATTGGGAATGCATGTTTTCAGTACTCATGGGAAATGGCTGCCAAGGGTCACAAGCCACCCATTAAGCAGAAAAGGGGAAAAAATACTGATGTGCCTCATTCCAAGTTTACAGAATCCTCTTTGCTATCTCAGATTATCTTGTTTTCTGAATAGATGGGCAGACAAAGCATTAAGCTACAGCCCTCTATCATTTTTGTTTCTTAAGAATTTCTGCTGAGTATATTGAGCCCCAAAGCATTTTTGGAACTGAAGTCTCTAATGCTTTGTTTTGCAACATGGTGTACGTTAAAATAATCTAAAACAAAATCAGAAGCCTCGTGTCACCAAAGAAGGTCCAACATGAGGTGACTATGAGGTGACTATGGCATTATTCCAGAGATCCAATTGCTTTCTGCTTTCTGATAATTTCCGATAAGGAGATAATCTGATAAGGAGATAATCTTTCTGGTAAGGAGGTAATCCTTGTTGAACACAATGCAGCTTATTTCTGAGAGAACATGGGCAAAATTGTATTTTTAATCATGCAATCAGTTATGTTTTGAAAGTGAAGGAGTGTTCTGCTCATGGACTTCCTCAATGTTTACTAGGCTTACAAAACAGCTCTAGACAAGGTTAGAAGAATTCATCATTAATATATGACCAGAATGCATATTTTTCTTTCAAATGACCAGTATGATCTTTGACATAACAGAAATGGTGCTTCCTGAGGAAAAGAGTTAAAATTCTTCTCTTCACCCTTCCCTGAAATCAGTCACTAACAGAACACTACAACAGTCACTAACTGGATAGTTGTAAATCAAGGACTACAGTAGCTATAGTTGTCACCCTACAAACCAGGACTGGATGGAAATTGATCAAGGAGAGATTCAACCTAGAAATAAGGAGAAATTTTCTGACAGTGAGAACAATCAGCCAATGGCACAGCTTGTTTTCAGAAGTTGTGGGAGCTTCATCACTGAAGACTTTCAAGAAGAGATTAGACTACCATTTGTCAGAAATGGTGTAGAGTCTCCTGCTTGGGCGGGGGGTTGGACTAGATGACCTACAAGGTCTCTTCCATCTCTGTTAATCTGTTAAACTGACAATGTTTTCAGGTACCAAGTTATAGAAGCCAGAATAATTTTGCATAAAGCTACAGAATCCAAAACAACAAAGGTCATCATCATCATCATCATCATCCTGATCCTCCCACTTAAAATGTTGCAGGATTTCAGGCATTCTTACAAAATTTGAATCACTTACAGGCTTCATTATCAAACCTCGGTGAAGCATTCACGCAAATGATATGATTGTACAATTTGTGCTGGTCACACATCCTGGTGTCTTGCTCAGATACTTATGTCATGTCATTTGCTCAACAACCTGGTAGCGTACATATCATTATTTGCTCCTCTTGCCTGCACTTCTGATGCTGATGGAGACATTTAACAATTTTAAAGAATGGAACATCACAGTTGCCTTTGGGTGTTGCCGTACTTGCCATGAAGTCAATGAGCACACATTGCCAAGCCTGGCCTTAAAATCCACCATACAGTTGAACAGGGGTGAGCAACAGGAGACTTAAAGAAATAGAAAGGATTATGTTCTGACCTAGGATTCCTGAGTCATTAAAACACAGGAGGAGTCTTTTATTGCCACAGCTGTGAATTCTGTTCATTCACAGATGAGTCCCAATTAGTTGTAAAGAGTCCTTCGGGAGAAGTCCTTCGGGATAATCACCCACCTTTATCTCCCTTGACACACTGCCAAAGACCTAATTGGCAAAGCCACATGGAGTCCAGAATCAAACAGAGCTTCAGGCTTTAAGATGAACCGAATGAACAAATGTTGCTTCCTGCAAAGGCCCACATGCTTTTGCTCCTCTTTTAAGTCTTAAGGGAGGGGCCAATCATCTCCCAGTCCTACTCCTGAGTTGCCCCTTTTGTTTTAACTGTTCTTGCCTTCTGGCAGCTCTGCGCATGCGCGCACTGGGAATAGGCTCCCCCTGTTCCTCTGCCTCGCTGAGGTCCAACTCTGGAGGCTCCGGAGGCAGCACATACCTCCCAGATGGCCCTTTCTCTGCCTCCGATGCAGAGCCCTCATCCGAGCCTTCCCCAGACTCCAGGACTGGCCCATGTTCCTCCCTAACCTTCTCACTGTCCGACTCTGCTGCCAGCTCCACAGGCTGCTGGCGGACCACAACAGGTTAAGATGAAATCATCTTCTTTCTCCATTCTCCATGCATTTTAAACATCTGACTTGTCCTTGGAGGAATAGTACCACAATTAAGTGAAAGATTGCAGCGGGAAGGGGGTGGGTGGGTGGGTGGGACCAGCTCTCTTAATGCTTAGCTGTGGCAAAATGCCAAACCTACGTTGACGGGTCCTAAAGGACTGAATGTAAATCTGAAAGATTTATTTATGGATAGAAAGTTTTTTTTTTCGAGGCGGGGTTGTTACAAATTACTCTAATTTTCTGTGGATCTACTGAGGGGAAAAAAACCCTATCTTCCGTCATATATATTTCACCTGGGAAATTTGAAGAAATCCCACTGCACACCATGACGGATGGAGTTTTAAAGTTTTACTGGAATGATTGCAGTATAGCAATAAAGAAACAGCAAGGGTTTTATATACTCTAAATAGCACAGAGTTTATGTAAGAATGGTTGCCATCATCCTTGAAGGCTACAATTTGTTCTTCCAGGAACAATATTGTAGTTTGTGAACAATTTCCTATCAAAGCCAAATCAAATCTTAAAGGAATAACCACATACCATTTAGTGTGCAGTGTTGGGAAATATTTCCTCTCTATGTTTCTCTAGACCAGTGCTTCCCAAAATTGGATAAAAGCAGGGGTGGTTTTTTTGTTTTGTTTTTTTTGGGGGGGGGAGAAAAGACCCATAAACCTATTGCCTATTATAACAGGGTCATTTAAATCAAGGTAAAGATTGCCACATGTACTAAGATCAGCGATGGGTTTCACGTATTTTTACCACCTGTTTGCTGCGAGCTCGCACGCTTGCTTCGGACATACACACACCTTACATGCATGTGCCCGGCCTTCTGCGCATGTGCTTTGCTCATGCACGCACCTTCCACGCATGTGCCTGGCCTCAAAAACGTAACTAAATAGGATGACATAGCACCTGGGCCGGTGGCCAGGTGGGTGGGCCCACGATCTCTGCTACCGGTTCACCTGAACCGGTCTGAACCGGCTGAATACCACCTCTGACTAAGATATATACTGCTCAAAAAATAAAGGGAACACAAGCAGAAGACATCCGAGATCTGAATGAATGAAATAGCCTTATTAAATACTTTGTTCTTTACATACAGTAGTTTATACACTGCTCAAACAACTAAAGGGAAAACAAAACTACTGTATGTAGTTTTGTGCTTGTAATTAACTCACTAGCTAAAACTTCAATGGGGAACATGAAACATTAAATAGTTACCCCTCTACAGCTACAACTTTTAATCTTCAACTGTAACAATACATTCTCCTATAATCAGATAGGGGAGAAAATGGTGTTGTTAGCTTTCAACTGTAGAAAGTTAGCATCCACCCCTCTTCTAGAAGAATGAAATATTTTGGGAAATATTAAAAAGGCAGAATATTACATTTCCCTGGATGATAAAAAAAGAAACATGTTTTAAAGACAGAGAGCAGCTCCTTGCCCCTAGCAGATATTTGGTGCCCATTAAGAAAGAATGGGCCAACCTATCTACAAGACAAAAGACCTCCAGCTCCAAGGTGATGGGATTAAGACATGACCCTTCAGCATATAATAGGATTAACCCATAGAGCAGCAGAACTCATCACATGGCACAATCTCCTAAAGACATTGCACCAGCCAAGCTTCAATCAAACCTGGGAGCTCAGACAACCTCAGCTATGACCCCTGCATAGCCCCATGGGAGTCTGACAGCAGCCAATAGAATACATGTTCTTGCACAGGAACAGGAAGCTCAAGTTCAAAGCCCAAGAGAAGGTATAAAAAAAACCCTCTCAACTCCATGGGGTCAGATGCCCAGGACCATCCATGTGGTTCTGCTTCATCATTAAACCATCTTTCCAATCAGCCTTCATGTTTCCAGGGTCTTCCTCCCAAACTTGGAACTGAATCGGATGGATATTTCTCCCGACACAACTTTTCTTAGCCCCAGTCAGCAAAATCCATGGTAGGGAATGACAAATTGTTTTTCAGAAAGATTTGGGGGAGAGGGCATAATTTTCTAAGAGATATAAACAGATATAAGTGAATGTCTAGACACTGGGATTGATATACACTCAACGCATCGTGTCTCTTTATGCAAATCCTTGAACAAGTGAACAGAACACGAAGTGGAAGAAGCAAGTACAGTAAATAACTGTTTTGTAGGAATCAGAGATTTCCCTTCAATCTTAAATGACAATGGAAGATGTTGGCTTGCAAGGTGGACATGCTGTCCTGTAGAAGCAACTCTCCCTCTCTGACACATCTATTGTTAGCTATTCTCAAGAACTAATCAAACTCTTGTTTCTTCCTCCCTCCCGTCACCCTCATCATCTCTCTTCTGGAGAGGAAGTTGGGGGAGAAGACGCCATTTTTAACTCCCCAAGGGGTTTAGTGTTGTTCGCGGAGGCATAAAGATGTTCACGGGAGTGTAGCACAAACTCAGAATGCCAAGCAGCACTTTCAGTAAATAATAGTAATTACTAACGTCTCCTTGGTTCTTCTTGTCACAAAAGCCTCAATTCATTTAATGCTATTTAATGCCATGGAGGGTTCATTATCTGCACTTAGGAAGTATAATGAAAGGTTTACACAGAACACCAGAAACCTTTAGAAGGAGGGCCATGCTCATCTCACAGACAATAGATTACTACCCAAAAAAAGTGTGAGGGCCTCAGGCATCAGCATGGATGAATTAATTTAAGACGAGACAAGAAAAATGGTTGAAAGAGAGAAACCCCCATCGCAAGATAGTTAGAAAGGAATAAAGGAGAGGGGAAAAAAACCCATTGCTATGGCAACAGCTTTCCGGATTCTTTTCTAAGGAAACAGAGATGGTACCACATGGAAGAGACAAAGCGTATCCTGCAAAGGAATGCCAGGAAGGATGAAGAATTCCTTGATTTGTTTCTTTAGGAAGTCCCTGTCCATATTTTTGTAGCTTCTCCAGATGTGATGTCAAAAATAAGCCTTGTTCAGCCAGATATCATATGGATGCGTTGGAATGTGACTTTAAGAATTAAAAAATCTTCACCAATTCAACACCAGGGATGCTCTCTAAATTGGGCAACAGAGAGTGCTGCTAAGTTGCTCAGTCTACTCTTATCTTCTTTCTTCCCAAGCACAGTGTTTAATCTTTCCCCATATAGATAACTATAAGGGAACTGAAAACTTTTATGCCATCAAATAAACGTACAATTACTCCAAGGTATGTAGTGTGCTGGCATCCCAGTGTGAAGAGGCCTCTTCTTGCAAGAAGTAGGAGGACACAGTGGTGGGATTCAGCCGGTTCTGTCCAATTCGGGCTAATCAGTAGCGCCAATTGTGGTAGGCTCTGCCCACCCACCTAGATATAATGCCATCCTATTTAGCCACGTTTTGGAGGCTGTGTACATGTGCAGATGGTGTCTGCGCGAGCAAAGAGCATGAACAGAAGGCCAAGCACACACGCTCACATTTGCGAACTGGTAGGTAAGTGAATCCCACCTCTGGGAGGACACCAAGTTTGGGTTGGCTGGAGCAGGCTTGCAGGTTTACTAACAAGACCCAATATCATATCCTTAGGTGGAGCTGAAAAAAAAATCTAATAAATGTTTTCCTGAATGAGATCAATCTACCTACGTCACACTTTGGGTCATCATAATTTAGATGTGTTAAATGTAGGGTCCCAGAATTCTATCCTTCAGGTTTAAAATTAATCAATTTAAGTTTATTATACTGTATATCTACAACTAAGAATAATTATATACATTATTATATATTGCAGAAAAGAGCAACAAAGATGATTAGGGTTAAACATATAAAGAACGGTTGCTGGAACTGGGTACGTCTAGTTTAATGAAAAGAAGGACTAGGGGTGACATGATAGCACTGTTTCAATATCTCAGGGGCTGCCACAAAGAAGAGGGAGTCAAGCTATCCTCCAAAGCACCTGAAAGCAGGACAAGAAGCAACGGATGGATATTACCAGTAATCAAGGACAGGACCAACCTAGAAGTAAGGAGAAATTTCCTGATAGTTAGAATACTTGATCAGTGGAACCACTTGCCTTCAGAGGTTGTGAATTCTCCAACACTGGAAGTTTTAAAGAAGAGATTGGATAATCATTTGTCTGATGTGGTGTAGGGTTTCCTGCCTGAGCAGGGGGTTGGACTATTAGAAGACCTCCAAGGTCCCTTCCAACTCTGTTATTCTATTCTATTCTATTCTATTCTATTCTATTCTATTCTATTCTATTCTATTCTATCCTATCCTATCCTACCCTACCCTACCCTACCCTACCCTACCCTACCGTACTCTATAATTAGAATAAAACATACTATGATGTGCTACAATCAGTTGAAAAATCACAATATAAAATCTATGTCAATTCAATTCAAATTCAAATTCAAACCTTTATTGCCAATGCACAACATGTGTACAATGAGATTGGATGAGATGTGAGATCCAGTTTAATATAGTACTTAATGCAACAGGATAAAGACAGAGTGAATCCTAGTCCCACTTTAGGCATAAAGCCAGCAGGTGATCTTGGGCCAGTCACTCTTTCTCAGCCCTAGAAAGGAGGCAATGGCAAACTACTTCTGAAATCTTACCAAAAAAAGCCCCTGCAGGGACTTGTCCAGGCAGTCACCGTAAGTCAAAACTGCCTCAAAGGTACCCCTTCCCTGCCAAAATGTTTGTAGTTATCAGAATTCTAAAAATGTTTATTTATTTCATATGGAGTAACAGAATACAGCATTAGTGCATACAATTCACAAAAAAAAACGCATACAACATGTGTATCAAAATATAAAACATCAGAGCAGTGGATTATTTTAAAAACGCATAATACAAATGATGAATAAAATTAAATTATTGTAGTTATTATTTTATTGCTTTTTATTTTTATTACTAAAAATGTTGATAACACATTGGAAGATTCTGGGTTGAGGAAGGATGATCTAAGCCAGTGTTTCTCAACCTTGGTAGCTTGAAGATGGGTGGACTTCAACTCCCAGAATCCCCCAGCCAGCGCTGCTGGCTGGGGGATTCTGGGAGTTGAATTCCACCCATCTTCAAGCTACCAAGGTTGAGAAACCCCTGAGTCCTAAGCAGATCCAATTGATGGTCAATATTATTCTGCAGCTTGACAGACGGTCAAAAAAGTCAAAATGGTGGATGCGGCAGCACAATTGAAGCCCAACCCTACTGTACGTGTAACAATGTTGTTTCCAGATACAAAGTGGTGTGGCTTCAACTATGTGGCTTTGATATCATCTTGATTTATTTTTTTTAATCCTCCCTGTGGACACCGCTGATATCAAGATTATGTTGAGATTCGGAACATTTCACTCAGAACATTTTCACAATTTCCACAGAATTCCCAATGATTTCCCTGAAAAAGTCCCCTTGCTTGCCTTTCTTCGGTCTCTCTGGGCAATCGGTGAACTCCCAAAGCAACGGTCAAGAATTTTCAGTTTATTTACATGAACTTTTCATCCGTTCAACTTCAAGAGAATAATTAATGATGAAAGTTACTCTATCCAACCATCCTCATCTCTGTAGGTCAGGGTTGGTGAACCTTTTCGGGACCGAGTGCCCAAATCAGAATACATGTGCATATGTGTGCATGTCGGTGCACTGGAAACTGGAAGACCACCTGGCTGGTGCACGCATGCCTGTTTTTTTGGCTATTTTTTTGGCTGTTTTTAGGCTATTTTCTGGGCAATTTTGGGCTGTCGGGCTGTTTTTGGGGCCCTGAAAATGGCCAGAAAACAGCAGGAAAGTGGCCTGAAAAAGGCCCAGGAAACAGCCCAAGAAACAGCCTGGTTTTTCGCCATTTCCAGGCCATTTTCTGGGGCTCCGGCACCTGTGAAGACCAGCTGGCCGGCACGCATGTGTGCGTTGAAAACTAGAAGAGCAGCTGGCGATGGCGTGAGTGCTCACAGAGGGCGCTCTGCATGTCACCCGTGGCACGCATGCCATAGGTTCACCATCGCGGATCTATACTCTCCATTACAATATATTACAAAGCATCTTTTCAATTTTTTTAAGTTTATGATTAATGTACATTGCTCAAAAAAAAAATTAAAGGGAAGACAAGCAGAAGACATCCGAGATCTGAATGAATGAAATAGCCTTATTAAATACTTTGTTCGTTACATACAGTAGTTTTGTGTCCCATTTATTTATTTATTTATTTGTTTGTTTGTTTGTTTGTTTGTTTGTTTATTTATTTATTTATTTATTTATTTTTCAGGTTTCTCCTTCTCCTTTCGGACTCAGGGTGGTGAACAGCCAAAGTAAAACATTTGTACACAAAAGTTAAAATAGATTTAAAATAATAAAATAAAGTTTGGCCCATAATTAAAACATTTCAATTCAAAACCAATTTCAAATTTTAAAAACCCACCATAAAATCAGGACAGCATGGCTAACTGAAAAAAATAGGTTTTAAGGGCCCGACGAAAAGTCCGGAGGTCTGGGATCACTCGTATCTCTGGGGGTAGATTGTTCCAGAGGGTAGGTGCTACCACAGAGAAGGCTCTCCCCCTGGGGGTCGCCAGCCGACATTGTCTGGCCGACGGCATCCTGAGGAGGCCCTCTCTGTGGGAGTGAACTGGCCGGTGGGAGGCAATTGGTGGCAGAAGACGGTCCCATAAGTACCCCGGCTTTAATTGTTTGAGCAGTGTATAAACTACTGTATGTAAAGAACCAAGTATTTAATAAGGCTATTTCATTCATTCAGATCTCGGATGTCTTCTGCTTGTGTTCCCTTTATTTTTTTGAGCAGTGTATTTTTCATATACACTGAGAGCTTATGCACCGAAGACAAATTCCTTGTGTGTCTAATCACACTTGGCCAATAAAGAATTCTATTCTATTCTATTCTATTCTATTCTATTCTATTCTATTCTACTCTACTCTACTCTACTCTACTCTACTCTACTCTACTCTACTCTACTCTACTCTACTCTCTGTTCCTACAGCATTGCTTTTTATAAGGCAACTTTGAAATGACCAATGGAGAAAAGATATTCTCAGGAGATTTTTTTAAAACAGAGTGAATGAAAAAGTTCATTCATTCTGCCAACAATTTACTGGTGGTAAATTACAACTGATGAACCTGATCGACTTCAGAAGTCAACTGTGTTGAGAATTCAGATGCAGAACTCAACTGTACGAAATATAACAAAGCCAAAAGGTCAATGCATTAAAGGATCCAGTGGTATCTCAGATGAACATCACATTTCTTTGCATCCATGCATGCATTCACAGGCATCATTTTTAGTCTCCTGAAAAAGATGGATGGCAGGAGACAAAGCGTTTGGTCTGTGGCCACGTGTAAAAACATAAAAAAAGTTGTTTGGTGGCACATTTCCCTGAAAAAAAACAGCATGACATTACAAGGGTGGGAAGTACATCATAACATTTCCTATGACTAATCCATGAAGTTTAAAACTGACAAATGCGTCCACATCGAACTGTCCAGCAGAGAAATTGCTTTGGCATTCGCTCTCCAATCTTTTGGGGAAAGTGAGATTCATTCGCTGTATGAAAAGTTTTCCTCAGATACACTTTTAGGACAATGCATCAATGCCTGACCATATTTGGTCCAGTTTGGTCTAGTGGTTAAGGAACCAGACTAGAAAGTGGGAGGTTGTGAGTTCAAGTGCTGCCTCAGCGATGAAAGCCTGCTGGAGAATTTGGGCGAGTCATTCCCTCCCTCCCTCCCTCTCTCTCTCTCTCTTTCAGCCAACCTACCTCACAGGGTTGTTGCTGTGGGGAAAATAGGGAGAGAAAGGTGTTTTGAATACGTTTGCCACCTTGAGTTATTTGTATAAATAATAAAGACGGGATACATACATACATACAAGCAAACAAACAAATAAATATAGGTGTCCTCAATATACGACCACAATTGAGTCCAACATTTCTGTTGCTAAGTGAGACAGCTGTTAAGCAAGCTTTGCTCCATTTTACAACCTTTCTTGCCACGGTTGTTAAGTGAATCACTGCAGTTGTTAAGTAGTAACACAGTTTTAGAGTGACTCTGGCTTCCCCACTGACTTTGCTTGTCCTGAAGGTCGCAAAAGGGGATCACATGACCCAGGGACACTGCAACTGTCATAAATATGAACCAGTTGCCAAGCATCCGGATTTTGATCACATGATCCTGGGAATGGTGCAATAGCCATAAGCGTGAAAAATGGTCATAAATCACTTTTTTCAGTGCCATTGTAATTCCGAACGGTCACTAAATGAAAGATTGTAAGTTGAGGACTACCGGTAAAATGTTTAAAACTTTGGAAGATGGAGGACAAAACCATGAGTAACTGAAGAATATCGGTCTCTCTTTCTGTACATATTTGTATCCTTTGCAATGGGCATGTTAGTGACTCAAGGTAGCTTTTGAATGTACAAAGAGTGCAGCTTTTTTAGTATGAACATGTGCTTGACAATTGCATGTGAGGTCATCTCAGCACTTGCTGTTTCACGGAATGACCAGAGCCTGCTGTGTCCTACTGAAAAGTAAAATCAATAAAAGACAGCATGTATTTCGTGCAGATGATGAAAGAATAACTCCTTCTCTGCTGTAATCAGCAATTACTGGATTTAGGCCAGTCCTTATGACTGGATGACCTACACTTAACTCTAAACGGTTGTTGCTTACATTTAAAATTTGCTGCTGTCATTTAAGTTTCTGGGAAATTCTGAAGTCACAGCAAGTTTTCTCTCGGAACTGATTGCCCTACTATTAAAACATAAGACATATCCCAGCCTTCCAGAAACGGCACCATATGTGTGGCATGCAGGTGGAATAATTTACCTGTGAATCTGTCTTCATATGAGGGTTTCCCAACCTTGCCCACTTTAAGATATGTGGACTTTCAATTCAAGATCACGTGAAGTATTAGTATTAGTTATAAAACCCTAGTAAGACCACACCTGGACTACTGCAACCAATTTTTGGTTGCCATACTACAAAAAAGATGTTGAGACTTTGGAAAAAGTTCAGAGAAGAGCAACTGAGATGATCAAAGGCCTGGAGACTAAAACATATGAAGAACAGCTGCAGGATTTGGGTTTGGCTAGTCTAGAGAAAAAAAGAATTAGGGGAGACATGATAGCAGCGTTCCAATATCTCAGGGACTGCCATAAAGAAGAGGGAGTCAAGCTATTCTCCAAAGCACCCGAAGGCAGGACAAGAAGCAATAGGTGGAAATTAATCAAGGAGAGGAAACAACTTAGAACTAAGGAGAAATTTCCTGACAGTGAGAACAATTAATCAGTGGAACAACTTGCCTGCAGAAGTTGTGAATGTTCCAACACTGGAAGTTGTTAAGATGATGTTGGACAACCATTTGTCTGAAGTGGTGTAGGGTTTCCTGCCTAAGCAAGTGGTTGGACTTGAAGACCTCCAAGGTCCCTTCCAATTCTGTTATTCTGAATTCTAAAATTTAGAATTTCTAAAAACTAGTATTTGAGGGGCTGCCACAAAAAAGAGGGGGTCAAATTATTCTCCAAAGCACCAGAGGGCAGGACAGGCAGAAATAATGGTCGGAAACTAACCAAAGAGAGAAGCAATGTGGAATTAAGGAGAAACTTCCTAACAGTGAGGACAATTAACCAGTGGAACAACTTGCCTCCAGAAATTGTGGGCGCTCCATCACTGGATGTTTTTAAGAAGAGTTTAGACAGTCACTTATCTGAAATGGTATAGGTCAGTGATGGCGAACCTTTTTCAGACCGAGTGCCCAAACCGCAACCCAAAATCCACATATTTATCTCGGAGTGCCAACATGGCACTTTACCATGCTCATTCCCCCCCCCACACACACACAAAAGAGGTTGGAAATGTTGGTGCATCTTATACACCGAATACAGCCATTTTTGGCCTCCCAAAGCCCTGCCCCGCGTGTCCCGTTTTTGCAAAAACAGAGTGCACAGAGTCTTTGGGAGGCCTGCAGACTGCTCCTGGGGGCTGGGGAGGGCAAACCTTTTCTTTTCTTTTCTTTTTTTTTTTTTTTTTTGCGTACCTCTTCAAAATCTTGGTGTGTCTTATATACCAGTGCATTTTATAGTCCGAAAAATATGGTAACCTGAATACTGAGGTTTTAGTTTAGAAAAAAAACAACTCATACAAGATTAATGTCTTTTCTCTGGGAAAAAAAAAAACCACAATAACAGCGCTTTCAATGATACAAACAACTTTTTATTGAAATGTAAAACTTTGCATTTGGCATGCTTTTTATTAATGTGACTTTTGCTGTTGTATGCCTGCTGATAATTTTTCTAACCTTGGCTCATAGTTTGTAAGTTTGAGAACAACACATGCAGCACTCAGTTCATCTATAACTCTGTTTCTGGTGTCAGATTTGATATAATTCAAAGCTGAAAACAGCTGCTCACAAGCATAAGATGATCCAAACAAAGTAAGGAAAGCAATCCCAAGTGCTTTCATTGACTTAAACTTATTTGGCAGAGAATTCCACACTTTAAGGATTTCATTTTCAGAAATACAGGTAACTGTGTCAGAACTAACTGAGCTGCCCTTTCTTTTCATCTTCTCAAGTGTTTCACGCAGGTCACAGAATTTATTTTTTCCACATGGAGCTTTCTTGAAATTCCACTAGCTCCATTTCCAGATTTCTTAAATTTAATCAGTGTAAGCAGGAAAGATTAAGTTTTGCAAATTTGGCTTTATCTGGAGAAGTAAGAAAATCCAGGGGTGTGTCCATCTGACGGAACTGCAAAAACCTGTTACAAAAATTCACCTTTGTAGCTGCTACAATGCTAGAATATTCCTTGTAGATTTTCCGATGGCTTGTAGGATTGTCTGCAAATATTGTAGAATTTTCTAAATGCATTTTTAGAATTGGAAAATATTTCAGCTGCTGACTTTCAATGTCACTTTAAAAAATCTCCAGTTTTCTCTCAAATGTTTTGATATCATTAAACATTATTTCTGCTGTTTTCCCAAAACCTTGTAGTTGTTTGTTCAGTACATTGAAGTGTAATGTAAAATCTGTAAAAAAACATGTGGTTGTTAACCCAGGCCATATCAGTGAGCTGTGGATATTCCTGCCCTTTTTCATTCATAAACAGCCTAATTTCATCCAAGCAGCCTACAAATCTCTCCAGGACTCGTCCTCTGCTCAGCCACCAGACATTATTGTACATAAGTAAACAATTATAGTGTGCCTGAACCTCTTCAAGAAGTGTTTGAAACTGTCAAGAATTCAGAGAATGAGCCATGATGAAATTCACCATTTTTGTGACATCTTTGAGGACATCTTCAAATTTTTTGCTGCTTTCCTTGGCACAAAGAGCTTCTTGATGTATAATACAATGGAACTGAATAACTTTATGCTTTGTTTCTTTAACAAACAACTGTATGAAACCAGATTTTGCCCCCACCATAGAAGGTGCCCCATCACTAGTAATTGAAACCACTTTTTCTGGTCTTATGTCTTCTGATGAAAAAGCCTCCATCACAGCATTGTAGATATCGATCCCTTGTGTTCTTTCAGGCAAAGACACCAGTTTCACCAGCTCTTCTCTCATGATGTCACCAGTAGCATAACACAAAATTACCGCTAGCCTTGCATGATTATTTACATCTGTGCTTTCATTCAAGCACATGGAGTAACAGGCTGCCTTTTGTAGGTCAGTGGTGAGCTGCTGACCAACATCACTTGCCATGCGCTGGACTCGATCTTTAACAGTATTTCTACTAAGTGGCACCTCAGTTCCTTTTGAATTTGCTGACCACCAGCAAGTGGCAGAAAGCAATTTCACAGAGGAAGGGATGGAGAGGGCTGTGGGATGAATTCACACCCACTCAAAGACCCCCTTGGGATCAACCAGGACACCTGCAGCCCTCCCCTGCCTCCTCAGGCGTTGGAGCGTGTGTGGGGGGAAGCTTTTCAAGGAGCCACAAGGAGGGCTGAGCTGGTTTCTGTCCCACAAGTAAGATTTGGTCCAGAACCAACCCCAACATGAAGGTCTTTTATTTGCTCCTTGTATTCCTTGTCTTTGCATTTTTATCAGGTAAGAAATTAAATTTCTGATGATGTAAAAATAGCTCATAAGTCACCTTTCTAGACAGCTATTATCATGTCTATAAGCAAGATACTCTTCTCCATCTTTTGCCTGGAGTACCATTTAATCCAGGGCCTTTTAATTCCAGAAGTGCAAGTTTAAAGAATGGACTTCTGGAATTAAAGCTCCATTTTTTAGCTAAAACTTCATTCACACCTGTTAGTTTTGCTTTAAACCAATAGCTTTGAACACTGTATTCGTTTTTTTGTTGTTATTTGAATAAAAGGAAAAGAAATCAAATAGTGGTACCTAGTGCAGAAAAAGAGATGAAATAATGGGTCATTCTCAACACTTGAATTCTCTACACTTAAAATATCTAGAAATTATTATGGTTAAGTGAGTTTTGCCACCAGCTGCTACCTGGGTGCAGTGCCGGTAACTGCATGCAAGTAGAGAAGAAGCAGGAAACGCTTTTTGGGCCCCGAGCTCATTTGCTGGAGGAAAGAGCAAGCGCTCAGAAGAGCGAGCTCCGTTTGGGTGGGCGATCACTTGGGTTGCATAGTTCAACAGGGAGGCTACCGAAGGGAGACCCGTTTGGAGGGATCTGGGTGGGGCATGTCCTGCCTAATTCGGCTGCAGTTTTTCCTTTCCAGACCAGCTCCAAGCAAGCAGTGCACAAACTTCAGCAGTTCTTGCGTTGCCGCCTGCACCGCTTGCTTGGAGCTGGTCTGGAAAGGAAAAACTGCAGCCGAATTAGGCAGGACACGCCTCACCCAGATCCCTCCAAACGGGTCTCCATACGGTAGTCTCCCCGCTGAAAGGCTTTCCTACTTCTCATCTGCACCAGCTCTGCACCCCGCCCCCCCCCCAAGACCAACAAGATGCCTCTGGGTGCAGGTAGAGGAGAAGCAGGAAAGCCTTTCAGTGGGGAGACTACCGTACGGAGACCTGTTTGGAGGGATCTGGGGGGGGGTGCGTGTCCTGCCTTATTCGGCTGCAGTTTTTCCTTTCCAGACCAGCTCCAAGCAAGCGGTGCAGGCGGCAACACAAGAACTGCTGAAGTTTGTGCATCGCAGCCCGTCCCCTTACCGTGGTAAGAACGAGGCATTCGGCAAAATTGGGAGCTTTGCCGCAGACCCCCATGTCACCAGTAGGCCTTCCTGGGGTGTCTAGTATGCATCCAGCCAGGCCTGCCCCCCACCCCAAGCAGCCCACCTCGATCCTGGGCAGTACCCTGCCACCCCCCCCCCCCACCCCCGGCAGCAGCCCACCTGCAACTTACCAAAAATTAGGAAGGTGACGGCAGTCAAGAGGGCGAGGGGCAGAGCAGCTGGGCTTGGGCTGGCTAATCCAGGCAAGCAGCAGGAGAGCAATAATACAGCAGCCAACAGTTCAGCCTCGCACACGTTGTAAGAGGAGCTGCCCAGTGGGCATGCGCATGCCAGGAAACGTACTTTCTGTTTTTGGTGCACGCATGCGCACTGGCCAGCTAGTCTGATGAGCTGAGCTTCGGGTGCGAACCCAGAAGAGGAATGGCTGACGCTGCACGTGCCAGGCAACATGGCTCCGTGTGCCACCTGTGGCACGCATGCCATAGGTTCGCCATCACAGGTATTGTCGAGTGTCAGCCATTCCCTTGACACATGATCCCGGGGACTGTGACAAGCCAGAAGAACAGAGACACGGTGAAGGGTGGTGTTGTAGCGTTTAGCAGGGCACAGTGATATCAGGTGGTGGACGGTATAGGGAATCTGGGGGACAGGGTCAATAAAACGATGTCAAAGGAAACCAACGCCCTTCAATACGAGGGACAGCGAGATCCGGAAGTAACTGAAGGATTAAATAGCGCGGTCACTTTAAATGCACAATTGAGCAAGGGAGGGGCGCTTGGGGGCGTTCTATAAAGCCAGATAAGAGGAGGAATCGGGCGTCTCTGACTTTGTTTTTCATCAGAAAACTTCAGCGCTTACTGTATGACTACCATGTAAGCTACGATTAAACCGGATAGCTTCACCTTTGAGTGTGTGCGTGTGGTGTTTGTTCGGCGGAGCACAGGTGGTTCCAGAGGAGGCTGACAGGTATAGGTTGTCCTGCTTGAACAGGGGGCTGGAATGTAATGTAATGTAATGTAATGTAATGGAATAGAATAGAATAGAATAGAATAGAATAGAATAGAATAGAATAGAATAGAATTCTTTATTTTCCCAGATTAAGATACACAAGGAATTTGTTTCTAGTGCGTAAAATTTCAATGTTCATACAACAATAGTCATAGACATCCAAGCTCCCTTCCAGTTTATTCTATTCTATTCTAATTCCCAGAATTCTCCAGCCAGCATGCTGGTTGGAGAATTCTAGGAGTTGAAGTTCCACACATGTCTTAAAGTGGGCAAGGTTGGAAATACTGCTCTACATCAAAATCTCCCTGCCTTTTCTGGCAAGCTTGCTTTCTGCAGGGGAATTATTGTTTTGTCCTGCTTGTTCTGGGAAGTGCAACACTCTAACGTGCAAACCCACAAATTTATTCTCCGCAATAAATTATCTTTGCATATCAATTCACTATTAGAATCTATTCAAAATAAAGTAGTTATTTTCAGCTTGACAAATCTAATTCCCGGTGATTATGTCGAGTTTTGGCAGTAATGCACGAACATATTGTCCAAAGCCTTTTTCCATTAGACTAATTTTTTTTTTTAAATTTTCAGGCTAGCCTACAACCTCAATTTTCCAAACAGCTTCCAATCTATGTATAATACAATAATTAAAACATTAATCAGGTTCAATCTTGCTTAGTCTTTTTAAAGTTCACCTAGAAATTGTGGAGCTCTTGATGTGCCCTCTGACCTTAGTTGTTTGTTTACAGATGTTTCATTACCCAACTAGGTAACAGTATCAATCCAAGTAAGTGTGAGCTTTGCTGTTTGTTTATATATGACAATTTGCCTTATTGCAGTTTCCTCTAGGGTGGTTTCTTGATTATAGTATTGTTTTCTCCTTGATTGTTTGTCTAGTGTTGATCCATGCTTATCTTTTTGGCGCGCGCGGCCCAGTTGCGAACTGGTAGTAAAGGTAAGTAGAACCCACCCCTGATAGTTGTGATGTTATTTTCCCTCTTGAGCCCTCTTCCCAACACATGACAGCCATTTGGTGAGAGTCCTTGGAACTTGCTCCCAAAATTCCAGATGTGCTCAGGAGCTCCACATAGTTGCCTGCTCCTGAAGCAAGGAAAAGTTTACATAATTCAATATTTAAAAATATGACATCTTTTACATTGTCACCACTCTTCTGTGTAACCTTTCCAGATTGAGGAGCAAATTGAAGAATCTTTGAGATCGAGGAACAATAGGTTTTTTTTCTTTATGTAAAAGAATAGATCATCCTGATAACAGGTAGTCCTCGACTTGTGACCACAATTGAACTCAATTTGTTTTGTTGCTAAGTGAGACATTTGTTAATTTTGCCCCGTTTTACAATCCTTCTTGTCAACGTTGTTAAGCGAATCACTGCAGTTGTTAAGTTAGTAACACAGTTGTTAAATGTAAAATGAATTAAAGTCACAAAAGTTGATCACATGACCCGGGGACATTGCAACCGTCATAAATATGAATCAGTTGCCAAGCATCTGAATTTTGATCATATGACCATGGGGATGCTGCAATGGTTGCAAGTGTGAAAAATAGTGATAAGTAACTTTTTTCAGTGTTGTTGCAACTTTGAACATTCACTAAAGGAATTCGTGTAAATCGAGGACTAAATGTATATGATATTCCATAATTTTAGCAAATGACATTTTGTGTCAGGGAAATACTTTAAGAGCTGACCAGCTGCTATAATGATATAAGACAGGGAATGAGTCAGCAAGGTTTTTGGGCTGATACTACTTTAAGAGGCTGTATATATAAGAGAGGCCCTGTGAGGGTATCCCTCTCTCAGTGTGTGCCTTTGTGCTATAGTTGATGATTGATTGCCTGACTTTGCCTAGTACGTGTATGTATATATTCCTTGTAGATAAACCAGTATTTGAAAGACATATCTCTATTTACTGTATTTGTTCCTGAGTTATCTCAAAATAATCACACTGTGAGCACTCTGACATTTTGGAACTAAAAAGTAACACTGTAATTTTTGCCTAACAATCTAGCTTATGAATGGCTTGGGGGTAGTCATGATGTGTGCAGCACGAGAAGAATCTGGCAATTCTTATTTTTCTGTATATTCATCTCTTTTTAAATAGAATATTTATATTGCTTCATACTGGGAACTGCAGTACTTCTCAGTATGTGATTAGTTGGCATCTTCCAAGGAAAAGAAGGAAAGAAGATCTATTTCAGATGAGCTAGAAGAACAAAAAGCCCACTGCGTGCGGCTTCGTCTTCCTTCAGAAACAGTGTGATATCTAAAGAATGTCCAACTTCGTTAAAAGGTGTGAAATGTTTTTAATCTTTTGAGTCTAAACTGCAATTAGAAAGAGTCTTACTATTAGAGATGGATGAATTCACCAAAGATCTCTCCAAAACACTTCCTTCTTATCCTCCAAGCATGCTGGAAACCCCCTCCAGATCTCCAACCAAAGGGGAGAACCAGTGGTGGATTTCAAACATTTTTACTATCGGTTCTGTGGGCATGGCTTGGTGGGTGTGGCTTGGTGAGCATGGCAGAGGAAGGATACTGTAAAATCTCCATTCCCTCCCCACTCCAGGGGAAGATTGCTGCAAAATCCCCATTCCCTCCCGATCAGCTGGGACTTGGGAGGGAGAGAATAGATGGGGGCGGGGCCAGTTAGAATTTTTACTACCGGTTCTCCAAACTACTCAAAATTTCCATTACCGGTTCTCCAGAACTGGTCAGAACCTGCTGAAACCCACCTCTGGTGAGAACATTAGAGAGAAGGACAAAGGATTACAATAAAACCCCCTATTTCCCTCAATAAACTAAACCCATAATAAACTAAATCATTAATTTAAACTCAGTCAGTAAACCATAGAGCATTTCCTTGCACTCTTGACAGAGCTAGTGTTCCAACTCTTTCAGGGTATGAGCTGGAGGTCTTTCTGGTTTGACAGTTCCTGTTGAAACAGCAAATGGAAGACCTCTCCAACGGGATCCTTGTTCAGCTTTGCCTTCACTCCTATCTCGGTCAAGATGTCCTGGCAATGGTGATTCATGTACCGAACACTTACTCTGCTCTGTGTGAGGCTGCCTTTGGAGATTACTCAGAAGCTACAGTTGGTTCAAAACACAGCAGAAAGTAGAACAACCATATCGGAGTAGAATTCACCAATCCTGAAACTGCTGGCTGGCTTCAAGTAACTGGTCCCAGTTCAAAATGCTAGCCATCACTTTTAAAACCCTTCATGGCATTACACTAGGTTTTATCAGGCAACACCTTGTCAAGAAAGAATTTGCCCACCTAGAGAGAGTCTATTGAGGATCCCCACTGCCATTTTGTATGTGTGACATGACATGCCAGATGGCAGGCCTTCTTGGTGGTTGCCCATTCCCTTTGAAAGACTTCATTCCCAGGAATAAAATCAGTTCCCCTTTTCCTTGAATTTGGGAGGCAAGTTTATAAATATGGGAGGGAGGGAGGGAGGGAGAGAGAGAGAAAACAGAAGATGGATAGATAGATAGATAGATAGATAGATAGATAGATAGATAGATAGATGGATAGAGGATAGAGGATGATGAATGATAGATAGATGATAGAGATAGATAGATAGATAGATAGATAGATAGATAGATAGATAGATAGATAGATAGATAGATGGATGGATGGATGGATGGATGGATGGATAGAGGATAGAGGATAGAGGATAGAGGATGATGAATGATAGATAGATGATAGAGATAGATAGATAGACATATAGATAGTAGATAGAGATATCGAGACTCCTGAATACAAGTGACACACTCCCTCTATTAAATCTCCTATCTCATGCTTTGTATGCCAAAAGTTCCAGAATCAGTCTTTGTCCCCTGTCTCAGTTAAAAGAAACAGATAACAAATATTGCCAATCAAGACAAAAAAAGTGAGCAACTTTGTACAATCTAGAGAGAGAGACAGACAGAGAGACAGACAGACAGACCCTTCAGATCTAGGTGGTAGCTTGAATTTTTAAAGATTTTTTAGATTCACTTTTAAAGTTCTGTAGCAGATTGCTTGACCTTGACTTAGTAGAGAATGAATTCTAGCCATGCAATTGCAACTAGACTTTTGCAATACATAAATATGGTAGTCAATATGGCCACTCACCCTGGCTTTCGGACCTTTGAACCAGCTTCATGCCACCATGCCTATGTCTACACAGTTGTGTTCCTTCTACCAACTAAGCCAGTCACCTCTCCTTCCCAGAAGGCCAATGGCATGCCATTAAAAACAGGTGCTGATTGCTTATAGGTCTTCAAGCCCCTTTCTTCTCTCATTGCATTTGCATGTCACTTTTGAGTCCCACAACTGTAGGAAAACATCTGTCCTACAGTCTCAAACTGCCTTTGCAGGGAGTGTTTCTTGAGGGAAATGGACCGATTCCTAATCAACCTCTATACCAGCCTCATGGCACTTTCCGGACACAATAATGTGATGTTCATCGTCCTTGCATATAGAAGGAAATAAAGCTTCAAGCTACAATCAGGAAAGAATGTGGCTTCCTTCTCTTTTGTTTAACAGGGATACCATCAAGATCATGTGAGGTACCACTCTATAAAGCCTCAGTAAGACCACACCTAGAATATTGCATCTAGTTTTGGTCACCATATTATAAAAAAAGATGTTGAGACTGTAGAACAGGGCTGTCAAACTCACGGCCTACAGGCCGGATGCATCATGTGCTGGCCATGCCCATGCCGTTTAGCGAAGGGGGGGGAAGTTGTGATATGTCACGTGACAACGCCATGATGATGCGCGTTTGACACCCCTGCTCTAGAAAGAGTGCAGAGAGAAGCAACAAAGATGATTAGGGGACTGGAGGCTAAAATATATGATGAACGGTTGCAGGAAGTGGGCATGGTTAGTCTAGTGAAGAGAAGGACCAGGGGAGACATGATAGCAGTCTTCCAATATTTGAGGGGCTGTCACAGAGAGGAGGAGGTCAACTTATTTTCCAAAGTGCCTGAAGGCCAGAAAAGGAATAATGCATGGAAGCTGATCAAGGAGAGATTCAACCTAGAAATAAGGAGAAATTTTCTGACAGTGAGAGCAATCAACCAATGGAACAGAAGTTGCCTTCAGAAGTTGTGGGAGCTTCATCACTGAAAGCTTCCACAAAGAGACTGGACTGCCATCTGTCAGAAATGGTGTAGGGTCTCCTGCTTGGGCAGGGGTTGGACTAGATGACCTACCAGGTCCCTTCCTACTCTGTTATTCTGTTTCATTCTGTTTATTCTGTTTTAATATTGTGGCCAGTAATATAGGGAATTTCCCTATGGATGCAAGCCAGTGGTAGGTTTCAAAATATTTTTCTAATGGTTGTGTGGGTGTGGCTTGATGGGCATGGCAAGGAACGGTGTAGCAGGGGAAGGATACTGTAAAATCTCCATTCCCTCCCCATTCCAGGGGAAGGTTACTGCAAAAACCCCATTTCTTCCCAATCAGCTGGGACTTGGGAAGCAGAGAATAGATGGGGGCGGGGCCAGTCAGAATTTTTACTACTGGTTCTCCAGACTACTCAAAATTTCCACTACCGGTTCTCCAGAACTGATGCATATATACATACATATATATATATGTTTTCTGAGGTTTTCGCGGGTGTTTGTATGTAGGTCTTTGGTTATTCGGGTTTTCTCCCGCGTAAAATTGGAGGTGTCTTGGCAACGTTTCGACGAAGTCTCATTCGTCATCTTCAGGCTGGTATTTTAGGCTTCGTGCTTCTAGGAGCAATGTGTGTGATCACAGCTGTTTCTTCCTTTTAACTGCCAGTGAGGGTGTGAACTGATTGGGTGGGAGCTTGGCTGTGTTCTGATTGGTTGGAGGTGTGTTCTGATTGGTTGGGGGTTTGGCTGTGCTCTGATTGGATGGGGAGTAATATATATATTTAATATATATATATATATATATATATATATATATATATATAAAGGATTTAAGATGTTTGGTATCGCCTGCAACGGCTCTTTATAATTCTTCAAAATAAGGGAAGACTAGTACTAGGAGTTTTAAAACATAAGTATTCTATGGAGATACAAGCGCACGTTTTAAATATTTAATAAGCTGCAGGGAGCATCTCTGCAATGCTTTTTCAATTAGTCTCCAACACTTCGAGCGGGCAAGGCAGGCGTGGGAGGCCCAAGCATCGATGTATTCTTCCCTCCGTGAACCACCGCTAAAATATTCATATTTGCAAATGTAGCCAAATTTAGCTTGGTGCTCTAATGAGCGAGTTAAAAGATCATTTCCCCCCTATGGCTTTGTCCTTTGCCCATTACAGATGAGCTGTGCAGCCGTGTTTTTTACTTCACTCGCTGAACAATTTGCAGCGTAAGGACAGAGCTAAGTGATGGGGGTCGCTGAGAAAATGTTACGTCTGGGAAGTGTGATTTGTTTTCCTCCCCTCCTTGGAGCAGACAGAAATAATCCATGTAAAACACTTGCTCTACGGCGTAAATCAGAGGCAAGGGGAGTAGGATTGCTTTTTAATTTCTTTTTTTCTGCTAGTGGCAGGTGTCCGTGGTGTGGTGGCCTTTTTGGAGCAGAATGACTTTTTACAAGCAAACAGTATACTAAGCATAACAGAGAATATATGCACCAGTACAGGGAGTCCTCGACGTACGACCACAATTGAGCCCCAAACTTCTGTCATGAAGTGAGACATTTGTTAATGCCAGTTTTTGCCCCATTTTGCCCCACCTTTCTTGCCACGGTTGTTAAGTGAACCACTGCTGTTGATAAATTAGGGACCTGGTTGTTAAGTGAACCTGGCTTCCCCATTGACTTTGCTTTAAGGATCAAAACTCACTTATTTATTTGTCTGTTTGTCTGTCTGTCTGTCTGTCTGTCTATCTATCTATCTATCTATCTGTTATGTATTGATACTTTTGAGCGGGAGATTCAAACCTGCATTCGTTTCTGATTGGCTGACAGTCCCTCCAGGATTGTATATAAGGAGGACTGCAGCCCCTGAGTTTTCGCTGAAGTCTCACTGTATATTAAAGAGCTGTTGTCACTTGCTTGCTTGTGCCTCTCGTTATTCCCGAACCACTTCATTGGCGACGAAGGTAGGATTGAGGCTACAAGAAGCCAACCAGTGAGACCACGAGCTTCAGCTAGGCAACGAGGCGAACCACAGGAGACATACCGGACATGTCTGCCTACGTTCCGCCCAAGCCTTTTGATCCGACCCGCGAAAAATGGGTCTCGTACCTAACGAGGTTCGAATGCTCGCTAGAAGCCAGCGACATGCAGGGCCTCTCGGCTAATCGAAAGAGAGCCCTATTCCTAAGCCACTGCGGACCGGACGTGTTCGAGATGGCCGAGTCACTGTGTGAGCCAACGCCGGTTCAAACAGTCTCCTGGGACACCCTGATGGCAACTCTCCAGGCTCACTACGCTCCCGTCCCCTCCAAGTTCATGCAGCGATACCAACTGAGGCAGCGCGTCCAACGAGAGGGAGAGCCAGTCAGCGCGTACATGGCCAGCCTGAGAAAAGCCGCAACTCATTGCGACTACAGAGACTTGGACGATGCGTTGCTTGAGCAACTGATCTGTGGTGTTCGGGACATTAGGCTGCAACGGCGTCTGCTCGCCAAGCCTGATTTGACGCTTGCCGGAGCCCTTGACGAGGCCAGGGCTCACGAAGCCTCCACAAAGGCCGCTGAAACGCTACAGCGTCCGCTGACCAGCAAAGACAGCCCCAAGTCTGCCCCGGTGCACAGAGAAGACGCCGGATCCAGCTCAGAGTCCGAGTCGGATGAGGACGTCTTCCGAACAGAGCACCAGAGAAAAGACACTGGCAGCCCCCGGCGAAGCTGTCCCAGCTGTGGCGGGCACCATGATAGACTGTCCTGCAAATAGAGAGAGGCTATTTGCAGGCGTTGCGAGAAGAAAGGGCACTTGGCGCGAGTCTGCAGAGCCATTCTGCCCAGAAGACACAAACCACGTGAGCGCCGCAGCCAACCGGAATCAGCACGCCAGAAGCAGCCAACGAGAGAAGGCGGCGCGAAAAAACGGCGCGAATTTGAACCGCGAGATGGCCGCAGCATACACATCGACCAGGCCAGCACGACGGTCGAGGACAAAGTCAGCACGGTGGTCGAGATCAACGGAAGGCCGTGCTCGATGGAGATCGACACCGGATCAGCTCTCTCCATCATGTCGTGGACGACCCTTAAGACCCTCCTGCCGTCGTTCCGGAAGGATCAACTCTCCAGACAGAGACTACGCATCCTAGACTACCAGGGGAACCGAGTCCCCCTCGAAGGCGTGGGCACGTTCCGGGTCACCTACGGAGACTACGAAAGAGACCTGCCGCTGACCATCGTCACGAAGCAGCTTCCGAGCCTCCTGGGCATGGGGTGGTTCCGAGCCCTTGGCATGGGCTTCACCGGCGTCCACCTGATGTCCAAGTCAAGCCTGAAAGACAGCCTCCTGTCCGAGTTCCAGGACGTTTTCGGGGACACGTTGGGCAAGTATGTGGGGACCCCTATTTCACTAAACTTAGACCCCAACGTAGCCCAAGTAAGACTGAAGGCCAGACGAGTGCCATTCGCATTGAAACCAAAGATCGATGCAGAACTGGACAAACTGATTAAGCAAGGGGTGTTGGTTCCCGTTGACCATGCTAAGTGGGAGACCCCCATAGTCACCCCAGTTAAGTCCGACGGCTCAATCAGAATTTGCGCCGACTACAAGTGCACGATCAACAAGGCTTTGCAGCCGAGCGCCTATCCGGTGCTGATCGTGCACCATCCACTACACTCCCTGGGCCCCGGAAAAATTTTTGCCAAACTAGACCTGGCCCAAGCCTACCAACAGTTACCGGTCGACGACGCCACGGCAGAGGCGCAAACGATCGTGACTCATAGGGGTGCATTTAAACGCACCAGGCTCCAATTTGGGGTGAGCGTCGCACCCGGCTTATTTCAAAGCACCATGGAGCGCCTGTTGCAAGGACTCCCGGGAGTAGTGCCCTATTTCGATGACGTCTTAGTCAGCGCCCAAGACAAACACCAGCTAGGGGACAGGGTACGGAACGTCCTGTCCAGATTCAGAGAAGCGGGACTAAGACTTAAAAAGAACAAGTGCAGGATAGCGGTCCCCTCGGTAGAATTTCTGGGGTACAGGGTGGACGGCACAGGCATCCACCCTACCGAAAGCAAGGTGAGAGCCATCAAGAGCGTACCAGCCCCCAAATCCAAAGCTGAACTCCAAGCCTTCCTTGGACTGCTCAATTTCTACTCAATGTTCCTAAGAGATAAGGCCACGGTCGCAGATCCCCTTCACAAACTCTTAGGGAAGAATGTACCATGGGTCTGGGGGAAACCGCAAGCAACCACTTTCGAGGCAGTAAAAAAACTCCTATCTGAGGACAGTTTCCTGATCCAGTACAATGCAGAGCTGCCGCTCGTCTTAGTTTGCGATGCCTCCCCCGTAGGAGTTGGTGCCGTCCTAGGCCATAGACTGCCGAACGGCCTAGAGGCGCCCATTGCTTTCTACTCCCGAACTCTGTCCAGCACAGAACGAAACTATAGCCAATTGGACAGAGAGGCTCTGGCTGCGATTGCGGGGGTTAAGAAGTTCCACGAATACCTCTATGGCCGAAAATTCGAACTTGTGACTGACCATAGACCGTTGCTAGGACTGCTAGCAGGCGACAGGCCAACCCCCGCTGCCCTCTCCCCCCGTTTAACTAGATGGGCGATTTTCTTATCGGCTTACTCGTACCAGCTCGTCCATCGGCCTGGGCGAACCCTGGGTCATGCGGATGCCCTTAGCCGTTGCCCCCTTCCCGACCTGCTGGACAACCCAACACCGGAAGCCTCCGTCCTGTTGTTGGACACGTTAACTTTGGGGCCCATCTCCTCCGGCGAGGTGGCAAAGGCATCTAATAGAGACCCTGTTATCCGGACTGTTATGGGTTGGGTTTTGAAAGGGTGGCCGGACAAGGTGGTCGGGGAGGAGTACCAAGGTTTTGCCAACAAACGAAATGAACTGTTTATGCAAGGGGGGTGCTTACTGTGGGGTGACAGAGTGGTAATTCCAACAAAACTACGGAATAGAGTTTTAGAGCTATTGCACGAAGGGCACCCTGGCATCGTTAGGATGAAGTGCTTAGCCCGCAGCTATGTCTGGTGGCCCAACATGGACCAGGTCATTTCCGAGTGGGTGGGGAAGTGCAGACCCTGCCAGGAGTCTCGCCCCGATCCCCCAGTAGCGCCCATCCGAGAGTGGGAGAAACCAAAAGGCCCATGGGGGAGGATCCACATTGATTTTGCCGGCCGGTTCCATGGCCAAACGTTCTTAATAGTAGTGGATGCCTTTTCTAAATGGCTCGAAATTGTATTAATGCCATCCACAACGGCCGAAGCCGTTATCAAGGCCCTAAGAAAGTTGTTTGCCACCCACGGCCTGCCGGATACCTTGGTATCGGACAACGGGCCTCAATTTACAGCAACCCTTTTCGAAGGTTACTTGGCCGGCCTGGGAATCCGCCATGCCCTATCAGCCCCATTTCACCCGGCTTCCAACGGATTGGCTGAACGATTTGTCAGGACAGCCAAGGAAGCACTGTCCAGATTAGACAATGGGGACTGGCAGGCCAGGATAGATCAATTCCTTGCAGTTCAGCATGCATCACCATGCACAGCAACAGGGAGAAGCCCAGCAGAGCTCCTCATGGGGAGAAAGCTCCGGTGCGTGTTGGACAGGCTTCACCCTAACTACTCGCACGAAAACTTTAAGGGAGAGACCTGTGGCTTAAGGCAGTTTCAGGTCGGGTCCCCGGTGTTCGCTCACAATTATGCCAGCGGTCCTCTGTGGGTTGCAGGAACCATAGTGGGGATAACAGGCCCAAAATCATACACGGTGGACGTGGGGGTAGATAGACTCTGGAAGCGCCACATAGACCAACTTAGGAAACGGGTGGTTGGCGAGGCAAACATCAACGCAGACATGTCCGAGCCTAACTATGACCACTTCTCCAAATCAGCTAACTCAAGCCCGGGGCCGCGAGAATACTTAGCTGACAAGCCCTGGTTCCAGCGCCGCCCCAGCGAGTCGCCACTCCCAGCCGGGGATAACCACGCCCCGGACAAAATCCAGGAGGTTCCATTGGCGGAGCTGGGAGAGACAAAGAGTCCCTCCGACCAGCTCGACGCCCCACCAGACTCTGAACTGCGCAGGTCAACCAGGGCGAGAACTCGTCCTAAGCACCTGCGAGATTTTGTCTGTACATATGTTAATTTTTGAGTGTTAGTGCCTTCTGGGAAGGGAGGGGTGTTATGTATTGATACTTTTGAGCAGGAGATTCAAACCTGCATTCGTTTCTGATTGGCTGACAGTCCCTCCAGGATTGTATATAAGGAGGACTGCAGCCCCTGAGTTTTCGCTGAAGTCTCACTGTATATTAAAGAGCTGTTGTCACTTGCTTGCTTGTGCCTCTCGTTATTCCCGAACCACTTCACTATCTATCTATCTATCTATCTATCTATCTATCTATCTATCTATCTATCTATCTATCAAATTTCTATACCGCCCTACTCCCGGAGGACTCAGGGCGGTGAACAGCCAAGATAAAATACAGATAATACAAACATTAAAAGTCCCTTAAAATTATTAAATATTTTGACCGAAACACAAATTAAAACACCCTATTTATAAAACAAATCAAATGATTTAAAAATTTAAAAGGGAGAGTTAGGCCAGGCCTAACTTATCTGTTTTGCAACGGATATTTTGGGCTCCATTGTGGTTGTATGTTGAGGATGCCCTATGGCAGGGGTGTCAAACTCGATTTCATTGAGTGACACATCAGGGTTGTGTTTGACCTTGGGGGCCTGGGTGGATGTGACTGGCGTGGGCATGGCCAGGTTGGGTGTGCCCAGCTTAATGTCATTCATGTTAGGTGCTAACACAGGACTTCTCTCAGACCCTCCCTCTCTCTCATTATAATCTCCCTTCCTTCCTTCCTTCCTTCCTTCCTTCCTTCCTTCCTTCCTTCCTTCCTTCCTTCCTTCCTTCCTTCTCTTCTTTTTCCTTCCCTCTTCATTCTCCTTTCTTTTTCCTTCCCCTCTTTCGTTCTTTTTCCTTCCTTGCTCTCTTCCTTTCTTCCCTTCTTTTTCTTTGTCTTTCCTCTTTCCCTTTCTCCTTTCCTGTCCCTCCTTGCATGCTCAAATACAAAAGGGGAAACCTTTCTCCCTTTGTTTTGTTCTTAGTTTGTTTTGCTAGCCATCTGCCAGCGAAAACAGAGCTTGGGGGAAGGGGGCACGCAGCCCTCCTGAGCTCCATTTTTGCTGGCAGAGGCACCATGGACTGGTCCTTTGCTGTTTCCAGGGTGGCCCTGCAGGCCAGATCTAAGCACCTCGTGGGCCAGATTTGGCCCGCGGGCCTTGAGTTTGATACCCTTGCCCTATAGCAGGGGTCGGCAACCTTAAACACTCAAAGAGCCACAAAGGTCGTAATCGAAAGCTCCCATTTAATTCTGGAACTGACCGGAAGTCCGGTTCCCACATCATAGTCTCCTCCTAGCACGGCATCCTTTTTCCTCTACCTGTCCTAATCAAAAGCCCTATCAATTGTGGAGCCGACCACAAGCAACAGGGAACCGCAGCAGAGGGTTGAAAGAGCCACATGCGGCTCCAGAGCCACAGGTTGCTGACCCCTGGCGTACAGTCATGCGTAAACTGTACCTTTGCCAAGTGATCTTCTGCAAAGAGACTGGATGATTTCATAGAGATAGAAGAACAGGCCTGTTAGATCAGGGCAATATTTTCTTTAGTCCAGCATCTTGTAACACAATGGTCAATCAGTTGTATTTATGAAGCTGACTAGCATAAACCATTCACTACATCTCTTTGGCACCGAGTATTTTAGGTTTTGTTCCTGCAACTTACCTAACATACCTAAGAGCTACCACAAATGTCTTGACCTGCCACATTTTTTAAAAAAAATATGATTCTGCACCGAAACCTTATCTCATGATCCAAACAACTGAAATCAATAGTTTTATTTGTATTTTAATCTCTCTCTCTCTCTGTCTCTGTCTCTGTCTCTGTCTCTGTCTCTGTCTCTGTCTCTGTCTCTGTCTCTGTCTCTGTCTCTCTCCAGAGCCTACTTCGGAAATGCTAATTTGAAGCTCATTTAATCAAGGAAGGATTTACCTTTCTGGTATTCCCCAGAAGCATGACCTTTTTGGAGTTACTACTGACAAAGGTTAAGGATGGCAAATGAATGAGCTTAGCCAATTGTGTCCCATCTGCACTTCAGGGCTGGCTATTTGCTTTGCAGCTCAGGGGTTTATGATTTGCTTGAGCAATAGCCAGGAAGCGAGCAAGGGAGTGCTGTACGGCTTTCTGAATATCTCTGCTTCTATTATATTTCTTTCTTAGTTTGCCAGATTACGATCCCACCGTTATCTAAAAAAGTCTAATTTAAAAATGGTGTAGAACAATACTAAAAAAACATTCACATAGTACAAGTCATTACAACATTAAAAGTAGTTTTACAGAGGCATTGGTATAGTAACAACCATAGAATAAATTCAAAATAACGATCAATTTCAAAAAAAAATTTGGGGCTATTGCAGATACTAATAGCCTTGACTTACAACCAGGGATGGGGTTCAAATAATTTAACAAAATAATAAGATAAAATCATGATGTTAAGGTATGCTTATTACTGTGCTTATTACTTGCAATTTAAGTGTATAGTATATCTGATATATATCTTGTAAATTTGTACAAACTTTGCACTGCCGATCTCAGCAGAGATCTGTTGTTTTTCTTTTTTAATTACAAAACCAATAAAGTATATTTAAAAAAAAAAACAACAACAACCGGTTCCCTGCCCTAATGACCAGCTGGGTGGGCGTGTCCATGGTGGGCGTGGCCAGGGGGTATGACAGGCAGCACTCGGCCTCCAGCACCCCCCTGGGAGCAAAAATGGGCTGCGGGGGGACTCCTGGAAGGGGCGGAGAGGGGAGAGACAGGGCCAGCCAGCAATTTAACAACCGGTTCTCCCGAACTGGCCCGAACTGGCTGAATCCCACCACTGCTTACAACCCCAATTGAGCACAAAATTTCTGTTGCTAAATGAGACAGTTGTTAAGTGAGTGTTACCTCATTTTACAACCTTTCTTGCCACACTGCAACCGTCATAAATATGAACCAGTTGCCAAGCATCTAAATTTTGGTCATGGAGATGCTGCGAAGCTTGTAAGTGTGAATAATGGTCACAAATCACTTTTTTCAGTGATGTCGTCACTTCGAACAATCGTTAAATGAGCTGTCGTAAATCAAGCACTATCTGTATTAGATTGGTATCCCATGCATAGTTATTTGCAAGTGAGAACTTGTGTGTTTAGTGAGAGCATGGAATACTACTGGGCTGTTCTTATACATTATAAGTAGTCCTTGACTTGCCACCACAAAAATTCTCTTGGTAAGCAAGACCGTTGTTAAATGAGTTTTGCTCCATTTTATGGCCTTTCTTTTCACATTTGTTAAGTGAATCACTGCAGTTATTACATTAGTAATATGATTGTTAAGCGAATCTGGCTTCCCCATTGACTTTGCTTGTCAGAAGGTCACAAAAGGTGATCACATGACCTCGGGACACTGCAACGGTCATAAATATGAACCAGTTGCCAAGTGTCCAACTTTTGATCACATGATCATGGGGATGCTATAACTGTCGTAAGTCTGAAAAAGTCATATGTATGATCTCACAAGATCTCACATATATACACACACATATATGCCAGTGGTGGGTTTCAAAATTTTTTACTACTGGTTGTGTGGGTGTGGCTTGGTGGGCATGGCAGCGGAAGGATACTGTAAAATCTCCATTCCCACCCCACTCCAGGGGAAAGATACTGTAAAATCTCCATTCCCACCCCACTCCAGGGGAAGGATACTGCAAAATCCCCATTTTCTCCCGATCAACTGGGATTTGGGAGCTGAGAATAGATGGGGGTGGGGCCAGTCAGAGGTGGTATTTACCAGTTCTTCAAACTACTCAAAATTTCCGCTACCGGTTCTCCGAACTACTCAAAATTTCCACTATCAGTTCTCCATAACTGGTCAGAACCTGCTGAAACCCACCTCTGATATATGCATATATAAAAAATAGGTTGAATTCAGTGAGAATGAGATATTTTTTTAAAAAATGCAGTAAATCCAGAAGAGATAGCAACAAGAATGAATGGGTGATGAATGAATGTTGACTGTGAGTGACAGTACAAAATAAATATGTCAAGATTGTTTTGTCAAATAGAAAGGATTGGATTGCAAAATAAATAAAGGAAGGAAGAGTACATGGGTCAAGAGGAAGGGGAAGATTGAGAGGGTCACGGTTGGATAGCATTGAGATCTCGGAAGTGAGGTTAGAAGTTTAAAAACAAAAAGCAGCGGATGAATTTGTGAATGGGTGGGGTGGAAGCAAGGAGGGCTTACAAGAATAGATAGGCATGAAGAGATGTAATGAATGCCTTTAATTTATTTAGCTTATTTTCTGCTGCTATTGGTATCCTTTACATAATATTATTCACGCTGAAAGAGAATTGTAGAGGAAAGAGAATTGTAGAGTGTGTCTTTGTGTGTAAATATACACAAAGCAAAGAAAAACCAGGATAACTAAAGCAAATGCTTTATTATTCTGAATGCATATTCTACAGTCCACGAAATGAAAGTTTAATGTATACTGTTTGAGGGGGATTTTTTGCTATTCAAGATATCACAAGGAGAAGTGAATACAGGTAGTCCTCAACTTACAACAGATCATTTAGTGACTGTTCGAAGTTACGACGACACTGGAAAAAAGTGACTTACGACTCTTTTTCACACGACCATTGCAGCAGGGGTGGGTTCTAATTTTTTTACTACCGGTTCTGTGGGCGTGGCTTATTTTGTGGGTGTGGCTTGATGGTCATGTGACAATTATTTAAGATTTAGCAGAGGTACTGGTCTACCAGGTTTTTAACTGCTTGCAGAGCTGTACCGATCTACTCATGTATTTTTGCAGGCACCGGTCTACCCATTTGTTTTCTTTTAACACTGATCAGCTGTAGGGCGGCCCTTTGCAGCCCCGCGGCAAGAGTTTAAACAGTTTTTTCCCTCTAGCCATAGCTGGGACTCAGGAGGCAGCAATAGATTGGGGGTGGGGCCAAATAAAAGGTAAGAATAACGCGGGGGGGGGGTGCAGGGGGCCAGAACCGGTTTGGTGATGTCATATCGTCACCGCTACCGGCTCGGCGGAACCGGAAGGAACTGGGAGGAACTCACCAATGCGTTGCAGCATCCCTATGGTCATGGGATCAAAATTCAGACGCTTGACAACTGACTCATATTTATGATGGTTGCAGTGTCCCAGGCAGTGGTGGGCTGCAACCAGTTTAACAACTGGTTCTGTGAGTGCGCACATGCGAGCACGGTTGCACACAGCATTCGAAATACAGCAATTTGAAGCTCAGCTGCTTACCTTCTAAGGCAGCCCCGGTAAGTAGAACAGCGGAGGTGTGGAAATCAGCTGCGCCGCATGAATCAGCTGAGCCAGAAAGAAGGAAATATAAGACAGGATAGAGCAGGGGTGGGTGGGCGGGGCCAGCTGATCGTCAGAACTACCGGTTTGCCCAAACCAGTCCAACCGGCAGCAGCCGACCACTGGTCCCAGGGTCATGTGTTCACCTTTTGCAACCTTATTATAAGATATGCTATAGCTATCCTATATCTATCTTCCTCTTGTATCTGTGCTTTCCATTTATTATTCATGTTCATAAAAGACACTGAAGAACAAACAAGCTCACAACATTCTAGTTTCGTGGGTTGTGAAAAGGCACCCCAAGTAGCAGAAAACTGAGTTAATTGACTAATCTATGATTAAGGATGCTTTGTTGTTTGAACATAGCATTCTCATATGAATAGGATAGAATAGGATAGGATAGGATAGGATAGGATAGGATAGGATAGGATAGGATAGGATAGGATAGGATAGACTAGACTAGACTAGACTAGAATAGACTAGAATAGAATAGAATAGAATAGAATAGAATAGAATAGAATAGAATAGAATAGAATAGAATAGAATAGAATATCAGAGTTCGAAGGGACCTTGGAGGTCTTCTAGTCCAATCCCCACCTTAGGCAGGAAACCCTACACCACTTCAGACAAATGGTTATCCAATTTTCTCTTTAAAACTTCCAGTGTTGGAGCATTTATAACTTCTGAAGGCAGGTTGTTCCACTGATTAATTGTTCTAACTATCAGGAAATTTCTCCTTAGTTCTAAGTTGCTTCTCTCCTTGATTCTTGTCCTGCCCTCAGGTGCTTTGGAGAACAGCTTGACTCCCTCTTCTTTGTGGTAACCCCTGAGATATTGGAACACTGCTATCATGTCTCCCCTAGTCCTTCTTTTCATTAAACTAGACATACCCAGTTTCTGCAACCGTTCTTCATGTTTTAGCCTCCAGTCCCCTCATCATCTTTGTTGCTCTTCTCTGCATTTTTTCTAGAGTCTCCACAATCCTTTTTACATCATGGAGACCAAAACTGAATGTAGTATTCCAAGTGTGGCCTTACCAAGGCTTTATAAAGTGGTATTAACACTTCACGTGATCTTGATTCTATTCCTCTGTTTATGCAGCCCAGAACTGTGTTGGCATATGAATTGATGAACTGTTCATTTTGAGGCCAAAGAGTTGGCCAAACACTGACTGGGAACCCTACTCAGTTTGGGAAAGCTTATCAGTCATAATTCCATCTTAGTCCATGTTAGGAAAAGCTTCCATTCATTGATTCTAAAATAAATATGAGCGCATTGAAGAAGTTAAAATTAAATCAGCACCGCAGATGGCATTGCAGATGGCTAGAAGACAAGTTTAGAAGCCATGTGTTATTTCCTTGGGTCCATGTTATCCAAACCATTAATGGAAAAGTTACAACTCATTAAAGCTGGTTAAACTATTCACAGTGATACACAAAGTTTCTATTAACTGAACAACTTGAATCAAGTCATTGCTAAAGATCAACGCAATTATCATTTTGAACTTAGCTTTCCTATTTAGATCCCACACACCTGTGTTGTGTATAGCTTCCATAATGTGTGAGCCTTGGCAATGATCATGCTTGCTGAGGAAGGGGTTCAATTCAACACATGGAAAGGAATCAGATTGCAAAAGATCATCATATTGACAGCAATATGCCCACATTCTCCACATACTTGGAACCAGTGGTGGGTTCTAATCAGTTTTACCTCCGATTTGCATTGCCACCAGATCAGCATAGATTAATTCCAAGGTTATCTTTAGACCAACAATCAAGTAAGCAAAACCCCAATCAAGGAACTGCCAAAGAACCATCAGTAAACAGCCAAACCAAAGAATCTCTAAGATCAACACACACACACACACACAGGCAAGATACCAGAATATAAATTGACAGCAAACAGCACTCCTTACTAGCACTGATGATGTTACCTACTTAGGGCAATGAAATGTCTACAAGAAAACAAGCAAGCTCAGAGAGCACCAAGGACCCCTCATTCCAACCCTGAGCTACAAATATTCGCCTTTATTGGTAACATATTTTCTCATTTTGATAACATCTTTGCTTCCTACCGATAGCACTAAACACTAAAGCTGCATTCCCTCCAAAGGTTTCCCAAGCCTAAACAGCAAAATATTTGTGGATTAATATTTTCAGCTGTGCTTTCTTTCTAAATGACATAACCCATAGCACAGAACCTGAATGAGGCCAAGCAGATGGCGAAAGAGGATTGCTAGAGCAGAAGAGATTCTGCTGTATGAACTGAAATTGGGGATTAAGAACAATTGTCCTACAAAACACTCCATAGCATCCGATTTGCTGAAAGTGTGTTCTGCGTGGATTTTTAAAAAATATTAATAAGGGCTAAACTTATATCGATAGAAAAGTGTCCTTTTAGCATATCTTAGAGGTTAGTTCAAAAAAACCTAATGGGGGATTATAGCAATAGCACTTAGATTTATATATCACTTCACAGTGCTTTTACAGCCCTCTCTGTTAGGAAATGGTTATTGCTTAATTGCTTGGCCAGGAAATATATAAGCCAACATTGTATGTTCGTATTATGTGAATGTATTATGTGACTGTATTATGTAGAATTGTGCTGAGTCATTCTGCATCCTGATTGGCTGAGCCCTGTAGCCAATGAATTTAAGGAGAGCTAAATTATGGTTAGTGTGGACTACTACACCATTTTACCTGCTGCTATGCTGTAACTCTTTTTGATCTCTCTATGGTCAACTGTTTGATCATGATGATGATGATGATGATGATGATTATGATTATTATTATTATTTTAATTAGATTTATATGCCGCCCTTGTCCGGAGACTCAGGGTGGCTTACAATGCGTTTAGCCTTCATACTTTTGTATATTTTATACAAAATCAGCTTATTGCCCCCACAAACTGGGTCCTCAAATTACCTACCTTAGAAAGGATGGAAGGCTGAGTCAACCTTGAGCCTGGGGAGATTCGAACTTGCAATAATTGCAGACAGCTGAATGTTAATAACAGGCTTTTAGTCTGTTGAGCTATCCATTTATTTACTGCTTTCTGATATTTATTGAACTGTTTTTCTATTGTTCCTGATTATTCCTTGTATTTTTCTACAAACTGGTAAGAAGATTTTATATCCCTGGATTGATCTTATATTGCACTTTATATGACTAAGATTTGGATTGTTAAAGGACTATGATTTTGCTTTTCCCTAAAAGTAAAATACTATAAAACCCAGTTTGTCTGTATGTTATTCACAATTACTCTCAAACTGTTTCCATGCATAAAACTCTAATGGTACTCTGCTTTATAAGCCACAACTTCGGGTGTAACTCAATAATATCCTTAACACTCTCTAAGGGGGTTACAGAGTCAGCATATGGTCCCCAACAATCTGGGCCCTCATTTTACCCACCTCAGAAGGATGGAAGACTGAGTCAACCTTGAGCCTGGTGAGATTTGAACTGCCAAATTGCAGGCAGCAGAAGTAGCCTGCATACTGTGCTCTAAGATTTCAAGCCAAAATGTCGGTCATAAAATCTAGAAAAATGTTTTCCATTATAAACATGGACCCACTCCATCCCATACAACATCCCTGCGATTGAATTCACTTATGTATATGGAAACATTAAAGAAAGTGTCATATGAAAAAAGAGTGAACAGTTAAAGGGTAAAAAAAAAAAAAGTTTGGGATTGTAATTTTTGCTGGAGTTGAGATTTATATTGCTTCTAATTTGAAATGTACAAAATAAATTCCCTTTAAAATTATATTACATTTTAAAATAATTTTCAGCGTAGTGGCATTAAATACTATTGCACAGGTCTATGGAGATTCTCAGTCATCCAGGTCACTGTTGTCCCAAAGATGCTTTTTTCAGGAGGCAACTGGACTTTCTTTGTTTTTCTTTGAAAACCTTTCGCTTCTCATCCAAGAAGCTTCTTCAGCTCTGACTGGATGGTAGGGAATGGAAGGATTTATACTTCTTGCAGACAGCTGGTCATTTGCATTCTTTTTAGAAGTCATTGAGGCCATTTGGAGGTTTCTTCAGTTGGAGCTGAAGAAGCTTCTTGGATGAGAAGTGAAATTCGTTCAAGTCCAGTTGCCTCTTGAAAAAGCATCTTTGGGACCATTGCACATGGTAATTTCACAGCAGACAGTGAAATATATCTGGAAATTATTTCTTTAAAACACAATTGGATGAACACTTATACCAGAGGCAGATGCCTCGCACTTTCTCTATGGAGATTCTCATTCATCCAGGTCATAGTTGTCTCAAACATGGTTTACCATCCAGTCTCAACTGTCAGAATCTATCCTTCCATCCAGCGGTGGGTTTCACATTATGTTACTATTGGTTTATCCCTCCCCCCACTGTACGCGCGCTTGCTTTGTACATACCTGCATCTGCCTTCCGCGCATGCGCCCAGCCTAAAAAATGTGCCTAAATAGGATGGCATAAAGCTCACCCACAATTTCCCGCTACCGGTTCGGGCAAACCAGTCTGAACCAGCTGAATACCACCTCTGCTTCCATCCCACCATCCAGTCACAACTTTCCAATGGATACTGGTCAACCCCAAGGATAGACGGGTTATGTCTGCAACAGCTGGGAACCACATTTTCCAGTTCACATGGTCAACCCTTTTACATATTTTCAGTAAGAAATTGAAATTCCAACAACCCAAAACATGATGCTTTTATTTTTGCCACAGTTCAATTCTGTCCATCCTTCACGAGCCTACCGCACAACAGTATAACAACTGAGGGTAGTGAAACTGGGAAAACCATTGATGTTCAGGTTCATTTGTGGAGAATTTAATAACCTCTTCATTCTAAATTAGGTCTCCAAACTTGGCAATTTTCAGACGTGTGGACTTTAACTCCCAGAATTCCCCAGCTAGACGGAATTCTGGGAGTTGAAGTCCACAAGTCTTAAAGTTGCCAAGTTTGAAGACTCTTATCAAATCATGACCAGTTTTGCCCCTCTCTTTGGAGCCCCAATATCTGAATGGCGAAGAAAGTTTATCGCACAAAAAAGCAGTAAATGTATTCTCTCACCAGCCCCACTTCCCACCTCTTGTCTTATTGTAACTAGACTTACTTGGATAACTTCATTTCTATTTGTTGCCGGATCTCCTGCCTCTCTTCATCAGTCCTTCTTGGGAAAATGTTCCTATCTTCCAACTCCTGTTTGCTTGGCCTGTTCCGCAGCTTCACTGCCAGAAGCTCTTTCTTGCATTTTCTTGGCAACGTACCTGGAGCGTGCAATGAAAGACAATCGGAACGTGTCAAGGAGACAAGCCCTAAAATAGCAAAGTTATCTTGTGATTAATAAATACAAGATGCGGATACTAGAAATATCTTCTGCCAATGGATCTATATAGGAAGAACTCGGGTTAATCCCAAAGGAGATACAGTTAGTCCTTGACTTATGAGGTGGGACCAGAAGTTCCATTGCTAAGCAAGGCAGATGTTCAGGTACACCTGATTTTACAACCTTTTTGCCATGGTTGTTAAGTGAATCATTACAGTTGTTAAGTGAATTATGTGATCATTAAACGAATTTGGCTTCCTCCATCTGTCCATGTCCACATCTTCCTGTCCTGGCCACTTTTTACAGAGGCATGATTGAGAGAGTTTTAACAAACTGCATCATTGTTTGGTTTGGTGGCAGCAGTGCCTCAGATAGAAAGTCCATACAGAGAGTGGTAAGGACAGCCGAGAAGATTATAGGAAGCCCACTTCCCATTATTCAGGATACTGCTTATAAGCACTATGTGCTTAGAGCTCAAAGCATTGTTAGAGACCCCACTTCATGGTCTGTTTCTGTTGCTCCCCTCTGGGAGGAGATTTCAAAATATTTCTAGCAGGACTACCAGATTGGGTAACAGCTTTGTTCCCAATGCATCCGCCTTGTAAATTTGCAAGATTCGTTTTTCTTGCCATGTGCATGTGTACATCCAAACTAGACTGTTGTTTCTCTGTGTCATATAAGTGGGAATATGCATAATTTTGTATTTATTTATTTATTTATTATTCTGTCATAGTTATGTAGTGTATATTGGAGGTAGTGACCCTTTGAGAGCTATATGTAATGAAATTTCATTTTAATGTATGCCAATTAGTGTACATTCAAAGCAACAATACAGTTATTATTCTATTCTATTCTATTCCGTTCCGTTCCGTTCCGTTCTACTTTACTCTACTCTACTCCACTCCACTCCACTCCACTCCACTCCACTCCACTCCACTCCACTCCAGTCCACTCCAGTCCACTCCAGTCCACTCCATTCCACTCCACTCCACTCCATTCCATTCCATTCCTTGGTGGGCCTCAGTGGCATAATGGTTAGAGTGCAGTACTGCAGGCTACCTCTGCTGGCTGACTGCAATTTGGCAGATCGAATCTCAGCAGGTTCAAGATTGACTCAACGTTCCATCCTTCCAAGGTTGGTAAGATGAGGAGCCAGATTGTTGGGGGCAATAGGCTGACTCTGTAAACCGCTTAGAGAGGGCTGTAAAAGCACTGTAAAGCGGTATATAAGTCTAAGTGCTATTGCTATTCCATTCTTTCTATTCCATTTGTCAGAAGTCAACTGGGCAGGTCACAAATGGTGATCATAGAAAGCTGTAACCATTCTAAATATGTGTTGGTTGCCAAATGCCTGAATTTGGATCAGGTGAATGTGGGGATAGTTGTAAATATTACAACAGGTCATGTCTTTTTTTTTTTTTCATTGCCATTGTAATTTCAAATGTTGTAAAATGAATGATTGTAAATCAAGGGCTACTTCTCCTAATGCCGGAATGCAGATCAGAAGCCTCAATGATTCAGAGGATTTCTGTACCTGGCCCACTATACTTCAAATCAGATTACACTTTTTCAAGAACAATCCTTCTATGTAAAATCTAAAGTACATTTTGTAAAAAAAAAACTTTTGAACCACTCTCAACTTGGGGAATATTTTCAAAATCCTTAGCTGAACTTTCCTGAATTGTTCACAGGTTAATAACACCTCTTTTTTTGATGGCAACCTCATGCAACCTCATCGTAGAATAAGTTCTACATTTTACAACGCCTGAGAGCATTGGGTGAGCTTAGAGCAATTTTAGTAAATGATTTTTGATTGTGTATTGAATGATTCACCTAATTTTTCCTTCATTCTGATATGTGAATTTCTGTTGTTTAAAAAGGATGGGATCATTTTATGATACATCCCAGCTAAGATGATTTATTTCCAAAACAAAAGGATTATGTATATCAAAAGTATTAGGGTGAGAAAGAGAATAACTGGTTTGATGACACAGAGGAAATTTTCACAGGCGATGAGACCGGACCAATTAACGAAACTAACAGATCATCTGAATAAGCAGGATGAAATCCGGATCTGGGATCCTAAACTGCAAGTATTTCTCACCCTAAGACTGATTTTTAAAAGTAGAGTTAAAGGAGGAAAAAAGAGAGTTTAAAATGGCGACTGGCCGAGGCTTGAGAAAAAGCTGAAAGTGAAAGTCCTTCCATTTGAATAGTTTACTATGTTACAAAGTATCTAAAACAAAAGCGCTGGTTAGAAGTGAAGAGAAAAATTTTTATTTTATGCTTCTTCCTTCTTAGAGACTTGATATTGATATTGTTTGGAGAGAAGTCTTTTTCTTTAAAAGGGGGAAAAAATCTGTTTGTGTGGCAGGATGGTGCTAAAACTGACAAAGCCAGATAACCAAACTGGGGGGGGGGGCTCCCCCATTTGTAAACCACATGAACAAGTTGTGAGCTTGCAGATGCAGAAGAATGGTTTTACAGACCTAAAGGAATTTGTACTGGAGGAGATGGCAAGACATGATAAGACTGTGAATCAGAACCTTGAAAATTTTAGACAGGAAATTAAAGAGTTGGTTCAACAAAAGTATGATATCCTGAAGCAACATATGAAAAGTTTCTTAGATGTAATTATGAGGATGGATAAAGAGATTAATTTAGAAATAGAGTCTAAAATGAAGGAAGTTGATCATAAGATTTATAACTTGGACAATAAAATACAAAGACTTGAAAATGATTTAATAATGATTCAAGAAAAAAGCTCAAAAGTAGAGTTTAAAAAAAATAAAGACTCACAATGTAGATAATATAAAACAAAGGATTGAAAATGAAGCCACAATAATTCAATTCAGATTCATGGAATTTGCGGTCAGAATTAGGGGAATACAGGAAGATAAAAGAGATGATTTGAGAAAGACGTCTGCTGAAGTTCTGGCTGGGATTTTAAAGGTTAGTCCTGAAGAGGTATCCTGCAAGATTGATAAGGCCTACAGAATTAATTCTTGGGTGGCAAAGCAAAGGCAGCTGCCTAGAGATGTGGTGATCTACTTTACTGATAAAGAAATAAGAAATGATATTGTGCAAACGTCTTTTAACTCCACTCTTGAAATGCATGGAAGGAAGATTTGGATATCTAAAGAGCTGCCACCCAAGATGTTAAAAGATAGAAAGGATTTTGGATTTTTGGTGACTGAGCTAAAGAAACAAAACATCCCATTTAGGTGGGATGTTCCAGTTGGTATAATATTGAGATATCAAGGAGAAAGATATCAACTAAATACTGTTGAAAAAGCGGAAGAATTTTACTATAAGGTTTTTAAAATGGGTTCAACATCTCCATGTATAACACACGAGGGAAATAAAGAAAAGCAAAATCAACAAGAGATTGAAATTCAGGCTAAGCAGATGGTGGTGGAGGTAACGGAAAAACAACAAGTTACAGAGGCCTTTGTGGACGAGCCGCTTCTGGATTCTCCTTCAGAGGTTATAGTTGGATTACCTATAAATACAAGAGAGGCGGCTTTGGATTCTAATGTGATGACTTATCAAGCTACAGACCAGCATGGAAATCAATCAGTTGATTTACAACTCATAGAAAGGAAACCAGGATGGAGATTTAAACCACAAAAAGTTAAGAAAAGAAGAAGCAGGTCCTACAAAAATAAAAATTTTTAGACTAAACAACAGTGTAATGCCAGTTACTTAAGAGACGATTGAATACATGAAAATATAGTTGAGGCAAAGTATTGGTTTATATTATTTTGAGGAGAGTGACAGATCTCTGCAGTGCTGTACTTTTGGGATGTGGAAGATGGCCTTAAATTGAGTGGATTGGAACTTTCTATTTTGGATTCTTTGACAAATGGATTATGTTTATGCTGAGCTACAAGGCAAGAGAATTATGGGATTGGGGCATGCAGAAGATCTGGTTGTTACCCTAACACGGTGGTTGAAATGAATAATCTAGATGATAGACATTACAAAAGACACTATATGGAATATAAATATAAAGTCACTCGGGTGGTTTTTTGCTATACGAAAATACTTACTATTGATGGGGGCAGATGGTAATTGAAGATACTGAACATACTGTTGGAACTAGAATTTGATGTTACCCTAACATGGATGATGGAATTAACAATCCAGTTGAAGGACATTACAGAAGATATCATATGGATTACAAGTTTAATGTCATTTGAGAATTTTATTTATATATGGAAATATTTTTAAAGGTGTGGGCAGAAGAACAAAGATATCGAAAATATTATGTATGGTAGACCTGTAGGAAAATGGATGGAGATAGGTTAGCTTACTGATTGTTTAGTTTAGGAAAAGGGATGTTATGTTATATTAATATACGTAAAAGATTTGAATTAAGAGATATATGCATGGGGGAGGAGGAAATGGATAGATTATGAGTTGAAATTGCTAAATTAGGATTTATTATATAATTTTACAGCTGAATGTTGCTTTGAAATGTATAGTATAAGGGGGATATAATAATATTGTTAGAAAGAAAGGGTCAGCATATGGGGGATGGAGTAAAAAGGATGGTAAAGTATTATATAATCTGTTATTAATTTGGGTTTTATTTTGGAGAAGCCACGGGGGAGGGGAGGGGGAGGTGGGGTTAGGGAGGAGGGGGGAAAGGGGGAAAAATCTGTATTTGAAAAACTTTTTCAATTAAAAAAAAAAAGAGAAATGTTGTGAGTTGCTCCAAGAATTTTGTATTTGTTCCAATTACTATCCCCATAATTGCAATTATATTAGTAGTCCGATAATCAATATGACTACTAAACATAAGAGGGCCAAGTTTCTCTTTTAGATATAGAGATACATACACAAACACTGAAAAAGAAATTCACTGGAAAAAATCTTTCTAGATAGACTCATAGGAATCCCACATCTTTACATCACTCATTTAAAATGCCAATTGAGCTTTCTCGTCCATTGTCCAATGAACCTAGCGCCACCCAGTGCCCAAAATGAAAAATTTTGGGCACTGGAAACACAGCAGAATAACAGAATACAGGTTGTGGGAAGAGGAAAGCTGGGGTTTGATTATATAGGCCTCAGAAGGATAGTAGCCCCTTAAAATTTTTAGATAGAAAGATTTCAAAGTGTATCAGAACTATTTGTAATCCTGCTGAGCTGTTGCTCTGAAATGTGATTTTTCAAAGTATGTGGTTTTGAAATATATTTGAAGTCAGAATGTTGAAACTGTGAGAAATAGGGAACTGAAAGTAGCCGATGGAATTAGTAATTAGGAAAATTCTAGAATGTGCAGAGATGGATGAAATGACTATGGAGTTGAAAGAGAGAGAGAGGATTCAGAATATTATGAAATATGGAATAAAATGTACAGTTGGCTCAAAAATAGAAATCAGAACAAGAAATGTTTAACTTAATAGTGATGAAACTTAAATTAAAGTAACTGAACAACATTAAATAAAGAGATGTAAATATAAACAAATATAAATGTGTAGATAAGAACAATGAATATTATAATGAGTATATATATATGTTGGAGTAATGCGATTATTCTACTATTGAGTACTAAATAGAAATGATAGAATAGAGAACTATAAAAGCAAAATATGTAAATTGATATGAAATGCTGTAAAATTACCATTAATGTTATGTAATGTTCAATACGTTATGTCTTGGCATGTTTTGTTTTTATATATGTGTGATTGTTTTTTGTGTCATTTTTAAAAGCAAACTGTTTAATAAAAAAAAAATTTTTTTTTTAAAAAGTAGCCGGTGGATAGAGGTTTGAGATGTATACGGGTATATGTGGAGACTGTCTGTCAGTAAGACAGAACAAGGAAGTAAGTTGTGAAATGCGTGCAGAAAGGTATAAAAAGAATGTCTTGGGATGACTTCAGGGCCACTGGCCGTAGCTATTCCTTGCTGGACCTAGCTATTGTCTCTGGACCTCATTGCAATGGGTTATTAATGTAAGTTGTGTTGTGCTGGCTGGTCACGTTCCAAATTGCTCGTGAAATAAGCCTCTGAATCTTAAAGTAAAATTAATTGCTTGTGGTTTCATCTTTGGTTTTTTTAATTGGGATATTTTTACGACAAGGTAGTCCTTGACTTACGACCACAATGAAGCCCAACATTTCTGTGAAGTGAGTTTTGCCCCCATTTTATGACTTTTCTTGCCATAGTTGTTAAGGGAATCACTGCAGTTGATAAGTTAGTAACGCGGTTGTTAAGTGAACCTGGCTTCTTCATTGACTTTGCATGTCAGAAGGTCGCAAAAGGTGATTGATTACATGACCCTGGGACACAGCAAAGGTTGTAAATATGAGCCAGTGGCCAAGCATCTGAATTTTGATCACATGATCACGGGGATGCTGCAAAGGTCATAACGATGAAAAGCGGTCATAAGTCACATTTTTCAGTGCCATTGTAATTTTGAACAGTCACTAAATGCACTGTTGTAAGTCGAGGACTACCTCTAATAGAATAACAGAGTTAGAAGGAACCTTGTAGGTCTTCTAGTCTAAACCCCTTCTCAAGCAGGAGACCCTATACCATTTCAGACAAGTGGCTGTCCAGTCTCTTCTTAAAAGCCTCCAGTGATGGAGGACCCACAAATCCCGAAGGCAAGCTGTTCCATTGATTAATTGTGCTCACTGTTATGAAATTTCTCCTTACTTCTAGGTTGCTTCTCTCCTTGATCAGTTTCCATCCATTGTTTCTTGTCCTGCCTTGTGGTGTTTTGGAGAATAGCCTGACTCCCTCTTCTTTGTGGCAGTCCCTCAAATATTGGAACACTGCTGTCATGTCACTCCAGTCCTTCTTTTCACTAGACTAGACATATCCAATTCGCGCAACCATTACATAATATAATTGCACCAGGTCTTATTTTGATGGGGGCAGGGGATGTCGTCCACTGACTTAACTCTCTTGCACTCGTCGTCCCTGGGCTCCTTTTTGCTGCCAAAGGCCTTCAGGAACGTCTTCTGCGAGGCCAACAAGGTTTTCCTGAAGGCCTCTGCAGCCCATAACAGAGCTCTGGATTGATACGAAACTCTGTTATCGGCTGCAGGGGCCTTCAGGAAAGCCTTGCCAGCTGCAGAAGATATGGGCAGAGGTGTGCAAGGCCTGGCTGCAACTTTCCAAAGGTAAGTAGTAAGGCAGCTCCACACACACACACCCTCCTCATAGAATAGAATAGAATAGAATAGAATAGAATAGAATAGAATAGAATAGAATAGAATTCTTTATTGGCCAAGTGTGATTGGACACACAAGGAATTTGTCTTGGTGCATACTCTCTCGGTGTACATAAAAGAAAATATACATTCATCAAGAATCATAAGGTACAACAATGATAGTCATAGGAAACAGTCAATATAAATCTTAAGGATACCAGCAACAAAGTTACAGTCATACAGTCATAAGTAGGAGAAGATGGGTGATAGGAATGATGAGAAGATTAATAGTAATGCAGACTTAGTAACTAGTTTGATAGTATTGAGGGAATTATTTATTTAGCAGAGTGATGGCATTCGGAAAAAATTGTTCTTGTGTCTAACTGTTCTGGTGTGCAGTGCTCTATAGTGTCGTTTTGAAGTGCCTGTCTTGTTGGGTTGCAGAACCAAACCAGACAGTTATAGAGGTGCAGATGACAGACTCAACAATTCCTCTGTAGAACTGTATCAGCAGCTTAGAGAGGATAATGAATAAATACTGTTCAAGTTTGTTGAAGACTGGACTTCCAAATTAGGAGAAGGACGGGAACAGAGTTGGAGGAGACATCATTGAGATGTCAAGAGCCAATATGGTGTGGTGGTTAAGACGCCAGGGTAGAAACTATGAGTTGTAATCCTGTTTTAGGCATGAAAGCCAGCTGGGTAACTTTGGGCCAATCAGCAGGACAGGGTGAGTTCTAGTCCTCCCTTAGGCATAAAAGCCGGCTGGGTGACTTTAGACTGGTCTCTCTCTCAGCCCACCTCACCTCACAGGGTTTTTGTTGTAGGGAAAGGAAGAGGAGGAGGAGGAAGGAGTGCCTTGAGTTATTTATCAAAATAATAAAGAAGTGAAATAAATAAAATAACTTAAAAGAAATCATTGAAAGAGTACCATTCAACATGACCCCTGCACATATGACTGAGATTGCTGAATTTGTTTCTGATAGAAAGAAACTTCAAGATTGTTTGGAATAAGAAGTTAAGTCTCCTGGTGGATGAACATTACAACACCGATTGCTATGACAATCATCTGGATAATAACCAGAGGGAGAAGACAAAATGAACTGTAGATTGCTTTCAATGTAATTGTAGGAGCATTTGAATGTGATGTTTTGCATTGCTCCAGAGACTTTCCTGATGACTAGATAGATTATTTAAAGCTTTTTCTACATCCTTAGGTTGCAAAGGAGATGACAAAAAGACATTTGAACGAATGTCTATTAGCCAGGTAGTGAATTTAAAATCGCTTATCGGAGATGCAGTTCAAAGGAGATTCCAAGGGATGGCAGCAAAACATAAGAGGACAGAAGTGCCAGAGTAAGGAATCAACAGAGTGATGTGTCCTACCCAGAACTAATACAGGGCAGAAAAGAAGGAGACTATTTCATCCTTCAAGGACTATCACTGGTATTTTATATAATCCAAAGAACAAAATGCAACTATTGTCCAGGAGAAAGAAAGTCTGAAATGAGAGTGAGAAAGAGCCAGGTAAGCCATGGCTAGAGAAGAAAATAGAGATGACACAGGAAATGGAATCCAACAAAATAAAACTTCAAAGAAAAAAGGCAGAACAATAATTCGGGATTGGACAGCAGCATCCATGGAACAATAACCCTCAGGAATTAAGAACAATGTATGCATGACAGAGCCTTTTGTATGTAGCTCAGGGTGAACTGTCAAACTCCTGATGTTCTCTGAGCATGGTTGATATTTCTAGTAACAAAATATCTGTAGGAAAATAACCAAGCTCGGAAAACCCCACAAACAAGGAGACATCCTCATGGACCAGTCTTTCAGGATAATTTTTTTTATTTATTTAGCAATTTAGCAATTAGATTTATATACCGCTTCATAGTGCCGTACAGCCCTCTCTAAGCAGTTTACAGAGTCAGCACATTGCCCCCAACAATCTGGCTCCTCATTTTACCCACCTCGGAAGGATGGAAGGCTGAGTCAACCTTGAGCCAGTCAGGATCGAACTGCTGGCAGTGATCTGAGTTAGCCTGCATTTTAACCACTGCGCCACCATGGCAATAGGATAGGATAGGATAGGATAGGATAGGATAGGATAGGATAGGATAGGATAGGATAGGATAGGATAGGATAGGATAAGCACTTAGACTTATATACCACTTCACAATGTTTTGCAGCCCTCTCTAAGCGGTTTACAGAGTAAGCACATTGTCCCCAACAATCTGGGTCCTCATTTTACTGCCCTCAGAAGAATGGAAGGCTGATACAAGGTTCATAAAGGGGGTTTTCTTACCAGAAATTATGGAATCATTCAAAACTTCTTCGTCCTCATAGAAAACCGAATCATCCTTGATTTCAGAGTCCATGATCAGGTTTTCTTTGTTTTCATCCGATTCCTTAACAGAATTCCATTTGTTTTCTGGATCGCTGTTGTAGCTCATTGAACCATCCTTCTCTTTGCCGTGTTCAGTGCTGGATGTTCTTGACAAACGGATCTCCATTCGTTTTTTGGGAGACGCTTTGTTTTCTCTTCCATGAAAGCTGGAGACAAAACGCAAACAACATTGGGTTTCAGACCAGGGATCAATGCTTGCAACATGTTCTCCCAAGAACAAGGCAGGGAGCTGTGGCGTAGGTGGCAGGAGATTTCAGAGTTCAAGATGGGGAAGCTGAGCTCTGAATATCTACCACCACAAGATGAAGGTACAAGATGACAGTGATGGATTTGAAATATGCTAACATGGCATGCCAGGCTAACCTTTCCAAAGAACAGCATGTGTGTTTCTGATATAAACCTTAATTAAAATGAAACATCCATATTCTGATCATTTATCACTTTATGGAAAATAACAAAAAGCAAACAAACATACAAAGGAAGCACGCTATCACAAAATATGGGTTAGTCACCTAAGCATTTTCTAGCATTGCGTCTGAGGTTTTTGCTGACTTCGGCAGGTAGTCCTCGACTTACAACATGTTCATTTAGTGATCATTCAAAGTTACAATGGCACTGAAAAAAGTGACTTATGACCGTTTTTCACAGTTACGACCGTTGCAGCATCCCCATAATCGTGTGAACAAAATTCAGATGCTTGGCAACTGAATTTTCATACTTATGACCGTTGCTGTGTCCCAAGGTCATGTGATCACCTTTTGCGACATTCTCACAAGCAAAGTCAGTGGGGAAGCTTCACTTAACAACCCCGTTACTAACGTATCAATTGCAGTGATTCACTTAACAAGCGTGGCAGGAAAAGTCATAAAATGGGGCAAAGCTCACATAACAAATGTCTCACTTAACAACAGAAATTTTGGGCTCCATTGTGATCGTACTGCTATGGTTCTAATGAAGAATGTTCAATTTTGGTTCTGTTCAGGTTCAAAGTATTTCCTTTCCTGGCTTCCCCTTCAGCCACAAAACCATCCTCACAAACATCTGATCACATTTTCATACATTTGTCTCCTTCCCAGCTGGCTTCTGACAAAGCCAATGGGGGAACCAAATTTGCTTAATGACTGTATGATTCACTTAACATTTCATATCTCCTAACAGATACATTCAGGAACCCAATTTTCTTAATACCGTGTTTCCCCGAAAATAAGACCCTGTCTTATATATTTTTTTTTGAACCCTGAAATAAGTGCTTGGCCTTATTTCCATGCGCGCAAAAGCCCGATTGGGCTTATTATCAGGGGATGTCTTATTTTGTGGGAAACAGGGTATACTTTCTTTTCCTTATATAATCTAGTTTTCTGCAGGTTTCCCTCTACTGCTCACCGTTGTACCCATTTTCCTTTCAATATACAAAAGCCACTCAGACTTTTCCATTGTGAACTGCACCATGCATTTCTGAAAAATACAAAGTAAAGGCACACCAATGTGCTTCTGGTCCGGGAGGCAAGACTTCAGCACATTTGCATTTTTTTAAAAAAAAAAATCTGACTTGAACACATTCCTCTCCCATATCCAGTATTGCCTACATCATTCTATCCAAGTCACTTTTACACTATGTTTGCTTGGCTTCCTTGTTGGAGAAAGAAAGCAAGATTCTAGTATTCAGGCCTCCTTCAAAACTTCGGTATTAACACAGCTACAATATGGTGAGGTGGGTTAGTCTGCTCATGTGATGGAATGTGCACCTGGAAGAACAGTGATGGAGAGTTTTTGGCAACAAAGAGTTTTCCCAGGAAGGAGCCTGGATGAAGAGAGTGTGTATCCCTGAGTTGGATAAGGAAAGGGGGAAGAGGTTCAGGTACTGTGGGGGTCCTTGGTGCTCTCTGAGCTTTGTTGTTTTCCTGAAGACATTTCATTACCTGACTAGGTAACATCATCATGTTATCATCATCATCATCATCATCATCATCATCATCATCATCATGTTACCTAGTTGGGTAGTGAAATGTTTGCAAGAAAACAACCAATGTTAGTGAGCACTAAGGACCCCCACAATTCAACCCTGAGCGATAAATAATCTCCTCTAGCCACACCCTAAAATCTCTCAGGATATGTCTAGTATAGGTTAAAAGATTATTGCTTTAGTTTGGCAAGATTCTGTCCATTAGGCATAAGCAAATAAAGGATCAGACTCAACTGAATTTTGCTGTCTCCTCTCTAGGTATCGGGCCTGGCAACTCTTCCACTATAGAAATCAGCTTGCCACTTGGTAAGCTTCTGAATCATAGAACATAGGGCTGGAAGAGACCTTGGAGGCAGGAGACCATATCATCCTGCACAAATGACTGTCCAATCTTTTCCTGAAAACTTCCAGCGATGAAGAACACATGATTCTAGGACAGTGATGGCTAACCTTTTTGTCATTGCGTGCCTAAAGTGTGTGTGCGCGTGCGTGCAAGAGCACGGGTGTGTGCCTGAACCCATAATGCAATGCGTGTGTGACACCCCCATGCCCCTCCCGCATGTGCATATGTCCCCCTCTGCTCCCCCTACACCCCCACATATGGGTGCATGACCCCCACTGCCCTGTTGTGGGCCTAGCAGGCCTCCCTGCAGCCTCCTGGGACCAAAAATGGGCTGCAAGGGAGGGGCGTGCTCCCACCCCATGTTCCCACTGCCCCCTGCACATGCGTACATGACACCCTCCATACATGTGCACATGACCCCCCTCCCCGGGCATGCACATGCATCTCCCACATGTGCCCCTCCCCCCACACATGCACGGCAGAGAACCAAAAATCAGCTGGCTGGCAGGAGGCACAAGCACATGTGGGGTAGAGCTGAGCTGAGAGATGGCTCGCGTGCCCAAAGAGAGGGCTCTGTGCCATAGGTTCACCATCACGATTCTAGGAGGCCAGATGTTCCATTGATTCATTGTAACAGAATAACAGAATTGGGAAGGGACCTAAAAGGTCTTCTAGCCAAACCCCCTGCTCTAGCAGGAAATCCTATACCATTCCAGACAAGTGGCTATCCAGTCTCTTCTTGAAAGCCCCCAGTGATGGCGCACCCACAACTTCTGAAGGCTAGTCGTTGCACTGATTAATTGTTCCCACTGTCAGGAAATTTCTCCTTAGTTCTAGGTTGCTTCTGTCCTTGATTAGACATCCTAAGAATGAATCATGTCATTCTTAGATGTGTATCAGATATTATAGCTGTGTAAGTGTAGGAAAAATGATTTGGGCCAATGTGAAAGATGAATTTGAGCTGAGGGGTATCTATTGCCATGGTTGCTTCTTGGGAGGCTTGCTTCATAGAGAATTGCAAGTGTTTACCTATCCTGCCGATGTTTCGTGGCCAAGGCTCTGTGAAGTTCCTCAATGACTCGACTAGGAGGTAAAGGTAGGTGGACAGCAGCCAGGTGAGGGGATCCAGTTGGCGTTGTATGCTGCCCTCTGAGGTGGGGATCGGAGACTTTCGGTCCTGAGGACTGGAAGGGAACAGCTTGTCCTGAGTGTTGGGAGGAGCCAACAATTACGTAATTTTTCAAGATAGTGGATGGGGGAGATTTCAAGGCTGTCTCATCGGCTTCACTTCCTGCAGCTGGAAAGAAAATCAGAAAAAGTCATTCGTGGTGGGATGCAAATGGCAGGTTTCCATTCATTCTGCACAGGGAAAAGGCATCTCTGCTGCTGCTCTTTAACTGATTCCTTCCAAAGGGCAAATCACAGAAATTCCTTTGTCCTCATTCTCTATTGGGAGGGCAGGTTTTGTTTTTGTTTTGTTTTTTTTTAAAAAAAGGCAAGAGGGCGGCTGCAAGTCCAGAGTTGCAGGAGGGAGGGGTTATTTCCCTGAAGGTAAAGAGACACCAAAGCTTGGAATCTCTGGTGGGCAGGAAGGAGCAAGTTAAGACCCTCCTAGCAATTCACATAGTATCATCATCTCCTTTTAACAACCCCATAATCCCTTGCGAGGTGGAGTCTGGGCAACTGAATGGAGCAGCAGAGTGTTTACTGGCCAGATGCCTTTCCTGTCACCAATGCGGAGTTTTGTTCGGCAGATATATTCTCATTGTGCCCAGAGAGAGAAAAATCAGCCTCTACCTAGGATCGAACTCACAGCCTCCTAATTGTGAGGCGAGCGCTCCACCTCTAGGCCACCGCACCACTCTAGCAATTCAGAGAGTATATTTATAATTATTGCAGAGAATTGCTTTAGTCTGGCAAGATTTCTATTTGTAGGTGAATAACAATAAAGGAACTACTCAGAAGTCACTCCCCGTGTCGTTCTTGGTTCTTTGGGCCTGACAGCAATTATGCAAAGACCCACTCCTTTCCTTGTACATTTCACATGTGATGCATGCAAAAAAGCGGGGAGGGACTTCAGTCCTATGATTGCAGCTGCCTTCTTGCCTTTCTTTTAAAATCTCCTCTAGATACTTCTGTCCCCCAGGAACTATAGCTGACCAGCTGACCACAGGAATAACTTTTCATCAAATCTTTGTAATGCAGGTGGCCAAACCATCCTCTCAGTTTGCAGGTGCTTCTCCCAGCATCTGCAACACTAGGGAAAGGAAAATTTTCATTTGCTCTTAGAAACGAAGACTCTGTATTGTATCATGAAACAAATTTGAGGGGGTTGCTTTGCTCAAGCCTTCATTGAAGTTAAATCTCCAACAGAGATCTGTGCAGCCCCACTATGCGAATTCTTGCTGTTATTTACTTTGGAGGTATATTGGCATAACCCCGATATCATTTTTAAAATATGCACCGTGATGGATGTCTTCATAAATATGGATTCTGATTGAACGTAGAGGGCTACGTATTACCATATGAGTGAAATCGAAAGCATTTCATGTATGCTAGAGCTTCAGGCTTAGGGCTTATTAAGTAGTCTATTTCACAGGATATTTAATTCAATACCCTGTAAAACCAGCCTGGGGGGAAAAAAGCAGTATGCTTCTGTTTGAGGTGCAAGGAGATGAAAAATTGTAGACTTCTGCTAGCTACTTCTGGATACTAGCAAGACATGAAGTTTAAATGGAGAACTTCGGAGGGCAACCCTATGATGTCTTCTCAGATAACTCTTACTTTTTACTGAGATTTATGAATGGGGCTTTGAAAAGCTGGATAGGAAGAGTACGGAGTTGTTTAAACTTTGGTGTTGGAGAAGACTTCTGATGGATGGCCAAGAAAACAAAACAACGGACGATCAGAAAATCAACCCAGAATTCTCACTTGAGACACAAATGGACAGGCTCAAATTATCTTACTTCAGACCTATTGTGCAAAGACCCAGCTTTCTGGAAAAGGTTCGAATACTGGAAAAAAGGCTCTAAAGATGGAAAGAAAGAGAAGAAGACAATCAGCAGCATGGTGGAGGGACTCAGTTTTAGTGGCAATAGGTGTTTGAAGAGGCTCTTAGGGTCTAGTTTAAAGATAATGCTAAGTAGGGAAAGCAAATAGCATTTGGAAAGTAGAATTAAAAGCAGTAAATCTAGTTGCCTAGGTATATTCTTCCCCATTGTAGTTTTAAACTGAACAATATTTCTATTTAGCATCTGCTTCTAAATCTGTATCTATCTACATGTAGAGATCGTCCCTTTGGCAAGGCTATACATGTATATATCAAATACTTTGGCCACCTAATAAGAAGGAAGGACTCTCACTATTTACTATTTTTCTTTATTCTTTATTTATCATATTTGTATAGTTCCCCCATCTCATCAAAGTGGCTCTGGATGGAGCAATTTTTTACTTTTTTTTTCTCATGGTGGTTTTGTTGTTAAAAATTTCAACAATAAAAATTATTTTTTTAAAAAAAAATGGGGGGTGGGGAAGAAGGAAGGACTCACTGGAGAAGAGCCTAATGCTGGGAACGATTGAGGACAAAAGAAGAGGACAGCAGATAATGAGGTGGCTGGATGGAGTCACTGAAGCAGTAGGCGTGAGCTTAAATGGACTCCAGAGGATGGTAGAGGACAGGAAGGCCTGGAGGAACATTGTCCATGGGGTTGCAATGGGTCAGGCACGACTTTGCAACTAACAACAACAAATACATGTTATATGGCACAGCACTTTTATTATTTATTATTATTTTTATTATTATTTATTGAATTTGTATACTGCCCTAATTTAATTTAATTTAAATTTAAAACCCCAATAATTTAAAACCAGATTTAAAATTTCCATTTAAAAAGGGGAAAGACTTAGGTCAGGCCGGTTTGGTGAAATAGGAAGGTCTTAAGCGCGCGACGGAAGGTACGCAGATCCGAGATCCTCCGTATCTCCGGGGGGAGCTCGTTCCAGATAGTAGGTGCCCCCACAGAGAAGGCTCTCCCCCGGGGGCCACCAGTTGACATTGTTTGGCCGACGGCACCCGGAGGAGCCCCTCTCTATGGGAGTGTACTGGTCGGTGGGAGGCTATTGGTGGTAGCAGACGGTCCCGTAAATAACCAGGCCATAAGCCATGGAGCGCTCTAAAGGTGATAACCAAAACCTTGTAGCGCACTCGGAAGACCACCGGGAGTCAGTGCAGCTCGCGCAGGAGAGGTGTTACATGGGAGCGCCACGTCGCTCCCGTCACCACCCGCGCGGCCGCACTCTGCGCCAGTTGGAGCCTCCGAGTGCTCCTCAAGGGGAGCCCCATGTAGAGAGTGTTACAATAGTCCAGACGGGAGGTGACGAGGGCATGAATGACCGTGCATAAAGAGTCCCGATCTAGAAAGGGACGCAACTGGCGAATCAGGCGAACCTGATGAAAAATCCTCCTGGTCACGGCCATCAAGTGCTCTTCTAAAGACAGCCATGAGTCCAGGAGGACACCCAAATTGCGAGCTCTTTCCGTGGGGGCCAATGATTTGCCCCCAATAGTCAGCGATGGCACCAGCTGACTATATTGGGACGTCGGAAACCACAGTCTTGGATGGGTTGAGCCTGAGCCTGTTCCTCCCCATCCAGATCCGTACGGCCTCCAGGCACCGGGACATCACTTCAAGGGGTGGTCTGGGGTGGAGATGTACAGCTGGGTGTCGTCAGAGTACTGATGGTACTCCACCCTGAAACCACGGATGATCTCGCCCAGCGGCTTTACATAAATGTTGAACAAAAGGGGCGAGAGGACCGATCCTTGTGGCACCCCACATATAAGGGGCCTCGGGGTCGACCTCTGCCCCCCCGTCAACACAGACTTCATAGTTTGAATTTAGCAATAGCAAAAGCACTTAGACTTATATACCGCTTCACAGTGCTTTTTACAGCCCTATCTAAGCAGTTTACAGAGTGAGCCTATTGCCCCCAACAATCTGGGTCCTTATTTTACCGACCTCAGAAGGATGGAAGGCTGAGTCAACCTTGAGCTGGTGAGATTTGAACTGCTGAACTGCAGCTAGCAGTCAGCTGAAGTAGCCTGCAGTGTTACACTCTAACCACTGCATCACCTCGGCTCTTTACAATGAGAAGTCCTGAAGTTTCCATTTGTTTTGATGCTAGGAGGTCAAAGATTAGAATTAGAATTAGAATAAGATAAGAAATAAAATAATTCCATCAGAGAAAAGTTTGGTTGGTTGGCCCAAGAGTCAACTTGAATATAAACAGCCTAGGAATTATCACAGTGTCAGAGAATCCAGTGATACTTATAATGATTTCATCCTGATAAGAAAATATATAAACTGCCCAGATATCTTCCAACTTCCCAATCCATTTTTCTTTCTCTATCAAAAACAAGTCCTCCAACTTTCCCGAGAAACAGGACAATATATAAGCATATCTTAAGACTACCTAAATTGCTTCTAGCCTACATGAAAGTTGCTACAGAGATTTTTCAGCCTCTGTCCTCCAGAAGAACAGGTCACAATAACTCAAGCTAAAAGCTCCTCTAGTATTTTTTTTTTTTGACAGCATAATGATTTCTGCCTGGGATCCAGTTCTTTGTTCACTTGAACCAACATACAAAGATAGGCATCATACTCAGATGTCAACTCTTCCATCTCCTGCAGCTTTGGTTGAACTGTGCATTTTCTGAATATGAAATCTGAATTGGGATTTAGAAGTGAATTTGGATTTGGTCATAACAGCACTTTCATATCTCATCTGTTTGGTCCTTGAAATGACTTCAGCTGTCAAATGTCACTGTATGTTATCAACCAAATGTCAGTTCTTAAACATGCTCTAAGTCTAGAAAATTATTGAACTGCAGGTAGAATTGCTGTGGTAAACGATACCACCAGAACCAGCACCACTACAGACATATGAGCTATGTTCATTATAAGGTACCCTTCACACACTACATGGAAACTAGCAGTTTCTTTAAACTATGGGACTATGCTTCTCATAGGTCATCTGTGTAGTCTTCTCCCATCTTCATGATTCCATGGCTGATCAGCCTTCCTTCTAATAAAAGACACAGCTCCCTTTGGCTGAATGAGACTCACCTGGTACAATCTTTGAGACTTTGGGTACAATCTTAGGTGGTGGAACCGGAAGTGAGGAAGGAGGGTTAGGGACCTGGGCTGTGTTCCTTTCCATCTGTTTCTGGGGGGACTCGATGGATCCCAAAAGTAGTAAGGCTTGTGGGGTCTCTTCAGAGGTTGGCAGGCTGGCATTTTCCCGTTCATCTGTGGATGCTGATGTCTTCTTGGCTGAAGGGAGACAGGATCAGAGGCAATGGGACATGAAATACACCATAACAACAGCACAAGGGGAAAGGCAAGAAAGAGAGAGAAGGAAATATAGGTGTGGTGGTATAGCACGCAACAAAGAATTCATTGTGTCCACCTGTGTGGCCAACAGACCATTCCAGGAACCAGGCAGCCCGGATAGTAGATAAAAATGATCCATAGCTTCACCACACAACTCTCTTTTAAGGAAAAGGGTAGAGCTGAGGGGGGCTTTATTTACAACACAAAATATCTCAATTTTCTTCCACCCTCCTCTCTTCTGGAAAATGTGTTCAAACACTTTTTTTTAAAAAAAAATTGATTTATATGCCGCCCTTCTCCGGAGACTCAGGGCGGCTTACAATGTGTTAAGCAATAGCCTTCATACTTTTGTATATTTTATACAAAGTCAGCTTATTGCCCCCACAAACTGGGTCCTCAATTTACCTACCTTAGAAAGGATGGAAGGCTGAGTCAACCTTGAGCCTGGTGAGATTCGAACTTACAGTAATTGCAGACAGCTGGTGTTAATCACAATGCTATCAGTCTGCTGAGCCACCAGGCCCTGTTGAAGAATGTGTGGTGGGCTTTAGGGCCAACTCTACTGTTTGGAAAAAATATGGATCCTGGTGATATCAGATGTTAGGATTAGTATACTCTGTATTCATTTTACTACAGCCAGAATTGCTCCTGAATGTAAGAGGATAACACAGTATATGCCTTAAAGGTTGAGTTCCTGAGAGAAAGTTAAGGATGGCATTAATTAAATGCAGAAATCCTATCTACCATTTTAGCTGAACTGAACCATACCCCTCCTAAACTTCTGAAATGCAGTAACTAAACTGACAATATAAAACCACAAAGGAGCCATGCTTTTAAATGCTCAAGAGATGCTGAGTAAACTGCCTTTATTCAAACATGAGTGTTTGAACATTCTCCTAATATATACCGAAAAGAATGGATCTATTATCATAAGAAAAAAAATGACACATTTTTTTTAAAAAAATAGTTTAGTTCTAATTATAAGAACAATACAAAAGAAGAGAAAGTGTCAGGAACTGCTCTATCTAGCTGAAGGTTGCTCTTGGAGATGACAGAATTTCATTAATTTAAATAAAATTATCAAGGATTGAACAATTATATCTGAACTGAATGTTATATATATATATTTTTGATTAAGCCAACCTGAAATGAAATGACTTTGTATCTGAGCAAACATGGATAGGTTTGGGTTTCACAGAGGAAAAAACGAAGTCATGTTTCACTGCAATCTTTTGAAGACCAGCGTACTTCACCCAGGAAGGAAGTCAGTTCAAGTCTAGTCAGTAAAAAAGCTGATGTGTGGCCAGGCAGAATTTAAGATCCCTGCAATGATTGGAGAGATGTGATATTTCTGGTGGAATTCTCAAGAGTTTCTGGGGAAAATGGAATGGAGGAGAACCATTAATATCTGTGGAGTAAAAGTAAAGGTAAAGGTTCTGCTCGCACATATGTACTAGTCGTTCCCGACTTTAGGGGGTGGTGCTCATCTCTGTTTCAAAGCTGAAGAGGCAGCGCTCTTTGGGTGCTTTGGAAAATAGGTTGACCCCCCCCCCCTCTCTGTGGCAGCCCCTCAAATAGTGGAACACTGCCATCATTTCACCTTGTTACATCTTGCTACTACTTGCTACATCTCAGCCCAATGTGTACATGGGGTCAATGTTACCAGGACAGAAATGGGGAAGGGACTACTTAGCATATTGTCTCATGTTGCTTGAAGAAAGGTGAGATATAAATCGGACTTATAAGCGAAGAATGCAGCTTTGCTTGAATTTGTTTTGGATTCTATCTTGTGAAGGAATATACCCACAGCAGACAAACTTTATATACAGTTGTACAGGTAGTCCTCCACTTTTGATGGCTCATTTAGTGCCTGTTTGAAGTTAAAGGTAAAGGTAAAGATTCCCCTCGCACATATGTGTGCTAGTCGTTCCCAACTCTAGGGGGCGGTGCTCATTTCCGTTTTAAAGCTGAAGAGCCAGCGTTGTCCAAAGACATCTCCGTGGTCGTATCTGCCGGCATGACTAAACGCCAAAGGCACATGGAACGCTGTTATCTTCCCACCAAAATGGTCCCTATTTTTCTACTTGCATTTTTTACGCGCTTTCGAACTGCTAGGTTGGCAGAAGCTGGGACAAGTAATGGGAACTTACCCTATTACGCGGCACTAGGGGTTTGAACCGCTGAACTGCCAACCTTTCGATCGACAAGCTCAGTGTCTTAGCCACTGAGCCACTGCATCCCTTGATCTGTGGAGTATGAGGTACCTATTCTTGTGTTCCATATCTTTCTTCTCCAAGCATAAGATCTTGAAATGATTTCAATGACTGTTTTGGGGTGGAGGAACGTTGATTGTTTAGCAATTACATTTAACATTTGTAGGACCAGAGGTGGTATTCAGCTGGTTCAGACCAATTTGGGTGAATCAGTAGCGGCGACTGCAGGTGCCCCCCCTCTGCCCCGGCGTAATGCCGTCCTATTTAGCCATGTTTTCGAGGACGGGCACATGCGTGAAAGGCATGTGCATGAACAAAGCGCATGCATGGAAGGCCGGGAATATACATAGAAGGCGCACACACACATGAAGCAAGCATGCGTGCACAATATGTGACAATATGTGAAACCCACTGCTGTGTAGGACCCCGAGAACACAGTGACCAAAATGTTGGTTCAAAGTAGATCAAGCCTAGAAATGAGTAGAGTTATATTTTAGGAGTTGTTGTTCAGAAAAGTTGTTATCAAGGCTCTCTCTGAGGACATCAGGCACAGCTTCCCTGTATTTCTCACCTCAGAAATAACTGAACCTTTCTTGCCAGTTTTTAGCGACTGTAGTCAGTGGACTGGGGAAAAGGAGTATTAACAGTGGCACGTGGCTCTGGCATCTTAACTTATTCATTTAATCAATGAAAATGGATCTACAAGACACATGAAAAGTGCTAATGGTGTTTTGGGTTTGCTTTGTCCTGGTCCATTAACGGAAATGTCAGAAAGGACCACTGTATGAAGAATGCACACGAATTTGGGATTAAAAACCTACTGACCCCAATAGAGTTAGTACAGAAACAAAAGAGCAGAGATCCAACAGCAACCTTAAAACAGAAATACACAACTAGGTATCCCTACTCTACCTGATTTGGACTACAGTTCCCATTTCTCTTATCACTGCCCGCAGTGTTTGTATTTAGTCACAATTCAAATTAGAAATTTGAGTGATATCACTTTATATTTGCTCTAGCAGGTAAACATGTAAATGGTGCTTTTTATATTTTATATCAATGAAATGGAACAGCATAATCCTTAGAAACTATAATATTGGGATAAGGAACCTAAAAAAATATAAGCCACTTTAAACATTAAAGAATTACAGTGGTTATATTCACTACCGGCCACTAGAAGGCAACATATATATATATTGAGTTTCATGGGGCTTACTCTGAAGAAAATTCACACAGGATTCTAACTGCCTTGTTTTTAAAAGAAACGATCATTTAAAATAAAAGAAATACAGTCATTTTGGTAATACCACTTCAACCCTGGCCCACAATTCCTGTTAACTTTATTCCACCAGCCACAAAAATATGCCATTGGTTGTCTAGCCACAGAATTCTAGTATCTGCAGCAGAGTATAAGCCCCAACGAATCAAATGATTGAATGATTTATGTATTATTGATATAATTGATTATTTTATTATTGTATCTTATGATTTATCACTTTTTTGCTTGTATGTACACTGAGAGCATATGCACCAGAGACAAATTTCTTGTGTGCCCAATCACACTTGGCCAATAAAGAATATTCTATTCTATTCTATTCTATTCCCTTCCCTTCCCTTCCCTTCCCTTCCCTTCCCTTCCCTTCCCTTTCCTTCCCTTCCCTTCCCTGCCCTGCCCTGCCCTGCCCTTCCCTTCCACTCCACTCCACTCCATTATTATCAAGTTGGTTTTGACACTCAATGACTATTTAGATAGAGATTCTCCAGGATGAACTATCTCCAAGTAGACCTTTCAGAAAGTTCAGAAATATTTATATTTGTCTTCAGAATTGCTTGTGTATATGTATGAATCTATGTAAATGAGAAAGGAGCAGATGTTGATTTTCAATTGTTTGATTTTCAAATACACTTTCTGGAGTTTTAATTTTAATTCTGTATTTCTTCATGACATTTCTTGCATTCTAGTTTTGGTTTTTCATTTATTTTCTGCCTTGGAAAAATCCCATTGTGAGTGAGGGAGAGAGGTTTAAATGTTATATCTTGTAAGCCACCCAGAGTCTTTTTGAAATCAGATAGCCTTCAAAAATCTACTGAATAATCCATGATAGTTAAACTTCAGGAAATGACTTGGACTGCCCTGAACACAACATGATAAAAATTAAAACAAAGAATTCACTATTGAAGCAATTCAGGTGCTTGTTATCTTAGCCACTAGAGGGCAGCTAATGAAGGGAACACATGTTTTAAGGTTTCTTTACATTTCTTTTTATGAGAATATTGTAGGGATGTTACAAAAGCTATTTGCTACTCTCCATTTTTCAAAATCCTTTCCAGTAAGATATGTGCATTGATACTCATATTTTTCCCTCTTCTAGGAAAGCATAAGTTGTATAGTTTTATGAAAACTAGTTTTTGTTGCAATACACCCTGATTCACTCCAAATATGAATATTTTATGTTTAATCATGGTGTATCTACTCTGAGCATATATAAGTGTATCTACACTGGAGCAATGTGCAGTGCAAATCACATGCATTATTTGTGAAGGGAAAATATATGGCTTTGTGTGTCAAAACACACTGCTGTTACAGACATACAGTCCAATTGTCAGTCCTTTGACACTACTTCATAAAATCACTTATTGTTCCTCTGTTTAGATGATTGCCAGTGTCGTCAGGAGCTTTTTAATCACATCTCACACAGAATTGTGTTGTCAGATTCATGTTTCCCTTTTTACAGTTCAGGTCCTTAAATTCTTTCACTGATCTCCAGTCTATTTCCATATCATGTCAACCCCCATAACTGAATGGGGGGGAGGGGTTGAGGAAGAAGAAGTAAAAAGAAGAAGAAAACTGATGAAGCTTCTTCTTGGATGAAGCTTCATCAGTTGTCTTCTCCATCCAAGAAGAAGCTTCATCAGTTTCTCCTTGGATGAAGCTTCATCAGTTGTCTTCTTCATCTAAGAAGAAGCTTCATCAGTTTTTCAGAAAGTTGATAAGTTTACCTTTTCTTTTTTAAAAAATCTTAAAAATATACAGTAGAAGTTCACACATAAAGGATCTTTCAGATCAGTGATTTGATACCATAGTCGAATCTCTTTTCCTTTCATTCTCCTTTGCTGCTTCTCTGGGTCATTGCTATAAATGCCACATCTCCAAATTTCAGCATATTTATTTTTCTGAGAGTTATTATGACCTTATTTCATGGACCTTTTACTTGGATTTGTCACTCTGGTCTCCTCTGCTGACTTTGCTTTAATTTTTTAAAAAGTCACATTGTTCTTTATTTGACTTTAAATCAATTTCTTTCTTTTCTTTCTTTTATCATGGGCTGCTTAGGAGTAGGGGCTTTAATGGCAAAACTTTACATACAAGTAATTAAATAATTATGACACTTCTGATGATAAAAGCTTATTGCCAACCCTGGTTTATTCTTCCATGCCATTCAGTGGTTGCAGACTGTCCTTTTTAATATTTATATTTATGATTATATTTCTTAACACTACCTTAAAAAAAAAAGCTCAACAGGATTATTGCTTTTAGGTGGCATTCAGCTGTGCGTCTTTATTAACAAACATGTCAAAATGCATTTCTAATATTGCACAATTTAAATGGAGCTGGTAGGTGGGGGAAAAAATAGCTCACACAGGGTGTAAGCTTTTTATTGTAAGCTTTTTATTGCGGTCAGAGACCAAATTAAAATACACATAGAAAGGGAGTATATTTTACAAGTATAGATAGGTCATGAGACAGTACACCATCTACTGCCTCAGATACAAACTGTACTGTCAATACTAGTCATCCTCTGCCGTAGGGGTTACCTGTCTCTTCCCCTGTTTTTTTTCAGCCACGACTGCAGCAAAATTTTTTGCCACCTTTGAAGTTATATTGGGGTCTGTATCCTGGAGTAGGAAATAAAGGCTGAACAGATCAGGTGAACCAGGGAATCTCTGGGAAATAGGAGAAATGAATCTTGATCTTATGTCTCGGTAGTGGGGACATATGAATGTAATATGGAATAGGGATCGACCATCACATGTACAATAGATGGATTTTACTCCCCCCAAGAGCCTACTGTCGAGGACATTCGAGGGGATCACATTAAATCGTGCTTTCATAAATGCGAGCCTATATTTGATAGAGTGTAACGCGGAGAGATAAGGCGGAGGGTGAAGCGAGGGAACAATACCAAGGGAAAATGGTGAGCATGTTCCCGATCCATTTGCCAGATTTAGTTGTCTATCAATGTCATCCAGCCATTGAAAAATCAACAATTTGGCAGCATCAGGGCCTAAAATAAAAGCTTCAATGGGGGAAATCCCGATCTTCAAAAGTTTTGTATGGATATTATGGGCCCAGGGACTATGAAAAGGGCCCACCATAGGCATTGGCCTAGGTAATAGCCTGGGAGTCTGGTCCACAGGGACAACCAATAGCCAATTGCATGTTTCCACAAGATTGTAGCAAGTGAGGATATGCCCAGTTCCAAACAAATTGCGGCGTTACTTACGCAGGGAAGGACTCCCATCAAACGGCGTAGGAACTGGCTGTGGACAGACTCAAGAGAGGAGATGTTGGATTGGACCCAGAGGGGGGCGCCATAGGTGATAGCTGCTATCACCTTTGCCCTGTAGACTTTTATTGCTGAGGGGATGTGATGAGCTCCCTCAGTATGAAAAAAATGCACGAGGGCATGGGTGGAAATCTTAGCCTTATTACAGAGAGACTTAACCTGCGCAGGCCACTTGGTATTGGATTGAAAGAGGATACCTAGATATTGAAATCTGTGGACCTGTTCCACTGGGGTGCCATCAAGGTTCCAATAATAATTTTTCCTGCTTCTTGCAAAAACCATGATTTTACTTTTAGGTGGCAAATAGCTGAAAAGAAATAACTCAGCATATATTTTTTTCATGCTGGTGGATATTTTAAAAGAAAGTTTTATGCAGCTATTGAAAGAATTATTCATCAGTCGTATAGATGGGCAGCTATACCTAAAACAGTTAATGGAGATATTTTTATACTCCTTGGTCTGCCAGAAAAGGAGGGGGGGCGGGAAATCCACATGCAGCTGAATTGCAAGTCTGACCAATCCTAAGCCATCTAGAATTCTGGCCATTCATCGCTTAATTATTGATTTTATTAGATTTTGGCACTACCCAACTCCAGATTGTTTGTGGGTGGCTCACAATATCCAACAAATAACAAAATAAAAACACAATACTGTATAAATAAACAAGATAGCATCTGACTAATCAATGAATTACACAGACAGAACTTGATAGTTTAGCACAGGGGAGTCAAACCCGCGACGATACATTGTCATCATGTGACGTATTGTGACTTTCCCCCCCTTCGCTAAACCGGGGGTGGGCCATAGCCAGTGCGTGACACATCTGGCCCGCAAGCCAGAAATTTGACACCCCTGGTTTAACGCCACCTAAAACAGGAATGGCGGACAATGGCCCTTTTACGACTTCAACTCCCAGAATTCCTCAGCTAGCTATGCTGGTTCAGGAATTCTGGGAGTTGAAGTCCATGAGTCATAAAGAAGCCAGCGTTCCCCATCTCTGACCTAAAAGGTCACAAATCCTAGTAGAAAATATAGGGCTGAAGATCTGTGCATAATCTGCTAGCAAGTACAAGGGGATGGCAAGTTTAATTTCCACACTGAGGTATCAAGAGATGATTCTTCCCTATGTATATAATTTTAGCAATCTTCCCTTGATTTGGCAAATGTACTTACTATGGCAGTCATTCCAATTAAAACTATTGATTCAACCAATCACCATCTTTGTATAAACAAGCTTGGGATTTGATCCCATTGGTTGGCCTGTACAGCCCTTGAGACAGTGATGGGAAGATCCTGTCTATATTATCCATGTGATCACTTGTGCCAAGCAGAAATAACTCCAAGAAACCTCTAATGAGTATCCCTACCTCTAAAATTCTACACCTTGGTTAGAATCAGCAATAAAATTATATCTAGTGTCATGCAAGGAAAATTATTTTATAAATAAAATCTCCAGGAAAGCATGGTGCCTTCACATACATAGCTGCATGCTTGCATGAAGCCTTATTTTAAAGCAAGCGTGTTGAACTAACTCCAATTGTCTTAATAATAAAACAACTTCAGCACGTTAAAACCATTAGCAATAACATGGAATTTAAAATATTAAAGGTAACGGTAAAGTTTCCCCTTGCACATATGTGCTAGTCGTTCCCGACTCTAGGGGGCGGTGCTCATCTCCGTTTCAAAGCCGAAGAGCCAGCGCTGTCCAAAGACGTCTCCGTGGTCATGTGGGCAGCATGACTCAATGCCAAAGGCGCACGGAACGCTGTTACCTTCCCACCAAAGGTGGTCCCTATTTTTCTACTTGCATTTGTTACATGCTTACAAACTGCTAGGTTGGCAGAAGCTGGGACAAGTAACAGGAGCTCACCCCGTTATGCAGCACTAGGGATTCGAACCCCTGAACTGCAGACCTTTCGATCAACAAGCTCAGCATCTTAGCCACTGAGCTACCGTGTCCCTTAAAATATTACCAGCTTGATAATGGTTCGAACCTAGACGCCATCCTTAGTTTTACAAGCAGATTCTAGTCATGTGCTTGTAAGGCAAAGGATGCAAATTTCTTTATTATATTTAATTCAAATTGGACCTAACTTTATTTATTATAAATTGCAGAGCCAATTGCAATTCCCCTTTCAGGTCACTACTAGATCCTAACATCAATCAAGAAAAGTTTCTTTAAATTCCCTCCCCCCACCAATTATCACCTGTGTTGATGGTTTAAGTGTGCTCTTAAATCAGCTGAAGTTGTTTTATTATTGATTCCTAACCAAGAATGAAACACCTTTGCAGTCTCTGCAAAGAGCTTGGATCAGAGGTCCCCAAACTTGGCAGCTTTAAGATTTGTGGACTTCAACTCCCAGAATTCTCCAGCCAGGAATCTAGGATACCATGACATTCTGGCATTAGTTAAAGTCCACAAGTCTTAAAGCTGCCAAGTTTGGGGACCCCTGACTTGGATCATTCCCTATTGCAACCCTCTCATGGCCTTAAAGTGACTCAGCTGAAGCTTAGTGGAAAGGAAAGGCCAATACCTGAATTTTCTCTCAGTTCTTCTGAGTGCAGCTCCTCGCCAAGTGAGGCAGCCTTGGTGGTGGCTGATCTATGTTCCTGTTGCGTCTCTTCTGAGGTGAATGCCTGGCATGGGGGGGATGAAGGGTCACTCAGCATTGTTCTGGTGGCACCATCAGCAGTGCATGTTTTCCCTTCAGAATCTAGGATACCATGACATTCTGGCATTAGTTCAACCATTCATGATGGCTTAAGCTCATGTTCCATACTATAATGTTGAATCAGAAGGGGGCCTTCCCTTAAGAGAAGAGTTTAAGGGAAAACACTCAGGGATTTCCTCGGGACCCGTAGAGGAGAAGATTTCTAGCTTAGGGTTGCACTGAGGGGTCCTCAGTGCTCTCTGAGCTTGCTTGTTTTCTTGCAGATGTTTCATTACCCAAACCAGGTGACATCATCAGTGCTAGTAAGGAATGTGGTTTCAGCCACGGTGGTTAGAGGGCAGTACTGCAAGGCTACTTCTGCTGTCTGCTGGCTGCCTGCAATTTGGCAGTTCGAATTTCACCAGGCTCATGGTTGACTCAGCCTTCCAGTCCTTCAGAGGTGGGTAAAATGAAGACCCAAATTGTTGGGGGCAATATGCTGACTCTGTAAACCACTTAAAGAGGGCTGGAAAGCACTGTGAAGTGTTATATAAGTCTAAGTCTAAGTTCTCAATTTAAATAATAGTTCACGGGTGTCAAACTCACAGCGTCACGTCATCATGTGATGTATCACGACTTTTTTCCCCTTCGCTAAACCGAGGGTGGGTGTGGCTAGCACGTGATGCATCCAGCCTAAGGACCCTGTTCTATTGGCTTTCTTTGTCAGTGTTGGTGGGAGTAGTCTTGGAGGTTCTTTGGTTGGATTGTTTACTGTTAGCTTGTTTTGTATTGTTAGCTTGATGTTACCTAGTTTGGGTAATGAAACATCTGTAAAAAAACAACAACAACAAATCAGCCAAGCTCAGAGAGCACCAAGGACCTTCCTTTCCTTGGGAGCTATCACTTGAGAGATAGTATAGCTCAGTGGTGGGATTCAGCCAGTTCGCACCACTTCGGGAGAACCGGTGGTTACTTTCTGAGCAGTTTGGCAAACTGGTTGTTGGAAGAAATCATTAGGGCAGAGAACCGGTTGTTAAATTACTTGAATCCCATCACTGGTATAGCTCCTTCTGAAATAGACCAACACACAGTCAGGCTCTATTTATTGTGCTGGGTGTGGGGGAGGCCTTCCAAATGTGTGGCACAATCACTCTCATCATCTCTAGCAGAGATCCCCACACTTCACAAAGAAGGATTTTATTCTACTAGTATTTGCTCTGAATTCAGTTCTGTTTTTGGGAGTTGCGGCATGCAAAATTCAGTGGAAGAGGTTATTAAAAGAGGGGGAGAGGGAGGGGGAAACCAACCAAATAGCTCTCCAACACTTTATTATATGCTACGGATGTGACAAAGAGCAAAACCCAGAGTTTTGCTGTCTACTGTCAGCACTAGAGTAAATGCAGGACATTAGTGTTGGCTTTCTGTCAAGTTTCGTGGTCGTCTCAAATAAAATGCATATGAAACAAAATCTTTGAAGAAAAAACTCCTATTTATTGAGCACGACATCCTAACCTGACTCCAAACGAAGCCAACATTGATGTCCAGCCCCAAAACCCTCCCTTTCCGTTCCCCACTCCCCTGCATTCATTGGCCATCTTCCAAGTCATTCTACCCCTAATCTACTCCAACTCAAAGGAATTCCCCCCTCCCATCTCATCTCCTCGGAAACATTATCTCCAGGGAAAATAAGTAGGTGAAAAGTCAGCCGTCCCTTTCCAGACACCTTCGCTTCTCCTTCTTATGTCAGCACTAGAGTAAATGCAGGTTGAAGTGCTGACATCTACATTGAGAGGCACACAAAAACAAAAAACAATAAAACCCAGAAGCAAGATTTCAACTCCAAGAGCCCATCCGATAAACCCAAAGTACTCCTAACCAAAATTATGTGCTGCTTCAAGGGGACCAAATTTTCAAGCAATTTTTCTTCCTGCTCAGACAAATTTCTGTCTTTATCTGCCCACTTTCCTATTCCCCAGTAGAATCCATCTTGATCAGAATGTACCGCTTTAACTTCCTTCTAGAAGCACAGGCTTGCCATTTTATTGTTATTTGGGGGCTTGGGAGAGCCATAAGGAACTCTGCATTTTTAGAGGCTGCAGTTGTGCTATTAGAAAAAAAAATGATTTACAGACCGTGACACCTAATTATCACATGTGCTGGAGGGGGGTTGTGATATCTCTTTGTGTGTTCTAGATGACACGGGACTGTCTGATACACTGAGATTTGATAAACATGGTGATTATTTGTAAATAATTACTTGCACCTATCAGATATGTCCTTATCTTAAATGTAAGAACTGCCTTGCCATCTATCTTCCTGGTAAATTTTAAAGAGGCAAGTCATAAAGATCTGGCTTCTTTCACAGAAGAAAGGGCTACGTAAAGGGAAAGTGATTGTCTAGGAAACTACAGCTTTAAAAAAATATCTAGAGTTGTCAAAAAACTACATAAAGAACAGGAGTGGTTAAACTAGTTATGTTAACTCAATTGTTTCTTTTATTATTTGCAAGTTTTAGTATTTGAAGGATTTTAGGTTCTGATTACTGGATTAAAGATAACCATTCCCCTGTAAAATTATTATTATTATTATTATTATTATTATTATTATTATTATTATTATTATTATTAATATTTCTATGCCGCCCACTCTCCGAGGACTCTGTGCGGCTTACACCAAAGACAGTATACTAAATAGCATATCGCCCTCTAACAATCTGGGTCCTCATTTTACCCACCTGGATGGAAGGCTGAGTCAACCTTGAGCCAGTGAGATTTGATCCACTGATCTGCTGAACTAGCAGTCAGCTGAAGTAGCTGCAGTACTGCACCCTAATCACTGCGCCACCTCGTCTCTGTATCCTGTATCCTGATTATGTATCCTGAACCCATGGAAAATACTTTGTGTCTGTTTTTACAAGTTTAAGTCAACGTCATTTGCATTAGTAAAGCATATGCAATGATATGGATGAGTTAGTTGTTTGTTAATAACAGATGACCTGTCAGCACCTGGGACAGCTCCCTATAACAGCAATTGTTCCTTCCTTCTTGGGCAACAATTAAAGTGAAATTTGGCATTTCCACAAAGCAGAGAAGCTAAGATATGTGACACTAATAAGATTAACCTTTCTATATTTGTGTATATAAACTAAGAATAAAAAGGCTTATTTCTGGCACTGTTAAAAGTAGCACGTAGGTGATACATTCATTTCTACAGTCGTGTTAGTTAAAAAAACCTGGAAGACCTAATAATCCACGAAGAATTTAATATGCTGACAGGTGGAATTATTCCTGGGTCCATCCAGGGATAATTCTCTTAACATTATTCTTTTGTGCATTTTAAATGTTAAATGTTAAATAATATTTCAAATGTGAAAGAAGAGAAACTTCTCCTATGGAACTTTTGTCAAAGTTCAAATTAGAATTTTGGGTGCTGCTCACAAATTTCCCAAATATCATATTCTTATGCAGGTGCCTTTCTGGGAATCAATATTATACATCGATTGTAATGAACCTTTTAGGAGAGTTCCAATATTTGAGGGGCTGCCACAAAGAGGGGGGAGACTATTTTCCAACTATTTTCCAAACCACCAGAAGGCAAGACAAGAGCCAATGGATGGAAACTAATCAAGGAGAGAAGTAACCTAGAACTAAGGAGAAATTTCCTAATGGTGAGAACAATTAAGCAGTGGGATAGCTTGCCTTCAGTAGCTGTGGGTGCTCCATCACTGGAGGCTTTTAAGAAGAGACTGGACAGCCATTTGTCCACAATGGCATAGGATCTCCTGCTCATATAGGGGGTTGGACTAGATTAGGGGTCTGCAACCTTAAACACTCAAAGAGCCATTTGGACCCATTTCCCACAGAAAAGAAAACATTGGGAGCCACAAAACCTGGGTGGGCATGGCCAACTCGACCTCACTCACTTCCATCAGTCACATTACCCCCTAGCCACACCTACCCAGCTGGGCATTAGGGCAGAGAACCAGTTGTTAAAAAATGCCTGGAACCACATAACCCTTTTGACATCTCTCTCTCTCTCTCTCTCTCTCTCTCTCTCTCTCTCTCTCCCCTCTCTCTATGTATCTCTGTATCTCTCCCCCCCCCCCAGTATCTCTCTGTTTCTGCCTTGGCCGCTTCTCCATCCCCCGCCATCACCCTTACCTTCTCAGGGCAGGCGGGGAGTGACTGGGAGGGGCGGGTGAGGGGCGGGGCCTACCAGTGGTGGGATCGCCGGAAAGGGAGCCACAGCAGAGGGCTCAAGGAGCCGCAGGTTGCTGACACCTGGACTAGATGAACTTGCAGGTTCCTTCCAACTCTGTTGTTCTATGTTCTATGAGGTAAATATTTACTGGGCTACAGGAAGCAACCTCTTGAGGGTTGTTGATCTTTTTCTTATTTTGGATTGATCATATGTTTTTCTGAATGGACTTGGCACCTATTTCCTTCTCCTTTCTTTCCTCAAATATAAAAAGCTGACTTCTGTGACCCAAGCTTTAGCAAATTTGATCAGGAAATATAGGTCTCTAGTTAGATTTCTCCGTCCCTGACATTCCTGCTCAAAAGCTTTTACTCTGGCCAACCAGATTTTTTTTAAAAAATAATTTTTCTGGCAAATCCAGCTCAATTCCTAAAGTCTATATGAGCATAGGACACGATGGGGTTTTTCGGCAATCTTTGATGCAAGATTCCTTCACCCTTCTTATTATTTCAGCTAGAATTTCTGGAGAACTTGAACATAAACATCATTTTCTGAACAGCAATTCCTTTAAATCGATTTAAGGGAATTGCTGTTCAGGAATCGGTGGCATTAAGAGTCTCCAAATTCACCTCAGAAACACTGCTGGCAATATAAGGACCATCGAAGAAGGAGAAGATCTGGCTTGCTTGCCACACAGTTTCCCAGGGCACAATTTTTATAGGCTGAGTTCGCCCACTCTACCTCATAGGCACGTTCAGTGAAAAGTTACTGTTCTTAAAATAGGTTTTGCAGCACCACGGTTGCTATGATACCATGGGAAGGAGGAGGGAAGGAGTTGGAAAGCCAACCCATGAATAATCATGGGCATATTACCCGCCTCTCACATTGTGCAGCGTCTCTCTCTCTCTCTCTCTCTCTCTCCCTCTCTCTCTCTCTCTCTCTCTCTCTCTCTCACTCTCACTCTCACTCTCACTCTCACTCTCACTCTCAGCTCTATTCAATCCAGGCATTTTGATGAAACCTCCACTTGAAGAGCTGAAACCAACCCCTAAAAGGGGGGGAAAAAAAATTCCACCCACTTTGCAGAGGGTCGGAGGGAAGCTGCATCTGTAAAATGCTGCATGGGATTAAGAGAGAAACGGCCGAGAGGTCCTGATGGGGGAAAGTTCCTGAGGTACTTTGCATGCAAAGAGTTGCCCCTCGGTTCTAGCCATGCCCAGGTGGAACCGGTAATAATTTTGGTTAAAAGACTCAGGAATGCCAGTTATTGAATTGGATGGCTGGATAATCTGATACCATTTAAGTCCTATCCCCCAGTCCAAAAAAGGTGGTAATTTTTTTTTAAAAAAAGTTAAAAGTGAAGGGCTGTGCATACTTTGAAAAGGATTCAGACGGATTGTTCTGATATTTTCAGCTTTCTCTGCAAGTTGGAAAACAGCGATGCAGCTGCTTTTAAAGGCAGGCTCAGGGGTGGGCTGCTGGGGGTTTGGGGGGTTTGGGAGAACCTCTAACTAAGATTCTGTGCAGTTCAGAGAATCTCCAAATCCCACTCCTGGCTGGCCCCGCCCCCCTCCCCTCCCCTCCTAGGAGTCCCCATGCGGCCTGTTTTGGATGCAGATAAGTGCAGGGTGCGCGCAGAGGCTCAGGGAGGGTGAAAAACGGGCCTACTGGATGTTCGGGAAGTCCAAAAAGCTGGGGAGGCCATTTTCGCCTTTCCGGTGGCTCGAGGAAAGCCTCTGGAGCCTGGGGAGAGCATAAACGCCCCCCCCCCACTGTGGTGCAGGAGGCCACACCCACAATGACTAGGCCACGCCCACAATGGCAACGCCCACCCAGCAACCGGGCAGAGAACCCCTTGCTAAAATGTTTGAAGCCCACCCCTGGGCAGGCTAAAGGTAATCTGCTGGCCCTTCAAAGAAGCTGCATCATTTCCTCAGGTATAAATGGAAGTGCTTTTTTTGGGGACAATCAGTATCTCGCAGCCTGATCAACCTCACAGGGGGGTTGATTGGGGGTAAGAGTGAGAAGAAGGAATGCTAGGTATGCCATCTTCCACTCCTGAAAGAGACAAACAGGATATCAATGTAACAATAAATAAATTATTAGAGAGGGAGGGACTGGGGGAGAGAGAGAGAAGGAGCAGGGGTGTCTGCAGAGTTGAATCAGAAATATCAAAATGGTAGCCACAACAATGCAATCAACCTGTCAGGAGCACAAAAAAATAAGTGAAGTGTTAATTGCACTGTCTTCAACAACCATCTTGACTTTTTTTTGACACACACCCAATTCCAAGAATTTGGAAAGTTTAAGGGGAAAATCCAGATTTTTGGAAAGTTTAAAGGGGAAATCCAGGATTTCGGAAAATTTAAGGTTTAAGTTTATTAAATTAAGTTTAATTATTTGTGGCTGCTCTTCCTTCCATTCCTTTTCAAGCCTCTGCACAATTACTCATATCTCAGTGGAATGCCTTTAAGTGCAGTTTTGTTTTGGCCACTTCATAACTGCTCTGTCCCAAATAAATCAGGCCAGTAGCTCTCTTCCTTATTCCAACTGGTGAAGTTTTTTTTTCCCCTAACACTCAATCAAAGTTTCCCTTTAGGAACACAAGAACATGAGCAGTGGCCAAATTCATCAGACCTGTGACCTATCTAGACCAACAGTCTGTTCTCTCATTGGCCAACCAACTGCTCAAGGAAGTCTATTAGTCTTGCAGCAGAAGACTAAGTCTTCAGAGGCAGACATACTACCATGAAGGCTAATAGTCATTGAGCCCCATGATTTTCATAAATTGGTCCAACCCTTTTTTGAAGGCAGCCAAGTTGGTAGTCAGCACATCTTGTGGTAGCAAGTTCCAAAGTTGAATTACACATTGCGTAAGCAAAAATTCCTTTTGGTAACTAAAGTCCCTTATTCGCTCTGCACTCTGGAATGTTAAAAAAGAATTCTTGGTATTTTTCTGCCCGGCATCCTTCAAATATTTCAAGAATACTATCATATGTTCCAGTCAGCTGTCTTTTTTCATGACTAAAGATACCCAGTTCCCTCAAACATTCCTTGTAAGAGTTACCAGGATCCTTCCAGATTGTCCTTGTTCCCCTTTTCACATTTATTCCAACCTTTCTGAATTGATAAAACATATGAAGATCGGTTGGACGAATTGGGTTTGTCTAGTCTAGTGAAAAGAAAGATTAGAGGTGACATGATAGCAGTGTTTCAACATTTGAGGGGCTGCCGCAAAGAAGAGGGGGTCAGCCTATTTTCCAAAGCATCAGAAGTAAGACAAGAAATGATGAAAACTAATCAAGGAGGAAACCAACCTAGAACTAGGGAGAATTTTCCTGATAATGGGGACAATAAACTAGTGGGACAGCTTGCCTTCAGAAGTTGTGGGTGCGCCATTACTGGAGGCTTTTAAGAACAGAATGGACAGCCATTTGTCTGAAATGGTATAGGATCTCCTGCTTGAGCAGAAGATTGGACTAGAAGACCTTCAAGGTCCCTTCCAACTCTGTTATTCTGATTTAAAGGATGCTATCTCAGAACTTGGTAGCAGCCAGTAGGATCTAGGTAGGGTCTGACCAAAACATTGTTGTCAACTTCACTTTCAAGATCCTTTTCATATGACTAATTCCCATGTGGATTTGATATCTTTCTCTTCTTTGTCTCTGCTAACCCATACTTCTTTTCCCAAAGCTCCACCTCTTGAGACAATCTAATCTGTTGAAGGATATGGAGATCAGAATCTGTATTTGAGTATCATTGTCTTTTTTAGGATTCATTAAATAGCTAGGGTGTTACAAAATACAAGGAGCACATGATGTCCTTTAAGCATTGTTTAAAAGGCAGATCTAAATTTGGAATTCACTGATTCTTCTTTTGAGCTACATTCCTCAAGGCACACCCAACCATCAAGATACATGCAGTACAAATATCAAAATTATGTATCAGTGATGTTCATTCTCCACTTAATATATGGTCAGTGCAAGGGGCAAAGCGTTGATATTTAAAGCTGATGGGTCAATAGCTCCTATGAATCAGAGAATTACAACAATACCCTCATTAGAGCTGGGATCCAACTGGAAGTTAGGGAGAAGGGGGATGGAATGGGGGTGGGGGCTACTTCTTTAGATAATTGCATAAGTCAATGGAATACGAAAGAAACTCAAGAGGCTTCAAGATTTAATGTACTCTGCTTGGCATAATATTGCAGATCTGAAAGACACAAATTATTGCATTAAAGTAGAATTTAATTGGGAAAGGTTAGGATGTAATTGCTGCCTATCTTGCTTTAATCGGAACAGGCTTATGAATAGTTATTAGAAGAGACACTGCAGGTGAATTTTAAAAAGGGGCTAACATCACTAAAGCTGTAAAATAAACTCCTGAGACCCCAGGCACCTATTCTCTTGACTAACATGGCTATAGAAGTCTGCTCTTGGCAAACCATTATTTGCCTTCTCCTGCAAGTATGACAATAGAAGATTTCAGTACGACAACCACAGTAGTCTCTGGCAGTGTTAGTAACAACAACAAGACCTATCAGACCTTAGGTCACACTGGTATTAGACTGCTTGTTGCTTTGGAGAAATCCCAGTTCTTAGAGATTCTGCCATTATTATTAAAGGCAAATATTTTTCCTGGGAACCTAATGAATTGTCCAAACAATATCCCAGATATTGCTGGGATAACACTGTCATAATTTTAAACTGTTTTAATAGGGTTGCTGATTTTAATTTTATTTCATTGTGATTTGTATTGGAATTTGTCATTTTGTAAGCTGCCTTGAGTCCCCAGGGAGAAAGGTGGCATATAAATCGCAATAATAAATAAATAAATAAATATTTAAAGCAGTCATCCACAACAGCTGTTCTGTCCTAAACACAAATCTTAACTTGATCCTGAATGAACCGATGCATAACATCTCATCTAGTTTAGTTTGGTAGCCCAAAACAGGGTATTTGTTACCTAAAAAACAGGCACAGGTAAGTCCTCGACTTACAACTATTCATTTAATGACCAAAGTTACAACGGCACTGAAAAAAGTGGCATGACCATTTTTCACACTTATGACCATTGCAGTATCTCTGTGGTCAAAATCCAGATGCTTGTGGCAACAGGATCATATTTATGACAGTTGCAGAATTGTGGGGTCATCATTTGTGGCCTTATGACAAGCAAAGTCAATGGGGAAGCCAGATTCATTTAACAGCCATGTTATTAACATAATAACTGCAGTGATTCACTTAACAACTGTTGGAAGAAATGTCATAAACTGGGACAAAACTCACTTAACAAATGTCTCGTTTAGCAACAGATATGTTGGGCTCAATTGTGGACAAAAATTAAAAACTATCTGTATTCTTGGACAGCTTTATAAAAATGCATCTCATGTTTACACACAGATCAAACTTCCTAGAAACCATACAGGAGCAGGAGGGGATGTAACTCAAAGCAAGACATTATGAGCCGTGGTGGCACAGTGGTTAGAATGCAGTACTGCAGGCTACTTCTGCTGCCTGCCAGCTGCCTGCAATTTGGCAGTTCAAATCTCACCAGGCTCAAGTTTGACTCAGCTGTCCAGCCTTCTGAGGTGGGTAAAATGAGGACCCAGATTGTTGGGGGCAATAGGCTGACTCTGTAAACTGCTTAGAGAGGGCTGTAAAAGCACTGTGAAGTGGTACATAATTCTAAGTGCTATTGCTATCTTGCCATCCTGAACATCTTCAAAGAAGGACTGGAAAAACTTTTGTCTGATGTCTAGAAGAGTCATCACCCCTCCAGGGGTGACAATGTCCCATGTTGGCTATTGTGTAGCCAACATGGGACAATATTTTTCACTGCAATGTCAGCCATAAAAATGAATTGATGTTAATAGTCTCTGGCCTCATTCCTAGAGTCGTTTATCCCCTTCCTTTATGGCCACGCATCCTTTTCCTTTTTTTAGCTTTAACATCACACAAATGCAATGACAACCATAGAGCAAAAAAGACACAAAATAGCATAAATTGGTAGACATGCTGGGGAGCCACCAGCCTTGTTCAGAAGTCAGATGGAAACAACAATTCACCCACATTACCTATGCCCATAATGACAACAGGAATATTGGTGGTGGAGGGGAAGACACAAATATAGGGAATTGAATAGGCGTGAAGATGGTGAAGGGACTAGAGTTTTCTCCCACATCTCATCCCACTTTTTATTATGGAGCCAGAGGCAGTCTAATTTGAAACAAAAAATATCTACCAGGCCCAACTAAGCCTCCTTCGAAGAAACATTTGCTAATATTCCACTTCTGATCCTTCATTATGAGATGACAGCATTTTAGAATTGTCCGATTACAGTACAGCACAACCAGTTATTTCAACAAAGTAGGAAACATCCTTTTTTTAAACTACTTGTATATTATGCCTGCATTCAAAGCACTGATAAAGATTGTCCAACTGATTTTGACCTCATTTATCAGAAAGGGTTGCTAGACCATATTTGAAGAAAAAAAAGATTTCCAGGAGAGAATTAAAATATCCAGAACATGGAAGGTTGTGAAAGGTAGAACTGCAATGGAAGTGAATCCTTGTGTGCGAGTTGACAATGCAACACAACATGGGCAGGGTGGACAAAGATTGGAGTGTAGAAAAATGAGGCTCCAAATATTATCCCAACAGAGTGAAATCGTATCCTTTAATTCCCACTGTCAGCTTCAGGTGATCTGGATTCCAGCGCTTGTTTCAATCAATTCAATACTGGCTTACTGAAACTCTCCTAGCAAAAGATGGGAAGCATTGTGCTACTATCAAATCTAGAGAGACCCAGTTTGAAGAAGGCTCTATTACAGGGGTGGGGGGGGGGAAGAGGAGCAAGGACGGGGTGGAAGGGGAAAGGATAAACTGGACACCTTCATTATGAACATAAAAAAGGACAATCATTGAAGATGGCAAGCAGAAGCCACTAATTCTAATACTGTTCGTGATAAGGTAGTAATATATACCCATTATGATTGCATAGAGCTTCATCCTATCCCCCATAACATTTGTCTATCCTATTTTTAAAGTTAATGGAGTTGGCAGCTACCACTGAACCCGAATTCTCCAGTTTCACTATGCACTGCACTTCCTTTGAATCATCCTCAATTTCCCCCTGCGTAATCTTGTAGGATAATGAGAGAGAGAGAGAAGCCTTTCTCTTTCCTCTCTCCAAAGCATGCAAAATATTATTCACATCCCTCTCTTTCTACTTCACTCCACCTTTCCCCTTAATTTAAAGGGGCTACGGTAGGGGTGGGCAACTGTGGCCCTTTTACAACCTGTGGACTTCAACTCCCAGAATTCCTGAGACAGCCAAGCTGGCTGTCATAAAGGAGCCATCGCTGGGCTACGGCAATTTCTCCTAACCCTTAGGCAGAATAGGGCAACGGTCTGATGTAGCAGATCCTGGACAGTGTAAATGAGATGAAAAGTATGCATGAGTATCACAGTTAAGACCCTACTCTCAAAGACAACAGAATCATAGAATGCTGAAACATTTATTGTCTTTATTTATTAAATTTATATGCTATTGAAGCAACTCTGTGGCTTCATAGAATTCTATGAATCATAGAATTGGGGCAAGGAAGCCATTGAGGTTAGCCTTCTGTTTAGTGCAGGAAATGAAATAAAATTCAACTGCAGCGTGACCAACAACTGTATAATGGAATTTTAGTGAGTGCCATTTCTCTTCCTTTGCCTCAGGCAACACACTATATTGAATCAGCTCCGCATTCCTGCTGCCCTTTTCTGGACCTTCTCTGTGTGTGCTAAGCCATCTAGCATCATTATTTAACAGCAAAGTTCTCTCCAGGTTCTAAGGGGAAGGAGGGGATACAATACCACAAAGATCGCTTTCACTTGCCTTGTTCCATAATTTCCAGGAGGCCTTTCTTAATTAGCTCGTCCCGGCTTTGCCTTGTGGATGTCTTCTTCTCTAACACTGCAAAAAGGGGGGTGAGTATGATCAACATGGAACATCAGAGTTGACAGTTAATGGAAATGAATTGTCTAAGAAGACTGCATGAATGAATGAAGGATGTCCAGCTTGAAATATGGCATAGTGAATGGAAGACCAACCAGCAAAAGTCATTTTCCCCCCTCTGTTTTATGCAAACTGTATCAATGATTTCTAATTTTTGTATTCCATTCTTCATCAAGCAGTTTAGGGGACTATTTCAATCATTTAGAGCTAGCAGTCGTTCTTAAACCTGCATCTTTCAGAAAAATTTGGATAGTACCACCTACAACCAGCATGTCAACATTGGCTGAAGGGAATGGAAATTACATTGAAGCAAGTCAGGTCAGGAAAATCTGATTTAGGATACAAATCAAGTTTTTCCCAGTTGACTTTAAACATTACACCAAACTGGTTATATTAATCAGGTCAAACATTTTGTTTTCTATAATCAAATTAAACCCACACTTTTCTCCTAATCCTCCATGGGCATCAAATCACATCTCTAAGGCTTTCAAGTCCTATTATCACACTCAAGAAGAAGACCTAAAGCAAGCTTACATATATATTTTTTTCTGGGCCAAGGATTGGTCTATGCCAGGAATAGACTAGGACCCTGCTATACTAGGCCAAAATGTGGAATAAGAGTAGGACAAAAATTAAAATTGATTTCATTTTCATTTAAATATAATTAAAATGAAATATAGTCACTGCAATTATTCCTCAGTCATGGCTTTAACCATTTTCTTCTTTCTCACATTATTAATTACAACTTGATAACAGATTTTATTTATTTATATCCCACCTTTATTATTTTTACAAATAACTCAAGACAGCAAACATATGCAACACATCTTCCTCCTCTTCCTATTTTCCTCACAACAACAACCCTGTGAATTGGGCTGAGAGAAAATAACTGGGCCAAGGTCACCCAGCTGCCTTTCATGGCTAAGGTGGGACTTGAACTCATAATTTCTTGATTTCTAGCCTGGTGCCATAACCATTAAACCAAACTAAACCAAACCAGACCAAACCTTAACCACTAGACCAATTTTGAAATCTCTAAGGGCCACACCAAAGATTTTAGGGAATTAATAGATGCTCAAGTTGTCTATCTGTGTTCAGTGCCAGGTCATGTGTCTATTGCATCCCTAAACTACCTTGAGTGATAGTATCACATCCCACCAATGTAAAGATTGGCAGTTTTAGATTGATTCAGAAGGAGAGGCAGCATTGGTATCCCAGGCAGGTAGCTACTTTCCTTAGCCCAAAGTTGGCCCTTTCTGTATCACCACCATGGGAAATGCTTGGTTTTATAGCTTAGCTAAAATAATTAATATACCACTTATTCCCCACCCATCACTAAAAACTATTCCAACTGTTTAAAACCCCACTCTATGAGGGCACTGGTTTTCCCACCTCTTGTCATAGTTTTTTAGCTTGACCAAGAAATAATAGGATGACTCAAATTTCAAATAATATATAGTGAGCATATAGTAAACATGAGATCATATCATAGCACTGTGGGATTTCTAAAATGCAGAGTGTCCCACAGTTGTCTCCGTGTGTTGAAACAAAACTATGCTCATTGGTGTGGTCAATACCAGAAAAACATACAAGTGGAGACCTTACAGAAGTTTAGGAGAACCCAATAGATTTCCAAGAGCTCATTGGTCAGTATTTTGGGGTAGCAGGTGATAGCTTCCTTCCATTAAAATAAGAAGGATGACGAAAGAAGGATAAAGCTGGAGGGAACCAACAGGTCTTGCTGAGAGAAGTTTAGTAAAGAATAAACTGCAAGCAGGAAATCTCAGTTTGGTTCATAGTTTGCCACAGAGGCATGTAATAAAGTACTGGTGGACCCTAAGTTCTCTGTAGGAACACTGATCTTTTACTTTGCTGGCCCAGGTGAAGCTATTCATAGGTAGATAGAGCTATTGGCAGCTCTTTGAAAAGGGGATCACAAGAAGCAAGAATATTTTGGACGAGAGCAAGTTAGACTATATGTGATTCTTCCTCATTAATATCATTACAAATTTAAAAACATAAACTACAAACCATTATGACAGGGTCACACAAGAGAGAGAGAGACAGAGACAGACAGACAGACAGACAGAGATCTAGAGAGATGATGATGATGAAGAAGAAGAAGATGATGATGGAGACACAAAGAGAATGGATAGATGAGCAACAGTTGTATGATAGATTAGATAGATAAGGCAGAGAGAGAGAGACAGAGAAAGAGAAAGAGACACAGAGAGAGAGACGGAGAGAGACAGAGAAAGAGAGAGAAAGATTAGAGACAGAGATAGAGATGATAGAGATAGAAATAGACAGAGACAGATAGATGGAGAGATACAGAAATGGGCAGATATGGAAATGGAGATGAAAAGTTATAGAGAAGGAGAAAAGATATGAAGGAGGAGGAGTCAACCTTGAGCCGGTTAAGATCGAACTGTCAAACTGCTGGCAGTCGGCAATTAGCAGAATTAGCTGCACTACTGTATTCTAACCACTGCGACACCATGGCTCTCTTAATGATGGCAGCATTTGCTTAATGATCACCACATAAGGTCATAAAATGGGGCTCGATTACATGGCAACCCACTTAATGGCTGCCATAACTTAGCCACCAGCTTTTAGCATCAACTTTCTTAAAAATGACCCCATGTAGGCTTCGGACATTTTTCCAAAATAAAACACAAACAAATGTTGCCCAATCTTGTTTAGATGCCCAGAATGAGTAAGAGTAAGAGAAAGAGAAAGAGAGAGAAAGAGAAAGAGAAAGAGAAAGAAAGAGAAAGAGAAAGAGAAAGAGAAAGAAAAGAAAGAGAAGAGAAAGAGAGAAAGAGAAAGAGAAAGAGAAAGAAAGAGAGAGAGAGAGAGAGAGAGAGAGAAAGAGAAAGAGAAGAGAAAGAGAGAGAAAGAGAAAGAGAAAGAAAAGAAAGAGAGGAGAAAGAGAGAGAAAGAGAAAGAAAGAGAAAGAGAAAGAGAAGAGAAAGAGAAAGAGAGAGAAGAGAAAGAGAGAGAAAGAGAAATAGAAAGAAATAGAAAGAGAAAGAGAAAGAGAATGCTGGGATAAAAAGGAATCACCCAGAAACAAGCATAGGAATTTGCATTCTTGTAAATGAATATTCTGCACACCTTTACATTCATGATGGCAGCCATTTGTGAACAGGTGAACCTCCTCTGATGATGTCCATGTTGGGAAAGTGTCCAATGAAATGTTCACAATATTCCTACCAGATCACTGGCTCCAAAATAGTGACCAGTTTAAGTTTTTTGGTTTAAAAGAAAATTGTGGGTTAGGGATCTTTCAGAAACTCGAAGAGCTGCTGATAGTTGGAGTTGATAATGTTGCACAACTTAGTTTATCCTAATATAAGGCCCTTCCCAACAACATACTTTTGCTGAATGCTGCAGAATTGTGAAGAAATGTAGCAAATAAAGCTATATTAAGATGCAGCCTTCAAAATGTTTAATCTGCTAAAGGTCAGTCTACTGGGCTACCATAATAGGTACAGACACAATAGAACAGTTACCAACCTTTATAATATGAGATTTGAATCTTTACAAAATTAAGGCTGATGAATTTTATCAATGAAGCTGAGCATGGCTGAAGGCGACATTCTGAATTCCCAAAATAATTGGGGGATGTTTATCTTAGACTCCTTTCTAGAGTTGTTTCGAACCAGAAGAGGCCATCTAACAGATTGAAAAGCAACCAGGACCAATGATCTTATTCCGTACCTATACATTAATCTTATTTTGTACTAAAGTGGTGGAACTTTAACATACAAGCTGAGTAGGCCACTCATTCGCATTTGGCAATCTCAGAAGAAACAAAAAAAAAAGCAAATACTGTAGTCACACTTGAAAGCGAGTGGGAAGACAAGAAAAAAATAATAATAGAAAGGATGAGATTCCCTAATAAGAATTATTATGTAGAGGCACCCAACTAACCAGTTCCTTGGTGGTTCTGTGTTTAAAACAAATTATATATGAAGAAAAGATGGATTCTAATATCTATATATATCTATCATCTATCTATCTATCTATCTATCTATCTATCTATCCATCCATCCATCTCTCTCTATTATCTCTTATCTCTCTATCTTTTTACATAACTATCTCTATCATACATCCATCTTTATCTCTATATCTATGTATCATCTATCTATCTATCTATCTATCTATCTATCTATCTATCATCATTATCTATCATTTCTCTATCTATCTCTCTATCATCATCTATCATATCTATCTATCTATCTATCTATCTATCTATCTATCTATCTATCTATCATCTATCTATCTATCTATCTATCTATATCTCTCTATATATCATCTCTCTCTCTCTCTATCATCATCTATCTTCCTTCTCCCCTCCCCCCTCCCCCTATCTGTGTGTAACAGACATGCTTTTTTCCTCTTTCAACTATTATGGGAATTGATTAGATCCCCATTATCATGGGAACTAGACTACTCTTTACGATCCTAAACTTCCAAAATGTTTCTTCAACTGTACTTCTGGAATTTTATCAACTACTTCCCATGTAGTTTCCATTAAGGCACCGGCCTTTGAAATTTGCTCCTTAAAGAATAAAAACCACAATTCTCAGGACAGCTGTATTAGGAAACCTAGAGAATCCTTTCTATTTTGGCCACACTTGAAAACAAATGTGTAATTGTATGGTGCTGGCATATACAGCAATCTGCTTCTCAGCTGCCCACTTACAAGGAAATCCTGCCATTAACTTTGCTCTGCCATACAGGTGATGTGCCTCCCACTTACCTGTAGACGACTGCTTCAGTTTCTCGTTCTTCTTTTTCCTCCACTTCCATGGTTTGAAAATCCTGCCCAACGTGGCTAGCTTGCTATTCCTTCGGACAGGAGGAGTTCGGATCCCTGAGACCAGATATTCAGAACGCACTGCGGGGGATTGATCCATTTCCTCTGAGAAGGGTGGGGGGAGAGAAAACAATTTTAGTGGTGGAGGAAAGGAAAACATCTTGAAGAGACTGAAGTACAGTTAGGCTTGATGTTGTGAAGAATCGGTTGGTGTCAGGGTTTTTTTTTCTTTTTTTGTCGTTTTGCAGAAAAATAATGCTTAATTGGGTTCCAATATCGGAACACACAAAGGAAAGGAAGAAGGAAAAAAATGCTGGAGTTAACTCCCAATTCTATTTAACAAGTAAAAATAGCTCATTTGGCATTAATCGGAACATTTATTTTCCCCTGTCAATAGCAGACACACTCTGCAATCTATCTCTGGTTCTCTGCTAAAGTCCCAATTGGTCACTCTGTATGAAAAACCAACCCTATTTCATAGGGGACACCATGTGATATGGAAGCATGAAAGGGGTTTGACCCAGGGGTGGGCTGCTGGGGGTTTGAGGGGTTCGGGAGAACCTCTAGCTAAGATTCTGTGCAGTTTGGAGAACGCCCAAATCCCACTCCTGGCTGGCCCATCCCACCTCTCCCCTCCCAGCCTGTTTTGGATGCAGGTAAGTGCAGGATGCGCAAGGAGGCTCGTGGAGGTTGAAAAACGGGCCTACCGGAAGTTCAGGAAAGCCAGAAACAGGCCTGTTTCCGGCCTCCAGAGGGCCTCCAGAGCTTGGGGAGGCTGTTTTTGCCCTCCCGGAGGCTTGAGGAAAGCCTCCAGAGCCAGGGGAGAGCAAAAAGCCCCTCCCCCGTTGTGGTGCAGGAGGCTGACTAGGCCATGCCGACCATGGCCACGCCCACCCAGCAATTGGGCAGAGAACCCCTTGCTAAAAGCCCATCCCTGGGTTTGACCCTTTCTTGGGCTTGATCCCCAGTATAATAGAATTCCATGTCAACATTTTATTTGGCATCTATCTGTCTATCAAGTTTGGAAGGATGCCCAAATCCATAAAAAAAAATTCCTGGCAGGGTAGAAGAACATTAAACAAGGAAAAGCACAATGTACTGTACATCTGCAAGAGAAACATTTAAACTAACATAAAATCTTATCAAAGGCTTGAGTAGAGGGTAAGGAAGATGATCTTGACAGAAACTGTTTCCTAGGGGAAAGGAGCTGAAGGATTTTTTTAAAGTGCAGAACATTTGGGGATGTTATTTTCAGGCAGACACCTCCCTAATTTACTGAAGTATAAGAAGAGGACAAAGAAGAGTCAACCAGACTTGCAATGTTTTATAATTATAGCCAGTGGTGGGATTCAGCCAGTTCGCACCTATTTGGGAGAACCAGTTGTTAACTTTGTTAACCGGTTGTTAAGCAGTTGGGAGAACCGGTTGTTGGAAGAAATCTCCTTTTGTTTTTTTTCACTTTACAGGGCTAATCCTGTAAGGAAGGCAGGGAGGAAACATTCTGGTGTTTCTAGCCTAATCTTTATTGCCCTGCTTACAGAAACTGCCTCTCTGCTTAACCCTTATTACATTGTAACCAATAAGTCAAAGTGCCCATCGATGTGAGTGAAGTTGAGTTGGCCACGTCCACACAGTCACATGACTACCGATTCACGCCTACCCAGCTGGTCATTAGGGCAGAGAACCGGTTGTTAAATTATTTGAATCCCACCACTGATTATAGCCAATCTCAATAGAAGTAGTTTTAGCCATCCTGCAGTGTGGATTTTATGCTCTGCCCTACCAAATGGGATTGGCAGCTCACCACCCATCCTAAATCCTGGAGAAACAGCCAGGTTATAACACCGTCAGAGTAGAAGCACCTATAGATCTCTGGAGGAATCCTGTTCCAGAGGGCAGATGTTGTGACAAAGAAGGTGCACTTCCCAAGTTCCTGACAGTGATATTGATGGATTGATGGGACCCGTAATATGCCCACTCTCTCCAATTATATAGGACACGCAGGACCCTTTGGAGGGATAACCCTCAGGACTCTATGCCATGACATCTTTATGAGTGATAACCAGAGGTGGGCTCCTGGGGGTTTGCAGGGGTTTGGAAGAACCTCTAGCTAAGATTATGTGCAATTTGGAGAACCCCCAAATCTCACTCCTGGCTGGCCCCGCCCATCCCACCCTTTCCCTCCCAGGAGTCCCCACACGGCCCATTTTGGATGCATGTAAGTGCAGGGTGTGTGTGGAGGCTCGGGGAGGGTGAAAAACAGGCCTACTGGAAGTTCAGGAAACCTCCAGAGCACAGGGAGGGCAAACCTCCCCCCCTGCCATGGTGCAGGAGGCTGACTAGGCCACACCCACCATGGCCACGCCCACCCAGCAACCGGGCAGAGAACCCCTTGCTAAGATTTTTGAAGCCCACCCCTGGTGATAACCAGCAACTTAGATCACACTTGGGAGTTAACTGGCAACCAAGGTGCAATGATGTTCCATGGGCATATTGAGAGGTGCCCATTATTGTTCACAAGTTGCGCTCTGGACTGTTGTAGCTTCTAAGTCAAGGGTCTCGAACCTTGGCAACTTTATGGCTTGCTGGCTAAGGAATTCTGGGAGTTGAAGTCCCCAAGTCATAAAGTTGGCAAGGTTGGAAATCTCTCTATTCTACGTGACCTTCAAGAGCCTCTCCCTATAGAGTGCAATGCAGTAGTTCAAACATAAGGTGATTGCAGCATGCATGACCCTCTGAATCAATGTTCAGGAATGACCATTTTCAGTCAATTTCCCTCAAAAGGATGAAAAGGAATTTTCAAACAAGGAAATTCTGGGGGAGTGTTGTTAAAGAGAAGGAAAATATACTGATTGACTGATTGACTGATTGACTGATTGATTTTATTTGTATAGCCATTCATCTCACACATGTGACTCTAAGCAGTTTATAGTAAAAACTAGAAAAACTATATGAACTACATGCAATACAAAACCTAAAAACACAGCAGCTGAGCATCACATCTGACATAAAACCTACTTTTACCATAATTAAAATATAGGGAACAGTATGTGCCTGTGTGTATGTCCTCCCTGTCACAGTACATCTTGTGGGTTTCCAAACTTTAATAAAATCCCAGCACATGGCATCAGAAGAAAGTTGCAATTACAGACATTTTTGTTTTGTTTTTTCTTTTCTCTTTTTGTGTTTTCTTCTTGTGTAATTTCTTTTTTTTTTTCCATTCTCTTTGGTGATTGATCATTTTTATGTTTGTTTGAAAATGGATTAATAAAACAGTGCATCATGGAAAAAAAGACAGAGAAAGCTTTTTTCATGAAGGGTTGCTTTTTTTTCCAGATCAATAAATCAGGCGAGGTGGCCACAGGATAGAGATGCAGAACAAGAAAAACCAAAACACAGAACTGCATCTTGTATAATTTGGCAAGAGCAAAAGAAAAGGAAAAATACCAAAACGTTTCAAACCAATCCAAAGCCTCTCTGATGTAATGTGGTAGAAAAACAGACATCACTTTTGTAGGGTAGATAATTCAGCCCAAGATTAGCATAACTCTGATATATTAAGCTAAATTTCATACAAGTCTAGACACAACATTAGGATAGAAGCAGTGGTGGGTTTCAGCCAGTTCGCACCACTTCGGGAGAACCGGTTGTTAACTTTTGGAGCAGTTTGGCAAACTGATCGTTGGAAGAAATCATTAGGGCAGAGAACCAGTTGTTAAATTACTTGAATCCCACCACTGGATAGAAACAGTGGTGGTATTCAGCCGGATCTATCCGGTTCAGGCAAATCGGTAGTGGTGGCTGTGGGTGGCTCTGCCCACCCACCCGGACGTAATGTGTGGAAGGCCGCGCGCTCCCATTTGCAAACCAATAGTGAAAGTAAGTGAATACCACCCCTGGATAAAAGATATTTAAAAATGTGTAAAGATACACAAGTTCAAATGTAACATCTCCTTACAAATAAATTGTTACAGCTTCAGATGAACAAAATCTCCACCTAACAGCTACAGCCCTTTCAAAATTACCAGGGCTCTATGGGTCAAAAGTGATTCTTTTTTTAGAAACGCATATTATAGTCAAGCAAGAAAAAGTTAGAGTTGTGACTAGGGAGGTGCAAAGACTTCTCTACAGGGTCACAAAGATGCTTTGTCAAGAGGCAGCTGGACTTCCTTTGTTTTTCCTGAAAAGACACTCTGTTCTTATCCAAGAAGCTTTTCCAAAGTCTGTAGAAGCTTCTTGGATGAGAAGCAAAACGTCTTAAAGGAAAAGCAAAGAAGTCTATGGATATTCTCAGTCATCCAGGTCATAGTTGTCCCAAAGGTCCTTTGTCAAGAGGCAATGGGACTTCCTTTGTTTTTCCTTGAAGACGTTTCGCTTCTCATCCAAGAAACTTCTAAAGACTTTGAAAAAGCTTCTTGGATGAGAAGTGAGTGTCTTTACAGGAAAAACAAAGGAAGTCCAGTTCCCTCTTGACAAAGGACCTTTGGGACAACTAAGACCTGGATGACTGAGAATCTTCATAGACTTCTCTATAGGGTCATACCCAGGACATTATTAATTATTATTATTATTATTATTCAATTTATTTGCTGTCCATCTTGTGTTTTAGGTGGAATAAGTCACTCAGAGGTGGGATTTTATTTGTGGCCCACTAACCAGTCATGGTATTCAGCTAGTTCTATCCAGTTTGGGCAAAGCGGGTAGCAGCCGCAGCGGGAGGCTCCACCCACCCGCCCGGATGTAATCACTTCCTGTTTTTTATGCTCTGCGCATACGTGGAAGGCCCTGCACAGAAGGTGTACGCGCTCATATTTGTGAACTGGTAGCAAAGGTAAGTGAATCAGGAGTGGGTTCTATTTACCTTTACTACCAGTTCGCATCGCGCCCGCTCTTCTGCGCATGTGCAAATCACTTATGATGATGTCCGGGTCAGTGGGCAGAGCCTCCTGCCAGTTTTACTACCGGTTCTTGTGAACCGGTCCGAACCAGGGGCAACCCACCACTGAAGTGAATACCACCATCTCCAGCATGGAATGCCCCCATCTGGAACCTGGTCATTTGGCAGAGTTAGGTTTTCTGTCACAGAATTGGGGGTCTGTATATCTAAATATATTCAAGGCAAGGAACAAACAAACAAACAAAATCAAAAGGTATCTCTGAACTCCTCCTGACTTTCTCTCTCAGCAGTAAGCCATGTTACTGGAGCCTGTGATGCTTCAGAAAAAGGCTTGGTGTGATGCTTAAGGCAAATTGTATTGTAGAATTATGGATTCCTGAATTTCAAAGATTAGCAACTTGCCAGGATGTCTTCAGAAATCAGCTTGGTAATTGGGCCTCCTCTCATTTGTGTGAAAACCTGTTAGGATAGGACACATTGTTCTCTGGCTTAAAGTAAGGGAATGAATTGATGTTTGAAAAATGTTTGTTTTCTCTTCAGTAGAGCTCATGGAAGAAGGGGCCTCACTGCCTCCCTGGGCAATGAGACAGCTTGCTTTCTGCAGTGAATAAACCTATATGACCCCTGCTTTCCATTAAAGAATCGCAATTGTTTTGATTGCCTGTGCTGCAATACAGATAGTCCTCAATTTACGACCACAATTGGGACCAAAATTTCTGTTGCTAAGCAAGGAAGCTGTTAAGTGAGTCACATCTGATTATATGACCTTTTTGCCATGGTTGTTAAGCAAATCGTGGAGTTAAATGGATCCAGTTTCACCCATTATTATTTAATTTATTTGCTGTCCATCTTGTGTTCTAGGTGGGATAAATCAGTCAGAGATGGGATATTCTTGGAATACATTTTTTTCTTAAGAGTTTTTCCCACAAGCGCAAGGACTACTTTTTTTTAGTTCAATTTAGTGTTAATCTATTGGTTGTGACAGGAATTGACTGTCTTATTGTCCAAGTCTCATGGATATCATGGGCTGAGAGAGAGGGACTGGCCCAACTTTCATGCCTTGTGTCGTGGGCGACTGTGGTGGCCCGAGTGCTCTGCCAGCAAAAACAGGCTCCTGAGCTCCATTTTTGGCTGCAAAAGCCTCCTGCAACCCTCTGCCAATGAAAGCAGAGCTCGTGAGGGCCGCATGTGGCCCTCTCAAACTCCATTTTCACTGGCAGAGGCACCACGGCCACTCCTTTGCCTTTTCCAGGGCCTAATCTGGGCCCCAGGCCTTGAGTTTGACACCCCTGAATTAGGTCAAACTGACTGGTTTGCTGCTTGTGAGTTTCTGGCATGGTCACTCAAAGGCACGGTATATTTTTTTTCCATGGTTAGTTAATCTTCTTAAAAAGGAAAAGGATGGAAGGCATCAGTGGTGGGTTTCAAATTTTTTTACTACCGGCTCTGTGAGTGTGGCTTGGTGGGTGTGGCATGGCATGGCTTGGTGTGCGTGGTTTGGTTGGCGTGGCAGGGGAAGGATACTGTAAAATCTCCATTCCGACCCCACTCCAGGGAAAGGTTACTGCAAAATCCCCATTTCTTCCCAATCGGCTGAGACTCGGGAGGCAGAGAACAGATGGGGACGGGGCCAGTCAGAGGTGGTATTCACCGGTTCTCCAAACTATTCAAAATTTCCACTACCGGTTCTCCAGAACTGGTCAGAACTTGCTGAAACCCACCCCTGGAAGGCATGATGGCTAAACACTGGAGGGTTACAAATAGATGATAATATCTGAAGGTCCTGTGAAGCACTAGGAATGAGGCAGAATGATGATATGATAAAGGCCTCATATTGAAGAAGAAGAAACGGGACATGACCTTTTTATATACACCAATTACCTTGCAGATGGATGGATAGATGCATGGATGTGGTGGGGGGGTATCTACAATTTCTTAGAATGCTGCCTCCTACATTAGCCTCTGCATAACCAGTCTTTGCTTCCTGACTAATAACTTCATGATGCAACAGAGAAATTAACTGGTGTTATACAAGTGCAAATACAATTTCCTGAATAATGAACCTGTCAAAATCATGAGCCGAAGGAGATGTGACCCCATTAAATTTAAAAGAAAAACAGAGAGCAGTTTGATTTGAGGACAGCAGGTTGGAAGCTTTGTCTCCATGACACTTTCAAGAAAAAAAATTAGATGTTGAGTCTTCCAAAAGTATGACTCAGTCAAAAATAATTCAAAAAGAGGGCTCAGCTGACTGCTCTAAGCTTTCACCCTCTATTCTGGGCAACTCAATCAAAAGAGATTAACAGATTTGATAGATAGATGACAATAGAAGATGATAGATAGATAGATAGATAGATAGATAGATAGATAGATAGATAGATAGATAGATAGACAGACAGACAGACAGACATAGAGATAGATGGATGAATGGATGGATGATTGATTGATCGATAGATAGATAGATAGATAGATAGATAGATAGATAGATGATGGCTAGATGATGGATGGACGGATGATAGATAGATAAATAGGAGCCTGAGTGGTGCAGCAGACTAATGCTACTGTTAAAGGTAGTATTTAGCTTCCAGCTGCCTGCAATTACTGCGAGTTCAATTCTCACCAGGCCGAAGGTTGACTCAGCCTTCCATCCTTTCTAAGGTGGGTAAAATGAGGACCCAGTTGTGGGGGCAATAAGCTGACTTTGTATAAAATATTACAATAGTATGAAGGCTATTGCTTAACACATTGTAAGCCACCCTGAGTCTCCGGAGAAGGGTGGCATATAAATCAAAAAAATTTTTTAAAAAATAGATAGATAGACAGACAGACTGACTGACAGACGATGATGGATGGTGGATGGTAGAAGAGAGAGAGAGAGAGAGGGAGAGAGAGAGGGAGAGAGAGAGAGAAGAGAGAGAGAATAGAGAGATACAGACAGAGTTATAGATAGATATAGATATATGGACATACATTTTTTCCTGTTACCTTCTAGGATTTTTTTTTACTTCTAGTTCTATAGCATGTTTTCTGTTCAAGGTTTCCCAAATTGATCAATATGGACCCGTAAAAGTCAATGACAGTATTCTCGGAGTTTATATTGTTGTTATTATTTTTATACAAGGAGGTAGGCTAATGTCTCTGCATCCCGGAACACGTCTCCTTGGAAGGCCCAAAAACAAACAAACAAACAAATTTATAGTGCCCAGCTAAGAAATTATCACCTTTCCTTGCAGTAAGGAGGAATTGGAAGCACTAACATCCCTGTTTCTCTCTCCCTCTCACTGCAAGAATTCAATCAAGATAAGCCATCAATTACTTCTCATTATTTATTTTTTTAAAATTCAATCTGTTGCTTTGCCTACTCGATTCACCCTCTTGTTTGCTAGCTTTCTCTGGCAAATTTATGAGTTGGGAAAATAGTTTCAATCACTCACTTCTGTAGTCCCAGGGAAAATTCTAGTGCCTCTCATGCAGTGGTGAAATGCAATTTTTTTTTCTACCGGTTCTGTGGGCATGGTGTGGCTTGGTAGGCGTGGCAGGGGAAGGATACTGCAAAATCCCCATTCCCTCCCCACTCTGGGGTCAGCCAGAGGTGGTATTTGCCATTTTTCTGAACTACTCAAAATTTCCCGTACTGCAGAGGTGGGTTTCAGCAGGTTCTGACCAATTCTGGAGAACCGGTAGTGGAAATTTTGAGTAGTTCGGAGAACCGGTAGTAAAAATTCTGACTGGCCCCGCCCCCATCTATTCTCTGCCTCCCAAGTCCCAGCTGATTGGGAGGAAATGGGGATTTTGCTGTAACCTTCTCCTGGATTGGGGAGGGAATAGAGATTTTACAGTATCCTTTCCTTGGAGTGCCATGCCCACCAAGCCACGCCCACCAAGCCATGTCACGCCCACCAAGCCACACCCACCGAACCAGTAGTAAAATAATTTGAAACCCACCACTGCACTATTGGTTCTCCAAACTTCTCAAAATTTCCATTACCAGTTCTCCAGAACCTGTCAGAATCTGCTGGATTTCACCCCTGCTTTCATGGCAATAATTCCTTTTATTGTATGACTTCAGGATGTTCACTATCAAAATGCTCACAAGGACAAGCTTCCTGTTGATTACACATTGTATAAATACTTGTATAAATATTATATGCATCCTCATGCTTGTGTGTGGCTCATGCTTTATCGTAGCATGTGATGTTTCAAAGAAGCTAGGTCTTTCCCTGAAAGCAAAGTTAATGATAATATTTGTATGTTGCCCCAGTGTAGAAACTCTGGGTGGCTTGTAACAGATAAATCATGGTCAGCATGGTCCATTAAAATTAACCAGCTTTAAATACCTAAAACCAGATGTAAATTAACATGGATAAAAATAACATGAGTAAATAGTAACACCCCCACAAATGTTACTGTCTCCACAGCCTTGAACAAAGCCATGAAAGTGGAGCCATTCCTTACCTCACCAGAAAACTTTTATATACATATTGTATCATATATCAGTGATGGCTAACCTTTTTGCCGTTGTGTGCCAAAAGCTAGGGGAGCGCAGTGGGCGTTGCGCACGTACCCACACCCATAATTCAATGAGCCCTGACCCCCCCTGCGCATGCACGTGACCCCCCCATGCTTCCCCCACTTCCCGGACCCGGTGGGCCCGGTGGGCCCGTTTTTTGCTCTTCCCAGGCTCCAGAGCCCTATTAGAAGCCTGGGGAGGGTGAAAACGGCCTTCCCCACATACCTCAGAGGCCCTCCAGAGGCTGGAAACAGCTGGAGTCAGCAAATGGGCCGTTTCCAGCCTCCAGAGGGCCTCCGGGGTGGTGGGGAAGGCTGTTTTCACCTTCCCCAGGCTCTTAGAAAGCCTCTGGAGACTAGGGAAATCAAAAAACGGGCCTTCCCCAACGCCCCCGGAGGCCCTCCGGAGGCCGGAAACAGCCTGTTTCCTGGCTTCCAGTGGGCCCAGAAGGCCCGAAAATCAGCTGGCCGGTGCGCACATGTGCGCCAGAGCTCAGCTGGGGCAATGCTCGCATGTCCACTGATATGGCTCCACGTGCCACAAGTGGCACGCATGCCATAGGTTCCCCATCGCAGTTATATATCATATCATACCCCAGATACTCTGTGTGAATGTGGAGGAGAACAATCCATCTCACACATTCTATGGTGCATATGATATCCTTCAACATGTACAGAGAAAGACTTCATGGCTGGCATGAGAAAATGTTGTCGACATGGCCCAATATTGAGTGAATGTCATTTAATTTTAAGCCTATTTATTCCACATATATTTACATGTGCTATATTTCTATAACCTGTTTTATATCTACTTTATTTGCTCAATGTTGAATGTTATATGTATATAATTTGTAGGTGCTCCTGACACAAACAAAGAAAAATCATATCACATGAATCTCAATTTAATAAAGAAATAGAATCCAGGCTGTTATTAAGACTTGTCTCCAGATTCCTAAACCCTGGTATGACTCCAAAGCATCCCTTCTTGATTTAAATCAGGCTTTCCCAAATTGGTCAATATGGACCCATAAAGGGCTATGAGTATATCCTAGGAGTGTATGTTGTTGTTGTTGTAGTAGTAGTAGTAGTAGTAGTAGTAGTAGTAGTAGTACTGCATCAGACAAATTCCTTGTGTGTCTAATCACAGTTGACCAAATAAAGTACTCTACTCTACTCTACTCTACTCTACTCTACAATACTCTACTCTTAGCTAAAGTATTTATTATTTTCATTTAATAAATAATTGGGGGGTTGTCAGTGAACAATGTCAAACTTCATGAAGGGTTAGATAAACTGAAAGGTTTGGGGACCCCTGGATTAAATGCACAGAAGAGACTAGACTAGAAAAGATGGTCCTTTAAATATTGATGACCTGAGCCCTGAATGGCTTAGAAGGTTATTTTGAGTTCTATTAAGCACTTCAAATTATTCTTGGAAATCCCCTGGCAGCAAGTGCCATGACCCAACTTGATTGTTAATGTGCTGTAACAGCTCTCTGGAGAACAAGCAAGTATCACTATTTAAAACTAATTGCAGCTTCCAAGTGGTCATCAAGGGCAGCACCAATTAGAATGTGTTACAGTAATCCAGATTCATTAGTAGTGAAGGCAGAAGTCTCTATTGTCCAGGCATATCATTCTGAAAAGGGCCACAGCTGCTATTCCAGTGTGGCTGTGTAAAGGATCCCCTGGCCATAACCTCTAATATCTGATCAAGCAGACTTTCAGGAAAGAAATGGCAGACCAAAGACAACTCCATGAAAAGTGGAACCAATAACTGAAATGGAATGCAGAGCTGGTGAATAGACCAACTCTTTAATAATTCCTCCCTGGACAAAGAGAGAACTTGAGATCACCCACAAGTGCTCCAACAGTGACTCCTCACAAAGAGATCACAAGATAAGAGTTATCTGGAGGTTGCTATCTGGAGGTCCCCTTGTGAGGAGCAACTGTTTAGAGGTTTAGAAGTCTGGGAGAGAAGGGGAATAGCTACCTTACTCAAAAGAAATGAACAAAATAATAATAATGTGATTTGAGGTGTATTTATGTTTCCTTCTGGTGTTCTACATGTTTCTGTAGAATGTCTCTCCTGAGAATATAGAGAGGGTCAAAAGAATACAGTTCTATCCCCTGGAATGCCCAGATTCTGAAAGCCAAATCTAATGTGCAAGGGGGCAAGGAATGGTGGTGATGAATTACTGAGCTCTTAGGAATGTAATTAACTGAGAATCCAATGCTAGAAGGAATATAACTCAAGGCAGTGAACATAACTAATACTCCTGCCTCCTATTTTTTCCACTCTATGGCAATGAGAGAATGACTGACCCAAAGTCATTCAGGGTGAGAGAAGTCAAATGTGTCATCAGTCATAAGTCCCTTCATACCCAAGAGACCTAAGTCCAACCCACTTTGAATTCTTGTAACTCTTATCTACTACCAAATTTCTTGGACTGTTAGTAAGTCAGATTCTTGTAGAGAGCTTAAGCTTGCAAATAAATCTTCATATCATTTGAACTGCCTGGATCTTCCGATTTCTCTGGCATTTAACAGCCTAGAATTCACAATCTCCTGGTTTCTAGGCCAGCACCTTAGTTATTTCACTAAAATGGCTCCCTAATAATTACTCCTGATTAGCTCTTTTTGTCTGTCTTCCCTTGTTCTTCTGTACCATTTCTAGTCTGCAAAACTCCAAACCACCAACAGAGAACAGCAAAGAGACAGAAAATTCTGGGTTTCTACTGACAAGACATGATATATGTCTACCATTGGATAGAAGCTCTAGAGCAGGGATCGGCAACCTTAAACACTCAAAGAGCCACAAAGGTCCTAACCGGAAGCCCCCCATTAAATTCGGGAGCCGACCAGCAGTCCAGTTCCCCCACCATAGATCTCCTCCTAGCACAGCGTCCTTTTTTCTCTACCTGTCTTAACCGAAAGTCCTATCAATTGTGGAGCCGACTGGTGACAGGGAGCCACAGCAGAGGGATGAAAGAGCCACATGCAGCTCCAGAGCCGTGGGTTGCTGACCCCTGCTCTAGAGGCAAAGACAACAAAGTTTTCACTTAAGAGCAGACCAATGTGCCTCTGTATTACAGCGATAGTGTCCTCAACCTTGGCAATTTTAAGACTTCAACTCCCAGAATTCCCCAGCCAGCATGCCAAGCTGGAGAAACACTGCTTAAGATATGAGATCATAAGATTATTCACATTGTTGAATAATCAACTATTATTCAAATGATGACTTGGCCACAAATTAGAGACTAACGTTGAGAGATCTGTGCCATACCAAACAGTCAACTAGAAAGAGGCACAGAGCCAAAATTATTTTGGTGTCTACTTTTTCAGAAACAAACTCATCTCACTAAGCCCATCTGTTTTGTGCTGTCTCTCTCATTCATGCCAGCAGGAATCCTTGCCTGCCAGATTTATGAGCAATAGTTATTTTTGTGCTCGGTGACAAAAAGGAGACACGGGCACCTTGATGACAAGGTGAGCTTTCTGAACAACTCTGGGATTATTTCAGATGAATCGAATTCCCAACTTGAATGCAACTCTTAGACCACAAAAGACACTAACTTTTCTGCTGCAGAAATATATGCCTCTTGCTGCAAAGATTATCTGACCTGAGAAAGCCAGTTATTAGTTTAGATTGATGGATCCAGATCTTCCTGTTCACGCTTGTTTTTCTGTCAATTTGGAGTCAATTTTTCCATCAATCAAATTGTCAAGAAGCACTGGATTTCAAAGTAAGAATTTCTGTCTTGTAAAAATGTATGTCCAAGTAATTATATACACACAGAGAAAAACTACACACACACAAACACACACAAAAATACACACAATCCCTGTCCAAGAAGACTCCTGGAAGTTCATAGAATCCAGTATCAATAAAAAAAAATTAAAAAGCCATACTAGGATTGTTTCCAGAACTTATTGTACTGTATGACTGTCACTGGGTGTTGTGCCTTGTGAGTCTTGACGAGTGTATCTTGTCTTTTTATGTACACTGAGAGCATATGCACTAAAGACAAATTCCTTGTGTGTCCAATCACACTTGGCCGATAAAAAATTCTATTCTATTCTATTCTATTCTATTCTATTCTATTCTATTCTATTCTATTCTATTCTATTCTATTCTATTATCAGTCTTACATAACTAAACTAAACCAACAATTCTTACACATTAAAAGCTCTGTGGAACAGGTCCATCTTAACTTTCTACATAGATGTTGGCTGGAAGGCTACCATTCAAAAGTCTGGGGAAAGGCTATTCCAAAAGATAACAATGGAAAAATATCTTCTCAACTAAGTTTAAGAACATAAGAACATAAGCTATGCCCTGATGGACTGGATCCCTGGTCCAACAGCCTGGCAGCCTTTTCTCCTTTAAGCCAACCGATTGCATGAGGAAACTCAGTAGACTCCCAGCAGATGGCCTTCAGAAGCACTCACACTGTCATCAAAGCTGATAGCCACTGATGCTCATGACTTCCATGAATGGTCCAAACTCTTCTTGAAGCCAGTCAAGCTGGGAGCCAACACCACCATAAGAAGAGCCCTTCTGAATCAGGCCCATCTGGTCCAGCAGTCTGTTCTCATGGTGGCCAACCAAAGCCAAGGAGGATTAATCCCCTAACAGATGGCCTTTAGAGATGATCACACGGCCATCAAGGCTGATAGCCACTATATGTTTTATATGTTTTTCCCTCTTCAAACCTCTTCCCAACTCTCTACCTATAGGTCAGTCATTTGTCCTACAGCTATGACAGCGTGGAGAGTGGATTTCCAGGGCCAAGAACCCAAAGATATTACACATCTACAGACTGAAGAGTTCAGAAGAGGTGAGACCAAAGTCAGCAAACAACAATTGCCAGAGCTAGAATATAAGCCCTGGTGATGCATAATGTAGTAGGACTTCTGAGTGTGATGTTATGATGTTAAAAGCCAACCCCACTAAAATTGTCAAATTCTGCCATGAAAAGGTTTCATTATTTCTAAGAATACCCTGTACACAAGCAGTCTGTTACTTAAATTCCATGTTTATTTTTAAGAAACAGCATCCTCCCTTATCTCTGAGAAACAAATAGAGGAAGAACACTTGTCTAAAAATAGACATCACCCAGTAGACAACTATCCCAAGTCAAGGGAATCAACGGTGCTTATTATCTCCAGCTACGTATTAGGCAAAATGTCATATATGAACAAAGGCGCTCTTTAAAAAAAAGCTATATTTCTCATTAGGATTGAACTCAAAGGAAAAGACCAGTGAAATGGAAACCTGAAGTTTTTAGTTTGGGAATGGCAGATAAACAGGTGGGAAGAAAACATGGGACTTCGTTTTTATATATGAAATCTACTGCAAGATTGATGTATGCCCAAAGATGGAAAGAGGGATATACAGTATACCCACAATAGAAAAATGGACATCGAAACCAAAAGACCTGGCTGAGATGGTCAAATTGACTGCTTTGCTTAGAGACAATAATTTGACTAGATTTCTTGTGACTTGGAGACCAAATTCCAAAAATTCCATTGATTTCTTACAAGACAAGGAGAAAAATAATCTTTTGACTTTGGAATTCAAGGACTAGTTCTGAATTGACTGGAGAAATATTATGGCTTTTTCAAATATATAGCTATTCATACTTGGCAATTTATTATGTGTTAGATTAAAATTAAGGGAATAATGTATTATAATTTTTTCCTCAGGTTTTTTTAGAATGTAGATTATTAATTGGACCATAAGAAAGGCTGAGTGCCAAAGAATTGAGGTCTTTGAACTATGGTGCTGGAGAAGACTCCTGAGAGTCCCTTGGACTGCAAGGCGATCAAACCGGTCAGTCCTAGAGGAGATCAATCCTGACTGCTCTTTAGAAGGCCAGATCCTGAAGATGAAACTCAAATACTTTGGCCACCTAATGAGAAGGAAGGACTCACTGGAGAAAAGCCTAATGTTGGGAGAGTTTGAGGGCAAAAGAAGAAGGGGACAGCAGAGAATGATGTGGCTGGATGGAGTCACTGAAGCATGAGCGTCCATTTAAGTGTGAGCTTAAATGGACTCCAGAGGATGGTAGAGGACAGGAAGGCCTGGAGGAACATTGTCCATGGGATCGTGATGGGTTGGACATGACTTCGCAACTAACAACAACAAAGATTATTAATATTTTAAGGCATTTAAAGTATTGATTATTTATTTAGACCTGGAGGTGGTTGTATCCTTATTATGATCTCTGTGCTGAAAAAAGTTGGAGTTCACCTTTTTATACGTTTGTTTGATGTATTTTTGGTCTCTTTTTAATTTGCCTGATATTCCCTTTTTTCTTTTTTATATTAGTTTGCATTTTAATGTTTGTTTTTGAAATTTAGACAGATATTTTTTTAAAAAAAAAAAAGGAAATGAAAACCAGACATAAAATCTGTTTATGGTTTGTGTTTTTCCACTACTCTGAGGAACAGGCCTCAGTTACAATGGTTATCCTCACCTTACAGGTTGTTAACCAATCACAAATCAGTGTTCTGATATCTCAGAGGCTACCACAAACAAAATGGAGTCAAACTATTCTCCAAAGCACCTGAAGGCAGGACAAGAAGCAATGGATGGAAACTAATCAAGGAGAGAAGCAACCTAGAACTAAGAAGAAATTTCCTGACAATTAACACAATTAGTCAGTGAAACAACTTCCCTCCTGAAGTTGTGGGTGCTCCAACACTGGAAATTTTTAAGAAGATATTGGATAACTATTTGTCTGAAATGGTATAGGGCCATGATGACGAACCTATGGCACGCATGCCAAAGGTGGCACACATAGCTCAGTTCTCCGGTGGGCATAGGAGCTCAGTTCCAGCTGATTTTTGGGCCTTCTAGGCCTACCAGAAGTAGGGAAACAGGCTGTTTCCTCCCTCTGGAGGACCTCGGGGTGGTGGTGGGGAAGGCCCATTTTTCTCTCTCTCCAGCCTCCAGAGCCTTTCTAGGTGTTTCAAGAAAGTGAAAACGGCCTTCCCCAACCCCTGGAGGCCCTCCGGAGGCCAGAAACAGCCCGTTTGCCAACTTCTGGTCTCACTGAGCAAAAAATGGGCCTACCATGCCATCGCGTGCCAGGAGCGTGCGCAGGACACATAGAATTATGGGTGTGGCACGTGCATGCATGACCCCCCCACACACCGCTCCTGGCACGTGATGGCAAAAAGGTTAGCCATCGCTGGTATAGGGCTTGGACTAGAAGACCTCCAAGATTCTTTCCAACTCTATTATTCTATTCTAAACTAGAAATAGAACCAAAACAACCAAGCCTAGGGGACACCAAGGACCTCGCAGAACCTAAACAATAAGATAAATATCATCCTTGGCCCTTCTGAAAGGATTTTAACCATGCCACTGCTAACCATCCCAAGTGAACCCAAAAAAAATGACATGGAGAAGAAGACAATGCTTATTATCTGTCTGTATATGACTCTGCCGTCATATACCCAGCAGCTCTACAATGAAGCCTTGGGTTGCCAAAGGAAAAAACAGCAACCTTCTATTGCCATTATTTTCCCTATTACCTGCCATCCAAGTCTGGGCAGCAGCTGCCAGAGCAGCAGGCTATGAAAGACACACAGTTTCTCCTCTAACTTGATCCCTTTTCCATTTTGTAATTGTATATATTGACGGTAGAGCTGCCGAAAGTGGCTGCAGCCAAGAAAGATATTGCTACAGTATTCCAAAGGCTGGTTTCAGTCTTTGGTGCACCCAGGTCCCTTTTCCTTCTTTTCATTTTTTTAAAATGAATTTTCAAGCCCGCAAATGTGGACTACTTGATCTTGCAATTTCTCCACAGGGCTTAGAATATGTTAGGGGTTTTCTTTCATAACTGAACAATAAGTTAAACTTAGCTATGGAGCCATACACCGGAGGAAAAAGGCTACATATTAAACCCGATACCATTGGAGAGTAGGTGACAGGGGGCCAATGGTTTATTAGGAGTATATGTCAGCCTTTGGGGCCAAACAGCTTTCAATACATCTTTAACAAAACGCTGTAAAAATCGCCATCCACCCTGAGCCAGCTTACGAAAATAAGGGAGAAAAGCAGCCCGCTAACTAATTCAGCGACCGCGGTAAATGATCTACAGACAAACTGCAGACAAGCAAACTGAAATAAACCAAATGAGGCAACAAATTAAATTGGTCCCCTAGGAAATTGGGGGAGGGCAGGGAAGAGCCAACAATATTTATGATGCTTCCTTTTGTAAGGCTGTTCTTTTAAAATGCAATCTTCTCGACATGTATTTAGGAAAAAAGGGGAAAAAAAACAAAATTTGATGTATATATCTCCCAAGGACTGGAGCAGTGCATTATTCATTCTTATTCCTTACAGACCTATGTCAGACACTAAGCGTAACAACAATCTCAAGCATTATAGCTAGGAAAAACTGGAACTGGAGTTCATAACCCTTCAATCAATGAACCAAGTAATTAAGCAATAGACACCAGTGATGAAGCTCCCACAACTCCTGAAGGCAAGTCGTTCCACTGGTTAATTGTCCTCAGTGTTAGGATGTTTCTCCTTAATTCCAGGTTGCTTCTCTCCTTGATTTAGTTTTCAGTTTTGGTTACCACATTACAAAAAAGATGTGGAGACTTTGGGAAAAGTGCAAAGAAGAGCAACTAAGGTGGTTAAAGGCCTAGATATGAGGAACGGTTGCAGGATTTGGGTTTGGCTAGTTTAGAGAAGAGAAGGACTAGGGGGGATATGATCGCAGTATTCTACTATTTGAGAGGTTGCCACAAAGAGAAGGGAGTCAATTTATTTTCCAAAACACCAGAGGGCAGGACATGAAACAATGGATGGAAACTAATCAAGGAGAGAATCAATCTGGAATTAAGGAGACATTTCATAACAGCGAGGACAATTAACCAGTGGAACAGCTTGCCTTCAGAAGTTGTGGGTGCTTCATTACTGGAAGCTTTTAAGAAGACTGGGCAGCTACTTGTTTGAAATTGTGTAGAGTCTCCTGCTTGAGCAGTAATGCCCTGTTTTACAAACTGAGATACTTATACTACATAAGTGTTTCCAGATTCTGAAGAGCACTGATTTTAGCATACTTCAACACTCCCCCACAGCTGTTTTGAAAGGGTGATACAAAAAATGCATATAAACTGAGACTGTGTGGGGGGGGGGCACATTGCTTTAGAAACTACAGTTCATGTCCTGCTAAATTACTACTTCTATAAGGACTGAAGGACCCACCGCATAATTCCTTATCTGGTAAAACATTCGGGAAATTCTGGTCTTTTTTATGTAGAGTTGTTATCAGATCACTATAATTCAGTCTCCTTGAATGTAGCTAAATTTTGTTATTCTGGCTGTAAAATTAAACCTTTATTATCCACTGACAAGCTTACCACCAATGATACTTTATCTTGTTTTGTTTTTATTTCAGTTTTATTTCTAATGTGTTTTTGTTTGCAACTCTGGTCAGTGACCATAATAAAATATTCATTTATTTAAGTCCTACATTTATTCTTCTGTTGCTTTCCAAACCTCTGAAATCATGCTAATACAATAGCTAATGTTGTAGCAAGACATATGTAATGATCTTTAACTTTGAAACTTAAACTTCATAATTGGAAGTCATATCTCCAAATAATGGAGGCCACATTTTATTTGCTAGATAATTTGACAGTCCTGTCCCCACAAGACCTAAATTAAGAGTCATTTAGGCAAGATGGGTGCTGTAGAAAAGTGACAAATGAATAAATATTTTTGTCCATGTAAAAGCTGGGTATTAGTATATAAGTGGAGTGCCGTCTTCAAGCCCTAAAGAATCAAAGCTCTTGAACTAGAGCCAAGTTCTCAATAGATTGAAGGCAATCACTTTTATGGTAAAGTTCAGAAGACTGATGGATGGAAGAATAACGAGAAAGAGGAAAAAAATCCATATACCCGTGAAGATGGCAAAATGCTAAGAGGTGAAAAGGAAAATTTTGTTTGGTCTTCACAGAAAAGGACACGTGTGCTCCACCAAGCAATTGTGAAGAACAATATTATAAATGAAGTCTAATAGAAATATGTGCTGCTAATCTCTATTTACTCTGAAAGAATTTGAAATACAAAAGCCAATGAATTGCATCCTAGCATCCTGAAGGATTGCAATGTATGGCTGTGCAAGTTGGACCATAGGAAAGGCTGAGCGCCAAAGAATTGGGGCCTTTGAACTATGGTGCTGGAGAAGACTCCTATGAGTCCCTTGGACTGCAAGGTGATCAAACCGGTCAGTCCTAGAGGAGATCATCCCTGACTGCTCGTTAGAAGGCCAGTTTCTGAGGATGAAACTCAAATACTTCGGCCGCCTAATGCGAAGGAAGGACTCACTGGAGAAGAGCCTAATTCTGGGAATGATTGAGGGCAAAAGAAGAAGGGGATGACCAAGAATAAGGTGGCTGGATGGAGTTACTAAAGCAGTAGGCGTGAGCTTAAATGGACTCCAGAGGATGGTAGAGGACAGGAAGGCCTGGAGGAACATTGTCGATGGGGTCACGATGGGTTGAACACAACTCGGCAACTAACAACAACAATCCTGAAGGAATTGTGCTATTCTTAATGAACCTTTATGTATTATCTTAATCCTGAAGAATGGATGGATAGGCAGATGAGGACAAGAATGGTTGGGAAAATGGGAGATGTAGGAAATTACAGGCCAGTCAGCTGCATGCTGATACCTGAGAAGATTCTATGGGAGATAATCACAAATTCAATCTATAAAGAGTTTGAAAACAAAGTAGTAATTACTAGAAGTCAGCAGGGGTTTTTCAGGAACAAACTTTGCCACTATCTCCTTTTTGATCAGGCATAATTTCTTAGTAGATAATGGAAAAGCTGTAGATGAAGTATTTGGATTTCAGGAAAACCTTTAACGAAGTATCCTGTGATATTGCAATTAGGAAGTTAATTTGCTGTGGGCTGGATTGCATGACAACATCAGTGCTCATCAATGGTTCCTCATCAAACTGAAGTGAGATGAGATACCACAAAATTCAGTTCTGGGCCATGAATTTGGTCTCTTTTCTCTTTTCTTTTTGGGAAAGAGATGAACTGAGTTTGACCCAGGGCATGTCCAAAGGACAGGGAGGGGAATGGAATGGAATGGAATAATAGAGTAAAATAGAAATAGAAATAGAATAATAACAGAATAACAGAATAACGAAAAAGCAGAATAACAGAACAACAGAAAAACAGAACAACAGAATAACAGATTAACAGAATTGGAAGGGATCTTGGAGGTCTTCTCAAGCAGGAGACCCTAAACTCTTTCAGACAAATGGTTATCCAGTTTCTTCTTGAACCTCCAGTGATGGAGCACCCACCACTTCTGAAGGCAAACTGTTCCACCAATTAATTGTTCTCGTTGTCAGGAAATTTCTCCTTAATTCTAGGTTGCATCTCTCCATTTTGTTTGTTAATTTTCTCCACCACATTGTGGTGTCCAGTATTATGAAAGGTGAACTTGGTATAGCTTAATAACACATTCCTTTATCTCAAAAAAATTTCATTATCTGTCAGAAAAGTGTTACATGGTCTGGGTGTAAGTCACTTTTCTCACTAAACCAGACAGCAGCCCACAGATGCCATAGGGCTGAAAGTCAGAGGCATTATTGCTCATTTTCAGCAGGATAATTATCCATGATTTTATTTTTAAAAATTAGAACTGGGAAGGTGGGGGGGAGATGCCTCTGGGAAATAGAGCACTCCAAGTTTCCCCTTAAATCACTGTTCACAAGTAATCTGAAAGCATGCTATCAGTGTTGGGCCATTTTGCCTTTGCATTTGGTCAGTACAATTGTAAACTTTTTGGAGGAGAGGACTAAATACCAAATATAACTTTCAGTTGTTCAGTGTTGGTCTATCTCTTCTCAAGCCTCCCTCCACTACTTCTAGAGAGTTCAACAGAAAAGTGTAAACATTTCAAGAATCTCACATGAAGTATTTTGAAATGCTTCGAAATGCTCTAAAGAAATTAGGCTATCCTCTAGTTTGTATTTGGTTTCCAGTGAGCTGTTCATATCCTTGAATTTAATTCATTTGAAATGAAATTATATGCAATTCCCCACAGATTTATCAGGGTGTTTTTTTTTCCTTCTGAGGCATTAAAATTTCCAATCTGGGAGTTTGGGGGGCTCTGGGAGCTGCATTTTAGCTTTTGAGGGTTGACACGCAACTGTGGGACCAAGCTCTGCATCTGATATATAGCCTGAACCCCATTTTACACTAATTAATAATGCAAAAAAAATACCTTGTACATTTGGTTTCAAAACTAGCATACAAGAATCACATTTCTGGGACTTTTTATTGCCTGGATCAACTAAAAACAAATGTCGGATGTTCCCATATTTTTTCCTCTCCATTGAATATATTTAGCCTCTCCATCCCATTTGAGAGGACAAGAAGAGCAAACAATAATAATCCATTTTGACAAGAACAGTGAAGGGAGAGAAGATAAGGGTTGCAATAAATCAGAATCACCTTTCAACAGAAAGGCAAGGAATAAACAATACACTCTAATTCCTGCTAAAGTAAGGACTGGTGGCCCAGAGGCCTAGCAGAAGCTGTTCCCCTGCATATATATATATTCTGATTTTCTGCAGGGGCTGCTGGATCTCTTAGCTCAGGGATAAATAGCTGAATGAGGAATAGGCAGCATAGAGATCCATGGGGAGGAGAAAAAAGCAACATGGCCACTGACACTATGCAATTAAGTGGGCATAACTTCACATGACTGCAACTGCCCTCTCGACTTTTTTGACCTCCTCAAATTTTGACCTCCTCAGGATTTTCCTGATCAGCAGTGTTTAGAAGTGAGGGAGGCATGTCAAAAACCAGCAAAATAGAGATCCCAAGACTCCGTAATCCAAAAAGAAAAATAGCTTAGTTTAGTTTTCTTTATTGATTAGCCCATGGGCCATATCAAAGTGCAGAGTTCCAAACACAAATTATTACTAAAATCCAATTAAAAAAACAATTTAAACAATTTATTCCACAGTTGTTTTTATTGGGTATAACTGTAGACTGTACAGTTATAGAGACTAATCTGATTTTGAATTTAACAACTGCAGCCAGACTTTTGGTGGTGCAATATTGGAAGAAGGAAGAACTACCTACTATTGAAGAATGGACATTAAAAATAGCTAATTTGGCGGAGATGGCTAAAATCTCTGCATATTTGAAGGATCGTTCGAATGAAAGATATGTACTGGAAGATATGAATGGAGAAGATGGATTGACTATATACAAAACAAATATGGGACTAAAAAGATGCAAATAGCTTATGAATGAAATATTTAGATGATTTTTCTTTTTACTCTGACATTTTGGTACCTATGGGGGAGTTAAAGAGTAAGGGGGAGTTAAGAGCTTATGGTTAGTTTGTTTATCTTAGATTATGTTTGCTGAATGCAATACCCTGTATTTTGCTCTGGGAAGTCGAGGGGGGGGGGGAAGGGAGAAGGGAATGGGTGGGGGGAGGGCGGAAAAATTTGTTTGTAAAACATTTTAAAACTTTCCAATAAAAAAAACAATTTAAAATGGAATTGGAATAAATATACAATTTAAAATGAGATTGGAATAAACTACAATAATTTAATATATGGATACATAAAATATGATAAAATTATATTTCAGTGTCACTCCTACAATCTACCCCAATCAGTCCCACATATGCTGATTTCAACTGAACAATTTGGCTCAAGTACTGTGCTGTATTAAAGCTGACTATGTATAAATATACAAAAGTATGAAGGCTATTGCTTAACGCATTGTAAGCCGCCCTGAGTCTTCGGAGAAGGGCGGCATATAAATCAAATAAAAAAAAATGTTGTTTTCAAATTCTGGCCGCACATAAGTTGTTTTGATATGGGGGCAGTGGTGGGTTGCCCCTGGTTCGCACCGGTTCTATAGAACCGGTAGTAAAACTGGTGGAAGGCTCCACCCATCGATCCTGACATCATCAAAGCGCTTCTGCGCTTGCACAGAAGAGCATGCGCGCAGGCAAGTGAAGCGAGCACACACACGTGGCCCCACTGCGAACCAGTAGTAAAGATAAGTAGAACTCACCCCTGTATGGGAGGTTCCCAATGGATCATTCATTTAGCATATAGACCGAGGTACCTGTCTCTCACCCTCTTATACAGGCAACAATCAAGTAGGATGTTAGCCAAAAAGAAAAAAGAAAATGGGTATAATATGCAACAACAGGCCGATAGCGGTATAGAGAAGGTCTAAAGAGATATACATAGTTTTGTGGAATAGATTGAGCTACACAAATTCTCCTTTACAGCAATAGCAATAGCACTTAGACTTTTTTTTTTTTTAATGCCCCTGAAATCCCTTACTTCGCGGTGAGGTCGGGCTAACTGATTGGAGCTGACCATTTACTTGCCAGAGGCCCTTCCTGATGTCTACATGGAGTTCACAGCAGATATTTTCTCTTTGCGCCCTGAGAGATAAACATCTGTCTCTGCCTGGGATCTCAACTTTCCAAGTGGGAGGCAAGCATCCTCCTCTCTAGGCCACCGCTCTGCTCAGCACTTAGATGTATATACCACTCCATAATGCTTTATAGCACTCTCTGGGCAGTTTAGAAGTTCATCATATTGCCCCTGACAATCTGGGTCCTCATTTTATTGACTTCAGTAGGATGGAAGGTTGAATCAACCTTGAGCCTATCAGGATCGAACTCCACACTATGGACAGAGTTTGCCTGAAATGCTGAATTCTAACCACTGTGCCACCATGGCTCCCTATAGTGGCACAGACAGGCAAACACGGAATCTGAGAATGATCTGGCTGTGACATCTATCACCCCATTGATTGGCAGAGTTTATGTCAACTCTGAATCAAACCTGGCTGAAGCCATCTTTCATAGTTGCCACACACTATGGGGGGAGGATGAGGGGGAAATAGCTAGACTGTCACGTAGACAAAATGAAGAGCTCTGCCATGGGAACCAAGATCATCCCAACAGGTGGCAGTAGGAGGAGGAGCAGAAGTGGTTGAGGGTGCCCGCCAACTGCGATTGGACAATGTGACCTGTGATACCTGGGGAGAGGAACTTTTGCTCTTTTAATTACATGGAAACTGCAGGAAATTTTTAGAGTTAGTTTTCACTGGTTGTGCTGATATGATGTTCTCTGAGGAATGTTCCTGCCTTGGAGTTCTGATTTCTTTCGATGTGTTACTTGGAATGCTGGCAGTTTTAATTCAGCTGATTTAGTTGACTATGTAGGTGTCCTCTTCATCTCTCACTGCTACATGTGTGTCCCTCCTGAACCTGCATGCATGATGGAAGGGGACAACCATCCTAGATAGGTGTGTACTGATCTTCGGTCAAGGCTATACAATGCAAACATAGGGGGAGGGGAATGCCATATCAATTCTGATTGTCCCCATCTGAAATACCATGTTTTCCCGAAAATAAGACCCTGTCTTATATTTTTTTGAACCCTGAAATAAGCGCTTGGCCTTATTTTCGGGGAAGTCTTATTATTTTGGGGTGTGTGGAGCAAGACGGGGCTCCTCTTGCCATCTTACCTGATTTCCAGCTCTGTCTCCCTAATCCTAACCAGAGGAAATGGCAGGGACTGGTTGCGCATGCATTTAAATATTTTCAGGGAGGGCTTATTTTAGCACATGCACTCAAAAGCCTGATTGGGCTTATTATCAGGGGATGTCTTATTTTCGGGGAAACAGGGTAGACCAATGGCAGCCTCTTTCTGTGTAGTCTTTATAGGCCCCACCATTCTCCAATTCCTCAACAAATCATTATGAGAATTCCATCAACCACACAGGGTCCCCCATACAGCAAGCTGGGGATGAATAGGGAGATAATGGGGCCATGCAATTTTTCCTCATCAAAATCAGTGCGGAGACGGTGGAAAACAAACAAGGAAAGCAATCACCATCCTCCCCTATCAGAGCTCACAAAGACAAAGAAGTGCTGATGTTTCCCATTCAATGAAGCCTGACTCTGTGCGGGGTCTTTTGTACAGCTGGCCATTCCTTGCAGCAATTTGAATAGTGTAAAACTGTACAATTACAGTTCTAAATTACAACCACAGGAAAACAATTACACCACGCACGAGAAAAACGCTGGTACAGTCAAGCTCCGTTGGAAAGGGTGTGTACAAAATGGTTTGGGGGGGGAGGGGGAATGGGATGGAAAGGACTTGTTGTTCCAGCTCAGGAGAAAACAGACACAATTACTTTAAAATGTTCTGCTGGAAGGTTTTGAGTGGGCTATGTTTTAACATGACTAATCTTGCAGGATTTCAAGCATTGTAACATTTGGAATGGGGTGGGGGTGCAGTCAATTAAGTAATAGTGTGCTGAGTACTCAGCATCTCCCACCATTCCTCATAGGTTTTCTCCCTCTTTCTTTTCAGGGCCATCTGCTGCCCCACTCCCCTTCCCCCCACACACACATGGCAAGAGTTCTGCAGGTGTTAAGTCCCCCCAAACAGGTCTGAATTCCAAGCTCAGTATGGCAAGAGGCACTGAGTAACTGAGTCCAACAGGCATACATGAAGTCCAGGAAAGCAGTCCACAATTTGAATGGTCAGGGTACACGGCATGAGCACACAAGGCATGGAACTGGGCACGTTGCTCCAGCAATGCTCAAGTCTTCAGGGCGGATTAAGTAGCCAATGCCAGCATAGCCCTTCACGAGAAGCAAGGTTGCCTCCTCATGAGTAGTTTAGCTGACCAGCATTGTCCCTGTCTTCCCTCTGCTCTATGTGCCCTTGATGTGATGTCTCGCTGCCTGGAGGCTGTGCGGGTCTGGATGGGAAGAAATAGGCTCACACTCAACCCCTCCAAGATCGAGTGGCTGTGGTTCCCGGCACCGCGATATAGTCAGCTGGTGCCATCGCTGACTATTGGGGGTGAGTCTTTACCCCCCACAGAGAGGGCCCGCAATCTGGGCATCCTCCTGGATGCACAGCTGTCTTTAGAAGAACATATGACTGCCGTGGCCAAGGGGGCTTTTTATCAGGTTCGCCTGATCTGCCAGTTGCGGCCCTTTCTGGACCGCGACGCCTTGCGCACTTGTCACCTCCCGACTGGACTACTGTAATGTTCTCTACATGGGGCTCCCCTTGAAAAGCACCCGGAGGCTTCAACTGGTTCAGAATGCGGCCACGCGGGTGGTTATGGGCGCAACTCGTTGTGCCCACGTGACACCCCTCCTGCGTGAGCTGCACTGGCTCCCAGTGGTCTTCCGGGTGTGGTTCAAGGTATTGGTTACCACCTTTAAAGCACTCCATGGCATTGGACCTGGGTACCTTCGAGACCGTCTTCTGCCACCAGTAGCCTCCCACTGGCCAGTCCGCTCCCACAGAGAGGGTCTCCTCAGGGTGCCATTGGCCAAATTATGTCGGCTGGCGACACCCAGGAGGAGGGCCTTCTCTGTGGGAGCCTCTGCCCTTTGGAATGAATTCCCCCCAGAAATTCGTAAAATCTCTGATCTCCGTGTATTTCGCTGTGCCCTCAAAACCATGTTGTTCCGCCAGGCTGGGCTATCAATATAAAGATTTTAATTGGTTTTAAATGGGATTTTAAATTCGGGGTTTTATAAATTGGGCCTATTATTTAATAATTTTAATTATTTTTAAATATTGTCTGTGTTTTTAATTAGGCTGTACACCGCCCTGAGTCCTTCAGGAGAAGGGCGGTATAGAAATAAAATAAAATAAAATAAAATAAAATAAAATAAAATAAAATAAAATAAAATAAAATAAAATAAAATAAAATAAAATAAAATAATAAAATAAAATAAAATAAAATAAAATAAAATAAAATAAAATAAAATAAAATAAAATAAAATAAAATAAAATAAAATAAAATTAAAAAAATAATAAAATAATAAAATAAAATAAAATAAAATAAAATAAAATAAAATAAAATAAAATAAAATAAAATAAAATAAAATAATAAAATAAAATAAAATAAAATAAAATAAAATAAAATAAAATAAAATAAAATAATAAAATAATAAAATTAAATAAATACATGTCTTTGGCTCAGGAGGAGGTGTGGACTCCATCTTATCCTCATTGCTAACCAATGGCAGCTGCTCCTGGTCTTCACCTGGAGCCTCCTGGCCAACTTGTTGTAGCTATGGCTTGCCTCACTCAGCCTGTTGTTCATCCGATCTACCCAGCTGAGGCTGCTGAGGCTCCCTGAGCCCCAGGCCTGACCAACACCTGGTTCGGCTCTTTTCTCTGCCAACTCAAACTCACCCTCCTCCTCTGAACTCACGTCTGGAGAAGGGTCCAGGGGCAGATCCATGACAGGCCATTATCATGTTTGCTGCTTTCTTCTGGATATTTACCTGTCTGTCAGTATTTTTCTGGATGTGGCATCCAGAATGGGATGCAATATTCCAGGTATAGTCTGAACAATGCATAAGCAATTGTTTCTCATGATCTTAACACTGTATTTCTGCTAATGCAACCCAGGACTGCATTTGGTTCTTTGACCGTTGTATCACACTTGGTCATGCTTAGTTTGTGATCCACCAAGAACCCCTGGAGAAGGGATGTCAAACTGGTGGCCTGTGAGCCATATGCGTCACACGCAGGCCACTCCCACCCCAGCTTCGCAAAGGGGAAAAATGTTGTGAAACTTCACATGACAGCAACGTGATGCTGTGAGTTTGACACCCGTGCCCTAGAGTTTTCTTTTTAATTAACTACTACAATCCCTTCTTTCATCCAATAGCCATGTCTTCATTTTTTTCCTACTCAGATGCAGGATTTCGCACCTGTTCCAGGGGTGGGTTCTACTTATCTTTACTACCAGTTCACATTGCGCCCGCGTGCTCTTCTGCGCATGCGCAGAAGCTTCTGCGCATGTCCAGATCACCTATGATGACATCCGGGTCAGTGGGCGGAGCCTTCCGCCAGTTTTACTACTGGTTCTTGTGAAGCAGTCCGAACTGGGGTCAACCCACCACTGACCTGTTCCCTGTTGAAAGTCATCAGGCTGATTTTTGCCTATCATCCCAGCTGGTTAAGATCCTCCTGAATCTTACCGTCTTTCCACAAAAATAAGACCCTGTCTTATACTTTTTTCGACCCTGAAATAAGCGCTTGACCTTATTTTCGGGGAGGTCTTATTATTTTGGGGCACGTGGAGCAAGATGGGGCTCCTCTTGCCGTCTGATTTCCAGCTCTGCCTTTAAAGAGCCTTGGTGGTGCAGCAGACTAAAGTGATGTTAAATAGCACCAGCTGCCTGCAATTACTGCAAGGTCAAATCTCACCAGGCTCAAGATTGACTCACACTTCCATCCTTTCAAGGTAGGTAAAATGAGGACCCGGTTTGTGGGGGCAATAAGCTGACTTTGTATAAAAAAGAACACCGCTTGGGGGGGCCCAAAAGCCCTACTAAGCAGGCATATACAAAAGTATGAAGGCTATTGCTTAACGCATTGTAAGCCGCCCTGAGTCTCCAGAGAAGGGCGGCATATAAATTGAACCAATAAATAAATAAATAAATAAATAAATAAATAAATATTTTTGGGGAGGGCTTATTTTTGGGGAAACAGGGTAGAACTGAAGAAGCTTCTTGGATGAGAAGCAAAATGTCTTCAAGCAAAAACACAGAAAGTCCAGTTGCCTTTTGAAAGTCACCTTTTGAAAAACCACCTTTGGAATAACCATGACCTGGATGACTCAGAATCTCCATAGATCTTCACTCAATGCTTTCAAAAGGCTCTGACGATTCTAGCTGAGTTGCCTGATCGGCAGAGACTTTTTTTCTTTTAAATGCCTCTGACGATCAGGCAACTCAGCTTGGATCATCAGAGGCATTTAAAAGAAAAAAAAAACCCTTTTTTTTCTTTTAAATACCTTTGAGGATCCCAGCTGAGCCGCGCAATCATCAGAGACTTTTTTAAAAAAACTTTTAAAAGCACTTTTTCGGCCGAAGAGGTTGTAGAAAAAGTGCTTTTAAAAGTAAAAAAAAAGCCTCTGATGATTGTGCGGCTCAGCTGGGCATGGGGTGGGGGTGGGGGCAGGGATTTTTGCTACCGGTTCTCCGAACCACTCGCTTCCATCACTACCGGATCGGGCGATCCAGTCCGAACCGGGAGCATTTCACCCCTGACTTCACAGTGCTTTACAGCCCTTTCTAAGCGGTTTACAGAGTCAGTATATTGCTCCCAACAATCTGGGTCCTCATTTTACCCACCTCGGAAGGATGGAAGGCTAAGTCAACTTTGAGCCTGGTGAGAATCAAACTGCCAAACTGCAGGCAGCCATCAATAGCATTAGAATCCACATTGATTTAAACCCAACCATTCTGTTGGCCGAAAAACTTTTCATCCACCTTTTCATCCCCCTATCCATGTGTTGTTAGCTGAAGACAAAAGTCAAGAGATCCTACAATAGGAGCAAGGCTTGATAGCAGTGAAGATGATTTTAAAGACTGGAAAAACGTAGTTTATGTAAATTGGGCGCCAAGCCAAAAAGGCAGGCTGCTGGGGAGGGGAGTGGGTGGGCAGGCCTTTATTAATTTATGAATCTGGTGCTAGAAAGCGTTGCATCTGGCTTCAATTTTTTAAAACCTTTTCATTCAAGTGTGCATATGCTCATGAAAATTGCATGGGGCTTGATAGCTTTGTGTTCTTGAATTCACCATTTTCCCAGCCTGCTTAGCTGCCCTTGACAGAAGCCTTTCTGATGGGGGAGCGGCTCTCTGATGAGCCATTGCAGACTGGATGGTCTGTCAGTGTCTATAATTTACATTAGAGTATAAAAATTTCCCTTTGTTCTTCATTATTACTGTCTTTTTTTTTTTAATGTGGGGAAGGACAGAACAAATTTGTCACAGATTCATAGTGGCTACCCCTAACTAATTTTAGCTCATCTTTTAAAAACAATGCAAGGTTGGATTTGATTAAAACTTGGAGGCCACCAAGAAGTTTCAAGTTTATAAGCTATATGGAGAAGTTGGAAAAATATCTGGAAAGAAGGCAATGGCAAGCCACTTCTGTATTATGGCTAGGAAAATTAGGTGGGTTTACTGGGTAGTCCTCAACATTCATTACATTGCAATTAAGCCCACAATTTCAGTCGTTAAGTCGGTTGTAAAGCAGGTCATCACAGGACTGCACCCAATTTTACAACCTTTGTTGTGGCAGTCATCAAGCCAATGCCACAGTCATTAAGCAAATGCTATAGTCATTAAGCAAACCCATTGATTGCTATGGGGTGTTTCCCCCCCCCCCCCCCCTAGAAACCGAAAGTAAATAGTTTCCAGAAAAAAATACTGGAAATTGCAGTTATTTAAGCATGGGATGCTGCAAGCAGTTGTAAATGTGGGCCAGTTGCCAAATGCCCAACATGCAGAGACATGACCATGGGATGGAACAAACGTCGGAACTTCAAATTTGGATTATAAGTAGCTTTTTCCAGATCTGTCATAACTTCAAATGGTCACTAAGCAACCCATCATAATCAAAAACTAACATTATCTTACAGCCTTTGACTGATCAAAAAAGCATCATTGATTAGCATGACAAACATGATTGGAGACCCTAAAATCTCCTAGTAGACAAGATGGATAAATTGAAAAAAAGATCCCAGAAGAAGTCAGTGATGGACATTATTTTTAGAAACAACCTATATTATTTTTTGCAGACAAAACCCAAGGTGATGAACATATCCAAGCACACCTTCCTCCTCCTATTTTCCCCACAATAACAACCCTGTGAGGTGGGTTGGGTTCTTAGAGAATGACTGACCCAAAGTCACCTGGCCACTAGAACTCTCAGTCATCCTGCTGATTGGCGCTAAATCACCCAATCAGCTTTCATGGCTAAGGTGCCACTAGAACTCTCAGTCATCCTGCTGATTGGCCCTAAGTCACCCAATCAGCTTTCATGGCTAAGGTGCCACTAGAACTCTCAGTCATCCTGCTGATTGGCCCTAAGTCACCCAATCAGCTTTTATGCCTAAGGTGCCACTAGAACTCTGTCATCCTGCTGATTGGCCCTAAGTCACCCAATCAGCATTCATAGCTAAGGTGCCACTAGAACTCTCAGTCTCCTGCTTTCTAGTCTGGTGCCTTAACCAGTAGACCAAACTGGTTCTCCACTCAAGGTAGACTCAGTGAGTGGGAAGCAGGAATAGAGGGAGGATGGTTCTCGGAAGGGTCTTTTCTGCTCTTTTTTCCAAATTCAACTGCATCTTTCCTGAATTTCAATCCAACAGTATTAATCACAACACCAATCCAATGTTGTATCACTCTACAAAACCCTAGTAAGACCACACCTGGAATACTGCAACCAATTTTGGTCACCATACTACAAAAAAGATGTTGAGACTTTGGAAAAAAATTCAGAGAAGAGTAACTAAGGTGATCAAAGACCTGGAGATGAAACCATATGAAGAGTGGCTGCAGGCTTTGGGTATGGCTAGTCTAGAAAAAAGAAGGATTAGGGGGCACATGATAGCAGTATTCCAATATTTGAGAGGCTGACACAAAGAGGAGGGGGTCAATTTATTTTTCAGAGCACCAGAAGGCAAGACAAGAAACAATGGTTAGAAACTAATCAAAGAAAGAAGCAATCTGAAATTAAGGAGAAACTTCCTAACAGTGAGAACAATTAACCAGTGGAAAAGATTGCCTTCAGAAATCGTGGGCGCTCCATCACTGGAGGTTTTTAAGAAGAGATTGGACAACCATTTGACTGAAATGGAATAAGTTCTCCTGCTTGAGCAGGGGGCTGGACTAGATGACCTCCAAGGCCCCATCCAGCTCCTATTCCATTCCATTCCATTCAATTCCATTCCATTCTATTCTATGTTGCTACGTGAAACATTTGTTAACTGAGTTGGCCCCATTTTACAACTTTTTCTTGACACCATTGTTAAGTGGATCATTGTATTTGTTAAGTTGGTAATATGGTTGTTAAGTGAATCTGGATTCCCCATTGATTTTGCTTGTCAGGAGGTCGCAAAAGCTCATCACATGACCACAGGACAATGCAACTGTCATAAATATGAACCACTTGCCAAGCATCTGAATTTTGATCATGTGACCATGGGAATGCTGTAAAGGTTGTATGTGTGAACAACCGTTATAAGTCACTATTTATCATTATTTATTTATGCTGTTGTAACTTTGAACGGTCAGTTAAATGAACTGTGGTAAATCAAGGACCACCTGTATAGGAACAATAGAAAGCACTCACATATAGCAATAGACTTATATACCACTTCCCAGTGCTTTTCAGCCCTCTCTCAACAGTTAACAGTCAGCATATCACCTCCAACAATCGGGGTCCTCATTTTACCAATCTCGGAAAGATGGAAGGCTGAGTCAACCTTGAGCCAGTCAGGATCGAATGGTTGGCGGTCGGCAGAGTTCATCTGCAATACTGCAATTCTAACCACTGTGCCACTATGGCTCTTATAGATTTATATATGATTATACATCTCTTATATAGATTTGTAAGATTCACGTTTTATTTTTACATCTTGGCTTTTCCAAAATAAAATATCTCCCCAATCCTTCTAAGGAAATATATATATATATATATAAAAGACCTGTCCAGCGTCCAGTGCTTCTGTGTCACTTTTGAGTCTGGGTCAATCTAATTGAGTATGATTTTAAAAAAAGAACCCACAACTGTGATAGAATTCTTTTTAATTGGTGATTTTATTTTCAGTCTCTGTTCAAGTAATTCCAAACATGGAAAACACCTACTGTACTTTTCGGCGTATAAGACACACTTCCCCATCCCCCCCCCAAAAGTGGGTGGAAATGTTGGTGCATCTTATACACCGAATACAGCCATTTCTGGCCTCCTGAAGCCCCACCCTGCGCGTCCCATTTTCACCAAAACGAGGCCCGTTTTTTGCAAAAAACGGGATGGGCAGAGGGTTTGGGAGGCCTGCAGAGTGCTCTTGGGGGCTGGGAAGGGCAAAAACGCAATGCCTGGGGGCTTTTTTCCCAAGCACGCGTTGTATTTTTGCCCTCCCCAGCCCCCAGGAGCACTCTGCAAGCCTCCCAAATCCTCTGCACACCCTGTTTTTCACAAAAACAAGACACACAGAGAGTTTGGGAGGCCTGCAGAGTGCTCCTGGGGGGCCGGGGAGGGCAAAAACCGGACACGCGGAGGTCAAAAACTATTTTTTTCTTGTTTTCCTCTTCAAAATTTTGGTGCATCTTATACTCCAGTGTGTCTTATAGTCCGAAAAATACAGTACTTCACACCTGCCCCATGCTGAGTCAATGGTTTTAAACAAACCATACACCCAAATCTCAAAATCACAATCTTTTCTAATCAGTCCATTCACCCATGCAGACTGATTGGTGTGTCAAGTGTAAATATTGAATTCATTAAAAAAAAATATTTTAGTTGCACTTTAATTCTAATTGTCTAGTTTGCTCTTCATAGAATAGTCTTTAAGTATAGACGAGGGAGAAAAATACCTCAGCAGCAAAAGACTCCATTCCCCCTCAGCTGCTGCTAGCTCTCATCTTCATCAAGCTCTGAGGTGAAATTAGACACTTTCCCCCTTCATATAAGATCATTTAACTGAAGTGCGAAACATGCATCTTGACATATGAAGAAAAATCTTTTTCTGAGGCCATGCTGTGCTATTCACAAACCACTGTTCTAAGCAAGAGGCTATCCAAGTTTTGTTTGAACAGGATTTATTCAACCATTTGGCAACTGAGATAACGGTTTTTGTGGGCTGGTCAAACTTTTTCAAAGTACGTGGTGTCTTTTTTTTTTCAAAGAAAGGGAGAACACTAGCTATTGCTTTGATTTACAACCATTCACCAACCTTGGAAGGATGGAAAACTGAATCAACCTCGAGCCAATCAGGATCAAACTTCAGACTGTTGGCAGAGTTTGCCCGCAATACTGCATTCTAACCACTGCGCCACCATGGCTCCTATGGGCTGCAAGTGGCCCATGGACTATCGGTTATGCACTCCTGGATTACCTTCTCAGTTGATACATCTTCCAATTGTCAGAATGCTGAAGCTTGCACATTTATTATAGTTTGCAAGTGCAATTGTACATAGATTCAGAAAGACAATTCAAATATATCACCTCCATAATGGAGGCACTAGATTTTTTCCAAAGTGATAAAACATTAATGGGTAGGTGGATAGAACATACAACACAGAATAATGGATGGATGGATGGATGGATGGATGGATGGATGGATGGATGGATGGATAGGGATGAGGACGAGAAGGAGGAAGCAGAAGAGGATGACTTGCAAATAGATTTCCATGTTGTAGTAACTTTTTTCTAAATCCAGTAAAATGTGTAAATATCATATGAATGTCCAAAAATATATTTATACTTTCCAATATTCATAGAGATAGGGTTGCAAGATCAAGGGATTAATGAAAGAAAATCTCCATTTCCTTCCATCATGAATGCTTTCTGATTTACAAAATAGAAGGTTAGGAGGTCCTTCCTAACAAGTGCAGTAAAAAGATTTCCATTAAATACATCAAATATTTGAAAGTGCTGAAGGAAATATTCATTGGTCCACTTACATAGTTATGAGTGCTGAATGCTAAGCGCAAACTCGCAGGAGTACCTGGTTATTTAATTAATTTATTTTCTTGCAATATACCAAATCATTATCTAACAAAACAATATGGGCTCATGCCCCAGGCTAAATAAAAACAATTTAAAAAATTAGTTAAAACTAACCAATCTTAACATATTGTACCAATACAGACAGTGTATTGGCTTTTAGTTTTAGTAACCAAGCTAACCTGTTGAATGAATCAAACCTTTATGTTAATTTGGATCTTCTCAGGTAAAGGTAAAGGTTCCCCTCGCACAAATGTGCTAGTCATTCCTGACTCTAAGGGGCAGTGCTCATCTCTTTTTCAAAGACAAAGAGCCAGCCCTGTCCGAAGACATCTCCATGGTCATGTGGCCGGCATGAATAAACGCCAAAGGCGCACGGAACGCTGTTACCTTCCCACCAAAGATGGTCCCTATTTTTCTACTTGCATTTTTTACGTGCTTTCGAACTGCTAGGTTGATAGAAGCTGGGACAAGTAACAGGAGCTCACCGCATTACACGGCACTAGGGATTCAAGCCTCTGAACTGCCGACCTTTCAATCAACAAGCTCAGCGTCTTAGCCACTGAGCCACCACGTCCCTGAGCCACCGCATCCCTAATACTTCTCAGATATTAATGCCTAATGAATTTTCTTGGGAATCATGATAATTCAATCATGCCAGATAGTAATGCCAAGAGGGAATCCATAATCCATCCCAATGCAGAGACAGACAGAAAGACAGATTCCCTGCCAAAGAATGAATGCACAAATGATCCTTGGGGAAGAAATGGATGGACCATTAAAGGAGGAGAAACAGCCATTCAGTTGTGGGAAAACAGAATATGTGAGAAAGAGACTCAAAATAATCCTACCTTGGTCCTGTTTTCTACAAAAGTGGGCCAGGAGAAACTCTGACAGGCTTTCAAGAATTTGTTATTAAAACCCCATCTTCATTTTAAAAGGTACTGGGCTGTGTTACAGGCTGATATTCTGAATTTTGCAAACTGACCGTTAAGTCTGCTGATGCCCATCAGCACTTCCTCAGTCTGTAGCTATTTATGATCATCTTATAAAACTTCTGTCTTTTGGGGGGTTTTTTTCCACTGAACAATCTGCCTCGGAGAGCCAGAAATTGCCCTGCAGTAAATGCCAATTTATTTTAAGGTCACAGCCATCTGAGTAGAAGCCCCAGGACCACATGTCCATGTTCGAAGCTGTCTGTTGTAGAAGGGGAGGGGGGAAAAACACCAGATATTTGTCTATTCCAGAGGTCTTTAAATGTGGCAGCTTGAAGTCTTATGGACTTCATCTCCCAGAATTCTCCAGCCAGCTATGCTGGCTAGAGAATTCTGGAAGTTGAAGTCCACAAGTCTTCAAGCTGCCAAGTTTGAAGACCTCTGGTCTAGTCTATATTCCAGATTTTCGACCACAGCCACATGAATGGGAATATAGAGGAGATAAAATAAACGTTGCTGATATTTCATCCCTCTCACATCAAAGCACCATTCCTTGATCCTAAGGCAGAAATTGTTCGGTCATCAAAATACAGATCCCTAAATTATTCGGCAGGAGTTCTTATAATAACACCTACAAAGTGAAAAGGATAAACAAAAATGGAGGGGGGAAATGCTATTTATTGAAACGTCGTCTGGAGCTTCGTGTCTACTTTGTTTATTAAAAGCCCAAAGGCTTTCAGAAATATCCATGGACTTTGTGCAACTAAGCAGGACGCCATGAAATTCATATTTTGCTGCTGTCACTGGAGCACTCATAAGTCATGCTTTGCCTACAGTGTCTATCTAGAGGCAGTCAACATCAGATCCAAGCCATTTCCAGGCCTAATAAAACAGAAGCATAGGCCATTTTTCTTGATCTATGTTGAGGGGTTTTTTTTCCCCTGTCAAGGGACTAGGGAAGGGGGTGGAAGAAATGTACTTAGTGATCTATTGAGGATTTGCATTTTGGGTCTGTCTATATCTATCTATCCAGGGGTGGGCTTCAAAAATTTTAGCAAGGAGTTCTCTGCCCTGTTGCTGGGTGGGAGTGGCTATGGTGGGTGTGGCCTAGTCGACCTCCTGCACCATGGCGGGGTGCCATTTTTGCCCTCTCCGGGTTCCGGAGGTTTTCCTCGAGCGTCTGGGAAGACGAAAATAGCCTCCACAGACTCTGGAGGCCTTCTGAAGAGCAGAAATGGGCGTGTTTCCAGCCTTCCTGAACTTCTGGTACGCCCGTTTTTCACCCTCCTCGAGTCTCCATGCGTGCCCTGCACTTACCTGCATTCAAAATGGGCTGCGTGGGGACTCCTGGAAGGGACGGGGTGGGGTGGGTGGGGCCAGTCAGGAGTAGGATTTGGGGGTTCTCCGCACTGCACAGAATCTTAGCTAGCGGTTCTCCCAAACCCCTGCGAACCCTCAGCAGCCCATCCTTCTATCTGTCTGTCTGTCTGTCTGTCTGTCTGTCTGCCTATCTATCTATCTATCTATCTATCTATCTATCATCTATCTATCTATCTTCTGTCATTTATCATCTGTCTACCTGTCTGTCCATCCATCCATCTTCTATCTTACTGATTAATTAATATAGTATAATATTGTTTCCTATACTCAAGCGTCTGAAACAGTTTACAATAAAATCAGCAATAAACAGAGCCAGTCTTGCCTATTTCTTGACTGGTAAGCCCTACTCACTATCAGTCATGCCTTCGGATCTCCCATCTGGACTACTGTAATGTGTTCTATGTGGGACTGGCCTTGAAGAGCATTTGAAAGCTTCAATTGGTATAAATACAGCTGCACTAGTAATAGGTTACTTGGCACGTGTGTTGCCACTACTCCATGGCCTGCATTGGTTGCCAGTGTGCTTCTGTGTGTAATTAAAAATGCTGGTTTTCACCATTAAAGCCCTTTATGGCTTGGGACTGAATTACCTGAAGGACACCTTCTCCCACCTGTTTCTATCTAACCAGTTTGGTTCAGCAGGATGGACATGCTCCAGGTCCTATGAGCCAAGAAACTGTCAGGTAGTGGGGGCTAAGAAGTGTGCCTTTTCTGCCCCATCACCTGCCCTATGGAAAATCTTCCTCTTGAATTCAGGGTAGTCCCAACCCTGCTGGCCTTTCATAAGACCCTAAAGACACATCTCTGTGCCCAGGCCTGGAACTCTGAGTGAGTGAAGAATGTCCTTTCCTAGTTGTGCCTGTGATATCTTGGCCTGTGACCATTCACTGTGATATCTTCCTTGACTAATGTGTATATTAATTTTACATGTAAATTTGTTTTTAATTCGTTTTAAGATGGCTCACCATTCAGAATCACATGCTGTCTTTGTGCCCTAAAGCAGAATTTGAACTCTTAGTTTCTAGCTTGGGAGCTTAACCACTACAATGAACTGGCTGGCTGTAAAACTTTATGTATTAAAACCAAAAATTTTAAAAATGGAAATGGAAAATAGCCAGAAAAGTGCACACAGATCCATACCATGCACAAGTGGAATGCAAAACTAGCTTCGTGATCCAGAAGGTTCGTACATCTTAATGAGAGATTATAATTTGGAGAAAAAAAATGCCTTCTCCCTAAATTTTAGAATCTGATTGTTGTGTCGGTGCGCTACCATAGCGATGGAGATGCCTGCACATGATTGGTTGAGACGTGGTTGTTTGAGCGCGGGAGTTTATTCACAATTCTATTGGTTAATGCTGTTCTGACAGCCACATATAAAAGAGCTGTCAGACAGAGTTAGAGTTCAGTGTTTGCTTGCTGTTGGTTCCAATAAAGAGTTGGTTACATCTATTCAGTGTCGCCTCAGTTAATCCCCTCGATCCAGATACAACACTGATGGGTGTTTATTTTCCCAAATCTGATAGGTGTCTTTCCCACTCCATTGCAATTCTTGTTCACTGAAGTCGATAGTCCGGGGTGTCAAACTCTATTTTATTGTGAGCCGCATCAGGGTTGTGTTTGACCTGGGGCGGGCGTGGCCAGGGTGGGCACGGCCAGCTCGACATCACTTGTGTTGGGGGAGGCTGTGGTGGCCCAAGCACTCTGCCAGAGAAAACAGGCTTCCGAGCTCCATTTTTGACTGCAACGGCCTCCTGCAACCCTTTGCCAGTGAAAATGGAGCTCGCCAGGGCCACACATGGCCCCCCCAAGCTCCATTTTCATTGGCAGAGGCACCATGGGCAAATCCTTTGCTGTTTCAGGGTGGCCCCACAGGCGAGATTTAAGCACCACATGGGCTGGATCAGTGGTGGGATTGAAATAATTTAACAACTGGTTCTCTGCCCTAATGACTGGCTGAGTGGGCATGGCCATGGTGGGCATGGTGAGGGGGTGTGACAGGCAGCACTCGGTCTCCTGCCACCCCCTTGGGAACAAAAACGGGCCATGGGGGGCAGTGCCCTGTTTTGGGCCTAGTAAGCCTCCCTCAGCCTCCTAGGAGTGAAAATGGGGCACGGGGGGCTGCACCGCTCCCCCCTGTGCCCCATTTTGGGCCTAGGAGGCCTTCCTGCACTTAACTGGGAGCCAAAATGGGGCACATGGGGACTCCTCTAAGGGGCAAGGGGGCCAGCCAGCCATTTCACTACCATCACCTGAACCATCACGAACTGGCTGAATCCCACCACTGGACTGGACCCAGCCCCCAGGCCTTGAGTTTGACACCCCTGCTATAGTCAGATGGTTGCCTTCTGACTCTCTCATTCTCCCAATCTTCAGCTTTAGCAGCGGCAGATCAACCAAAGAAGAAGAAACAGGATCTGCTACTAATAGAACAAACACAATATTGGTACGTGGAGGAAAAGTGGAGAAATTGTATTCTGTTTTTCTTTTGCTTTTTCATATACAGCTCTATTGTTAAGTGGCATTTGCACTTTCGTTCAGAGATCTAAGTGTCATTGTGCAAAGGAGAATTTGTCCCCCTTGTTCCCCTCTGCCTTCCATTCTTCAAGTTGTAATAAGGAACTGCTGTGCTCGGCTTGACATTCAATTATGCCTGATAAATTTCAAAAGTTGTTCTGAGCTCATTTTTAAACTTAATCAGATCTGGCATCACCAGCTGGCATGACAGGTAAAATCTAATGCCTACTGTAGCTCTCCACTTGTTTTATTATTTTTAAATTTTGTTTTTGTTCTTCAGTACCCAGCATTTTGCAGAAATGTGCCAAGAGACATAGCTTGGAGACTTCATTTAATTTCATTGTTTCTAGGCCAGTGAAAAACGGTTGTAGTGCTACTACTAATTAACCTATCACTTCTCTTATAATTGCTACAATTCTTTCCAATAACAACTATTATGGTAATTGCTAGAGAGGTCCTGCCCCTACAGCCTCTTGTAAGTGGATGGGATATCACTGCAAGGATGCTGAGGCTCTCCAGAGACCTTCTTCTCCAATTTGGTACCAATCTTAAAGTGTGATGTATATAAGACACCAAGAAAAAAAGATCTGTTGTAGTTGCCATAGGATGCAAGAATCAAATCCAAGCAGAAGTTTCTCAAGACTTGATCAATTATTTATTTATTTGTTTGTTTATTTTATTTTATTTATTTGTCAAATACGTATAAAATAACAGATATAAGTATAAACATGATTATGAATACAGGATAAGGATACGAATAAATGAAGACAGTAGGATAGGCACGGGAGGCACGTTGGTGCACTTTTTTTTTTTTTAATTTGATTTATATGCTGCCCTTCTCTGGAGACTCAGGGCGGCTTACAATGCATTAAGCAACTTATGCATGCCCCTTACTCTTAGGAATGGGGTGAGGTCCACAATAAACAGTTACAAACCTCTTAGGAATGGGGTGAGTAGACAGTCTAAGATTAAAATTTTGGGGATTTGTGGAAGTAACCACAGAGTCAGGTAGTGCATTCCAGACATTGACCACTCTGTTGCTGAAGTCGTATTTTCTGCAATCTAGTTTGGAGCGATTTACCTTAAGTTTGATTCTATTGTGTGCTCATTTATTATTGTGGTTGATCTCTTTTATTCATTAAACATTAAACCCAAGTCAACTGAACATTTTAAAATGTGTCACAAATACGATTGACTGGTACTAATGGTTGATATGGGTTGCTGCCAGCATCCTAGGTATCAACCAAGTGTCTTCTTAAAATATATGATGTTCTGAGTAACGCAGTTTTTTGCAGTTCCGCTGGTGTTATTGCAGGAAGCTGCAATTTTTTGATGTGTTTTGTAAAATTCTTGGACATGGTACCAAGTGCCCCCATGACAATGGGTATCATGGTTACATGTTTCATCCATAGTCATGTAGTTTCGATGGCCAAGTCGTGATATTTTGTGATTTTTTTTCCAGTTCTTTTTCTTCGACTCTGTTGTCCCCTGACACAGCTGTATCAATAAACTATATGTTTCGGCCCTCAACAACGATGATATGTGGCGTGTTATGTTCCAAATGACGATCCGTCTGTATTCGAAAGTCCCACAAGATCTTCACTGTCTCATTTTCGATAACTTTTTCCACTTTATTATTTATTTTTATTTATTTTTATTTATTTATTTATTATGATTTATTATGAGTATGATTGATATTATTGATCAAGTGGCCTTGATCAATGGTAGAACTCTGAGGATCTGGGCCTGTGATTATAACACTCAGAATACTGAAAAATCAATAAAAAGATTAATCTATGTGTGGGCAAGATGAATTAATTGTGTAAATAAATTGGAGTTATATTTATAAATCCAGGGGAATGTCCTTCTGTCTACAGCAGTGGTGGGAAACCATGGCCTTGTATGACTTGTGGACTTCCACTCCCAGAATTCCTCAGCCAGCCATGCTTGTGGACTTCCACTCCCAGAATTCATGCTGGGGAAGGAATTCTGGGAGTGGAAGTCCACAAGTCATATAAGGGCCATGGTTCCCCACCCCTGGTCTAGAGGAACCAAAAAATGTGAATTTATGAAGAGTGTTTATTAAATATTTTACTTAGAACACTCCTTTCTCTCTCTCTCTAGGTTATTTCAGTCTAGCCCAGCCTTTTTCAACCCTGTCCTCACATTGTTTTGGACCAGGTTCTGCTTTCTATATTTGTTCTCTGGATTTTATTCAGATATGTTGACCTGCATATTTCCATTCTAAATAATGGCATCTAACCTCAATGCTACAGCAGTGGAAGCAATAGAAATACCTCAAATGACTAATAAGGGAAACTACTTCTGTTTTGTTTTTTTTAAAAAAAAGTGACCCATTTGTAATTCAGCCAATATCAGCAAGTCTTTGAGACTTTTTTTCCCCAACAATATTTCAGTCACAAAAGCAATAGCATACAACATTACACAAAGCCACTGTCTCTGACAAAAGAAAATCAACATTAGCTATTGCACCACTGGGAAATTTTCAGCAGGATTAATGCAACATTTTGGGTTTCAACCTAAAAATATGCATCAGAACTTGAAGGGATGAGAAAGGGATTTTTTTTGCAAGCCAGTGTTTAGGAATTTAATCCAAAACATTGTAGTACTCTACTCTATTCTGTGAAGCCCCTGAGTCTGCTCCTGGTTATTCTCTCTGTAGGGAGAAATTTGTTCAGTTCACATAATAATTTTGCCCCTTCCATTTCACAGGCTTATATGCAATCCAAAATGCAATTATCTGCTGAAATCGACACTTTCCTGAATGTTGCCATGCAGTTCACAACTGGAAAAAATAATCTCAAAAAGCGATCTATTGGAAAATATGTATTATAAACCCAAATGTGTGTTATGGGAAAAATTGCATAAATATTCATGCCGCTTAAAAAAAATAGAGAAAGAAATGGGACACAATATATTTAAAACTGGCAAAGCAAGAAACAAAATAAAGTCAAGCTTCACGACTTCAAATATCCCCCAATCTGTGAAACATTTTAATTTTATTTAAAAAATAACTTGAAGCCATGCTGAGAAACAGAAAAAGGGAGAAACTGGAATTATGCATGGATTTTGTTTTTGTTTTTTCCAGTATCAAAAAAAAATGATAATACTCAGCCAGCTACAATTAAGTTATCAGCTTTTTAGCTGGAGAAAGTATGGAAGCCAGCAATATGTTAACTCAAAACTAGCTTGCCTAAAACCAGTAATAACTTATGATAGCAACACTTCCTTAGGTAATCAGAAATTGGCTCAGAAATTCCATCAATTTTACACCCAACAATTCAGTGTAAAATACCATTCTTGCATTCTCCAATTCCATCCTGGGAATCTCTTTTTTTTCCTAAAAGACTAGAAAACCAGGAGAATGGTTTGTTGTTATAACACTGGGAACTAACATCCAGATGCTACTAAATGCAAAAAAAGAACCTAGAAAATTAAGACATTAATGCCATCTTGTGATTGTCCAGATTTTGAACAATTTAGACTTGTTAAACCAAAGCTCAATTAATCCAAGCCAATGCAATGCAAAGCTTGATTAACAAGAGCACTAGCACTAGCACTTAGACTTATATACTGCTTTACAGTGCTTTACAGCCTTCTCTAAGCAGTTTACAGAGTCAGCCTATTCCCCACAACAATCTGGGTCCTCATTTTACCCACCTGAAGGATGGAAGGCTAAGTCAACCTTAAACCTGGTGAGATTTGAACTGCCAAATTGCAGGCAGCCGGCAGGCAGCAGAAGTAGCATGCAGTACTGCAGTCTCACCACTGCGCCACTATGGCTCAATTAGCCTAAACCTGGCTCATTTTGAAAAAAGCTAAGCAGGATCAGACTTGATTAATACATGGATTGGACACCACCAGGAAATAGACAGGAAAACTGATAAAACTGGGATGTTGTAAAGTCATTAGGAACTTAATTTGACAAGTTTTCATCTTTTCCTTCTAAATCTACAGTTCAGCAAGTGAATTATCATTTCATGGAGTTGTAACAAGTTCCATGTTGTAGCATTTTATGTAGTTATGGTTAAAATATATATTTACTTTACTTTGTTAAAAGCTAAGAAGACTTGGAAAGGAGAAAGTTGATTTTTCCATGATTGATTACTTGCAAGGTTACAAACTCTGGAACAGAATAACAGAGTTGGTAAGGACCTTGGAGGTCTTCTAGTCCAACCCCCTGCTCAGGTAAGAAACTCTATACCACATCAAACAAACGGTTGTCTAATCTCTTTTTAAAAGCATCCACAATTTCTGGAGACAAGTCATTCCACTGATTTTAATTGTTCTGTCAGGGAATTTCTCCTTAGTTCTAGGTTGCTTCTCTTCTTGATTAGTTTTCCTCCATTGCTTCTTGTCCTGCCTTCAATACTTTGGAGAATAGCTTGACTCCCTCTTCTTTGTGGCAGCCTCTTAGTATTGGAACACTGCTATCATGTCATCCCTAGTCCTTCTTTTCATTAAACTAGCTCATATTGTAGATCTTGATTCTATATTTAAGTGATTGACCACTAGGACTCCAAGATCCCTATCACGATTACTACTATTGAGCCAGGTACCACCTATATCTGTGATGGCGAACCTATGGCACGCATGCCACAGGTGTCACACGGAGCCCTCTCTGCAGGCACACCAGCTGTCACCCCAGCCCAGCTCCAACGCGCATGCATTGGAGGTGGGGGCACATGTGTGGGGAGTGCTCACATTGCATTTTGGGGGTTCCCCCATGTCCTATTTTGTGCCTGGAAGGCCTCCTGCACCAAACTGGAAGCAAAAACGGGGCATGGGGGGGTACGCACGGGCGGTGCACACGGGCAGGACACATACATTGGGGGGGGGGTGTTTGTGCATGTGCATGTTTTGGGCACTTGGTACCAAAAAGGTTAACCATCACTGACCTATACTATACCTGTGCATTTGGTTTTTCTTGCCTAAATGCAGAACCTTACTTTTTTCACCACTGAATTTCATTTTGTTAGATAAGGCCTGTCTGTCAAGTCTGTCAATATCCTGATGTATCTTAAGCCTATTTTCTGGAGTATTGGCTATTCCTGCCAACTTGATGTCATGTGCAAATTTTGTTTGAAATTTTTTGAACCAAGTTGGCAGTCTACCATAGTTCACTGTGATCTTCATGAAATTATCATTTTTACCACTGAGACCCAATGCAGTGAATAAATTAATTCTAAATGCACATATTTAATTAGGGATAAATTCCATGAAACACATTGGGATTGACATCAGCATAGTAATAATTTGTTCCATAGGAGTTTAATAGAAATAGAGCTTAACGGAGTTTAATAGTTTAATAGTTCAGTTTAATAGAACAAGTGGCCTGCAGGCTTACAAATGGATCCTCTTATTATTGCAATATTGCTGCAAAAATCAATTCATTTTGTGTCTCTGCTTTTTCAATCTGCCTGTATCAAGACACCCAGGATCAGATTCACATTCCAGTTTTCTTCCTTCTTTTCTTGTGACCTTCAGTTATTAAAAGGATCATCACAGCAAGTCCTTTTAGCTGCTAAGTTATACAAAAGATTAGGGAAAAGGTCATTTCCTCACTCTGAGCAATGAATGGGAAATAGTTTGTAATATGAATATGAGACAGATTGGCGGTGTGACTGCAGCTGGAGTATCAGACAGGTCTAAATATACGAGTTAAATAACTATAGCCAAAATTACCAAACGAAGTTTGGTAGATCTATGCTCGGAATCTTCCATCATACGACATCATAAAGTGACCGCCCGATACTGAATAAATTGTAAAGCACTGCACTGTAATATCAGAATTTCATTAAAATACCCTTTATTTTTAAAGTTGTTGGTCTTTGTTCTGTCCCAGCTCCGGATTCCCGAGGATATTGACACATACCAACGGTCCTTATCAAATTTATTAAGTAGCAAGAATAAACCAAAGTCCGGCAAAGGTTGGCAACCAGCCCAGAAAACAAGATATGATAAGACTTTTCCAAAAATGCTCTGATAATAATTACAAGTTGTTTCTAGCAAGAAATTACTTACTGTGTGCGACTTAAATAGGCTAAGGGAGTGGCCAATTATCCTCAAGCCTTACTCTTGAGGAGACCTCCTCCTCCTGAGTAGCCACTCCTGCCTTTTGGCAGCCCTGCGTGCTCGAGCATTGAGGAGAGGCTCCTCCACTTTGCTCTCTCCACTTGAAGGAACCTCTGGAGGTTCTGAAGGCCCTGGATGAGTCTCTGCCTCTGGCACCACATCCTCTTCAGCCTCCTTGCTGTCCGACGCGAGCGCGGCTGCTCAGGCTGCTGGCGCAACCCCACACCAGCCTCCTCCTCGTCAGGATCAGCCATGATCCGCGCAGGCCACTGGCTGGCCCAACAGTCTTCTTTTCTTTTTTTCATCAAATTAAATGAGTAGAAGGATATAGGATGCATATGCTGCCTATAAAAGATTAATGGAGATTATTACTCCATTATAAAGAACCATGGTGGCACAGTGGTTAGAATGCAGTAGTGCAGGCTAGCTCACTGCTGACTGCCAGGAGTTTGATCCCAACTGGCTCAGGGTTGACTCAGCCTTCCATCCTTCTGAGATGGTTAAAATGAGGCCCCAGATTGTTGGGGGCAATATGTTGACTCTGTAAATCATTTAGAGAGTGCTGTAAAGCACTATGAAGCAGTATATAAGTCTACGTGCTATTGCTAGTGATAATGGAGGTTGAAAATGCTAGGGTTTCACTAAATCTAATGGTGATAGCACTGTTGAACTCTTGTGTGTTCAAGCTAGCTGAGGGTTGAATGTACATAAGGAAGGCTGTTTACCCACTTTCACGGGAAAACATAGAGAATTTGGACACTTTGATGATGCTAACTAGTGTCAATCTTCATTAACTGATCCTGAAAATATGAATGACTTGCACCGATATATCACTTAATTGGTGTGTAACATCTACAGGAATACCAGAATTGGTATCCTTCCTGTTTTATGTATTAATTTTTATTTAATTTATGTCTGTTGCCTTTTCATTCCCAAAGGCACTCAAAATGGCTAATAAAGATTGACACTGTCTGTTGGTTACATATCCTTCAGCATCACTTATAAATTAAGCCAGTTTTCTCAACTGTGCTGATGGAATTATGAGCCAATGGGGACATATCTTCATGGTGAATGGCAATGCCCAATTAGTTATTTTTGTCAAGTTCTTCGAATGAATCAGGAAATCTCTCAGCAATCTTTGACAGTGAATTGTGCTAGGAAATTTTCAATATAGAAAAAGATTCAATATAGAAACAAACATAGAAACAGATGTTATTCCTTTATACAGACATAGGGGTTCCTGCTTGAGCAGAGGGTTGGACTAGAAGACCTCCAACTCTGTTATTCTGCTATTCTGATGTACAGTAGGTACAATTTTGAAAGATTAAGATCAGGCTCCAAAAACCAAGACAGACACATGGTGATTCTTTCAAACAGGTTTCTATATTGTTTTACATCTATAGATAGAATCTTGCTAAACTAAAGCAATCTATTACCTATGGTACATCAAGCATAAACTTTGAGAACTATTAGAGAGGGACTGCCTTCACTCTCTTTCTCCCACACAAGCTATCTAAACTTAGTTGCCTCTTATTGATCTAGAAACACACCTGCTCCCTTCTGGAAATCCAGCTCACTGCTTTCCATCAAAATTTTCCATTTACACTCAACTACAAAGACCATTTGCATCATGGGCCAGGAGCAACAATGGCTGAAAATGTAGGGGAGAACAATGGGAGTCAGGGTGATGTAAATGTCAAGGTTCCAAGTAACACCCCCAACAGAAGAAGACTCCGAGGCTTGAGTTTCCTCAAAGTTCCATTTTATTAGAAATGTCCTATTGGCACATCTGGGAAAACCCGAATCTGAAAGCTTCCAGGTTTTCCCCACCCAAAGGAAAGTCTAAGTCCCTGCCCAGTACCCACATGTCCATCACATGATCCAAACAAAGCACCATCCCATCTGGAGATGCCTCCCAGTTCCAGCCTTCCAGGTGCAGGGCAAGATGTCCTTGACTTTTTGAGAAAGTAATGTTATTATGACTATATATCACCCTGGCTCCCTACAATCCCCCCTACCAGTTTCCCACAGTAGGAAATGTGGCAGGCCTGAAGGCCCAACGAAAAAGATGGCTTCTAGGCCTGACAGTAAGTCATGTTGCAAAAACATGATACAAGCCCTGCCCCTTTTCTTCATACACGGCAAATTCATATGCACTTCCAAAACAGATTAAGCCTGTGGATGCCATTCCCCAGAAAGGAGCACTTTAAATATCCTACTGAATGTCCATTTACACCTCCTTTCTCCTTATTCCCTCAACAGGATCCATCATTTATTTACAGTAGCATGTGATGTCGCAGCTACTAAATACTCAGAGGGGTTTTATCAAATATGCATCACTGTCTCAAAGGTGACATGACTCTTGAATTAACAGCATTTCATAAATTATTACAAAGTAAGGTTAGACATGATTTTCAGAGGGTTGATGTTCCTCATAACCTCTAAGAAGAAATATGGATTTTAAAGTATGTGCTTAACAGGAGGCTAATACAGGAAGGAGGGGGCCCTTCCTCCTTCCTTCCTTCCTTCCTTCCTTCCTTCCTTCCTTCCTTCCTTCCTTCCTTCCTTGACTGATTGATTAATTGATTGATTGATTGATGGTGTTACATTAGCCCGGAGACTACAATGCTAATAAAGAGTAATAGTTTGGCTGCATAAGACTGCTATCCTTGCTTGGTTCACTCACACATGCTTTCCAAGGTGCATCACAGGGTGTGAGCTAGCTCCATTCCAGAAAGAAAGACCAGTGGATTTCCTGCAACATCATCTGGGATCCTCTCCCTCCACTGAAGCCACCTCACAAACAGGCATTGCAACTGGGAAGGTCCAGTGCCAGCAGGATTCTAACCATCTGCACAAAGCACCAGCTCATCTCTCCACCAAAGTGGTATCTATTTATCTACTTGCATATAACATGCTTTCAAACAGCTAGATGGGCAGAAGCTGAGGTAAGTGATGGGAGCTTACCCCACCATGCAATGCTGGGATTCAAACCACTGGAGCAAAAACCATCTCCAGCATCATTAAGCCACTCTACCACCATACTAATGACAGAGCAGTGGATTTAGAATGAACAACAGTATTCTCCATCCTGAACGGGAAGATGGCAGATCTGAGCCTCATTTCAGTAAGTGCACAAGTGACAAATCCTTGCAATAAAGTAAGATTTGGGGGTCTCCCACTGTGACTGATTTACATGAATTCAGTATAGTTCAGCTCTCAGCTCTTTTGCACTATGCTCATGGTGGAAAATACTTTCCCCAACTTTGAGTAAATGAAAGTGGTTGGTTGGATTGTTCGGTTGCTTTGGGAACAAAACCAATATTTCCCTTTTCTCCCTGAAGGACAAGGGAGGGTAATAGCTGAAAATAAAAAGTTAGGCCAGCCTAAGGACTAATAACAAGCTGAAGGCACTCTAGAAGATTCCTAAAAAAACAAAATCTTTCTATAATAATTATTTTTTAAAAAAAAATAATAGTCACTTGATGCTATAGCAATAGCATTTAGATTTATATACCACTTCACAGTGCTGTACAGCCCTCTCTAAGCGTTTTACAGAGTCAGCATATTGCCCCCCAACAATCTGAGTTCTCATTTTACCAACCTCAAAAGGATGGAAGGCTGAATCAACCTTGAGCTGGTCAGGATCGAATTCCTGGCAGTAGGCAGAGTTAGCCTGCAATACTGCATTCAAACCACTGCACCACCATGGTTCTTATCAACAATAAGTTCTTGTTGATGGACCAGAATATATCCGACATCATCACAGAAGTTCCAATTTGTGCATCTCTGCTTGCCCTTAATATTAGGGTTTTTTAAATAAAATTAAATCCTTCAATTTAAGATCCATGTATTACTTCCTATATACAGCTTGGGAAAAAAAACAGTGTCAGTGCTCTCAGACATCCAGCACTGAGGATTTCAATGACTATGCGTCATAAACTTGAAATGTGATTCCAAGTAGACCAGCATGTGGAAGGCACATAACAAAATTCACAAGGGGTGTGGCAGAGGTTTCATTACCATCATAATGTACAAATATTGTGAGACGAAAGCAGGGGGAGCAAGCAGGAGTCATAGGAAATATTCAATAGAGTCATTTCTGTAGAAGAAGAACAGGCAGCGCTGGGTGGGAACAGAGTTAAGTGCATCATCAGCTTAAAATCATTATGGTGCCACAAATGGTGCAAGTCTAATCTCTCTTGAATTCCATGGACCCTCATCTGGTGCCAATTTAGTACTGAATTTCAGTTGACTACATTCTTGAGTAATAATTCTTTGAAGTGCAACTAAATGTATGGTCCTGATCTTTGCGCCTGACAATTTTACTCCTTTATATACCAAAATTGTTTTGTTTCCTCTTTTTTGTGTGTGTGTTCTCCCACCACCCCCAATTTCTGGGTTTTGAGCAGTTGAGTTAATTTCATTTTCCAGTTATCATGATCTCATTTCATGTTTTGTTGTTGTGTCTTTGTCAGCCTCAGAGGAGGATCCAGTCTGTCTTCCTATGCCAAATTGCTGTGTTACATTTTTGTGCATTTTTCTCATCAAATGCTCTAAGCTGTGACATTTGCCAAGCACACTCAGACCTAATGAACAAAGGGTCCCTATTTTCATAAGCAGATAAATGGCAGGGTGGCAGTGACAGCCTCTGATTCCTTCTAATTGCTTTACATTTCAGATGGCAACATTTTCAGTCTTAGACCATTTCACACATATCAACAAGACGCCACTACATGGCCCAGACCAGGTTATTTACAGGACTGTCTACCTCCAGTTGACAGGTGTACAAGGTGTCCTGTACCACACCTTGTTCCAGATTGTACATCTTCCAGGTGCCTTCTCTACCATTTGGCTGGACCCAGGAACTGTCCTTTTTCTGTGGCAGTGACCACCCTCTGGAATAATTTCCCCTGAAAATTTAATTGGCCCCAATTCTGCTAGCCTTCATAAGGTATTAAACACCTGTTTTTCCTGTATTTCTTTTTTTCTTCCTTTTTTGCTCAACTTGGGGGATGATATGACAATCATTTGACAGTTGGGTTGTATGCTTGCAATTTTTATTATTATAATGATTGGTGTCCCAAAGGTGTTTTTTCAAGAGGCAACTGGACTTTCTGGTTTTTCTTTGAAGATGTTTCGTTTCTCATCCAAGAAGCTTCTTCGGCTCCTCTTCAGAGTCGAAGAAGTTTCTTGGAGAGAAGTGAAACATCTTCAAAGAAAAACCAGAAAGTCCAGTTGCCTCTTGAAAAAGCACCTTTGGGACAACCGTGACCTGGATGACGTATATGATGTACTGTATATAGAGAATCTCTATATACATTATAGTTGGTGACATAGTCAGCCAGATATTAAATTGGATTTGGCATTTTTATCCACTTATTGAGTCCTTCCTAAGGACTTGGGATAGGCAAGTGCTGTTGTTTGATGGTATTAAATGTATCATTGGAGGACGTAAGCTGTTCCCAGTAAAGCTGGCTTTTGCAATTGACTAGCAGCAATTTTGTCAGTGCCAATGGTGCTCCAGATGTCAATTATTAATATTGATTATTTCTTTTTTAATATCTCATTATCCATTATCAGCCTCTGGGGAGTGGACAGCAATATAAAAAGGTTACATCAACAAACAATGAAGTTATAAAAGATATAACTGAGATAACTGAGGAAAGATAAAATAGCAGTCTTCAAATATCCGGTTATTTGATGTGGGAATAAATTTATTCACTGTTGCACCAGAGGGCAGAACCAGAACCTGTGGGTTAAAACTGCGAGGAGGTTGAGGCCAGAAGGGACTTTTTGATAATTATGATTTAGTAGCCAGTAGAAAAGAGTGCCACATGAAGGTCTGTAAACAGAATTTCTTCTCAAAGAAGCTGAATGGTCATCTGCTAAGGATATTTTAATGCACAGGGGGTCGACTACTTCAAAGATATCTTCCAACCCTATCATTCTATGTATTTCTATTTCCAGGAGTTCATGTCAGGCTGTGGTTTTTTTCAGCTGCAACATTTTGTTCTTAATATTGTTTTCATGAAGTGTTTTGGACATCAGCTTCCATAATGTACATGATAACTAGGGGCAGTGAGAGTTGATGTATTGGATCCAGAGGAGAGCATCAAGTTAGAGATGGCTGAGAGGTCCTGTGCATAACAACACAAATGCAATTACTTTCTTAAATTGCTGTAAAATTACCCGAAAAGGAATGTGTTAATTCAAGTGGCTTAGAATAGAGGAAAATAAAATTAAGGGAACAATCTTAAAATTGCTTAATTTGACAAATTGTAAGGTAACTTGCTCAGTGTACAAATCACATCAGTATATATACTGCACACAGCAAATCAAATCAGATGACCATCCAGACTTTATTTAAACACCTCCAGCAAAAAAGAGTCCACTACCTCCTGAGACAGACTGTTCCACTTGAACAATCCTGATCATTAGGACATTTTTCTGATGTCTCACCAAACTCTGCATCCTTGTGATTAAAGCTATCGCTCCAGACTAATGCTGAAGAATTCTTCCATTGCCTCGATCTATGCTTCTTGTCCTTAGTAACTTTAAGATGTAGAGACTTCAGCTCCCCAAATCCCCTGGCCAACCACATTTTAAAGCTGTCAAGGTTGAGAAACCCTGGTTTAGATCAGAGGTTCTCAGTTTTGACAACTTTAACATATGTAGACTTCAACTCTCAGAATTTCCCAGCCAGCCCTGCTGGCAGGGGAATTCTGAGAGTTGAAGTCCACACATCCTAATATTGCCTAGATTGGGAACCCCTGGTCTAGATAATAGCTCCTCAAGAGGTTTTTCATATAGACTTAGACTTTAGATTTAGAATAACTTTATTGTCATTTTCAGTGTACACTAATCGGCATACGTTAAAATGAAATTTTGTTGCATGCACCTATCAAAGGCTCACCACTTCCACCCTACTAGGGAGATGCTGTCTACACCCTCTTTCTCTCACACCATAACATCTGGACTGAGTTGCCGCTAATTCCTCTGGAATGCACACCCTCCCTCCTCAGTACATTTCATCACATGATTATTCTTAAAACAAACAAACTGGTTTCAAGGTGGGAATAGGAGGTACATTCGCTCAGTAACAGATCTTCTATTCCTTTAGACTTAGAATAACTTTATTGTCACTTTGAATGTACGCTAATCGGCATACATTAAAATGAAATTTCATTGCATACAGCTCTCAAAGAGTCATCACCTCCAATATATACTACATAAACATGACAGAATAAATAAATACAAAATTATGCATATACCCTCATATATTGTATGACACAGAGAAACAACACAGTCTAGTTCGGGTGTATACATGTACAAGGCGAGAAAAACGAATCTTGCGAGCTTACCAGATGGATGGCATAGGGAACAAAGCTGTTACAGAATCTGGTAGTCCTGCTAGAAATACTTCGAAACCTCCTCCCAGAGGGGAGCAACAGAAACAGACCGTCTCTAACAATGCTTTGAGCTCTAAGCCAGTGGTGGGTTGCCCCCAGTTCGGACCGGTTCACAAGAACCAGTAGTAAAATCAGCAGGAGGCTCTGCCCACTGCCCTGGATGTCGTTATAGGCGATCTGCACATGTGCAGAAGCTTGGCGCACACAATCCCGTTGCGAACCGGTAGTAAAGGTAAGCAGAACCCACCCTTGTTCTAAGCACATCACGCTTAAAAGCAGTATCCTGAATAACAGGAAGCGAGCTTCCTATAATCTTCTCGGCTGCCCTTACCACTCTCTGTATGGACTTTCTGTCTGAGGCACTGCTACCACCAAACCAAACAGTAATGCAGTTTGTTAAAATGCTCTGTTGTGCCTCTATCAAAAGTAGCCAGGACAGAAGAAGAAATATGTGCTCCCCTCATCCAATGCAGGAAATGCTAATGCTGGTTTGCACACTTCACTAAGAATGATGTGTGGAAAGACCATTCAGATTGTTTGTTATCTGCACCTCCAGATACTTAATACTGTCAACCACCTCTACAGCTGCATCCTTGATACTGAGTGGAGTATGACTATGCTGGCTCCTTCTAAAATCTACAGTGATCTCCTTCGTTTTATTAACATTTAGAACCAGGTTACTTTTATTGCACCAGAGCCTTCACCTCTTCCCTATAAGCATCTTCACTGTCATCCTGGATAAGATCTCAACCTTTTCTTTTCCAAGATAAACATATCATAAGAGCCGCGGTGGCGCAGTGGTTAGAATGCGGTATATAAGTCTAAGTGCTATTGCTATTGCTATCATATACCTCTAAACCAGGGGTGTCAAACTCAAGGCCAGATTTGGCCCACAGGGTGCTTAGATTTGGCCCGTGGGTCTGCCCTGGAAACAGCGAAGGACCAGCCTGTGGTGCCTCTGCCAGTGAAAATGGTGGTCAGGAGGGGCGTGCACGGCCCTCCCAGGCTCCATTTTTGCTGGCAGAGGGCTGGAAGAAGCTGTCACAGCCGAAAACGGAGCCTGGGAGGGTTGTGTGAAGCCCTCACAAGCTCCGTTTTCGCTGGCAGAGGGCTAGCAAAACAAACACGAGCAACAGTGGCATTTGATCATGAGTGATGTTGAACTGGCCATGCCCACTCTGGCCATGCCCCACTGTCCCCCCAGGTCAAACATAACCCTGATGTGGCCCTCAATGAAATTGAGTTTGACACCCCTGTTTCCAAGTCCCTTATTAACTTGGTTGCTTTCCCAGACTTGTCCCTGTTCATGAGTATCTTCCCTAAAATGCAATATCCTGAACTTGATGCAATTTTTGTAGAGATGGTTTCATTAACACAGAACAGAGATGAGCAAATGGGTTGATTTTGACGTTATACATTTGTTGATTTTCATATTATACATTTATTGATAAGGTTCTACAAGTACATTCGCTTTTTTTTTGTAGTTGCCTTATAGGAAATAGTTGAATTCCATATTCCTATTAAAATATATTTCTACATTATCAACTTTATCAAGAAAATCCCAGGGATAATGTTAAAAAAAAAAAAAGAAAGAAAGAAATGGATTTTGGCCCCATTGAAAATCTAATATATATATTTTCTCACTCTACAGAAATTCCCAACTTGAATACCATCCACTGTTCATGGCAGCTTCCAAGCAGGCTCTCTGTATGATGCTGCCTAAAACAGTTAAGCTTCCGTGGTAAAAATCTATTAATTATTTATTTGGAAGGATTCAAAGTTGCGTAGATGGGGCACTTGAGACTGTTAGCAAACTATTCATAATGAATTTATGAAGGCAGGCAGGCAGGCAGGCATCATTCTACATAAAAGAATGATAAACCCACTCATAACTCTTGCCTTGTGTGCTCAAGAACATTTCTCTACTTCCCCCCCACCATCAACATTTTCCATCCTAATGAGCCTTGGTGGCGCAGCAGACTAAAGCACTGTTAAGTAACACCAGCTGCCTGCAATTACTGCAAGTTCAAATCTCACCAGGCTCAAGGTTGACTCAGCCTTCCATCCTTTCGAGGTAGGTAAAATGAGGACCCGGATTGTGGGGGCAATAAACTGACTTTGTATAAAAAAGAACACCGCTTGGGAGGTGCCAAAAGCCCTACTAAGCAGATATATACAAAAGTATGAAGGCTATTGCTTAACGCATTGTAAGCCGCCCTGAGTCTCTGGAGAAGGGCGGCATATAAATCGAACCAATAAATAAATAAATAATGAGCATCATTGGAAATAAGCCGCTTAAAATATGTGTCAGATACCCAGACAAATCTGCATATACTGAACCATATTTCTGCCCTATGTTATCTTGGGCAAAGCAATAAACACTATAGTTGTTTTGTTTATTTTGTGAATTTAGGCATCACATTGCCTATAGGCAACAACAACAATAAAAAGGCAGCTTGCACTGACCATGATCTATTCCATCATCTCATTCCACCAATTCCAGACATTAACCACATATCAAGCAGAGAGAACATTATCTATTGGAAGTGCGCTGTTTCCTGATCTCATGAAATATTAGACTGCTAGCAATAACCCGTGCTTCCTCTCCCAGTGTTAATCAGAACTAAATCAACTGAGAAGACACCTTGATTTAATTCAAAAACAATGAAAAATGATTTGATTCTTTTAAACATTGCTTTCATTAATCATTTATAAGTGGTTCCATGCAATTGTGTCTGTCTGTCTGTCTGTCTGTCTGTCTGTTGCCTATCTATCTATCATATACTCAACATGAGTATGCTTGGTTTAAACTGGACATTGGTTGTGATCATGGCTAGTCTGACCACTAGCCAGAGAATGTTGCTTATGGCAAAGATCTGAAACTGAAAATCTAGCCTAAGCCAATCTCATTAAAATATCATATATAAATGCATTATGCTTGACTGGGTCATTGAATTAATTCATTTTCTCAGATTGCACAATTCATTGGCCCACAAATGAACCAAACTGGTTGGGTTTGCACAACATGCACAAACATACAAATCCTACTCAAGATTAAAGTGCCCTTCTCTTAGCCCAGGGGTGTCAAAATCAAGGCCCTTGGGCCGGATCCAGTCTGCGGGGTGTTTAGATCTGGCCCACAGGGCCACCTTGGAAACAGTGAAGGACCGGTCCATGGTGCCTCTGCCAGTAAAAACAGAGCTTGAGAGGGCCATGCACGGCTGTCCCGAGCTCCGTTTTCACTGGCAGAGAGTTGCAGGAGGCTATTGCAGCCGAAAATGGAGCTTGGGAGCCCGTTTTCACTGGCAGAACACTCGTGCCACCACAGGTGCCCCCAGCAAGAATAATGTTGAGCTGGCCACACCCACCGCATCCACGCCCACCCTAGCCCCTTGAGGTCAAACACAACCCTGATGTGGACCTCAATGAAATCAAGTTTGACCCCTCTGTCTTAGCCTGTCCTGCAAATATATTTGCTATGTTTTTACTTAACCCCCCCCCCCCAATTTTTATTAAGGGGGTCACTTGTCAAAGAAAATCCATTTGGAATCTTGTTGGCCTACTATAAGATATGTACCTCTCTTGGTACATAGAGAACTACTAGTCTATTTTATTGGCTTGTTTTATATCAATATTGTTCTTCCCCAAAGAGCTGAGAATGGTTTACTAGAGAACAATAAATATATTCTTAAATAAAGACCATCACAATGAACCAACAATGCTTAAAATCAACAAAAAATAAAATAAAATAAAAGATAGTTCTGTTGGTGGAACAGCAAAAACGAAGGCCATAAAACAGTCTCTGAAGACAGTCTGGTTTTGGAACAGTAATTGTTCTACACATGCCTGATTTAAAAGGCTTTTTTTCACTTATTTACTAAGAGTAGGAAATTTGGGAGGGAAAATAAGCTAAACATCTTATTCTCCACTTATACAACTCTTGTATTCCTGGTTACTACTGAACTAAGGATTTCCAGATGGGGTCAATTCAAGATTGTGACCGCAACTATGTAATTGAAGCTGCCATCTTAGCTTTGTTGAGTACCCATGGTAAGACAGTGGTTAGAGTGCAGTACTGCAGGCTTCTTCTGCGGATCACCGCCTGCCAGCAGTTTGGCAGATCGAATCTCACCAGGCTCAAGGTTGACTCTACCTTCCATCCTTCTGAGGTCGGTAAAATGAGGACCCAGATTGTTGGGGGCAATAGGCTAACTCTGTAAACTGCTTAGAGAGGGCTGGAAAGCACTGTGAAGCGGTATATAAGTCTACGTGCTATTGCTACCCTCCCCCTTGAGAATTCCCCTATCCTGAGTTGACCCCATTAACAGTATTATGAGTAGGATAAGAGGGAACTCCTACAGGTCTTCAGAACTCTGAGAAGTTATAGAAAGTATAGAAAGCCACAGGATGATACCAGAAAGATCTAATGATCATCCAGATTTTTGCAGCCTACATCTGTTAGTACTAGATAAAAAAAGGGCTGTATGGCAGGCTTCACCATACTTTTAACTAACATTTTCAGTCTAGCGTTCCCTATTGAGATTTGTCTTAAATTTTTCAGGCATCCGTATAGAAGTACATGCCTTTTTTTTTTTTTTGCCTAATTTAATTTTCCTGTTTCTCTCCCCAACCTGTATATTCTGACCTAGGCTTCCTGAGTCAGTAAAACACACGAGTAGTCCCAAAAACCTCCTTTATTGCAACAGCTGTGAATTCTGTTCATTCACAGATGAGTCCCAAATAGTTGTAAAGAGTCCTTCAGGATAAGGCTGATTATCACCCACCTTTATCTCCCTTGACACACCACCAAAGATCTAATTGGCAAAGCCACACGGAGTCCAGAATCAAACAGAGCTTCAGACCTTAAACTGAACAGAATCAACAACGTTGCTTCCTGCAAAGGCCCACGTGCTTTGCTGCTCTTTTAAGTCTTATGGGAGGAGCCAATCATCTCCAAGCCCTACTCCCAAGTCGTCCCTTTTCTTTTAACTGTTCTTGCCACGTGGCAGCTCTGCGCATGCACACACCGGGAACAGGCTTCCCCTGTTCCTCTGCCTCGCTGAGCTCCGACTCTGGAGGCTCCGGAGGCAGCACGTACCTCCCAGATGGCCCTTTCTCTGCCTCTGACGCAAAGCCCTCGTCCGAGCCTTCCCCAGACTCCAGGACTGGCCCATGTTCCTCCACAACCTCCTCACTGTCCAACTCTGCTGCCAGCTCCACAGGCTGCCGGCAGACCACAACACTGTATTCCTAGAACATCTAAGCCGATGAAAATCTATGAAGGTGTCAAAAGTACGCATATTCTTTGGTGCTAGATTGGTTGATCTTGGAATTGCCTATTATAGACACTGATTTTCTTCATATAACCCAATACGATTAACATGGTGTATTTATTTAGAAGTTTTTTTCATTGAACTCTAGATCATAAAAATGAGCCTAAACAAAGAAGCAGGAAGTTTCTTGAAGAAAAATTCAGATTAACTAGAAACACGTAAATTAATTTGAGGAATAATCTAAAGCCTGAGGGGCCCTTGGTGCTCTCTGAGGTTGGTTGTTTACTTGTAGATGTTTCATTACCCAAACTAGGTAACATCATCAGTGCTGGCAATGATACCTAGTTGGGGTAATGAAACATCTGCAAGAAAACAACCAACCTCAGAGAGCACCAAGGACTCCTTATTTCAACCCTGAAGTACAAATACTCTCCTTTATTGGAATCTGATATCTTTAACCTTATATTATATCTAACCTTATATTATACATCCTTTACATTGCTACACATTGGATTTTTAAAACTTACCTAATGTTCAGATAGCTCTGTGCATATGTCTTTAATAGACTTGGTTGGAGTTGGGTGACATCAAAATTATATTAATAATAATAACTGCCCAGACTGACTACAAGCAACAGCATGACAAAGTAGCAACAATGGTGCATTGGAATTATCTGCAAGAAATATCATTTGCTTACATCCTGCAACAATACCTTTAACACCGTGAAATAACATTTGCCTATTCCAGGTGCTTTGGAAGGATGGATAAAAATGTCAAATCCAGTCTAAACATCTGGCTAACAATGCGACCAACCATAGAAATAAAGAACGTGCCAGCCAGACCAGTCCTTCCCCCTCCAATCCAGCCATTGGCAATATTTTTCCTCACCATAGTGATGGTTTTATTTTCACTCATGGCAATGATACAATGGCCAGCTGGTACATTCATTGAACACATTGTTTTAATGCCTCTTGGACTGTAATTCATCGTGACAAACACTTCATCGATCCTTTGCATTCAGCAAAATAACTCTACCATGGGGACATTTTTCTTTCGCATCCTAAACAAAACCACCAGCTCTGCCATCCAACCCTTCTCCCGCCAACAGTTTATAATAGTCTGAGGATATGGAACTGGGTCTTCTCTACTGTGGTGCTTTCTTTTTTGAGCATAGCAGATGTAATAATGGGAATTTTTAGGATAATAGCAATAGCATTTAGACATATATACCACTTCACAGGGCTTTTACAGCCCTTTCTAAACAGTTTACAGAGTCAGCCTATTGCCCCCAACAATCTGGGTCCTCATTTTACCAACCTCGGAAGGATGGAAGGCTGAGTCAACCTTGAGCCTGGTGAGATTCGAACTGCCAAATTGCAAGCAGGCAGAACTAAACTGCAGTACCGCATTCTAACCACTGTGCCATCGCGGCGCATAATCATATACTATACTTACTCAGTTGAAGTAAATTGACCCAATCTGGGATTCTTCTGGTGTGGCAGAACTGTGAATTCCAAAACTAACTATAAGACATACTAGCTAGAAATTCTGGGAGCTGCAACACCAACCTTCAGGTAATCCTCAATTTACAACCACAATTCAGCCCAAAATATCCATAGCTAAGTGAGGCAGTGGTTAAGTGAGTTCTGCCGCATTTTACGACCTTTTCTGCCACGGTTGTTAAGTGAATCTGGCTTCCCCATTTGACTTTGCTTGTCAGAAGGTCACAAAAGGGGATCATGTGATCCCAGGATAGGGCAACCATCATAAAATACATGCCAGTTGCCAAGTGTCTGAATTTTGATCACGTAACCATGCTGCAATGGTCATTAAGTGTGAAACACAACCATAAATCACTTTTTTCAGTGATGTTTTAACCTCAAATGGTCACTAAACAAATGGTTGTAAATCGAGGACTACCTGTATCCGGAACCGTAGTGAAGGCTAGATTTTGCATTGTAACCCTAACATTCAGTAATACTGTTCTCAGCTGTTAACATATTTTATGCAGACACGGATTAAATACTACCAGTACCGCTAGGTAATTTTAATCCAGTCACTTTTTCTCAACCCAATCTACCTAGCACAGTGATGGCTAACCATTTTGTCATCGCATGCCAGGAGAGGGGGGCAGGGGAGGGTCGCGCACGCATATGCCCACGCACATGTGTGCGCAACCCCCTCCCCCCCGCTCCTGGCACATGATGGCCTGGTAGGCCTGTTTTTCTTTCTTACCTGGTTCCACATCCTCTCTGTGTATCTGGGAATGGCAAAAACAGCCTTTCCCACTCCCTTGGAGGCCCTACAGAGGTTGAAAGGGCCCATTTCCCAACTCCCAGTGGGACAGGAAGTGACATTTTTTGCTGACCCCAGCCTCCAGAACCTCTCTAGGAGTCTGTAGGAGCCTCTCTAGGAGTCTCTCGAGGCTGGGGACATGAAAAAACATCACTTCCTGTCCCACCGGGAGTGGGGAAATGGCCCCTTTCAGCCTCCATAGGGCCTCCAAGGGAGTGGGAAAGGCTGTTTTCGCCATTCCCAGATACACAGAGAGGATCTGGAGCCAGGTAAGAAAGAAAAGCGGGCCTTCCCCACCCCACCCCCAGGCCCTCCAGAGGCAGGAAACAGCCTGTTTCCCTATGTCACAAGTAAATGCCTTATTCTTTATTATGTAAATAGTACATGACCAGGATATCAGGGGTTTAACTTACTCTTCACTACTTAATATATTCATACTTAACCACTCCTATATCTAGCTCCACCCCTTGTATATATAAGGAGCTGTATGCTTTCCTTCTGTGCTTCTATCTGTGAATATTCAGTGTATATAGAATGCCTTCTGTAAATAAACAGTGCTTTATTTGAATATCTAATTCTTAATCTACTTATTGAGTCTGATCCTGAAAATACCGTAACAACATGGTAGCAGAGGATGGTTAGATTGACTCAATAAAACTTTAAATATGTCTGAGAGAGAAAACTCCAGAAACAAAAGAGAAAGACCCAACACCAGGGCATACAGTAAAGAAATGGAAGCAGATCAACAAAAGATCGATAAACCCACGACTATGACACCAAAAGAAACTGAAGACTACACTACAGATAACGAGGAAATAATTGATGGAATGGATGAATAAAAAGAGAACGAGTTGAAAGGCAGCCCCCTCGGATCGGAGATACTGAAACTGCTGAAACTCAACGCGAAATTCCAAAACGTAATAAAGAACAGCGGAACAGCGAAAAAAAGGAGTATCGTAACAGATGATCCCAAAAATCCAAAAATGGTGAGCGAATCATCTACAGAAAAAGGAATAATGAAAAGAAAGACCAACGGTCCCGCTCAAAATTTTGAATGGCAGCCATCTTGTTTTCAACCGATCACAAAAAAGAGCGAAGCAGAGTCAATCAGAGTACATCATTCAAAATCTTTGGCGCGAAAGGATTCACATAATATAAAAAAGAAAAAAGAAAAACTTCGCTTTTCAGAAAATTCTGATACAGACTCAGAAGAAATACCTATCGAATTAAAAGTCAAATCAGGTATAAGAACTCTTTTTACAACATTCGGTCCAGGACTGAAAATTACAAAAGAATCGACAAAAGATGGCAATCGAGAAACAGGGAGAGAACAAGCAAGAAAGCAAACGTCTCGGAGTCTGCCCGCTTCTCCTCAATCAACGAGAGCACCGACACCTGAGCCCAGAGAACCTTGCGGATGCCACCCCACGCTGCAGATGATGTCAGAGGACAGCGGGACGGGAGTCATCGCAGCGGAAAGACACGAGCTTCTGCCGCCGCCTGGACACCGAAGATCGAGCCAGAGACTGAATCATCGGAAGAGGAGCGCTGCGAGGGAGCTGCAGCGACGAGAACCTCTCCCGACAGCTTCAGGAGCGAAATGAACAACGCGCATGAGCAAGACTACACAGACAACTTCGGGGGACATGAAGAACAGAGAGAACCATTCAGAATCATCGCAAGCATACCCACGCCATTTTGTAACTTTCAACATTTGCAAGACCACGGACTGCCTCCAGTTGTAAGTAATGAATCCAACAATATTGGGAATTTGCCCAATGACTTCCCAAAACTGAGAATAGATGGCATTAATTTGCAAGAATGGTGTCAGCAGCTCCAGGTTGTCTTTCTAAAAGAAAACTTATTATTTTTTATCACTAATCCCCCAAAAAGACCTTGGACTCTAAAATTAGACTGTCTGCACCATAGGGCATTTTTCTTATTAATTTCCAGTATATCTCCTGCCATGTACCACAGTATTAAGCAAAATCTAACTGTATCAGAAATTATTCAATGCATGTTTAAATTGTTTCACAGTGAAAGTGTAGCCACTACAACAAGAATGTCTAAAGATTTCTTCTCAGCTAGGATAAAGCCAGGGGTTACCATAAGTGAACATTTAATATCCTTAAACAAAATTAGAACAGAACTGCATTTAAGGGGGGAAATAATTTCAGATCAAACAATGAAGAGTGTTATCATTAACTCACTAGACCCATCGTGGGATAACTATATATCTCATTTAGACACAATCAATTTAGGATATTTATCCATAGAAAGTCTATCTAACAAGCTAATATCTGAAGATAATTCAAGGAGAAGTCGTTGTAACAATCACATGGAACATAAACAATATAAGAGGGTAGTTTCTCAAGAAAGATATCATGAACCAATAGGATGCCACAGCTGTGGATCCAAAGAACATAATAGGAGAGACTGTCCAAAACTCCTCAGAAATAGAAAAAATCCTGACTACAGAAATAGGTATCAAAACAGACAGTCATCAATTGATAGACATAGATATAGAAGTCCACCCATCTATAGGGAACATAGAGGGGGCAGGGATAACTCAAAAGATAGAAAGTCTGGTTCACTGAATGGGTTAAACAAACATGACAGCACTAACATACAACAGACAGAGGACAATGATTGGCTTATCGATTCTGGAGCAACCAACCACACTACAAATAATAAAAATATACTATCTTCATTTGTAGAGGATAAATTCGTAATTAAGGTAGCTAATCAAGAGAAGGTTCAAGTCATAGGTAGAGGAAATATAACCTTACCTGGCCTAGGAAAAATAGAGGGGGTATTGTTAATACCTGAAATACCTCATAACATACTTAGTGCAATAAAACTAAGCATAGATTCTGGCATAAATATTGTGTTCTCGAAAGGAAAAGCAATATTAGAGAAAAACAGAACAAACATAGGTACTGTGATTATTAAAGGAGGTCTACCTTATCTAATGACAAAAGAAAAATGGTTACACAACATTGATTCCAACATGGAAGATAACAATAACATAGACAACGAAAGCAGTAGCAATAGTGACAATGAGGAACATGAGATTACCCATAATCACAAAGACACACCCAACAACAAAATACCTAATATTGGTAAACCAATTCATGATGAGTGTGCTCATGTCTTACATAGGAAATTAGGACATGCCAGTTTTCCTGTAGTTCAAAAGATGACTGAACATGCTGAAGGTGTTAAAATAAAAAATTGTAAAAACTATTTGGAATGCTCAGTATGTAAATCTACAAAACTCAAAACTAGCCCCAAACCCAAAAAGTCAACAAGATCAACCAACAAAATTTTTGATTTGGTACACATGGACCTAGTTGGTCCATTAACACCATCAATCACATATAGAAAACGTTATTTCCTAACCATTGTGGATGACTATAGTCGTTATGGCTTTGTCTATACACTAAAGCACAAAGATGAAACTTTTCAGAAATTTAAGGAGTTTTACAAACGTACAGAAACACAACATAATATTAGAATAAAACAAATTATGACAGATAGGGGATGTGAATTCATGTCAAAAGAATTCTCCCAATGGCTTAAAGACAAAGGGATGTTGCATTACACATCTAGCCCTTTCTCTGCATTCCAAAATGGAGTGGCAGAGAGAAAGAACTCGACATTACAAACCATGATTAGATGCACATTAAAAGATGCTGGCTTAGGAAAACAATTCTGGTCAGAAGCGTTACAATATTCCAATTATACACAAAATAGAACTTGGTCCAGCATTGTTAACAAGACACCATATGAAATGATGTATAATAGGAAACCCAAAATAGCTCATATGCACATATTTGGAGTCACTGCAGATGTACACATACCTAAGCAATTAAGACGTAAAGGTAAGAACGTATCTAGGAGACTCAGGTTCATGGGTTACGAAACAGGCACAAAAGGGTACAGATTTATCAATAATAATAACAGATTGAGGCTTCCGGTTTGCTGCTGGCCGCCGCCAGACGTTCCTCTGGGATCGTCAGCTCCCTCTGCCTGTATAGAGCCGCCGTTACAGCGGATGGCGGCTCGAAAAAACTCCGTTTCCAAGAGGAAACGGAGAGAGAGCCGGCAGGGGTGGGTAGAACTCTCCGCAGAGTCCCAAAAGTTTTTTTTTTAACTTTTGGGACGGAGCGGATGAGAAGCCCCATATCCCCTGCCGCTGCTCCGGGCTTTGGGAGACCTCTGCCTATGCAGAGCCAGGCGTCAAGAGCAAGCCTGTGAATCTAAAAGAATAATTAAAGAAATGAAGAACTGGACCCTTAATACTGAACCGCAAGTATCTCACCCTTTCAAAAACTATTTAAAAGAAAAGAGCAGAGGAAAAGAGGGAAAAAGAGCCTTCTAAAATGGCGTCTGCTGTGGCTGGAGAAGGGCTAAAAGGGAAAGTCCTTCCGTTTCTCATTATTACAATGTAGCGGAATAAATATCATTGGCTACATTTCTAGAGAAAACCTCGCTCCTGTGCTGCTCAGAAGTTTTTTTTAATGAGGGAAAGTCTTTTTGTTTTCTATTTCTTCTCTTATTTTTGCTAAATCTTGTCTGTGTGGGAAATGGCATCAGGACTTATACAGCTGGACAAACAGGGGGGGGAATTTCCCCCCTTAAGAAATTGCGCCAACAAATTTCAACTCTCCAGCGTCAGAAACCCGATTTTAATATATTAGAATTTATCCTTGAAGAGATTGTAAGAAGGGATGAGATTGTGAATCAGCAACTTGAAAAATTTAAGCAGGAAATTAAAGAAATTGGTGAATTGGTGAAATCAGAGTCTGACTTCTTGAATAAAAAGATTTCAAAAGCTGCTAATGGTTTATCAGGCTTTCTGATTCGGGTGGAGGCAAAGACTGAATTATTAGAGACTAAAATGAAGGAAATCGAGGAGAATTTGGATGACATGACTCAAAAAATTAAAAAGGATTTGATAAACATTCAGGATAATAGCTTGGAAGACAAATCTAAAATGGAGACTGACCAAAAGATTGGTAATGAGGAAAATGTACAACAGAGGATTGAAAGAGAAGTTTTAATGACTCAATATAATTTTACAGAATATGCAATTAGACTGAGAGGTCTGCAGGAAAATAATAGAGATGATTTAAGGAAAGTATCTTCTGAAATTCTGGCTGGGATCTTAAAGGTTCAACCTGATGAAGTGTATTGCAGGATTGATAGAACTTATAGAATAAACTCCTGGTGGGCAAAGCAAAGGCAATTGCCTAGAGATGTGGTGATCTATTTTACAGATAAAGAAATTAGGAATAATATTGTGCAGAACTCTTTTAATTCCAATTTGCAATTTCATGGAAGAAAGATTTGGATTTTCAAGGAGCTCCCGCCCAAGATGTTAATGGAGAGGAAGAAATTTGGCTTTTTAGTGACTGAATTAAAAAAAAGAAATATCCTATTCCCAGTTGGTTTAATATTGAGATATCAAGGCGTAAGATATCAATTGCACACTGTTGAAAAAGCGGAAGATTTTTATCAAAAAATTCTAAAAATGAATTTAACACCTTTAGGCATAATACAGGATAAGCAAAAGGAGTTGGAAATAAAAGGAAAACATCAAATTACAGAGGCTGTGATGGATAAATTGTCTTTGGACTCCTTGGAGACCCCAGCTGGACTGTTTATAAATAAGAGAGTAGTGTCATCCGAACCCAAGGTGATGAATCATCAAGTCACAGACAAGTGCGCAAATCAATCAGTTGATATACAAGTGATGGAGAAGAAAGATGAGATGATAAAATTAACCCAACAAGAACAATCCACAAAGCAGAATGAAAATCAACCAGCAGATATACAATTGGTAGGCAAGAAAAGAGGATGGAAATTCAACCCGAAAAAGAAAAAGAAAAGAAACAGATCTTATAGAAACAGCAATTTCTAAACTAAGCAACAGTGAAGCCAGGCGCTTTAAAAAATGAATGAATATTAGAAAAGATAGTGGTGGCGAACAATTGTCTGATACTATCCTGAGGATTGTGGCAGATCTCTGCAAGGCCATGATTTTGGGATGTGGAAAGAGCCTCACTTTGTTGGATTTGAATCATCTAATTTTTTCTTATTTACCTTTTTTTTCTCTTGGAAATATATTATAACTACTTTGAGTTATAAGGCAGGAGAGTTTTGCCGGGGCATGCAGAAGATCTGGATGTTACTCAGTAGGATGATGGGAATTAACAATCCTGATGAATACCACAACTATAACCATACGGATATATTCATAATTATAATGTCACTCGGGTGGTTGTTTTTACTTTTATACAGGTGTGAGGATATCTACTACTGATGGGGGCAGAAGATGACTGAAGATTTTGAACAAACTGTTGCACCAGCATGTTATTTTACCCTATTATGGGTGATGGATTTAACAATCTAGTGGAAAGACATCAAAGAAGATATTATATGGATCATAAACTTAAAGTTATTGTCTTTTCTCTTTTTACATAATGAAATGCATATATAGATATGTGTATATCTTAGTAAAGTGGGCAGTTGATTATATTTAGAATTGTACTGCATGATTTTGTAGGAATTGAAGGGTTGAAATAGGTTAGTTTACTGATTGTTATAAAATGGGATGCATATATAGATATGTGTATATTTTAGTAAAGTGGGTAGTGGATTATATTTAGAATTGTATTGTCTGATTTCAAGTCATATATTTAGAGGAGTGGAGGAAGTGGACAGAATTGAATAAATTTGGTCGCAGGGAGAAGGCCGATTTAAAATGTTATATTAATATATATAAAAGATTAAAGGTTAATTTGTAATAATACTCAATAAGTTTAGGAGAGGAGAAAAAGGGCAGATTACCGTAAAAATGGGAGTTATAAGATTAACAAGTTAAGGGTCAGTATTCCGAGAAGGGATTAAGGGAAAGGGAAGATATTATGTATGTAACTAGTTATGAAATAGCCTATTGTTGTGAAGAAGTCACAGGGGGGGTTGGGTGGAAAGGGTGGGTTAGGGAAGAGGGGGGGGGAAAGGGGGAAAAACTTGTATTTGAAAACTTTTTCAATAAAAAAAAAATAAAATAATAATAATAACAGATTTATAGTATCCAGAACGGCTGTATTCCATGAACAGGCCAACTGATCTAAAATACATCTTAATGAAATTTTCCCAAACAACTATACAAACACTAAACACCAAGAGGAAAGAACTGGAGAAGAATACAATCACAACATACATGAAAACAAAAACAGAACATGGACAAACAGTCAATACAAAATAAAGACAGATTCATTAACAAAAAAGGAAGCTAGGTATTTACATGACAATGATAGTAAACCAAAAAGAACAATCAGGAATAACAGAAACCAAATACCAAACAAATACAAAGATTATATAATGTATACGGATGGAGAAACATCAACACCAAACACATACGAGGAAGTGCTAAAACTTCCCCCTGAAGAAAAGGAAAAGTGGGAATCAGCCATGACTAAAGAGATGGATAGTTTGCAGAAATTAAATGTATTCACACCTACACATGCACCTAAAGATAAAACTGTTATTGGTACTAGGTGGATATATAAAATCAAAAACTTAGAAGGAGGCAACACCTTATACAAAGCTAGACTAGTTGCTCAAGGTTATGCACAAAAATATCCCGAGGATTACACGGATACATACTCTCCCACAGTAAGAACTGAGAGTGTTAAAACTGCACTGGTCATAGCATCAGCACTTAACCTTGATGTATTCCAATACGACATACAGACTGCATATCTACATGCAAAATTAGATAAAGAGATATATGTAAGAGCGCCTCACAGTCAATATACGAACAAAAATGAAACATGGTTACTAAATAAAAGTTTATATGGGTTGAAACAATCTGGCAAAAGATGGTATGAATGTTTAGTCAAAGTGCTCAAAACTATGAATTTTAATGCCACTACTGCTGATAACTGTTTCTTTGTTAAAAAAGAGGATGACTCTTTAGAATTCGTGTTAATTTATGTGGATGATATTTTGTATATAGGTAAACACAAAGAGAAGAGAGATACATTTGTAACGAAACTAAATGAACATTTCTCTTTGAAGTCATTAGGTAAGGTAAATAAGTATCTTGGAGTTCAAATTAGTAAAACAAAAAGGGGATTCAAACTTTCTCAAAGAGATAAGATTATAGAACTTCTGAACAAATGTAACTTAAATAATGCTAAGCCATGTGACACTCCCATGCAAACTGATTTCTTGAGAAACACAGATGAGTCATCCCCTGAATTTAAAGATAATACACTTTACAGATCAGTCATCGGTTCCCTTCTATATATTTCCAATTGGACTAGACCTGATATTGCTTTGCCTCTCAACTTGTTGTCTAGGCACATCAGCAAACCATTATTATATCATTGGGAAGCTGTCAAGAGAATATTAAGATATTTAAAGAATAGTTTAGACTTCTGTTTATTATTGGAACCTAATAATGTCAAAGAGCCCATCCTCACGTGTTATGCCGATGCGGATTGGGCTGGTGATACCACATGTAGAAAAAGCACATCTGGCTATATATTTTTCCTTAACGATTGTCCAGTTTACTGGTACACTGGTAAACAAGATTTAGTAGCCACCTCAACGACTGAGGCAGAATATGTTTGTTTGTCTAAAGCCTCAAATAACCTGGTATGGTTTAATGACTTATTGTCAAACACTTGGAAGAAACCTTCATTACCATTTATCATACACGAAGATAACAAGGCTGCTATTGAAATATCTAGATCTGATGCTATTGGACAAAGGTCCAGACATATAGATATAAAATTCAAACATGTGAGGCAGTTATCTCAGGATGGATTTATTAAAGCAGTTCATTGCGAAACATCAGAGCAAATAGCTGACATATTGACAAAGCCTTTGCCTTCTAAGCAGCATAAATACTTGACTTCTAAGTTACAAGTTTTATATTGTTCTGAATCTGAATGTAATTGTTGTAATATATCGAATCGGCATTTAGAGGGGGATTTGTCACAAGTAAATGCCTTATTCTTTATTATGTAAATAGTACATGACCAGGATATCAGGGGTTTAACTTACTCTTCACTACTTAATATATTCATACTTAACCACTCCTATATCTAGCTCCACCCCTTGTATATATAAGGAGCTGTATGCTTTCCTTCTGTGCTTCTATCTGTGAATATTCAGTGTATATAGAATGCCTTCTGTAAATAAACAGTGCTTTATTTGAATATCTAATTCTTAATCTACTTATTGAGTCTGATCCTGAAAATATCGTAACACCCTACTTCTGGTGGGCCCAGAAGGCCCGAAAAACAGCTGGCCAGTGCACGCATGTGCCCCTGAGCTGAGCTGGTTTGCCCACTAATATGGCTCCGTGTGCCACCTGTGGCACGCATGCCATAGGTTCGCCATCATGGACCTAGCAGATTTGTTGCATGAGGGAAAAATGGAGGAAGGAAAACTATGTTTATTACTTTGACCCCAAAGCAGCATTTCTGAACCTTTAATATATGTGGACTTCAGCTGTGGAATTCTGGGAGCTGAAGTCCACCCATCATAAAATTGCTGAGGTTGAGAAATGGCATCCTAGAGCACCGTTTCTCAGTCTTGGCCATTTGAAGAGATGTGGACTTCAACTCCCAGAAATCTCCAGCCAGCTGCTGGCTGGGGATTTCTCGTAGTTGAAGTCCACACCTCTTCAAGTGGACAAGATTGAGAAACAATATCCTAGAGCACAGGTGTCAAACTCGCCGTGTAACGTTGCTGTCACGTGATGTTTCGCGATGTTTTTCCCCTTCGCGGAGCTGGGGTGGCCATGGCCTGCGTATGACGCATCCGGCCTGCGGGCTGCCAGTTTGACACCCCTGTCCTAGAGGTGGGATATAAAATTTTCCATTCAATTTTATTTACTGCCAAAAGGCCCCAAAGCAAATTATAAGTATAAACTTGGCATTGTATAAAACAAGTAAAATATTTAATAAATGTTATGTAATGCACTTAACAACCCAATTCATCAATTTGTAACTAATAAGCCTTGTTTTCATAGCCACAGAGTTGCTTTGTGAGAAAGATGAACTGTTTTTAAATTTGGTATATAAATAAGCAACTAAAAACTGGCTGCTACTACTGTAATCTTAGGATACGGTTAAGAGTAAGGATATAGATTTATTAAGATTTATTAAGGACAGAGATTTAATAAACAACCAACTGGGGGGGGGGGATACAATTTTTTTTAATTTGATTTATATGCCGCCCTTCTCCGGAGACTCAGGGCGGCTTACAATGTGCTCAGCAATAGCCTTCATCCTTTTGTATATTTATACAAAGTCAGTTTATTGCCCCCACAACTGGGTCCTCAATATACCTACCTTAGAAAGGATGGAAGGCTGAGTCAACCTTGAGCCTTGGCGAGATTCGAACCTGCAGTAATTGCAGGCAGCTGGTCTTAATAACCAGCTTAATAACAGGGTGCCTTAGACCACTGTACTACCAAGGCTCTACCAATTTATGTGTTTTATTTTTTTTATGCACATTTTTTGGGTAGTCTTGCCTAGTTTTATTCTGCTTTTGTATTTCTTTGTCTTTTTTTTGAGGGGGGGGGAGTTTCTATTTTGTGTTTCAAAAAAAATGGCCAAAAAAACTAAAATAGTTTGACATTAAGAATAATAATAACTTTATTGTCATTGTACGTGTATACACAGTATCCCCTTACAACAAAATTCACTTAATATCCAAAGACCAGGTCCAACACACATAACAATCCCCAAACACACTCCCACCACCACCACAAATTCCCCACCCCTAAACCACCCAAACATCCACACAACAGACCAAGTAATTCTGTCCAACAGCTCACAGATGGTGGCCCTTTAGTTCCTTGTTGAATGCAATGATAGCTCTGGGATAAAAACTATTCAGAAAACGTGTGGTCCGAGTTTTAATTGTTCTGTATCTTCTGCCAGAAGGCAACAGTCCAAAAAGATTGTAAGCAGGATGGGAAGAGTCTCTGAGAATGTTATGCAACTTCCTCAAACAGCGAGATTCAAAGATGTCGTCCAAGGCTGGTAGCTGGAGCCCGATGATATTCTGGGCAGTTGTAATGACATTAAGATGCTCTTATTCATTCGTCAGAATACGCATGTATATTCTGCTAGAAAGAACCAATAGAGGAATGTCTCTCTCCCTCTTGTCCTTGTGATTCTTAAGTCTGCCCAGAGCTAGAAGAAAAAACTTTATTTAAAAATGTTCCCTTACACTGATGGCTTTCATGTCGATCTCTAATATAAAGTAGCAGCAAAGGGAAAGAAGGTTGAAGGGGGCGGGGGGGACCCAGCATACATTTGAATGATTTTGACATTAACCATCTCTATTGTCTGAAATAAAAGCGCAACTTGGTGGAGCTTTATTTGTCTAATATCTCCTAGTGGAAATGTCACCATTCAGCCTGAACAAACATTTACGGATCTTCCTTTGCATAACCCTTCAACACAGCAGAATTGAGGTGGGGGAAGGGAGAAAAACCCACAATTTGTTCCCTTGTGGATTCCCATAGGATAAATGTTTAAAAAGCCCTTCGCCGTTTTCTTTTCAAAACTTGATTGCATTCTCGGGAGTCTAGACAGCTTTTATTGACTTTCTAGACAGACAATGGCTATACCATCTTCCTATTTAAGCTAGGAAGATTGGAGTGCTGTGGAGAGCATGTTGCAATGTGAACAGGAAGATGATTTCAATCACGCTTAAGAGCCAGGTAACTTTTCTTGAAAACCCATTACAAATAGTCCTCGACTTACGACCACAATGCTAGGCGAGTGTTGTGACCCCAACTCCCGAGCCTGTCCTAACAGAGGAAGAGGACTCAGAAGATGATGGAGAGGAACTGACAAGGCCTCCCTCTGCAGGACCCTCCTTTCTGGCAATGCCTCAGGTTCCATCCGAAGGCCAGGAGGAACAGCCTGGGATGTGCCAAGAGGAAGGCATATCGGAGCACCAATTGATATGGAGCGAGGATGATGAATCCTGGCTTGATCCCAGGCAGTGTCGGAGGGAGAAGCGTGCACAGCAACGGAAGAGGCGTGGGAGGGCCAGAGATTGAGCTGAGTCACGGAGCCTCGCCCCACCAGGAATAAAAGTGGGTGGGATTGCTCTTCAGGCTTTGTGTCGGACAAAGTTAAACCCTGAAAGTCACATTGTGATCTCTGAAATTCGGCTTGGATATATTTTGGACTGAACATTGACTAAACTCTTGTCTCATGGATAATTTGTCGCTCCTGGAACGGACTGAAGATAAGTCCTCTTCTTTATGGGAGTGAAAACGGTCTTGGCAGGCTTTCGGCAGTTTGCTGCCAAAACCTTGGTCTGCCAAGAATTCTAATCTGTTTACCTAATAAAATATTGGCAGGCGTGCTTGGTATTACGTTTGCCTGTGTGAGGAAGGGGGACAGAACAGCGAGACAATTGTTAAGTGAGTTGCACCCCATTTTATGATCTTTCTTACCACAGTTGTTACGTTAGTAACACGGTTGTTAAATGAATCGGGCTTCCCCACTGGCTTTGCTTGTCGCTAAAGGGAATCACATAATAGCAATAGCACTAGCACTTATATACCGCTTCATAGTGCTTTTACAGCCCTCTCTAAGCAGTTTACAGAGTCGGCCTATTGCCTCCAATAATCTGGGTCCTCATTTTACCGACCTCGGGAGGATGGAAGGCTGAATCAACCTTGAGCTGGTGAGATTTGAACTGCAGAACTGCAGCTAGCAGTCAGCTGAAGTAGCCTGCAGTAGTGCACTCTAACCACTGCGCCACCTCGGCTTGGATAATTCATGATCCCAGGACACTGCAACCATCATAAATACGAATCAGTTGCCAAGCATTTGAATTTGGATCACATGACCATGGAGATGCTATGATGGCTGTAAGTGTGAAACACAGGCATAGGTTGCTTTTTTAACGGTCACTAAACAAAGTCTTGTTGTAAATCAAGGACTATTGTAATTCCTCCTAAAGTGTCTACCCAGGAATACCTCACCACCACCCATGTTTCTGCAAAATCTCCGGTAGCAAGAATATATTATGAGCCGAGGTGGCGCAGTGGTTAGGGTGCAGTACTGCAGCTACTTCAGCTGACTGCTAGTTCAGCAGATCAGCGGATCAAATCTCACCGGCTCAAGTTTGACTTAGCCTTCCAGCCTTCCTAGGTGGGTAAAATGAGGACCCAGATTGTTGGGGGCAATATGCTATTTAGTACACTGTCTTTGGTGTAAGCCGCCCAGAGTCCTCGGAGAGTGGGCGGCATGGAAATATGAATAATAAAATAAATAAATAAAATATTCTCCCTCTGTTATTTTTTCCCCCCACTAGATATGGAAAAGAAGGAAATGAAAGGGAAACAAGAAGTGTGACAGAAGAGTCCCTGAGTCATCTCAGTGCTGATGGCAAAACCACTTCAAAATTATAATTCATTCTACTATTTTATACAGCAGAGGCATCACCGCCATTTCTCCCATATAATTTATTTAGAGTCCCCTTCTCAACTAGTGACGTTTTATTTCCGCCACCAGCAACAAACTGCAGCTGCCTACTGTAAAGAAATGTCAAGAAATATGTGCCACAGCTGTGGATCCGTGCCGTTTATTTATTTATTTTTATCCCTCCTCTTATTATTTTTATAAATAACTCAGGGAGGCACAGATAACTAATACTCCTCCCCCACTATTTTCCCAACGACAGCAACCCTCTGAAGTGAGTTGGGCTGAGAGAGAGAAGGACTGGCCCAAAATCACCCCGCTGGCTTTCATGCCTAAAATGGGACTTGAACTCATCATCTCCTAGTGATTGGCCCAAAATTACCTATCTGGCTTTTTATCCCTAATGAAATTGGTGCCCATCAAAACAACTCTTGCATTCCTGCAGTGCCTTAATCCATATCTGAAGCCGTGGTGGTGCGGTGGTTAGAGTGCAGTACTGCGGGCTACTTCTACTGATCACCGGCTGCCTGCAATTTGGCAGATCGAATCTCACCAGGCTCAAGGTTGACTCAGCCTTCCATCCTTCTGAGGTGGGTAAAATGAGGACCCAGATTGTTGGGGGGCAATATGCTGACTCTGTAAACTGCTTAGAGAGGGCTGTAAAAAGCACTGTAAAGCGGTATATAAGTCTAAGTGCTATTGCTATTGCTATCTTCTGAAGAACTTTCTACATTCCAGCTAGTCATTGCACAGAGCACCTTTAGAAGTAGGTCTCCATAAACAGCCTGCAGCCATGCTTGGCAATGCATTTTTATCTATCTGTCTATCTATCTATCTATCTATCTATCTATCTATCTATCTATCTATCTACTTATCTACCTACCTACCTATCTATCATCTATCTATCTATCTATCTATCTATCTATCTATCTATCTATCTATCTACTTATCTACCTACCTACCTACCTATCTATCATCTATCTATCTATCTATCTATCTACCTACCTACCTACCTACCTACCTACCTACCTATCTACCTATTTACTTATCTACTTATCCTCCTTCCCTCCCTCCCTCCCTTTCCTTCCTCTGCCTGCCTTTTGCCACCTAAGCAACGAAGGCACCCACTTGGCACCCAACCTTGGCTGATGTTGGAAAATCAAAGCTGAATCAGAGCAGTTCATTTTTTGAATAGGGCACCACGAGAATATTCCCAGGCAAGACCAGAAAATGAAACAAAAACAAACAAACAAACAACCTTCCCTGACTTTTAGTTTATTGCCAAGAAAAATACATCATCCTGTCCATTTCACAACCACAAATCAAGCTCCACTTGAGGGAGCCTTTATTTAAAATCACTGGTTCCTCTATGCAAAAAAACCAGGCAACGTCCTAGAGCCGTGATGGTGACCCTATGGCACGTGTGCCAGGAGTGGCACATAGAGCCATCTCTCCAGGCACGCGAGCCATTGCCTGTTGCTCTTAGAGGTTCCGGCAGACCAGCCAGCTGGTTTTCACCCATGCGGGAGTACCGGAAACTGGAAGAACAGCCGGCCGGTGTGCAAGCATGTGCTGGGAAGATGATCTTCTGGTTTTTAGCTGGTCTTTGCACGCACATGTGCACCAGATACCAAAAGACCAGGTGGCCGGTGCACATGCACGCACCGGAAACCAGAAGATCATCTTCCCAGCATGTGCTTGCACACCAGCCGGCTGCTCTTCCGGTTTCTGGCATGCGCATGAACACCAGCGAGCTGGTCTTCACACATGCGTGCCAGAAACTGGAAGACCAGGTGGCTGCTGCACCTGCGTGCGCTGGAAACCAGAAGAGCATCTTCCGGGCATGCATCACACGGCTGTTCTTCTGGTTTCGGGCACGCGCACTCCCATTTTGGCACTCAGTGCTGAAAAGGTTCACCAACCCTGTCCTAGAGCCAGTCTTCTCAACCTTAGCAACTTTAAGATGCATGGATGACTGCTGTGGAATGTAGTCTGGATTCCTAGAAGGAAGAGACTTCATTCCATAGAAGTTGGCAAAGTTTAGATACCTTGGTTGGAATAAAGTGGATCAAGACAGCCGCTCCTTAGAAGTTTCCTTCTTCTTAATTGATGCTAGTAGTTTGCTTTAATATGGCAAGACGTCTCTCTATAGTTGAGGAACAATAAAAGGAACTGCTTTGGAGTTAACTCAATTTATCTTTCTTGGTTTCGGAGCCCGACAGCTTAAACTTCAAGGATTCCCCAGGTAGCACATTTAGTCCATGTGTCTTAAATGTGAGGAACCCTGTCCTAAACAGTCCCTATTTCCCCAGTGCAGCAGAGAAGAATTGTGCCACCTTCTTCAAGGTGTCAAGTGCTTTTGCTAAGCATCACCTGGCGCTAAACTAGAAGGAGCTACTATAGACATGCTGTACTCTCTGAGCTTAATCAATATGCTTCAATGTTCTGCTGAGAAATAAGATTTCACCACCAATTGAGGCTCCATGCTGGTAGCCTAACAAAAAAAAATGTCCCTGCTAATGAGATCCTTTCTTTTTTCTCTCTCCTTTTTTTTTTTTTTAAATGTTATGGTCCTTAACAGGATTAGGAACTGCTATGTACTTGTATCGAGGTAAGAGGTTAGCAGAGCATATTATTTTTGGATAGCCTTTTTGTATGATTGATGTTGCTGTCTCCTGACCTGAAATTCTTTTCTAATTCCTGTCTCTGGGAAGCATCTTTTGAAACAGAGATAAGAAGAATCCAACAGGTTTGTTGGCTTTTTATAGATAAAATAGTAAGGGGGAAAATCTATTTTTGTCCCCAAAGCTGAATTGAAATGGTTCCCCAAAATGTTTGATGTCAAATATTTTCCACATCTCAATCAAACAGGTTTAATCTAAGACAGGGGCATCAAACTCGATTTCATTGAGGGCCGCATCAGGATTGTGTTAGACATGGCCAGCTCAATGTCACTCATGTCAGGGGCGCCTGTGGTGGCTCAAGCACTCTCCAGTGAAAGCAGACCCCCGAGCTCCGTTTTCAGCTGCCAATGCCTCCTGCAACCCTCTGCCAGTGAAAAAGGAGCGCACGAGGGCCGCGTATGGCCCTCCCGAGCTCCATTTTCACTGGCAGAGTTGCAAGAGGCCGTAGCAGCCTAAAAAAGAGCTCGGGAGCCCGTTTTTGCTGGCAGAAGCACTGCAGGATGGTCCTTTGCTGTTTCCAGGGTGGCCCTGTGGGCCAGATCTAAGTACCCCGCGGGCCGGATCCAGCTCCTGGGCCTTGAGTTTGACACCCTGATCTAAAGCTGCGTGAACATCTTGTATTTTGGTGCTGTAATTGATACAGTACATTTACCTGCTTGTAACTCTGCAATGGTATTTCGCTCGACTTGACTTTACATGCAGGACTGAATGGTATCTGATGTTATTTTTATTTATTTATTTATTCATTTTTTTTATCCCACGTTTTATGACTTTATATATAACTCAAGGCAGCAAAACATACTTAAATACCCCTTCTTCCTATTTTTCCCACAACAACAAGAGCCTCGGTGGTGCAGCGGACTAAGTGCTGTTAAGTGCTAGCACTTAGCTGCCAGCTGCCTGCAATTAGTGCGAGTTCAAATCTCACCAGGCTCAAGGTTGACTCAGCCTTCCATCCTTTCGAGGTAGATAAATTGAGGACCTGTATTGTGGGGGCAATAAGCCAGCTTTGTATAGAACAACATCACTTGGGGGGGGGGGGGGCTGAAAGCCCTAATAAGCAGGTATATACATAAACGTATGCAGGCTATTGCTATAATGCATTGTAAGCCGCCCTGAGTCTACGGAGAAGGGTGGCATATAAATTGGACTAATAAATAAATAAATAAATAAACAACAACCCTGTGAGGTGGGTTGGGCTCAGAGGGAGGGACTGGCCCTAAGTCACCCAGTTGGCTTTCATGCCTAAGGCAGGATTAAAATTCATTATCTTCTGGTTTCTAGGCCATCACTTTAACCACTACACCATACTGCCTCTATTAACTAAATGGCATGGGATGGTCATTTCTTTGATCACTAACCTCTGCCGTTTTCACTGGCAGAGGTATTACCAGCCAGTCCTTCGTTGTTTCCAGGGCTGTCCCGAGTCCCAGATCTAAGCACCCCCCCCTCCCCAGGCCAGATCTGGGCCTTGAGTTTGACACCTCTGCACTAGAGGATCCTGCACTAAGCAACTGGTTGGACTAGATGACCTCTAAGATTCAACTCTAGGGTATGATAATTATGATGATGATTCTGTTTGACAATTTTAAGTGCAATTATATCTGTGACAGTTGATCGTTTACAAGATCCTATATTAGCTGCCCAAGAAAAATAAGGGCAAACAACAGTTTAGCAAGGTCTCTATCACATTTTATAGGATCCTATTACCTATTTTCCATTTCAGTGGTAAATTTGACAATTTGGAAATGGTTTTTTTTTCTTCTAAAGCATGGCTCTGCTTTAAAGGGTAGGGTAGAAAGCAGTGATTAGGGCAAGAAAGAAACCTCAATTTAAACTCATTAAATTTGTATTCACATGCTGTTGAAATTAATTATATTTAATGCAATTTTTCTCCAGTCATATATTTAGTAATTGGATCAAATAATTGTTAACCACGTCTAGAGGTTTCTAGGAGCCATGTAGATGCTGAGCACTCAGGCTGCACAAACCCCACTAAAAAAATATAACTTTCGAATGCTAAACTGATCTGTTCAAACTGTATCAGCCAATGTGTTAAATGGTTCTAGACATCGCAAGAATATGATACCTCTGCTATGGGTGGCAGCCAGTAGACTTCTAAATTCAATTTACTAATTCTTTTTTAAAGTTATTAAAAACTATATGCAGTGGTCTGGGAGAATAGCCTTGGGAGAAAGAAGGAAGAACTGCAGCCTAGACAACAGTCAGACAAGAGAGATCTCAGCCTACAAAAGGAATGGGCCAGGGATTGAGAAAACTTCTCAAAAGAGATCCTACTGAGAGGAGAGGAGAGGAGAGGAGAGGAGAGGGGAGGGGAGGGGAGGGGAGGGGAGGGGAGGGGGGAGAGAAAGGGAGAGGAATCGAAGCAAAGCTAAAGTAAAGTAAAATAAAATAATAAAATAAAATGAAACGAAACGAAACGAAACGAAACGAAACGAAACGAAACGAAACGAAACAAAACAAAACAAAACAAAACAAAACAAAACAAAACAAAACAAAACAAAACAAAACAAAACAAAACAAAACAAAACAAAACAAAACAAAATTAAATTAAATTAAATTAAATTAAATTGTGGGTGTAAATTGAGGAATATTCATAATGTTATTCTCATGGTTTTGATTTCCTGTCTGGACTACATTGCAGGGCTGATTTTATAACCCTTATGAGTTGATAACAAAGTGAGTGGTGTGGTGGCCTAGAGGTGGAGCTCTCGCCTCACAATCCGGAGGCTGAGAGTTCGATCCTAGGTAGAGGTAGATATTTCTCTTTCTGGGCACAATGAGAATATATCTGTGGAACAAAACTCCACATTGGCGACAGGAAGGGCATCCGGCCAGTAAACACTCTGCTCCATTTCAGTTGCCCAGACTCCACCCTGCAAGGGATTATGGGGTTGTTAAAAGTACATGATGACTTGATAACAAAGCAACCTCAGGATCACCTTTTTCAACTAGAATTGATCTGTCCAACATCCTAGGAAAACAATCTTTAAGTCCCGAATGAAATGAGGAGAATCAATGATAAAAGGAGGCGTTTCTCCAAAATGGTTCCATATTGTGGGATAGCTTTCCCCTGGGAGCTAAATATCTTCTAAAACTGCTCACCTTCCAGGAGCAGATTAAATGCAGCACTTCCATAGGGCTTTTAAAATTAATTATGCAAGGCCATACGAGTATTTTACATTACTCCAATTAGCTTTCTGAGTGTTACTTTAAAATGTTTGAACTCAGTTTTAATTATGTCACAATTAAAGGAAGAAACAGGCAAGGGTTCCAGGAATGTTCTTGATTATAGTAAGGGGGAATAACAAAACGGTGACAGCATGACCAAGTATCTCCTTGTCTATTGTTTATATGAGGGGTCTCCAACCTTGGCAACTTTAAGCCTGGTGGACTTCAACTCCCAGAATTCCCCAGCCAGCTTTGAATTCTGGGAGTTGAAGTCCACCAGGTTTAACGTTGCCAAGGTTGGAGACCCCTGGTTTATATCAATGTTTCACAATTGTGGCAACTTTAAGATGTGTAAAATTCAATTCCCAGAATTCTGGGAGTTGAAGTCCACGTATGTTAAAGTTGTTACAATTAAGACACACTACTATACGTACTAAACAAAATCAAGGCAGGGTTGCTTTGAACTTCTTTCTTAGGTTTCCCTTTTTCTATGGATTACGTAACCTTTTCTGCAAGTCTCTCTTGTTTACATTTTCCTTACTCTCAAGGCCACTTCGAAATTCCTTTCCACATTATTGTTATATGATGGAGCAAAAATCAGCCACAGGAACTGATACTTTCAATCAAAATGACCAGAGTTGTGTTTACTGTAAGCAGATCCTCCTTTTTGGGGGGTTCATGTCAGTGGTGGATTTCAAATTTTTTTTACTACTGGTTCTGTGGGTGTGGCTTGGTGGGCATGGCATGGCTTGGTGGGCGTGGCTTGGTGGGCATGGCAGGGGAAGGATACTGTAAAATCTCCATTCCCACCCCACTCCAGTGGAAGAATACTGTAAACTCTCCATTCCATCCCCAATCCAGGGGAAGGTTACTGCAAAATCCCCATTTCCTCCCGATCAGCTGGGACTTGGGAGGCAGAGAATAGATGGGGGAGGGGCCAGTCAGAATTTTTACTACCAGTTCTCCGGACTACTCAAAATTTCTGCTACCGGTTCTCCAGAACTGGTCAGAACCTGCTGAAACCCACCTCTGGTCACACCCACCAAGGAAGCCCCTGTGATCTTTATGGTTTTATCTTTATTTAGTACGCTGCCGAGAGTTGTGTGATTGTAGCAGTTTAAAAAAACCTAATCAATAGATAAATTGTGAGGTTCTCAATCTCTTCCGAGCTCAGCCATTTATAAAAGCAAGGAGGGAGAAGCCAAATTGAATGCAATCATAAAGCATTTGCAGTAGAAAATATGATGTTAGTCAAAGCAAGCAAAAGCAAACACATTAATCATGCCTCAAATGCACTTTCCCAGGGAAAATAAAGTGTCAGCAGAACCATAGAAATGTTTAGACATAAAGAACAGTGATTAAAAGACTAGGAACAAGATGTGGTGCTGGGAACTGAGGCCATTTAATGATAGCACCTAGCAAAATAGTACAGCAACAATAACTGTTGTTGAAAGAACACTGTTTTGGTCTAATTCAGGGTTTCCCAACCTTGGCAACTTTAAGATGCGTGGACTTCAATTCCCAGAAATCTCCAGCCAGCAAAGAATTCTGGGAATTGAAGTCTGCATGTCTTAAAGTTCTACAGTCGGGAAATCTATATCAATAAACTGAAGTCTTTTCATCGCCACCCTCATTATGGCACAGACACCTGACATCCAATCAAATCGCTTGCTGCTGTATCCCAATTTGCATATTTCTATATAGAGGTCCTGTAGCATCCCCATCTTTTTTAGATATTTTCTGGTACTGTAAGTAAACCATTTTTTTTTTTTTTTGCTTCAATGAAAGAGTGTCTCTGATACCCATTGTGAAAAAACATAAAATGATTTTATTATTATTTATATCTCCTTTATAAATAACCTAAGCTGGCAAACATACATAATACTCCTTCCTCCTGTGGGATCCTTGGCACTCTCTAAGCTTGGTTGTTTTCTTCCAAATGTTTCATTACCCAACCAGGTAATATTATCAGTGCTTCCTCCTCCTATTTTCTCCACAACAACAACCCTGTGAGTTGAGTTGGGTGGAGACAGAGTGACTGGCCCAAAGTCACCAAAGCTTTGATGCCTAAGTGAGACTAGAACTCACAGTCTCCTGATTTCTAATCTGGTGTTTTCAGCACTAGACCAAACTATTCGTATGTCACTGCCAGAACTTCAGAGCTAGGAAGATCCAATCAGAAAATGTGTCCATCTGCCTTAAAAAGAAAAGAAAACTAACTTCAATTATGATTCTTTCCCACCACCCCATCGTACTACGATTAGGGCTCTGCTCATCTCAAGTATGTAGGTTATTTCCTTCAATTAAGCTACAGGAAAAGTATTCCTGTTAAAGTCATTCACAAGTCAGTATTACCCACTTATTTCTATGAATGAAGATGTTGGAAGAAATATCCATCTGGTTCAGGTCCATGGTGGGAGAAAGACACTGGAAACATGGAAAGATGGTTTAATGATGAAGCAGAACCACATGGGTTTGTGGTTCTGGGCAGCTGACAAAATGGAATTGAGAGTGGGGTGGAGTTTATACCTTCTTTGGGCTTTGTATCTGAGCTACCTGTTCCTGTGCAAGTACATGTATTCTATTGGCTGTTGTCAGATTCCTACGGGATCATGTAGGGGTCATAGCTGGCTCTATAGGCAAAACAGATAATGCAAATTCTAGGTGCTTGTCTGAGCTAATTTGGTTGAAGTTTGGACTGCTCTGGAGCGATGCAATGAACTTTTGGATCTTGAGTGAGGGGGCTTATTTCTAATCCTACCATTCTGCCTTTGTCCAGACTTTGCTACAGGGGGTTTTAAAATATCCTGTCTTTGAATGGATTACCAAATCTGCATTTCTAAATGGTGCCTCCTCAGTTTCTGCTTAGGGGCAGGGAGATTGGGGCTGCTTCCTACCTCCCCAAAAAACATGCCTCTCCATTTCTCATTTAGGGAAATACTATATTCTGCCTTTTTAATATTTCTCAAAATATTTCCTTCTTCTAAGAGTGGGGGGCGGTGACTTTCTACAAAGATAAGCAGACCTGATGCTTGGATTTGCTCCCTTCTGGAGCTCATCTCTGTTTTATTGCGCAAAAGCTGAACAAGATTTCTGGATTACAGCAACACCTACCCAGAAGCCTCTTTCAGATTTTGGAAGTGCTGGAGAAATTTGAGAGGAGGCCGGAGGAAAGTGACATGTCCCCTTATGACCTCTTTTTCTTTCTTTTTTTTTTATTGAAAAAGTTTTCAAATACAAGTTTTTCCCCCTTTCCCCCCCCCCCCTCTTCCCTAACCCCCCCTCACCACCCATCTCCCCCTGTGACTTCTTCACAACAATAGGCTATTTCATAACTAATTACATACATAATATCTTTCCTTTCCCTTACTCCCTCCTCAGAATACTGACCCTTAGCATATTATTCTTATAACTCCCATTTTTATGATAATCTGCCCTTTTTCTCCTCCCCTAAACTTATAGTGTATTATTACAATTTAGCATTTAATCTTTTATATATATTAATATAACATTTTAAAGCGGCCTTCTCCCTACATCCAAATTTAACATTTATTCAGTTCTATCCAATTCCTCCACTCCCCTAAATATATGACTTAAGGATCCTTTTTCTTAGACTAATCTATCAGTAAACTAACCTATTTCAACCCTTCAATTCCTACAAAATCATGCAATACAATTCTAAATATAACCCACTGCCCACTTTACTAAGATATACACATATCTATATATGCATTCCATTTTGTAAAAAGAAAAAAGACAATAACTTTAAATTTATAATCCATATAATATCTTCTTTGATGTCTTTCCACTGGATCGTTAAATCCATCACCCATAATAGGGTAAAGTAACATGCTGGTGCAACAGTTTGTTCAAAATCTTCAATCATCTTCTGCCCCCATCAGTAGTAGATATCCTCGTATATATATAAAAGTAAAAACAACCACCCGAGTGACATTATAATTATATCCATATAGTTATAGTTGTGGTATTCATCAGAATTGTTGATTCCCATCATCCTAATGGGTAACAACCAGATCTTCTGCATGCCCCAGCGTGACTCTCTTGCCTTGTAACTCAAAATAATTATAATATATTTACCAGTAAAAGAAATCCAGAGTAGATAATTCAAATCCAACAAGGTAAGGCTCTTTTCACATCCCAAAATCACGGCATTACAGAGATCTGCCACAATCCTCAGGATAGTATTAAACAATTGTTCGCCTCCACTATCTTTTCAGATATTCATTCATTTTTTAAAGTTCCTGGCTTCACTGTTGCTTGGTTTAGAAACTGCTGTTTCTATGAGATCTATTTCTTTTCTTTTTCTTTTGCGGGTTGAATTTCCATCCTCGTTTCGTGCCTACCAATTGTGTATCGGCTGATCGATTTTCATTCTGCTTTGTGAGTTGATCTTGTTGGGTTAGTTTTATCATCTCATCTTTCTTCTCCATCACTTGTATATCAACTGGTTGATTTGCGCACTTGTCTGTGACTTGATAGTTCATCACATTGGAGTCGGATGACACTGCTCTCTTATTTATAGACAGTCCAGCTGGGGTATCCAGGGAGTCCAAAGACAACTTATCCACCACAGCCTCTGTAATTTGATATTTTCTTTTTGTTTCCAACTCCTTTTGCTTATCCTGTATTATGCCTAAAGATGTTAAATTCATTTTTAAAATTTTTTGATAAAATTCTTCCGCTTTTTCAACAGTGTTCAGTTGATATCTTACTCCTTGGTGTCTCAATATTAAACCAACTGGGGGATTCCACCTAAATAGGATATTTCTTTTTTTTTAACTCAGTCACTAGAAAGCCAAATTTCTTCCTCTCCATTAGCATCTTAGTCGGGAGCTCCTTAAAAATCCAAATCTTTCTTCCATGAAATTGCAAAGTAGAATTAAAAGAGTTCTGCACAATATTATTCCTAATTTCTTTATCTGTAAAATAGATCACCACATCTCTAGGCAATTGCCTTTGCTTTGCCAACCAGGAGTTTATTCTATAAATTCTATCAATCCTGCAATACACTTCATCAGGTTGAACCTTTAAAATCCCAGCCAGAATTTCAGAAGATATTTTCCTTAAGTCATCTCTATTATTTTCCTGCAAACCTCTCAGTCTAATTGCATATTCTGTAAAATTATATTGAATCATTAAAACTTCTCTTTCAATCCTCTGTTGCACATTTTCTTCATTACCAGTCTTTTGGTCAACCTCCATTTTAGGTTTGTCTTCTGAGCTATTATCCTGAATGTTTACCAAATCCTTTTTAATTTTTTGAATCTTGTCATCCAAATTCTCCTCAGTTTCCTTCATTTTAGACTCTAATAATTTAGTCTTTGCATCCACCCGAATCAGAAAGTCTGATAAACCATTAGCTGTTTTTAAAATCTTTCGATTCAAAAAGTCAAACTTTGATTTCACCAATTCACCAATTTCTTTAATTTCCTGCTTAAATTTTTCGAGTTGCTGGTTCACAATCTCATCCCTTCTTACAATCTCTTCAAGAAGAAATTCTATTATATTAAAATCAGGTTTCTGACACTGGAGAGTTAAAACTTGTTGGTGTAATTTATTAATGGGGGAGATCCCCCCCCCCCCGTTTGTCTAGCTGTGTGAGTCCCGGTGCCATTTCCCACACAGACAAGATTTAGTGGAAAAGAGAGAAAAAAAAAAGGCTTGTTTCCAACCAAGATCAATATCAGATCCCCAGGAAAAAAAAAAGAAAAAAAAAAGCAAGAGTGAGAGTGAGGTTTTGCCTCAATTACGGCCAGAAGTATTCATTCCGCTACTTTGTAATAGAAAATGGAAGGACTTTCCCTTTCAGCCTCTCTTCAAGCCGCAGCAGTCGCAGCAGCAATCGCCATTTTAAAAATCTTTTTTCCTTTCATTTCTTGAACAACTTCAATAACTTTTCTACAATAAGAAGAATACTTGCGCTTCAGGATCAGAGGTCCAACTCACGTCTTCTTGAATTAATTTAGCAAATTTACAGGCTTGCTTTTGCCCCTTAGCTCTGCATGTAGCAGAGATCTCCCAGAGCCCGGAGCATCGGCTAGGGATACGGGGAGTCTCTTCCGCTCCGTCCCAAAAGTAAAAAAAAAACTTTTGGGATTAGGCAGAGGACTCAACCCACCCCAGCCTGCTCTATCTCCGTTTCCTCATGGAAACGGAGTTTTTTCGAGCCGCCATTCCGCTATAAAGGCGGCTCTTTACAGGCAGTGGGTGCGACGATCCCAAAGGAGCGTCCAGCGGGGACAAACAGCAAACCGGAAGTCCCTGACCTCTTTTTCTTAACTAACAGTATCATGTCACATCCATTCTGGTTATGGCAAAGCATTAAACGCCATGGGGCAATTTTACAATTTTATGTTGCTGGTTTTACACTTTAAGTGCTGGGGTTGATTTTATTGGTTGGGTTTCATTAATGTGTTTTTGGAAGCCATCCTCAGCCATCTGGAACTGGGCCTCTTGTAAATGTGCTAAACAAATACATAAACATATAAATGCATTTACAGTATTTCTTTGGGAAACAGAATTGTTTGAAATGTACTACAGGGACCTTCCTGTGGTGCCTTATTCTATGAAATTGGTTGAATTCCCACATTCAACTTCCTTTAATATGATCTGAGATTTTTTTAATTGGTATAAAGAGTTTCATTGGTTAGTTTATAATCCATTTTACGATACCTAAATAGGAGTAAAAAAAATCCGGTGGATATGTTGTTGTGTTTAAGAGAATTGCTGATTACATGCAAACACCGTCTACTTTATGATCTGAAACATAGCTGCCCCTGCTCAATAATTGCATAAATTTTCATTACATTTCAATCAAATAAAACCATTTTCCTCCATATAATAATATAATAAGACAGCTTAGCCACTGTCACATGTGGACAAAAATTCCTAGCCATTTCATGAAGAGATTAGATATCTTGTTCTTGAAACGAATGAAGATGTTTGCCCGCTTACCGAAAGTTACATTAGAGAGTTACACATTTTCTAAATTTGCACTCAATTAATCAAAATTCACTTCGAGACGACACATCATGAAATGGGTAGGCGGTTTTTTGCAAGATCAAATTTGGGTCAGTCACCAGGACCAGAGATTTACTCTTTTGAACTTTCGGACTCATTCTGGAGCCCATCTTGAGGGAACTTCTCTCTACTGGAATCTGTCCTTTGGGCTATTCTGTGAGTCATATTTATGTGGTGCCTTCCTATTGGTTGGTTGTTGTGTTGATGCCTGGTGATTGGCTGATGTTTCCTTGTGCTACCAAGCCCTCAGCTTCTAAATACTTGATAAGCTGGTGGTAAATCAGCACTCCTGTTTATCAACAAGGGACCCTTTCCCAGGCTTCAACCATTTTCCTGGCTATCTTTGTATTTGCATGGCCAATGATTTTAGTAGCTATATAATTGAATGTGTGTGAAAGGTGGGTTTTTTTTCGTCCATACAATTCACAAATCCATTTATAGCAGGGGTGTCAAACTCAAGTCCCGAGGGATGAATGTGGCCCATGGGGTGATTAGATCTAACCCACTGCGCCACCCTGGAAACAGCAAAGGGGCGGCCCACAGTGGCTCGGCCTGGCCCAGGCCAATCAGGCTCTAATCTGTAACCTGGTGGTGGCTGGCAGAGTGCTGTAGGAGGCCGTCACAGCTGACAACGGATCTTGGGGGGGGGCGCATGCGGCCCTCCCAAGCTCCGTTTTCACTGGCAAGAGTGGGGGACCACCTCGAGCTCCATTTTCAGCTGCCACGGCCTCCTACAGCACTCTGCCAGCAGCCACCAGGTTGTAGATCAGCACCTGGTCAGTCTGCGCCACTGTCTGGGGGTCCTCCATGTGGTGTGAGAGGGACCATGAGGCTCCTCTGGAGGACAAGGATTTGGCCCTCTCCCTGGTCTCACCATTCTCCGCTGAAGACAATGGATCCCATCAGTCCCACCTGTACTGCCATAGGCACCCCAACACAAGTGACATCCAGCTGGCCACCAAGTCCCCCGAGGTCAAACACAACCCTGATGTGGCCCTCAATGAAATTGAGTTTGACATCCCTGACTTATAGGGTACAAGATATATACATATAAATGTGCTGTCAGGGTCAGGCCCAATGAAAAAGATGCTTTCCAGGCCTGAAACGCACATAAACTTAATGGAGGGATGTGGGGGTTTTTGCCTCTATCTTAAAACAAAGAAATTAGGTGGGATGAATGAAATTTATTCTTCTGAGGAACTATGAAGGTGATATCTTTTGGGGTTTCGCAGAGGAATACAAGTAGTCCTCGACCTACAACCACAATTGGAACCATAATTTCTGTTGCTAGTAAGATGCTTATTAAGTGAGTGGTTTCTGGTTTTGTGACCTTTTTTGTACAGTTGTCAAACAAATTGTTGGAATTATTAAGTGAATCATGAGATTGTTAAGCGAATCCAGCTTCCCCCATTTGACTATGTCGGAAGCCAGCTGGAAAAGTCACAAATGGTAATCACGTCACCCCACGACACTGCAATTATCATAAAGAGATGCCAGTGGCCATGCACCAGAATTTCGATTGCACAATTATGAGGCTATTGTGACAGTCATAAATATGAGAACTGGACATAAGTCGCTTTTTTCCAGTGCCATTGTAATTTTGAATGATTGCTAAATGAATGGTTATGAACTGAGGATTACCTGCATCCATGGTGCAATAGCTGAGATTTGAAATAAAATCAACTACCTGTCAAGATTGAAGCACGCTCATGCCATTACACACATTATCGCTTTTCAACTTGCCAAAGAACCGGGGGCGGGGGGGGGGGGGAGAGTGAGATGGAATGCAGGCTTCAGACTTCAAGCAGGAAAGCCATGAGAGCCAAGGACACATCAGCAGGTGTCTGCCAAAACCAGAGATGTTTCTCATAGCAAAATAATGACCTTCAATTGGACAATGCGACCTGCACTGTTAGGGGGAAGGGGAAAATCCATATCGTAACGATGTGGGTTAGCGTGGGAATTAATTAGAGCTGGTTTTGCCTTCATCAGTGCCGAAATGATGTACTCAATAAAGTTTTGCATGCAGATTCTTGGAGGTCTCGAAGGGGCTTGCTTTGGTGGGGTTCATCCGTCGGAGCATTGACATTACTATTGTTACAATATAAAGACAACCATTGTTTAAAATTCAACCTGCAGAACCTTTATAAACCATCCCTTAAAAGGTAAGAGAAATGGGATTGGAGAAGAACCTGTCTTTGACATCTCAAAAAATCAATTTAATGGGAACTATTCACTTGTTGTATGTGAGACTCGGAACTTCATGGAAACAGAAACTGGAGTGGCAGGTGATGAACAGGATTACTTGTCCAATCAATTACAGAGATGCTGATGGTTATTGAACCGTATTCGTGTCTCATTATTTCTCAGCTTGTTAGTATAATAAGGTAACTTTGCTCCTGAAATTATTCGCTGGCCTTTTTTTTATTATTTTCAGCGCCACTGAATTTACTGTCTTGTTTTCTAAACATTGTCCACTGTAATCAGGGAAGAACATACTGCCTTGTTTAATCATTTCTGGGCCAGATCAATTTAGGCAAGGAAAAGAAAATGTCAGCTGGCTTTCCATTCCCCATTAGCTTATAATAGTGGAGTTGGTTAGCTCTCTGCCTGTGGAAAAAAGACAGATTTACCTGGGAATTTTTACAACTTTTTTGCCATGGGAAGGGAATCACTACAGTTTTTAAGTCGATCCCATGGTAGTTAAGCAAATCCAGCCTTCCCTATTGACTTTGCTTGTCAGAAGCTGGCTGGGAAGATTGTACATGACACCAGGATCAGAGGTGGGTTTCAGCAGGTTCTGACCAGTTCTGGAGAACCGGTAGTGGAAATTTTGAGTAGTTCAGAGAACTGGTTGTAAAAATTCTGACTGGCCCTGCCCCCATTTATTCTCCATCTATTTTCTGCCTCCCAAGTCCCAGCTGATCAGGAGGAAATGGGGATTTTGCAGTATCCTTCCCCCAGAGTGGGGTGGGAATGGAGATTTTACAGTATCTTTTCCCTGCCATGCCCACCAAGCCATGCCACGCCCACCAAGCCACACCCACACAACCGGTAGTAAACAATTTTGAAACCCACCACTGACCAGGATGCTGCAACCATTGTAAGATACATGCTGAGCACCCGAATTTTGAGCATGTCGCTGTTAGGATACTACTACGATTGTAAGTACAAAGACTGTTTGTAAGTCACATTTTTCAGTGCCATTGTAACTTTGAACAGTTGGTAAACAAATGGATGTAAACTGAGGACGACCTGTACTTATGCTTCCTATTCCTAGCTTCAGTTGAGACCCCTTCCCTGAAAGGAGGAGAAAGGCCAATGGAGATTGCTGCTTCTATTCATTCCTCATGCATCAGGAAATGATAATAAGGAACATGCAGGAACTGGAAAGAAGAAAGGTGTTTGGTTCTGATGGGATCAGCAGTGCAACCTCTACAAATGAAGGCAAATATCCTTCCCTTTCAATGATGTCCTTCAAATATCATCCCAGGATAATGTTGCAGGTTCCAACCTGGGTCGGTCACCAGGAACAGAGATTTAGTCTTTAGCCCAGGGTTGAAATGCAGCATGTTCTAACAGGTTCTGGAAAACCGGTAGCGGAAATTTTGAGCGGTTTCGAGAACCAGTAGCGGAAATTTTGAATAGTTTAGAGAACCGACAAATGCCACCTCTGGCTGGCCCCAGAGTGGGGTGGGAATGGAGATTTTGCAATATCCTTCCCCTGGAATGGGGTGGGAATGGAGATTTTGTGGTATCCTTCCCCTGCCATGCCCACCAAGCCACACCATGACCACCAAGCCATGCCGACAGAACTGGTAGTAAAAAAAATTGGATTTCACCACTGCTGGAGCCAATCCTTCTTACAGAGAGATGTTCCCTGATGATGGGCTCCAGCACGAGTCTCGGAAGACTAAACCTCTGATCCTGTTCACCGACCCAGATAGGATCCAGTGAGACTTCTATTTGAACATGTCTCCTGACTTCCACAAGCTTTGGTCCATCTTGGTTCAGTTCACTAAAGGCTTAATTTTTTTTCCCCTTGCAATAGTATGCTTCATAATTAAGGAAGTCTCTATTATCTGATCATCCTCTCAAGTTATGCACAGTTCATGCATAACACATGCACACTCAGAGAGAAAAATGCATTTTAACATGTGAGCAGTAGCAAAACACTTTCCAACACATGGATATGTGGATCGATGCATAAGGGTTATACAGTCAGGCATAATTCTCGGGTCAAAAGTGTATCCAGGACAGCCTCCCAATAATATTGATTTAGATATGCGGAATGCATTTTCATGCCTAGGTGTAAGAAAGATTTTTGAGAATATCTCTGTTTTATGAAATGGTGTGATCCCTGAAGGACTTCAAACAAGTCGGGTAACTAACCATCTCCCGAAAAACAGGAGGTAGAGCTAGGTCAGTGATGGCTAACTTTTTTGCCGTCGCGTGCCAAAAGCGGAGGGGAGCACGGCGAGGTCGCCCACATGTGTGCCCACAGCCATAATTCAATATGCCCCACCCCTGTGCATATGCGCCCCCCCCCCCCCCGCTTTTAGCACGTGATGTCAGAGTGGGCCCGGTAGGCCCATTTTTCACCCTCCCTAGGCTCCAGAAGCTTTCTAGGAGCCTGGGGAAAACGACCCCCCCGGAGGCCCTCTGGAGGCCGGAAATAGCCCATTTCCCAACTTCCGGTGGGACCGAAAGGCCCAAAAATCAGCTGGCCAGTGCCCACTGATACAGCTCTGTGTGCCACCTGTGGCACCCGTGCCATAGGTTTGCCATCATGGGGCTAGGTGATCTCTCACACACCTTCCAACTCTACAAATCTAAGAATCTTATTCTGTAATGCTGAAGACTTTCTTTGTTTCTTCCTCTGGGTTTTTGCCCAGAGGGGGAAAAAAATCAGTAAGTGGTTAAATGGTTGCCTTCTTCCCCATGGGGGAAGCACCTGCCCTATGTGGGGGCACCTGCCCTATGGAACGAATTGCCCCCGGAGATAAGGAGGATTCCAGATCTACGCACCTTCCCCCGCACCCTCAAGACCTTTCTATTCCAACAAGCCGGGCTGGCCTAACTCTTTTAATTGAGTAATTTAGTTCTTAATTTGATTTTAAATTGGGGGTGTTTTAATTGTCGTGGGCCAATACTATTTAATTTGTTTTAAATTATTTTTAAATTTTGTATTCAATGTATTTTTATCTTCGACTGTTCACCACCCTAAGTCCTTCAGGAGAAGAGCGGTATATAAATTTGAACAATAAATAAATAAATAAATAAAATGGTGACTTCTTAAAAAGAAATTTTTAAGAAGCCTGGATAGCTTAACAGACAGAGCACTGTAATTTAACACCAGCTGTCTGCAATTAAAGTAATTAAAGTAAGATTGAATCTCGCCAGGCTCAAGATTGACTCAGCCTTCCATCCTTTCTAAGGTAGGCAAATTGAGGACCCAGTTTGTGGGGGCAATAAACTGACTTTGTATAAATATACAAAAGTATGAAGGCTATTGCTTAACGCATTGTAAACCGCCCTGAGTCTCCAGAGAAGGGCGGCATATAAATCAAATTTTTTTTAAAAAATTACAGTATCTCCTTTTGGCTCTTCTAAGGAAGCTTCAGTGTGGATGCCAAACCTGTTTACCATTACTCCACTAATCCACTGTTCTATACAGCCATTATTTGCTGTCCCCTCAGTGTTGGATCCTGTTCTTGGCCTTGATATACAGCCCTAGTTTATTTATATATTTTGGTTAAGTTAAATTATGATTTGGTTATGTTAACTTTGTGTTGAAGGCTTTGATGAACACTATTTATATATTTTGCTGATGTACTGATAAAATGAACCTACACCAGAGGTGGGTTTCAGCAGTTCTGGAGAACCGGTAGAGGAAATTTTGAGTAGTTCGGAGAACCGGTAGTAAAAATTCTGACTGGCCCCACACCCATCTATTCTCTGCCTCCCAAGTCCCAGCTGATCAGAAGGAAATGGGGATTTTGCAGTAACCTTCCCCTGAAGTGGGGAGGGAATGGAGATTTTACATTATCCTTCCCCTGGAGTGGGGAGGGAATGGAGATTTTACAGTATCCTTCCCCTGCCATGCCCACCAAGCCATGCCCACCAAGCCATGCCATGCCCACCAAGTCACAACCACAGAACCGGTAGTAAACAATTTTGAGACCCACCACTGACCTACACATCAATTCCAGTACAGTATTAGGTGCAGGCTGAGTACCATTTGGGGAGGTGGGGTGCCTTTAAGTCAACTTTGACCTGGCAACTGCCTGGACAAATCCCTGCCATTTTCTTGATACAAATTTGGCCATTGCCCCTTTTGCAGGGCTGAGAGAGATCAACTGGTCACCCAGCTGGTTTCATGCTTAAGATGGGACTAGAAGTCACAGTCACCCGATTAGTAGCCTGGTGCCTTAACCACTACACCAAACTGACATTCTGAATGTTATTAATGTGTGAGTTTTCCACATGGGCTGGAACTGTACCTCCCATGTTGATATAGCACATAGATTTTAGAGTGCTATTTTGGACCTGAAGAACAATGTTAGCCTCTTGGACTCCTCTTGGACCCCTTCTTTTCCTTCAGTTTGTGGTCAGTACCACAGCAGAGCATCCAACCTGACCTTGATGTGCTAAATTGTCCTTTTAGCCTGGATAAATACATGTGTCATAGTCACCAACTGTTCCCATCCCCAACATCAATCTAAATGCTGATGGAAACTCATTCTTTCTAATTACAGGTCACCAAGCAAGCATCAAAAGGGAACTATGAAGATGTGAATCCTGTAAACAATAAAGTTAAATGGAGATAAAACCAGCCAAGGGGTTCATATTGAATTACTACACAGCCACAACTTGGATGTAATGGATACCATTTCATACATACTTTATAAGAGACATTTTAATAACATTTGTTATCTTCCTCCGATCTGGAGATAAATATCGACACATTCTACATCTCCAGCCTGAGTTTAAAAAATTTGTTGGAAGCTTCTCTGAGCTATGTCTTCATACTATCATAAAACATATATTCCTATCTGGTTAGCTGATATTATTTAATACAAATTTAATACAAATACTTGTATTTAAAGAATTCTGAGCTCAGAAGCTATCCCAAACTATCTTTATTTCAGCAGCAGCAGCATTAAGTCAGAAAGATAATTCCATTGTTGCATTTTTGTAAGCAACCAGAACCCAAAATTTTTGTCCCATTGCAAATCAGGCTAAGATCTACCAACAGAATCAGATCCACTTGTACTTTATAAAGGGGAAAGTATAAGGGCTAAAAGTATTACTTTTACACATATGTGCGCACACAAATACATACACACAGGAAGAGAGAAAGAGAGGGAGGGAGGGAGAGTGGGAGAGGGGGGATGCTATTTTCTTCCAAAAGGCATGTAGAAAAAATATTAACCTCTGGATATCTAATTTCATTATTATTGCAGGAAGACACATACACACATATTCAATATAGCTAAGAGTGTCATACTGAGAGATATAAAAAAAGCTTTTTATTACATTTCTGGTGATACCTGACCACTTGTATCCAGAGTACCTGAATAGATACCTGAATAGATACCTGAATAGATAACAATACAGATTTGAAAGTTTTATCATTGCTGTCCAAACTAAAACCTGCATATTGAATGCTGAGGTTTTCCTCTCCTGCAGCCTTCACTGACCACTTCAGAAAGAATTCTAGAGCAGAATATTGCCTACTTCAGCTAATAAAAATCAAGTGCTCTCAGCATAATGCCCAGCATTATGTAGCTCATACTTTCAATTATAGTTTGGTAGGACTTTGAAAGTAATTTATTCTAACCCTTTCAATAAAAATTTCAGCACCAAGGTCAGCTCAAGAGTCCCTTAAGTAGGTTCAAAAATTCCATTTCATTGAGAGCAAGGACAGTGCAATTTTGAGGCTGCTTGAACATATAAAACTGGAGTGGAACCAAATGATTAGCCAACCTCTGCAAAGGATGAATCTAACTAAGATGAAGTTACTTTAGCATAGAATTGATTCCCAATATGTATTATTACATATTACTCAGATGGGCAACCTCTTTCTGGAACTCAATTTTTCAATTCTCAGACTCAATTCTCTCTGGATTGCTAGAAGATTAAAGCTGGGATTTTATGTATGCAAAAGTACTTCTAATATCTGAGATTGAAGTATTATTACTATTATAGCTCAGGCAAGGCAAAAATAGAGAAGCTAAAACATCTTTGGTCTAGTGCTTAAGGCTAGAAACCAAGATTCTGCAGTCTAGCCCATTTTAGGCATGAAAGCAGTAAGAGGAGGAAGGAGTATTAGGTATGTTTGTTGCCTTAAGTCATTTATACAAATAATAAAAATGGGAAGATGATAGAGAGAAAGAGATGATAGATAGATAGATAGATAGATAGATAGATAGATAGATAGATAGATAAATGATGGATCTATAGATAGATAGATGAAGGAGCCTTGGTGGCACAGCAAACTAAACTGCTGCTGTTAAAGTAGCACTTAGCTGCCAGCTGCCTGCAATTACTGCGATTTCAATTCTCACCAGGCTCAAGGTTGACTCAGCCTTCCATCCTTTTGAGGTAGGTAAAATGAGGACCCGGTTTGTGGGGACAATAAGCTGACTTTGTATAAAATAGAACACCGCTTGGGGGGGCGCCAAAAAGCCCTACTAAGCAGGTATATACAAAAGTATGAAGGCTATTGCTTAATGCATTGTAAGCCACCCTGAGCCTCTGGAGAAGGGCGGCATATAAATGGAACTAATAAGAAAGAAAGAAAGAAAGAAAGAAAGAAAGAAAGAAAGAAAGAAAGAAAGAAAGAAAGAAAGAAAGAAAGAAAGAAAGGATGGACAGACAGACGAATGGATGGAAATTCTTTAAAAAATCAGTTAAAAGTAGTTCATCTGTATCATTATGCAACACCTGAGCTTTTAAGCCAGTTTTCAAGTAGTCCCTCATGAATTGCATTGTCATACTTCAGTTCTTACTCCCTAACTGGCATCTTAGCTGGCTTAACACTTATACACAGATTAGTTGTGGCTTACAATGCAAGATTTACAGAGCAGTTTCTCACTATTTACCCTGCACTTACTCTCTCAGATTTTCCTGTAGCAATCCACTAGGATAAGTCAACATTATTTTGTTCATTTGCCTGGAGATAGAGGTGAGCTGTAAGAAATGGAACTCTTGATTCACAGCTGACTCTCAGCTGCTATGTTACAGCTGCCCTCCAGGAATGGCTAAAATGAAAAACTAACTTGGAAAAGCAAAAGCCTTGAAGAGAGTTTGCACCAACCTGCAACAAAAACACCCATTTAGCCTAGAAAGACAGGAAAGGGAGAGAAAAACGCTCAAGACTGACTTCCCTTGATTCTCCTGAGTGTAAGAGGGAGGGAAAGAAAAACTCAGGCAGGCTTTTAAGATATGATAACTACCCTGTTTCCCTGAAAATAAGACCCAACCGGAAAATAAGACCTAGCATGATTTTTCAGGATGCTCATAATATAAGCCCTACCTCCAAAATAAGCCTCAGTTAAGATTGTCAGCCAGATGGGTGCATTTAGTACTGTATTTCCCCCAAAATAAGACCTAACCAGAAAATAAGCCCAAATGCATCTTTTGGAGGAAAAAATTAATATAAGATCCAGTCTTATTTTCAGGGAAACACAGTATATCAACTTCTGGCATTTTTGCTGGTGTTTGTTTTCTGATCTGGTTTACCTAGAAAGGCTTACATATCTGCTTTGTAGAGATTCTTGATTGACAACCCATTTATTTTTTAATAAACTTACTATAAAAGTAAGTCAGGACTCATGATAGGTCTAGGATTCATTCTTCTGACAAGGATGTTCTGCAACCGGTAGCATCTATGAGACGGTCAGTTGAAGTCATGACCTTTTTTAAGTGTCACAATTGTGATGCACATACAAAAGAGGGGAGGCTTTGATCACATGGTTGTGGTATTATCATGACTTTTTTATATTACACCCCATCCCCAAACCAAACACTTCTGCACACAATTCTCCTATATGTTCATGTTGGAAAAGGGCAAAGAGTCTAGACAAAAATGAAAGGAAGAGGTTTTAGATAACTCTCCATTTGTCTTCCTACTTTTGTGAGAACTTCTTCCTCATTAAGCCAATGCTTAATTCAGAGACCAACTGTGATGGGAACTGAGAAAGACAGTTCTGCTCATTTAACATGGGCTCCTGCTGCTGCCCCAGAGCATGTACTAACAAGAGACAATAAGCAGGACAATCTATTATTTTACAACTCAGCGGGAAATATTGTAGTACCTACACAGAGATGAAAATACATTCAGAAATGCAAGGCATTCGTCAATAATAGGAATATTAATGGAAGCCTGTCATAACAGGTGGGTTACAGTTCAATGGGGAGATAATCATTTTAGTCTTCCTTAGCAAAAAAGGATAATTTCTTTTTCATAATCTCCCATTTCTCCTGTCTCTTGATCTTTGTGGATCACTAACTATGTCCTTTGTCTATCTGATCCTTCTTTCTATACCTCTTTTTAAGAATGGTAAATAAGTTAGATCACAAGAAGTCATGAATCAAGCTAAAACCTCATCTAGTTCTGTTTTACGGAGTGGCTACCCAAATAAGACCAAATAATTCACAAGCTTTTCAAAAACCATAACCGCATTCAATAACATTAAGCGGCACAGTTTAATTGTATGTTGTGCAAAGAAAACACCTCAGTGGCCAAACTGGTCCTTCCCCACTCTATAACTTCTATATAGCAAATCCAGTTATTATCTATTATTTTGTTCTAAAGTAACCTTGAAGGAAAAGATGGAATTGTTAAACTACAATGCACTAATATCTTCTCTTGAGAAACAGCATTTGTTCATATTTCCCCCTGGAGATAGTTGGTTTTTTTCCCATCTCTTCACAGATGTTGCTTCCTTTCCTGCTTAGCCAAGGAGTATCAGTTGAATATTTACAGTATAAAGATGAGCGGTCTCAAATTTGGATATGTAAATAAATATATAAATATAAATGGAATTTACCGCTCCATTTAGTTCAACATTGCCAACTCAGGGGGTCTTTGGTGTCTTTGAGTTTGGTTGTTTTCTTTCAGACATTTCTTTACCAAACCAGGTAATATTCATCAGTGCTAGAAGGAAGTGGGTTTTGCTCTTATTTTTATATACTAGTGACTTGCCCTGTGAGTGTTGGTGGGAGTGTTCTTGGTGGTTCTTTTATTAAGTTGTTTACTGTTTGTTTGTCTATGTTGGTAGTTCCTTGATTGGGGCATTATTTACTTTTGATTGCTGGTCTAGTGTTTATCTCTGCTCATATGGGTATTGAGATTGCTGGCAAAGGGGTGCTTTGCTGTTTTTGTTTATTTTTGTTTATTTTGAGAGACATGTAGATGGTGTCTATCTCTGTGTGTCTGTTGATGGCCAATTTGTCTGAATGCCAGGCCACCAGGAATTTTCTGGCTTTTTTGGAGTTGGCTTGATCCAAGACAATGATCTTGCATTTTAAGACTTATGGACTTCAACTCCCAGAATTTCCCAGCCCAGAATGGGGAATTCTGGGAGTTGAAGTCCACAAGGTTACCAAGTTTGGAGACCTGTGATCTAGGATGTTCATAGTGAGGCACTGATGATGTTACCTAGTTGGGTCATGAAATGTCTGCAAGAAAACAACCAAGCTCAGAGAGCACCAAGGATCCTGCAGTTCAATCCTGAGCTACAAATATTCTTGTCTATCACCAAACTTGGTCTGGAAGTCTTTCTTCTGTTTTGCATGCAGAGAAAGAACTTTTCTCTCGCCTGCTACCTATGATTCTTCTTCCTAATGTTGCCAAAGGCTGGACTTCAGACTTTATCCAGGCAGACAAAGTGCTCTATCAACAGCCTTAGCCTTCATCCTCTTTTTATTGATGTTGTCTTGTGAAACAAGATGTACACTGATCATGGCTTTTTTCTTGCAATGGCAGCTCAGGAAATTGTCCTTGCCAGCCTCCGAGTGGTCTGCACTTAATGAGTTTTCCCACACAATGGGAGATTGTCCTTCTGATTTTATATGTGTGGCTTTTGATTAATTGTGATTTATGGAAATGAATGTAGTTCTGAATGGTAGTGCAAATCACTTGGAGCTGGGAGGCACTCTTGCCAAATTGGTTTTGTAAGATTAAACAACAGCTGCCTACATTTAGCTGGCACTCTCTGCCTTCAGCCTTTGAATACGGACTGTGTGTTATTTGTTGATTTATTCAACTGTGCATGTGCTAATACTGGCAAATATTTAGGATGCTGCTGTCGATGTTTTGCTTTTATCTCTGTGTTGTTGTTGTTCGCTATACTATGATCTGAAGGACTAAGATGATCTAAATGCTAAAGCCTCTGTAAAATTACTTTTACTATCTGTGAATTTGACAAAACAACAGAAAAGAAAGGAAAAGCACAATCTAGCCTAAGCTTGGCTTAAATTCTTTTCCTTATACATTTGAATCTAGTCTTTTAAAAGCTTTATTCCCATGACGGGTAATAATGTAAGTAAAGAGATGCAAGTGGAAATAGTAGAAATAACCCAGAGAATTTACAACAGCAAAGCACAAAACTGAAATAAACTTGCCAACGTTGGTAGAAAAATTAGAAATTATAATTTTTATAAATTATAAAAAGGGTTCATTCATTCATTTATAAATTATAAAAAGGGTTATTTTGGGGAAAATATCAAAGCATATTTCAAATAATCAAGGAAAGAGAATTTCTGGAAAGAGAATAATCAAGGAAAGAGAAGCTACTGCAAAAAAAAATTTTGAACAAATAACAGCCATAAGATGATGGGTCCTGAAATAATTATCTGAATAGTAGGATAAATTCATATGAGGAAGTTCAATCCTTGAGCTTGGTCAGTTCAGTGGCTGTATTTTGGTTACTCAGCTTTTAGGGAGATTTAAAATATCATTTTTATTTCTTGTTTTTATTGGAAATATGAATCGCTTTCCCGGATTCTGTCATTTTTCAAAAATATTGGTTTTTCTAGTTTGCCTGCATGTGAGTTACCTTTTGCAAGTTACATAATGCTAGCAACACTGTCATAATTTGCATTGTTCTATAACAAGAGAAATGGAGAAACAAAGAAATAAAAAAAAAGGAAGGGGAGAGAAGGAGAGACAGGAAAGTTGTATTTAATCCAGCCTTTATTGGTAGAAAACTAATCAGACTTGAAGGTTTTTAACCATGCAAAACAGACTAAGGCTGCCCAAATTCTTTCTGATATGCAACCAAAAGGATGTGGGGAAAACCGATATTTTATGACACACATAAAGGTACACTGAAAACTTTACAATCTACTATTTAAATAGTCATAGTATTTTAACTTGCTTGGAGCTAGGCAGATAGGCAGAAACACACACTAACACATACATGTTCTATGAATAAGAACAATGAGCTATTTGATCCAATACCCCAATGCTGTATAACCAGCCTAGTATTGAAAGAAGCACCACTTTGCTTCTTAAATTAGTGATGAGATTCATATAAGTGGAACCTTCCTTTCACTGCATAAGGGCAATCCTCAACTTACGACCACAACAGGGAGCAGAATTTCTGTTGCTAAGTGAGTCACGGTTGATTTTATGCCCCCCCCTTTTTTTGCCATGGTTGTTAAGAAAATCACTGTAGTGGTTTAAGAGAATCATGTCATTGTTAAATGAATCCAGCTTCCCAGATTGCCTTGGCTTGTCAGAAACTGGCTGAAAAGTTTGCAAATAGCAATAGCACTTAGACTTATATACCGCTTCATAGTGCTTTTACAGCCCTCTCTAAGCGGTTTACAGAGTCAGTATATTGCCTCCAACAATTTGGGTCCTCATTTTACCCACCTCGGAAGGATGGAAGGCTGAGTCAACCCTGAGCCTGGTGAGATTTGATCTGCCAAACTGCTGGCAGCCGGTGATCAGCAGAAGTAGCCTGCAGTACTGCACTCTAACCACTGCGCCACCGCAGCTCAGTATGATTATCATGTGACCCCAGGGCGTTGCAACCAATGTAAACACAGCCAATATTGTGAGTAAGTTAAAATCCTTAATGAACTTGTCCAAAGCCCCTTAAAACATTTTATGTAGAGTCTTTCATCCATTATACACTAGTGTTTAATGAACATTTTTCTCCCTTTTGGATTATAAAATAGATGAAATAAACTCCAACAGCTAAGGTGATGTGTTTCTGAAAACTCTTTTGATACATCACCAGGAGATAAACAAAGCTCTAATAACATTCAGTAGCAAAAATACACACAAATCCAGACAGTCTGAAAAGGAACTTAACCTTTTCATAGAATTGTATGTTTTACTCTTGAAAAAAATATTCTGCATGCATTTATTAGATTTATAATCCCCTTTATCTACAAGAGCAGCAATTGTCTAAAGCAAAAACATTTTTAACAAACACATTTGGAAATATACAGCTAAAATAAGCTTTTGCTCATCCTTTGACAATAAACTAGCATAGGAAAATGTTCTGGCAAAGATGAAGTTGAAGAGCATTTAAGAGCAATCGCAAAGAAAAGCTCTCTTTGTGATAAGATTGGAATATTTAAGATGACACATTCAGCTGAACATAGAAATGAGCACAAGAGACAATTTCTAACATAATTTCTTCCTCGGATATTTATAATACATCTCATGTCAGTTAATGAGATGTTTGTAGTATGCTCAAAAGGCAATAGAAATTCCATGGAGATGCAAAAGTATATATACAAAGGGACTTAGCATCTACTGATTCGTTTGAATCTAAAGTTGTGCAGAAAATCAGTGGCTGAAAGCTAGAAGTTCAGTACCATGGATAGTTCCTCCATTTTTCCCACTCTTCCTTTTGCTAGCTCAACTTTTGCAACTTTAATTTTTTGTCCTATCAGGGACAATGCTGCTGAACCAACATATGGAACTCCATCAGAATGTTTTCAGTATTACACCATTTCTTACATAGAAACAGACCCCTCACATCCTGGACATAAATTGTTTCAACTTCTACCCTCAAAATGACGCTACAGGGCACTACACACCAGAACAACTAGACACAAGGACAGTTTTTTTCTCACATGCCATCACTCTGCTAAACAACTAATTCCCATGACACTGTCAAATTATTTCCTAAGACTGTATTACTATTCTTCTTCTCATCCTTCCTATTACCTATCTCCTTTTCTACTTACGACTATAACCTTGTTGCTTGTATCTTTATGATTTATATTGTTTTATTTAGTTTCCTAGTATGATTTGATTGCTTATTTAGTATCCTATGACTATCACTAAGTGTTGTATCTTATGATTCTTGATGAATGTATTTTTTATGTATACTGAGAGCTTATGCATTGAAGACAAATTCCTTGTGTGTCCAATCACACTTGGCCAATAAAGAATTCTAATTCTAATTTGGCCCATAATACTATCATAGACAACTTAGAAGTATCAGCAATTTAAAATAAACTTAAAGTATTTTAAAGCAATGCCCACAATCTCAAGCTGATAGCAGATAGTTTCAGGATACTGGAAGGAAAATGCTTTATATACCATATCCTTCAATTCCAATTCCAATTCCCATCTTCCACGCAAAATAGTTATATTCATTCATGCTTAATCTACTTACTGAATCAATCCTTTTTTTTCATAACACACTGAAATAACCAAATGATCTGGAATCATCAAAACTATAACCAAGCTTAGTTGGCTTTGCAAATACACCTGCTAAGTTTTTGTTTGACATATTTATGAATATTGTATAAACACAGCCATGATGGTCTATTATTATTTTTCTAGAACTGGAAGGAGAATTCTTTGGAAACCATGCTGTGAACCAAATAATGGGATATGGCTTCTCATGAGTTGCAAAGAAAGTTTATAATGCCTTCAAGATGAGAGTTGAGCTCAGCAATGTATTCAAATGGGAGTGTATGTATATTATAGGTATATGCTAAACATATAGAAATATACATAACGTACGTATATGTATAGTGTAAGGAAATGTGTATATTCAGATTAGAGTACCATGACACCTTGGCGGTTAGCAATTATTTTATTTTTGTTGAGTTATTTTAGTGCATGTCAGTCATCCAGAGTTATATTTTATAATATGGGTAGGCATATAAATCTTCTAAATAAATAAATGACCACACAATGGCAAAGCAAACTCAACAAGGTCTGTTAAGCACATTTAACTGCAAAGAGCCCAGCTCCTCTGCTTAATTAGAATAAGAAAACTTACTGTCAGCTAATGGGATGTGAAGACAAAGACGAACATCTGCGCAGAGGCTTAATTGATTGTATGCACTGGTTAGAGGAGAGCTAATTAATAACAAGAGAGTGAAACAGAATGGATGAGTTATTTGTCTACTGCCAGGTAATTGAGGCCTCTGTGCTATTGTTAGAACCTTTCACTTTTTCAATATGTCATACTGTCACTTCCCCAAATCTTGACTCTCTGAAGACTGCAGGGATCAGTAAACTACCAATACATCATTAGAGTTCATGAACTGCATTGTCCTTCAGCTTTTAAGGTGTATCGTTTTCATACAGGTAGTGCTTGACTTAAAACAGTTTGTTTAGTGACCATTCAAAGGTACGTAGGCAATGACCTATGACCATTTCTCACACTTATGATTATTGCATGATTGATGCAGCAATCATGACCACATGATCGAAATTCAGACACTTGGCAAAATTCAGACACATGTATTTATGATGGTTCCAGTGGTCCCGGTCTCATTTGATCACCTTTTGCAACCTTCTGACAAGCAAAATGAATGGGGAAGCCAGATTCACTTAACAACCATGTGTTACTAATTTAACAACTGCAGTGATTCACTTAACAACTGTGGCAAAAAGGTCTTAAAAGAGGAGGAAAACTCACTTAACAACTGTCTCACTTAGCAAAGGAAATTTCAGGCTCAATTATGGCCGTACATTGAGGACTACCTGTACATAGAAGGCTGAAAATGGACAAAATGTGGTCAACAAGCCCTTGATTCCCATTTACTTATATCAAGAGCACTTAGACTTATATACAGCTTTATAGCAGTTTACAGAGTCAGCATATTTCCCACAACAATCTGGGTCCTCATTTTACCCATCTCGGAAGGATGGAAGGCTGAATCAACCTTGAGCCTGGTGAGATTTGAACTGCCAAATTGCAAGCAGCCGGCAGTCAGGTAGCCTGCAGTACTGCATTCTATATCCTTATGAAATATATATGGTCACCCAACTTGATTACTGCAGGTCTAGCTAAAATCATCGATAGGTGATGAAGGACTCGCAGTTACCCCTTCCCTCCAAAGAATGAATATATCTTTCCGACGTGCCCTGAAGACCTTTCTGTTTCAACAAGCAGGGCTAGCATAAACATCTAAATTCTATGCCAAGGTCTTAGCAGATACACTAAGTTGACTCAATTTATTATTTACTGTTTATATATATAAAAAAATTATTATATGTATATGAAATCTTATTATGTTCACCGCCCTGAGTCCTTCGGGAGAAGGGCAGTATAGAAATTCAATAAATAAATAAACAAATAAATAAATAATAATAATAATAATAATAAAAATATCATTCACTGTTTCACCAACTCATTTGAAAAGGATTGAAACTGGGCATTAGAAGAACTTCACCATTCTTGATTTGCAAGTAGCATATGAAGCTGTAAAAAGCCAATACTGTGCCATTTTTTGAGTAGATAATAGAGAAATATGGGGAGCTAACAGAAGCCTTTTAAGAGATGTGAGCAGGATTTCAATACTCAAGTGTGAAATCAGGCCAGCTAGAAGAGCAATACATTAAGAGGGCTATTCCTGTGATGCACAGCAAAAATAGTACAAGTATTTCAGAGGCCTCACTAAATTTGAGTCCAACTGTAGTTGCATCAGAAGAGCGGAAAATCAGAATGATACGCTCAATCCTCCCTTTGTTCTCACAACACTCTTGTAAGATAAGTTCAACAGAATGAATAGCTCTAGATATGCCTCTCAAATGGCTCTGAGTTACATTGCCCATGAAGCCTGATCAATGAGAGGTCCTCAGCATTCTATAGCACTTGAAGAATATTCCCAAAGGTGCTTTTTCAAGAAACAATTGGACTTTCTGGTTTCACTTCTCATCCAAGAAGCTTCTTCAGCAAAACATCTTCAAAGAAAAAACAGAAAAAACCATGGATGTCTGAGAATCTCCATAGATGCTTGAAGAATAGCAGAGATAACAGGAAGAACAATTAATCAGTGAAATGGCTTGCCTCCAGAAGTTCTGGGTGCTCCATCATTGGAGGTTTGTAAGAAGAAATTGGACAGCCATTTGTAAGGAATGGGGTAGGGCAGTGTTGGCGAAACTTTTCGGCACCGAGCACCGAAACGGGAGTGTGCATGTGCGAGGGAGTGCCGGAAACTGGAAGAGCAGTTCCCCAGCGTGCATGCGTGTGCCGAGAAGCTAAGTTTCCAGCAAGCACATGTGCGCCAGTCACCTGCTCTTCCGGTTTCTGGCGCTTCTGCATGTGCGAAGACCAGCTGGCCGGTGCACATGTGTGCGCCGGAACCTGGCAATGGCTGGCGTGCCCAAACAGATGGCTCCGCGTGCCAATTCGAGCATGCGTGCCATAGGTTCGCCATCACTGGGGTAGGGTCTTCTGCCTGAGCAGGGGGTTGGACTAGAAGATCTCCAAGGTCCCTTCTAACTCCATTATTCTAAGTTCTAAGTAGTAATGCTGGTCTGTGACCATAATAAAAATTGATCGGTTAATAACACGAAATCCAACTGCAGTTGCATAATGATCTCAGTGCCCTGGTTCTGTTTTTAATTTCAAGAACCGAGGAGAAAGTTGCAGGTGTCATGTACGGCTAAATTCAGATCTTTCCAATAGAAGAATGTTTTTAATGAGGAAGAACATTATTGGAAAAAAATTGATTGAAATCAATGTGCAAGCAATTAAAAGGGATTGATTATCTCATCTCTGTTTCTAGCCCTCCCAAACAGTTTCTGTGGAAACAGGAGGAGCCTGATCTGTGATCTGGAGTATAACAGAAAGAACCAGAGGTAAAGGGAAAATAGTTACAGAATTTGGGGAAACAGAACCCGGCTTGTAGAATTTAATTCTGATCCAATTTTACCTGTTTCCTGTTGCTCCCTCTGCCTCAGCCCATTCAGCAGATCTTTCAATTTAGGGAGGAATATTTTTAAGAAGAGAAGGGGGAGGAAAGGCCAAAGTACAGTTAATCTCTACAAATATCCTCGGTTTATGACCGCAACTGGGACCAGAATTTCCATGGCTAAGTAAAGCAGTTGTCAAGCGAGTCATGTCCGATTCTGCAACCTTTTCTACCATCACTGTTAAGTCCATTAGTGCAGGAGTTAAGTGAATCATGCAGTCATTAAATCCAGCTTCCCCACTGACTTTGCCTGTCGAAAGCCAGCTGGGAAGTTTGCAAATGGAAATCACCTGATTCCAGGACACTGCAACCGTCATAAATACATGTTGGCTTTCAAAACCCAAACTTTAATCCTATGGCTGTGGTGGTTGCTGCAACGGTTGCAAATCCAAGGACCGGTTATAAGTCAACAGACACTAAATGAATGGTTGTAAATTGAGGACTACCTGTATCCTGACAGGAGCTGATCCAGTGCTAAAAAGTGTGTATTTTTTGGGGAACATATAGACATACCATCTTGATTCCCTCAAGGAGAAGCTGGTTCAATCAGAACTGATTTTTGGTCCTTTGGTGCAGGGGGTCTCCAACCTTGGCAACTTTAAGCCTGATGGACTTCAACTCCCAGAAATTCTGGGAGTTGAAGTCCACCAGGCTTAAAGTTGCCAAGGTTGGAGACCCCTGCTTTAGTGCATTAAGTATCAAGCAATTTTCTGGCCCTTGTATTCCAAGAGGAACCTGGAAAATCTACAAAGAAGCAAAGCTTTGAGGAATCTTACTGGATTTTGAGCGAAACATTTCTGCCAAAATGATCTACACATCCCCACATCCTAGTAACACATCTGGAGGGTAAACGGAGGTTAAAAGAGGATGGGAAGACACCAATCCTGTTGCATTGGAGAAGGCCTGTTCCTTGGGGAAAGGGAAGGGCATTTTTAATCTGATCTTTCATGGCATCAGGAACAGCAGAAGGGAAAACCAAAAATAACTTTTTTTATTGAAAAAAAAACCATGAGTCATGTCCTGGAAGTGTATTGGCTTACATTTGCTTCTTAGCTACCCTTTTGTTCTCCTTACCTCCTCTCTTATTCTTACACCACTGTCAAAATTTTGAGCTGTTAACTCTCTCAGCTGGGAATTGTTTTGTTTTGTGGGGTTTTTTTTGGCTGTGCTACCTTTTTAAAGAGCTGTGGGCTCTTTTGGCACTCTATTAATAATAATGTTCTTGTTCTGATGCAGAACAGCGTGGGAGCACTTCTCCCATGGCACCCGACTGGAGATGCTTGTCAGCGAGGCAAGTTCAGCGCTTTCACGAGTCCTCAGCTTCTTGGTATGCCGAGCGCAAAGACCTTACGTTTATAGCGGCTGATATCCCAAACCGTTGCAAGGGAACGGCGACATTATTGAGTGCCCTCCTTTAAATGGCCTTGTTTGCATAATGCTGGGAAAATTAGCCTTGGCCAGGCCTTACAGACACATTCTTGTCCGGGGGAAGCTATTCTCTTCCAAGAGAAATTTCCTGTACTATTTGCACTCTGGAAAAAGGGTTTAGAAATAGCTCCTGTTTCTTTTTTTGCATCCTTGCAGGTAGTTTTGCTCATATTTCTGCAAACACAGGGTTCTGTCAAGCCAACCAGCCGAGTTCCACATTCTTCAGGCCTCTTCAGCAGAGCACTTGACAATCTGAGCAGATTGGAGATTCCTGTGGAAGAGACTGATCTAAAATACGGCTAGAAAACTTGAACGGGGAAGGGAAAAAAATCTATTCCCAGCTGCAAGAATTATTTTGGGAGATTTTTTTTTCTTTTACACCAGGGCTGTCAAACTCGCAGCCCGTGAGCTGGATGCGTCATGTGCTGGCCCCGCCCACACCCGGTTTAGCGAAGGGGGGGAATCACAATACGTCACGTGACGCTGCCGTGACACCGCGAGTTTGACCCCCCTGTTTTACACGGCCCATCATCTGATCAAGAGAATAAGGCCGATTTTAAATAGAACCCTGTTTTACAGGTAGTCCTTCACTCACAATCATGTTTAGAAAACCTTCGAAGTTGCAATGACATTGAAAAAAAGTGACTTATGATCGGGTTTCACACTTATGACCCTTGCAACATCCCCATAGTCACGTGATCAAAATTTGGATGCTTGACAACTGGCATGTATTGATGAGAGTTGCATTCTGGGGATCATGTGGTCACTGTTTGTAACCTTCTCAGTTGCCAAGTCAATATGGGAGGCAGATTCATTTAATGACCGCATGATTCACTTTAGCAACTGTAGTGATTCGCTTAACAACTATGGCAAAAGGTGGTGAAAGGAGGCAAAATGCACTTATACCACCTTTGCTTTTATAAATAACTCAAGGTGGGGAATATACTTACTCTAGTACTCCCTCCTCCTTGCTTAGCAATTGAAATCTTGCACTTTATTGTGGTTGTAAGTTGAAGACTACCTATGCACGGTTCTAAAATTCTGCACCTTGGGAGCAGCTGCCTCAGAACATCTATTCAAAAGAGGCAGTTAGGAACAGGTTTTACAGTTTTAAAAAATTACTTGCTTTTGAAGGTCCTCCGTCCCTTAATTAAGTTGCTCCAAAAGAACACAATAAAAGGGATTGGTAACAGCTATGCTAAAAACATTGCCTAAGCAATCTCTTTCTCTCTCCCAAAGCTCATTTATCCTTTACAAGCTCAATTCTACATGCTGAGTCTACTCAGATGCCAACTCCCGGGGTGACCAGTTAATGGCCAGACTTAGTTAAGAAAGATGCATTTGCAAGTGCAGATAACAAGGCTTGGGATTCGGCTAAGATTCAAGGCCAGACCATTCCCGTCTCTCTGCAGGCATGCAACACCCAAGATCAACAGACAGCAAATGGTTATGGTCATACATGGTACCAGTGGTGGGACTTGAAAACAACTGGTTCTCCGACTGGGTAGGCATGCCAGTTGGTCATGTGACTGGGTGGGTGACATCACTCATCACACCCAGCCCTGCCTCCCAGCCACTCGCCTCAAAGGCAGAGGTAGGATTCAGCCAGTTGGGGCTAATCCCACTACTGGCTGCCCCTGCCCCTGCCTGTTTTTCAGCCTGTTGTTTTGGCCAGTTCTTTTGTCATTTTCAGACTGTTTGGGGGCTGTTTTCCTACCATTTTCTGGGCCTTTTTGGGCTGTTTTCTGGCCTTTTTCAAGCCAAAAACAGTCCCAAAACGGTCTGAAAACAGCCTGAAAACAGCCCCAAAAAAACTAGCCTGAAAATGGCCCGAAAAATGGCCTGAAAATGGCCCAAAAATGGCCCGAAAAACATGCCAAAAAACGAGCAGATGTGGGGCCAGTCAGTGGTGAGATGTGCCGGTTCACCGAACTGCACGGAATCTTAACTACCGGATCGCCTGAACCGGCAGCAGCCCATCTCTGCATGGTGCCTGTCAACTCCAATGATGGTAATCAATAGGTCCCTTTAGCTGTAAAACTCCAGTCCTGGTGTTCAGGGCCTAAAGCTCCAATTTATATTTCAACTGGACATTTGCTGTAAGGAATCCAGTAGCAACTCATGAACTTCATTGAAAGCACTGCATAACTGGCACTATAACTCTAGAATATGTTATGGCTTCCAATCCCTGTTCCTATTATGCAGTAGAACAGGGGTGTCTAACTCAAGGTCCACAGGCCGGATCCAGCCCACGGAGTGCTTAGATCTGGCCTGCGGGGCTACCCTGGAAACAGCGAAGGTCCGGCCTGTGGTGCCGGAGAAAACCAGAGAAAACTGCCAGCGAAAACTGAACTCTGGAGAGCCGTCCCAAGCTCCATTTTTGGCTGTGACAGCCTCCTGCAACCCTCTGTCAGCAAAAAAGGACCCCCATCAAGCTCTGTTTTTGCTAGCAGAGGGCTGCAGGAGGCCATTGCGGTCAAAAATGGAGTTCAGGAGCCTATTTTCGCTGATAGACCACTCAGGCCACACCCCTCTCCCCCAATATGAGTGATGTCAAGCTGGCCATACCCACCCTGACCATGCCCACCCCATCCGCCCCCGAGGTTAAGCACAACCCTGATGAGGCCTTCAAAAGAGCCTTGGTGGCGCAGCAGACTAAAGTGCTGTTTACTAGCACCAGCTGCCTGCAATTACTGCAAGTTCAAATCTCACCAGGCTCAAAGTTGACTAAGCCTTCCATCCTTTTGAGGTAAGTAAAATGAGGACCTGGATTGTGGGGGCAATAAGCTGACTTTGTATATATATATATATAAAAAGAACACCCCTTAGTGGGGGCCAAAAGCCCTACTAAGCAGGTATATATAAAAATATGAAGGCTATTGCTTAACGCATTGTAAGCCACCCTGAGTCTCCGGAGAAGGGCGGCATATAAATCGAACCAATAAATAAATAAATAAATGAAATCAAGCTTGACACCCTTGCACAATGGGAACAGGGACTTGAGGTCATAACCTATGCTAAAGTTCATATAAGGTGCCTGTAAACAATCTTATTGAACCAGATAATTTCTAGATTAGATTCTCTGTCATTCCCTGCCAGTATCACTCATGAACTTGATTGTTGAGATGATGATGAATATAGACCAATGCATCAGCCTCAAAAATGTCTACAAAGACATTGTAAGTTGCTAAGGCAACAATTCAATTATGCCAAAAGTTGAGGAAACAGTAACTTTTCTTCTTTATTTGTTATGTTTTAAAGCAGTAACATTTATTTAGAAAATCACACCACGCTAGATACAAACATTGGCCAATTTCATTGTGACTCAGATCAAAATAACTTTCAGCTGTAGTTCCAAAATGGACAGCCATAAATACTTCTGAGCACAAGGAGAAGACAAAATGTCTATGTTTATTTTTAGGATCACATGACTAGAAATTTAGAGGGATCTGGGCACTACAAAAATATCATTTCCCCCGCCGCCTCCAATTTAGCATCCAGTAGATTTACCCATTCTTTTTCTTTTATCAAAGAAATTCTAGCTCAATGGCATTCTCCCTGGGGAAGAATCATCCCTTGAGGGATGATTTTACAAAGGTCTATTAGCAACGACATCATTTTCACATGTAAAAATGTTTGAGGGGCCAATTTGTATAACTTTATTTATGATAAGTGATCTGGCTTAAAGTAAATCACCAACTTTGCCAAAGATGAGTCTATTTCGGGTAAACAAATATTTCTATCTGGAATGGATGGATGGATGGATGGATGGATAAGTAGGTAGGTAGGTAGGTAGAGATAGATAGACAGACAGACAGATAGATAGTCCAGAGTTCAGCCTTCCCGTACAATGTTTATGAAACTACTGAGTGAAATTATCCATTAATTCAGGGTGAAATGCTAGCCTAGGAATCAGACCACGAATTCTACTTCTGCCTTGGGCATGAAAACCATCTGTGTGACTTTGGGCACTCTCTTTCAACCCAACTACCTCACAGGGTTGTTGTTGTGGGGAAAATAGGAGGAGGTAAGTATGTTCACCATCTTGAGCTGTTTATAAAAATAAAGATGGGACCAGTGGTGGGATTCAGCCAGTTTGCACCACTTCGGGAGAGCCGGTTGTTAACTTTCTGAGCAGTTTGGCAAACTGGTTGTTGGAAGAAATCATTAGGGCAGAGAACCGGTTGTTAAATTACTTGAATCCCACCGCTGCTCAGGACAGTGCAACTGTCATAAATACATGCCAGTTGCCAAGTGCCTGAATTTTGGTCTTGTGACCAATGGGGATCTGCAACAACCGTTAAGTGTGAAAAACAGTCATAAGTCCCTTTTTTCATTGCTGCTGTAACTTCAGACAGTCACTAAACGAGTGGTTGTGAGTTGAGAACCACCTGTATTTGACCAAGATTAAAATCCGAATAGAATGAAAACTTGCAATAAGTTGCACTTTACAAAAACACTTCAGAAAGACACAATTGAGCCATGTATAACAAAGGTTTCACAATAACAACATTGGGTTAATAACAACATTGGGTTAATACCCCCACCCCAATGTTGCTATTGTGAAACCTTTCGTTACTAATTTTTTACTAAGCCTAAAAATAGAAGTTGAACAGGTGAAAGAGACAATGATAGTATGGGCAAAATATTTTGGATATAATATAAAACTAGATAACTGGCAAAAACTTTGGGGAAGAAACTATAAATTGATGATGGCAACCAGGGCCGGATTTTCCTATAGGCTAACTAGGCTTCAGCCTAGGGCCTCAAGATCAAGAGGGGGCCTCAAGATCAAGAGAGGCCTACATTCAAATTGTTAGCAAAATTAAAATTACACTTTCACTATAGGTGAAAGGACCTCATAAGTGGAATAGCCTAGGGCCTCTTTTCATCTAAATCCGGCCCTGATGGCAACCAAATATAAAGAAAAATTGTATAAAATGTTTTATAGGTGGCACCTACCACCAGCGAGCCTAGCAAAAATGTTTAAAAATATGTCGACCAAATGTTGCAAATGTAATCAAAAACTGGGCACATACTATCACCAGTGGTGGACATGCCGAAAAACAAAACAAAAAAAAAATTGGACGAAAGCAGTGGTGGGTTGCCCCCATTTCGCACCGGTTCTATAGAACCGGTAGTAAAACCGGTGGGAGGCTCCGCCCACTGACCCCGATGTCATCAGAACGCTTCTGCGCATGCATAGAAGAGCGAGAGAGAGAGAGTGAAGCAAGCATAAGCGCGCGACCCCGTTGCGAACCAGTAGTAAAGGTAAGTACAACCCACCCCTGGATGAAAGTGCATATTTGGTTAGAAAAAATGTTAAGACCGCATATAGATTGTAAGCCAGAATTATTTTTGTTAGGCATAATACAGTGGTGAAATGTAAAATTTGTTACTACCAGTTCTGTAGGCGTGGCTTGGTGAGGGGGGGTAATATGACTGAGTGGGCATGGCCAACTTTTTTTTTTTTTTTTACTTTTAAAACCATTTTTTCTACAACCTCTTTGGCTGAAGAGGCTGTAAAAAAATGCTTTTAAAGCCTCTGACAATCCCAGCTGACTTGCCTAATCGGCAGAGGCTTTTTTTCCTTTTAAAAACATTTTTTCTATAACCTCTTCGGCCAAAGAGGTTGTAGAAAAAAATGCTTTTAAAAACCTCTGATGTTCCCAGCTGAGCCGCGCGATCATCAGAGGCTTTTTTTTTTAACTTTTAAAAGCATTTTTTCGGCCAAAGAGGTTATAGAAAAAATGCTTTTAAAAATTAAAAAAAGCCTCTAATTATTGTGCGGCTCAGCTGGGCAATGGGGCAGGGGGCAGGGATTTTTGCTACCGGTTCTCCGAACCACCCGCCTCCATCGCTACCAGATCGGGCGATCCGGTCCGAACCAGGAGCATTTCACTCCTGGCATAATACCAGAAAAATATGATCATAAAAGGAACGTATAGTTGATATTGCATGTTTTAACAGCAGCAAGAATTGTATTTGCACAACTTTGGAAAAGCGAGAAAACAGCTACGGAAGAAGATATAATTAAGAAAAAATATTGGACTGGGAAGAAATGGACAGACTAACACTAAAGATAAAAGAAAAAGACAACACAGAATATTTTCGAACTTGGGACTTGTTTTATCAATGGCTGGATAAAAGAGGTAGAAATTAGGAACTTAATAAGTATTACTATGTAAACGAACTGACCCAGACAATATGCTGTCCATTAAGCACATATTGTATGTAAAGAGAAAACAAATAAAGATATATAAACAAAAACAAAAATAACAATATTGGGAACTTCCATAGATTTCCACTTTATTTGTTCCTGGATCTGATTGCAGCCCAGTTTAATCCTACTAGTTGTGCTGAGTACAAATATTTCAGCAGCCTGCCCAGTGGGAACTGCCTATATTCCAAAGGCATGATCGAGACCATCCCTCTTAAATATTTATGTTATTGCAAACACTTGACTTATTGACTTCTTCCATGTAGTTAAATGAGGGGATCCCAAGGGCTCGTACAGATTGGACAGGCATTAAGTACAATAAATCAACTTGAATTGCAAGCAGCCAAAGGAAGAACTGAAAGACAATATCAACCATCAGTGAACTTAATGGGCACTGAAGATCATCCTATTAAAACTTGAGTGAGGCAACATGTAATTTGAGGCTCTCTATTTTAGCTGTACCAAAACCGGCATTTTGCATGGGTCCGTGGTTATTAATTTGAGATATTAATTGCATGCTGCAAAGCTGTCAATTTGGTCAGAAACAATGGAACAACTGTTGCAGATAAATAAACTTAGAAAATCCATTGGCAGCTGCCACAACATTCAAGAACTCTTGGATGTATCTCCTTTCAGAGCTACAGGCAAGGATGAACTAATGTGCTAGTTACTTAACTAATAATTAATGTAAACACTTTACGGCTCCTTAAAGAGAGCAGTAAACAAAATGTCTAGCCCTCATTTTGCCAACTGGCTTTTCGAATGTTGAGGGTGCAATTGGTGCATGAAATTAAACTATTTCATTCATCAGATACCCTATGCATTTTTAAAGCCCACCACCCTTAGGTCTCTGTGGAAAAAGCTTTTGCATCAAGGATCCTATTTATTTTCATGCCATAATTTTTTTTTAGAGCAAAAGCAGAAACTGCCCACAGACACCAGTGCTTTTTTTAAAAAAAAAACACTCTGCATAAACCACAACTGTCTGTCTTACCTCATATCTCTACAGCACTGTTTCTCAAACTTGGCAACTTTTCCCCAGGGGAATTCTGGGAGTTGAAGTCCACACAACTTAAAGTTGCCAACTCAGAGAAACACTGCTCTGTAGGGATGGCCAGGGCAGTAAAAGCAATGAATTTTGAGGCACTTTAAATAAGAAATCAATTTATTCTTTCTTAAGCTTTCATGAATCACAGGCCACTTTAATCTGAAGTAGGGATCACAGAGCTATTATCGTAAGAAAAGGAGGACCAGGAGCAGTGATAACCCCCACCGCCATTCTCAAGTTCATTCTGATGCTTATTTTTTTTTTAAATCAAGGACACTGTAATAGAAGATGATGTTACATACACAAAACAAGGAATAGCATTCACACACAGGCATACACAGTTTGGTCCAGGGGTGAAATGTAAAATTTGTTACTACCGGTTCTGTGGGTGTGGCTTGGTGGTGGTGGTAGGGGTAATGTGACTGGGTGGGCGTGGCCAACTTTTTTTTTTAACTTTTCAAAGCATTTTTTCTAATGCTTTGAAAAGCCTCTGCCGATCAGGCAACTCAGCTGCGATCGTTAGAGACTTTCAAAGCATTTTTTTTAACCACCTCTTCGGCCAAGAGGTTGCAGAAGAAATGCTTTGAAAAGCCTCTGATGATCCCAGTTGAGCCTCGCAATCATCAGAGGCTTTTTTTTTTTACTTTTAAAAGCATTTTTTCGGCCAAAGAGGTTGTAGAAAAAATGCTTTTAAAAGTTAAAAAAAAAAGCCTCTGATGATCGTGCGGCTCAGCTGGGCATGGTGGGGAGGGGGGTGCAGGGATTTTTGCTACCGCTTCTCTGAACCACCTGCCGCCATCGCTACTGGATCGGGCGATCCGGTCTGAACTGGGAGCATTTCACCCCTGGTTTGGTTTAGTGCAGGGGTGTCAAACACGATTTCATTGAAGGCTATATCAGCATTGTGTTTGACCTCGGAGGGGTGGGGTGTGTGTGGCAAGGAGGGGCGTGGCCAGATCGACATCACTCATGTCAGGGGCGGCTGTGGCGGCCTGAGCGCTCTGCTCCGTTTTCACTGGCAGAGGGTTGCAAGAGGCCATGGCAGCCAAAAATGGAGCTCGGGAGCCCGTTTTTGCTGGCAGAAGGACTTCTCTACAAACATGTTCCTCTCCAAAAGGTCTGTGGTCTTCCCATTTTGCCACTGGGTCTGAAAAGCAGCTTAATGAACGCAATCTCACTTTACCACGAAGTCCAGTGTTCATCGCTATGGCCCAGTTAACAGCCTGCAAGATGGAAAGAACCAAGGCTAAAGTCACAGAACTAAACAAAACCAAACTAAAACTAAACAAGCAGAGAAACAAACTAGAACTAAGGAGAAATGTTCTGATAATGGGAACAATTAACCAGTGGAACAGCTTGCGTCCAGAAGATAACACATGAGATTTTAAAGAAGAGACTGGATAGCCATTTGTCCAGAATGATGTATGGTCTCCTGTTTGAGCAAAACTAGAAGACCTCCAAGGTCCCTTCCTGTTCTGTCCCCATACCACACACGCACCCTCACAGACGGCCCGGAGTTAATAAGCCACACGACAAAACTCTTTGAAGATAAAGCTGGCAGCAACCCAGTGGCTAGCTGCCAATTCAGACTTTACTCACACAAAACAAAGATTAGACTGCAAGCATTCCGATAAAACAGGCAGAGTTTCAACAATACAAGGATTAATCCAAATGCAGTCCGATAAAGCAGGCAAAGTCCAGTAACACAGAGATCATGGATTATTTCCAGTTTTTGCTCGTCACAAACTGAACCAGCCACCACACCCACATTTATATCCTGTGGGGTGTCATCCAGTGACTCAGCTAATCTCTGGCACGCCTTCCCCTCTGCTGCGCACGCTTCTCCCGGCGCCTCTGCCGAGGGTCCAACCAGCACTTATCTTCTTCGTCGCTGTCCACCTGTGGCTGCGGGGACGTGCTTGGCTCTGAGCCTATCGTTTGGCCTTCGGTGTCCTCCAGAGGCATTGCCAGAGAGGAGGGTCCTGGAGAGGGAGGCCTTGCCAACTCCTCTCCCTCACTCTCAGAGTCTGCATCTGTCGATAGCCCAGGCTCAGGCAATGGAGCCACAACACTTCCAACTCTATTATTCTGTATTCTGTGTTACATTGGCTGGACTTGCACAACATGATTGATGCAGTCAATCCCTTTCTCGGCTGCCATACCTACACCTGTACCAACAATTGGTCATCCAAGGTCAAACAGTCATTTGTTGGCCACTTTTTCAGCCTCCCTACAAAGGAGGCTGAAAAACTGTAGTTTCATATTTTGTTTTTAGCAAAAAAAAAGCGGGGGGGGGGAGAAAAATCCATAGGGACATAATCTGGGTCAGCACCTTCACCAAGTGAATCAAGGGTTAATTGGGTTAAGGTTTTAACCACGTTGTGTGAACTTTGTATCCTGAACTTTATCTTCAAGTAAATGTCCTGCAGCTAGGAATGCAAAAAAATATATATTTCCATTGATTATCATGGGAGCAAATCTGAGCTCTTTCTCAAAACCAGATGTAGCATTAAGGCAGCTCTGTTCTGAGTCCAACAGTGTGCATTTTTATCCAGTCAAAGTTCCAACAGAAAGAATTTGTCTGTCATTCTTTCCAACATAATTTCCTCAGGCCAGACGTTTTAAGCTTGGGTTCTGGAACAAATTCCATAACTGTCTATGACCAGGGAAAGTGAATCACCCATTATCTAGGACTTGAAAGTTCTGAGGGGTCTTTGGTGCTGTCTGAGTTTGGTGAGTTTCTTGCACATGTTTCATTCCAAAACTAGATAACATTATCACTGCTAGTAAGGAATGGGGTTTGCTCTCAGTTTATATTCAAGGCAAGCCACTAGAACACGGGTGTCAAACTCCCGTCACGTTGCCATCACGTGACGTTTCATGACTTTTTTCCTTCATGGAGCTTTGGTGGGTGTGGCCTGTGCATGGCGCATTCAGCCCGCGGGCTTCCTATTTGACACCCTTGCACTAGAATATAAACTGAGAGCAAACTCCACTCCTTACTAACATTGAAAATGTTACTTAATTTGGGTAATGAAACATCTGCAAGAACCGGTAGTAAAAAATTTGAAACCCACAACTGGTGCTAACCATTAGATTACAAAAACACAAACAAAAATGTCCAGTTGCCTCTTGACCCAAAGCACCTTTGGGTTTAGGGGTGTCAATTTTCCCCTGTGGATTACAGGTTTCTAAGGTTTTGACTTGGGGTAAAGTAACTGTACGCACTCCATCTTCTTGCAAGCTTGTCAGTGAAGGACTTTCTATTTCTGAGACTTGTTATTTTTAAGACATGCCTTGAGGCCAGCTACTCAGAGGAAGATCCGCTATTTGAACAAGCAAAGCTGTACGAGAGAGAGAAGATTCTGATTGCTGAGGGATAAATGAATGTAAGCAAAAGAAAGGGCTAATTGGCTGCCTGAATTCTGGTTCTATGCAAGAAAAAGTTTGGGAACTTTCTCAAGAGTTGAATCTCATTTTTCCCATTAATTCATTTATTATTGTTTATTATTTATTTATTGGTTCAATTTATATGCCGCCCTTCTCCGGAGACTCAGGGCGGCTTACAATGTGTTAAGCAATAGCCTTCATGCTTTTGTATATACCTGCTTAGTAGGGCTTTTGGCCCCCCCTTAGTGGTGTTCTTTTTTATACAAAGTCAGCTTATTGCCCCCACAATCTGGGTCCTCATTTTACCTACCTCGGAAGGATGGAAATCTGAGTCAACCTTGAGCCTGGTGAGATTTGAACTCACAGTAATTGCAGGCAGCTGGCAGCTAAGTGCTACTTTAACAGCACTTTAGTCCGCTGCACCACCAAGGCTCCTTTTAAACATAGGTAACATTTCATTATGCCACGTATTTGTTATCCCCTACTAAATTACTATTATTTAATATTTTAAGAATTACTCATTGTTCCACAATAACTTCAATATTCCAAATTATGAAGGGAGAATAGCATTGTTGAAGTTGGAAGATTAGGATTATACATACTTATTTGTATTATTATTGTTAGTGTTGTTTAAAAAAGACTTGACCCAGTCAATACACTGTCCACAAAATAGGTATGGATGTCAGCGTCTCAGCGCTGACATAGAGAGGTAGATAAGCCCTGGACTTTTGCCTGCCAAATCCCTTTGAAGCTCGGTCTCCGTGGAAATGAAGAGGGGGGGGAACATTCCTGTGAAATGACGAGACAAGAAGTCAGGAGAGTGACTTGGAAGATAGCCAATGAGAAGCAGAGAATTGGGGATCAAAAAGGGAGGGATTGGGGGGCAAAAGGTCAGTCTTGTCTGCACAAGTCATGATCCGGTTGCTGTACTCGAATAAAGAGAAGATTTCCTTAAAGATTGGCGGTTTGGAAATTCATTTATTTTGAAATAGCATCGAAGTCTGACAATGGAATTAGTATACTATTTTTTTAAAAAAAAAAAAACCTTCCCCCCCAAAAATAAGAGTGGAATCTCAGTGCAGGTAGGATCCTAAAACAGTAAAGAGATAGTCCTCAATTTACAACCTCAATGGAGCACCAAATTTCTGTTGTTAAGTGAGGCATTTGTTAAGTAAGTTTTGCTCCATTTTACAACCTTTTTTAAGTGAATCGCAGCAGTTGATAAGTTAGTCAGCTGGTTGTTAAGTGAATCTGGCTTCCCCATTGACTTTGCTTGTCAAAAGATTGCAAAAGGGGATCACATATGACCCAGGGAGACAGCAACCGTCATAAGTATGAACCAATTGCCAAACATCTGAATTTTGATCACATGCTCATGAGGATGCTACAAAGGTTATAAAATGGTCATAAGTCACGTTTTTCAGTGCTCTGGTAATTTTGAGCAGTCACTAAATGAACTGTTGTAAGTTGAGGACTACTTGTATTGTATATACTACTCGGCTTTGAACAGTTTTGTTCAATTTTCTACTCAGAGCAGGAGAAGGGATTTGTTAGCTGAAGAGATGTAAGGTTTCATCCCTTCCTCTGCCTTGCTTTCCTTGTTCACATTATTTTAGATGCTTCCATAGTTAATTATAATCTCTCTCATCCCAACTTGCCTCACAGGGGTTATTGTTGTAGGGAAAATAGGAAGAGGAAGGAGTATTATGCTAGCTGCCTTGAGTTATTTATCAAAAAGTTCAAGGAGAGAAACACCAACAGGCTTGTTCAGTAAATTATCTTTGCGTTTACCTTATATGTACAGTAGTGGCCAAAATTGTGGAAATCTTTTGGGAAAAGCGTACTTTCTAAAACTAGCTAATAACACCACCTTTTTTTTTTTTTGAGTAGTACCATAAAATTATATATCAATGGAAAGATAATTTAATCAAGAATGTAATGCCATAACTTTTATGAAGGATTTGCTATTAGAAGAGCAGTTACAGTATAAAGAAGAAAAGTGAAACATGTAGAAAAAACGAGATATACAAAAATTATCACCATAGAAAAAATGAGATATACAAAAATTATCATGTCAGATAATACTTAGTTGGGTAACCTTTAGCATGAATTACGGCCTTACAACATCTTCCTATTGAGTGAACCAAGTCTTTTAGTTCTGCACTGTTATAATGTGAAACCAAGATTGAAGGATTGCTTCTATTAACTGGGTTTTATTGCTGGGTCGCTTCTGACTAACAAGTTTCTTTAGTCGGCTCCATAGATTTTCAATTGGGTTAAGATCTGGGCTATTCCCAAGACATTCCAGCAGTGGAATAGGATTATCTTGAAACTCCAAAAAAAAAAAAAGTGGTGTTATTAGCCATCAAACCTCAAAAATACCCTTTTCCCAAAAGGTTTCCACAATTTTGGCCACTACTGTTAAGATCATTTTTCCAGATCTCAGAAGTAGCGGTGTATTCAGCAACCTATGTAAATAGGCTGCAAGACTTCAGTCATGAGGTCAAGTCTGCCATTTTGACTTTTATAAATCACCCTCACTGTGACTCTACTGTTCATAATTTACTATATTACTAACTGAACAACTGCAGTGGTGATTCACTTAACAACTGTGTCAAGAAAGATCATAAAATGGGGCAAAATTCACTTAACAAACGTCTCACTTAGCAACATAAATTTTGGGCTTAATTGTAATCGTAAATCGAGGGCTACCTATATTTGGCAATTATAAATTTTGAATTTTAAATTGTTTTAAATTGGAATTTTAATTTTATATTGTCTTTTATGAGGAACTGTGCATTTTACCGTTGTGAGCCGCCCTGAGTCCTTGGAGATAGGGCGGCATATAAATTGCATTATAAATAAATAAATAAAAGAAAAGTGTTGTTTTCTTCCAAATTAAGCATTTATTAGAAGGTTGAATTCATACAACAGCATCTTGGTACAAAATCTGTATTCTTGGAAATTTCTGCTTTCAATTAGGTTAAAAACGAAAAGTTTCCAGCACAGTAACAAGGAGGAGTTCAAAGACACATTTGCTTCTAAATGAAATTTTCTGCATATGATATCATGGTTTGGTTAAATTGCCTTTGTTAATACTGAACCTTTAGCATTAAGATTACTGCCATTATAAAATCTCATGTGTATCAGAAATTAATTATACGTCTTTCCAGCCCCTCTAAAACAGAAAGGATGAATAACATGAATCCTTTGGTGCCTCTAGGGAAGGAGAAGTTTTGACTTAATTGTATTAAGCAGTTTCCAGGGAATTTCTCCTCCCAAAACCAGTTTTAAATCAGTCTGGCTACTGGAATCCCTCTTATGTGGAAAGATCAACATGTGTGAGTCTGGGAGAAGAATGTGTCTGGAATCCAGATGTTGAATGTTGGACTTAGAATCAATGAAACATGAGCTGAGAGGGGGCCATTTAAGGCCCTCAGTTCAACCCCCTGCTTAGAGCAGTAATTCAAATTAAAGCATCTCTGACAGATGGCTGTCCAGTGCTTGCTTGACTGTATCCATGGGGAACAGGACGGGGAGCCCATCAATTCTCAAGAAAATTGAATCCACCATTGAGCTATTTTGGCCACTAGAAAGGGATTTTTTTAAAAAAAAAAATTCAGTGGGGAATCTACATTATCAGATGTTAGAAACAACTGAAACCACAGCAAAGAGAAACTTCCGACAATGGAAAAAACAACCAATATGTCTGCAATACCATCGCCTTTGGACGACTGTTAATATTGAATTATAATTTGTATATGTGAGTGGGCTCTTGTATGCTTTCCCTCAACTCAAAGTTTTCCAAGAGTTTTACTCTCAACAGAAATGAGAAATACCATCAATCAGAATAGAGCTGGAATGGACCTTAGAGGTCTTCTAGTCCAACTCCCTGCTCAAGCAGGAGACCCTGTACCATTTCAGACAAGTGACTGTCTAGACTCTTCTTAAAAACCTCCAGTGATGAAGCACCCACAACTTCTAAAGGCAACTTCTGCTCCACTGGAAAATTGTCCTCAATGTTAAAAAGTTTCTCCTTAATTCCAGGTTGCTTCTCTCCTTGATGAGTTTCCATCCATTGTTTCTTGCCTTGCCTTCAGGTGCTTTGGAAAATAAATTGACCCTCTCTTCTTTTTGGCAGCTCCTTTAATACTGGAATACTGTTATCATGTTACCCCTAGTCCTTCTTTTCTCTAGCCATACCCAGTGCCTGCAACTGTTCTTTGTGTTTTAGTCTAGTAGCTTAGAGAAGGAAGGTTTATCCCAGAAATCTTATCTAATTTCACATCAATAGCATATGAGCCATGGTGGCACAGTGGTTAGAATACAGTACTGCAGGCTACTTCTGCTGACTGCTGGCTGCCTGCAATTTGGCAGTTCATATCTCACCAGGCTCAAAGTTAACTCAGCCTTCCATCCTTCAGAGGTGGGTAAAATGAGGACCCAAATTGTTGGGAGCCATATGCTGACTCTGTGAACCGCTTAGAAAGGGCTGTAAAGCACTGTAAAGTGGTATATATAAGTCTAAGTGCTATTGTTATTGCAAGAATTCTCCACCCTCCAAAATTAGATAAGCCAAACCTGCAGGTGTACTACAGGTAGTCCTAACACAACTGAGCCCAAAATTTATGATGTTAAACAAGACAATGGTTAATCTTAACAATTTTTAAAACTTTTCTTGGCTTGGTTGTTAAGTGACTCACTTAACATTCAGTTAGTAACATGGTTGTACAGTGAATTTGGCTTCCCCATTGACTTGGCTTGTCAGAAGATCGCAAAAAGTGATCACATGACCCCGGGACACTGCAACCGTCGTAAGTATGAACCAAGGGTTCAAATTCTGATCATGTGTTCACAGGGAAGTTGCAATGGTTGTAAATGTGAAAAACAGCCATAAGTCATTTTTTTCAACCAATCACTAAACAAATGGTTGTAAACTGAGGACTACCTGTATAAGCAAGATTCTTAAACATCTGATAGAAATAGAATAACAGAGTTGGAAGGGACCTTAGAGGTCTTCTAGTCCAACCCCCTGCTTAGGCAGGAAACCGTACACCACTTCAGACAAATGATTGTTCAATCTCTTCTTAAAATCTTCTACTGTTGGAGCATTCACAGCTTCTGGAGGCAAGTTGTTCCACTGATTAATTGTTCTAACTGTCAGAAATTTCTCCTCAGTTCTAGCTTGATTCTCTCCTTAATGAGTTTCCACCCATTGCTTCTTGTCCTGCCCTCAGGTGCTTTGGAGAATAGCTTGACTCTCTCTTCTTTGTGGCAGCCCCTGAGATATTGGAACATTGCTATCATGTCACCCCTAGTCCTTCTTTTCTTTAAACTAAACATACCCAGTTCCAGCAACCGTTCTTTATATGTTTTAGCCTCCAGTCCCCTAATCATCTTTGTTGCTCTTCTCTGCAGTCTTTCTAGAGTCTCAACATCTTTTTTACATTGTGGAGACCAAAACTGGATGCAGTATTCCAAGGGTGGCCTTACCAAGGCATTATAAAGTGGTATTAACACTTCATGTGATCTTGATTCTATCCCTCTATTTATGCAGCCTAGGACTGTGTTGGCTTTTTTGGCAGCTGCAGCACACTGCTGCCTCATATTTAAATGATTGTCCACTAGGACTCCAAGATGAAGCAGTAGAATTGTAGACCCCCTATATTCTCATTCCTCTCCTTAATTATAATTGTCAATTATGAGTAGGAGATGTATATATCAATGATTCTCCTCTCCAGGTTCAGAATGAAGAAAAACAGTAAATCCATTGGGCTAAAGGTGATTGTGGACTCTGCGCAGTCAGGAATCCTGCACAAAGGGCGATCAGGAGCATTTTGACTTTGACAACTCTTTGAAAACCTTGAGCATTAAAGTCCCTGAAGGCTAATTCACATCCTTTTGGAAGTAGGATGCAAAAATGGATGAAGGTCATAGAGGCTGAGTTTGGACTCATACAGAAACAGCATGAAATGATGTTTTTATCCATGCAACCAGATGGTGTTCTTTGAATTGTGGCATCAGACCGCTCATTTGGAGCATGAATAATGAAGCTAACACTGAAATACTTTGGAAATATAATGCAAAGATGAGAGTTACTGGAGAAGATCCTGATGTTTTTTTGGGGGGGGGGGGGGGAGAAGAGAAGGCAATCCGAAAAAGAGGCTGACAGAAGAGTAGATAGTAAATACTATCACCAATGTTAGAACTTTACAAGAAGTAATTACTGATAGTCATTCCGGATAAATGATGTTCCCTGGGGCACAAACGAACAATAATAATCATCGTGTTAATGAGTACCAACAATCTTGAGAAAGGCAATGCTTTACAGAAGAATTATCTTCCCTATGGAAAGTGCATTCGTATTTGAGATATATTATTTTAATCTGTCCAAGCTGCCACTTCTGATTTCTTTGGGGTCCCCCCCCCGAAACCATTCCATGCAGTTTTGTGATCAAACCAGAAGGTTTCTGGGCTTTTAGCCCAGCTGATCCCAATGACTCACAGTGTATGATTTTGGGCACTTTGCTGCTTGTGTCAAGGTCAAAGCTGAGCTGAGCGAATTGCACATTTTTTTGTAGAAATGCAAGATTTTATAGGAAGAATTCCTCTAGGAGGAATATGTGAAAAAGCCAGAAGTTGCAACTTTTTCCTCTTCTACCGTGTTTCCCTGAAAATAAGACATCCCCTGATAATAAGCCCTATCAGACTTTTGAGTGCATGAGCTAAAATAAGCCCCCTCCCACTGGAAAATAAGTCCCTCCTTGAAAATAAGCCCTCCCCAAAAATATTTAAATGCATGCACAGCTGGTTCCCACCATTTCCTCTGGTTAGGGTTAGGGAGACAGAGCTGGAAATCAGTTAAGACAGTAAGAGGAGCCCCATCTTACTCCACACATCCCAAAATAATAAGACAACACCCAAAATAAGGCCAAGCACTTATTTTGGGGTTCAAAAAAATATAAGAAAGAGTCTTATTTTTGGGAAAACACGGTAATGCAGTTATAAAGCCAGGTTGGCAAGGTGACTGCAACTATAGTCCAATCTTTTAAAATTAAGACTTTCAATCTTGAGTCAGAGCAAACACAAAGTGTCAGAAAGGGGGTGTTTAATTCCTTCCCTGCTGTTTGAGATTGCTTCCCCATTGCAGTTTCCTCCCTGCAGGGCAACAAGTAAGCATTGGGGGCTTTGTTGTTTCAATTTCACTTGATTTTAAGCAGATGCTCTGCAGCTCATTTTAACTAGCAAATAACATGTAGATGATATTAAATAACATCACATTGGTCTGATGTTCCAATATCTCTTTTTCATGTTTTTCTGGGCATACTAGATCTGAGCTGCAAGGAATTAGATGACTATCAGATGGCCACAGAGGTTTCATATCTCTCCGTCATCATCTAGTGATCGTGCCATATGTTTTGCAAACCAGATTTGGAATGCCTGGTTTCATTATTTTTGCAATGTATTTGTTTGATAGCCATCAAGGGACAGCTGCAATGAGACAAAGAAGAGGCAGAATTAAGTCCCTGCTCAAATATGGAATCCACAAGATGGGATCCACTCTAAAGTCACTCTGGAACGATCTGCCCCCGGAGATACGAAGGATATCGGATCTCCGGATCTTTTGCCATGCCCTGAAAACTTTTCTTTTCCATCAAGCAGGGCTGGTGTGAACCCCCGCCCCCCTTTTTTTAGTTTTTTAGTTTTTTAGCTTTTAATTTGTCAATGGGTTTTAATCTGAATTGTTTTAAATTTTGGCCAAAGTATGTAATTCTTTTAATAATTTTAAATTTTGTATTGGTATGTGTTTTAGTTTTGGCTGTGCACCTCCCTGAGTCCACTAGGAGAAGGGCGGTATACAAATTGAATTAAATAAATAAATAAATAAATAAATAAATAAATAAATAAATAAATAAATAAAATACAGAATAACAGAGTTGGGCCTTGTAGGTCATCTAGTCCAACCCCCTGCTCAAGCAGGAGACCCTGCACCGTTTCTGACAAATGGCTGTCCAGTCTCTTCCTGAAAGCTTCAAGTAATGAAGCTCCCACAACTTCTGAAGGCAACTTCTGTTCCATTGGTTGATTGTTCTCACTGTCAGAAAATTTCTCCTTATTTCTAGGTTGAATCTCTCCTTGGTCAGTTTCCATCCATTGTTCCTTGTCTGGCCTTCGGGTGGTTTGGAAAATAGGTTGACCCCCTCCTCTCTGTGACAGCCCCTCAAATACTGGAACACTGCCATCATGTCACCTTGCTACGTCTTGCTATCACTTGCTACATCTCAGCCCAATGTGTATTATAAGGTCAATGTTGCCAGGACAGAAATGCGGAAGGGATTACTTAGCATATTGTCTCATGTTGCTTGAAGAAAGGTGAGATATAAATCGGACTTATAAGCAAAGAAATGCAGCTTTACTTGAATTTGTTTTGAATTCTACCTTGTGAAGGTATATACCCACAGCAGACAAACTTTATATACAGTTGTACAGGTAGTCCTCCACTTTTGATGGCTCATTTAGTGCCTATTTGAAGTTATGACAATGTTGAAGAAAGTGCCTTGTGACTGATTCTCACATTACAGTCGTTGAAGCATCTCTGCGATCATGTGATTGCAACCTGGGTGCTTGGCAACCCGCTTGCATTTACAAAATCCTGAGGTCCTTTGATTGTCACTTGCAACCTTCCAAGCCAGCTTCCAACAAGCAAAGTCAATGATGGAACATGGATTTGTTTAATGACCATGGAAAAAACAGTCATAAAATGGATGGAACTCACTTAACAATCACATCACTTAGTGATGGAAATTCCAGTCCCAGTTGTGGCTCTAAATCAAGGACAATATCTGTGCCTGTTTGGGAAGCATGGGTTTGAAATCTGGAAGGATGGGAACTTTCATGATGTTTTAGAGTAGAAAATGGGTTAAATACTTTCCTATCACATTTCTCATCTCAATCCCTCCTTCCTCAATTACATTTTGAAGGGCCTTGAGTTGCTGGGAAGTGCTTATGAATGCCTCAGAGTCTGATCCCCTTTTTCATTGTCTATGAATAGTTCAGGAAGAATGAAAAGTGGATCATCAGGATGATAAACAAGAATTCAGGGTTAAGAGCTACCATATCTGAGTTACAGAAATCCAGTTCTGGGGTGATAGCCCCATCAAGCCATATTAGAAACTGCCTGAAATTCAAGCTCAGTCACTTGTGAAGATGCTGAGAACTAAACCGAAGACTTCTTTGACTTTTTTTTCTCTCCTAAAGCCATGCCTCCATGACCTTTAAGGAACTCCACTGCCAATTTGGATAGCAATTTCTTCTGAGTTTACAACTTGGGACATTTAGAAGTTTCACTGATGCAATCTGTTAAACCGCACGTCCAAATTAGCCAAGCACAATTACTGTGCTCGTATAACATGCTTTGCTTCAACAAAGAAACATCTCGTTATGGGTACTGGAGCTTGGTTGGAAATTCAAAAGAGGTCTCTACCATTCTTTGCTTCATCTCTCTTAGTCAGCCAGTTTTTCTGCCTCCCAAAGGAAGGTCATATCAGCCAAAGTCAGTCAGTTTCACAAAAACACATCACAGAGATTTACAACTTTTAAACTGATAACAAAATAACAGAGTTGGAAGGGACCTTGGACGTCTTCTAGTCCAACTTCCTGCTCAAGTACAAGACCCTATACCCACGATGGCGAACCTATGGCACGCGTGCCACAGGTGGCACACGGAGCCATATCTGTGGGCACGCGAGCATTGCCCTACCTCAGCTCCAGCATGCATGCGTACTCCAGCCAGCTGATTTTTGGGCCTTTTGGGCCCATCGGAAATCGGGAAATGGGCAGTTTCTGATCTTCGGGGAGGTGGGGAAGGCCATTTTCGCCCTCCCCAGGCTCATAGAAAGCCACTGGAGCTTGGGGAGGGCAATAAACAGGCCTATCGGGCCCACCGTGCCATCGTGTGTCAAAAGCAGTGGGAGTGCGGGGGGGGGGTCACATGTGCATCCACAAGGGGCGGTCACATTGAATTATGGGTGTCAGCACGTGTGCGCTCGACACCCCCCCCCCGTGCTCCCCCCTGCTTTTGGCACACAATGGCAAAAAGGTTAGCCATCACTGCCCTATACCATTTCAGACAAATGGTTGTCCAACCTTTCTTAAAACCTTCCAGTGTTAGAGCCCCAACAAATTCTGGGAATCATTCCACTGATTAATTGTTCCAACTATCAGGAAATTTCTCCTTAGTTCTAGGTTGGTTCTCTCCTTGATTAGTTTCTACCCATTGCTTCTTGTCCTGCCCTCAGGTGCTTTGAAGAATAGCTTGGCTCCCTCTTCTTCTAGTCCTTCTTTTCATTTAAAACCAGATATAGCCGATTTCTTTAACTGTTCTTTATATGTTTTAGCCTCCAGTCTCCTAATCATCTTTGTTGCTCTTCTCTGCACTCTTTTTAGAGTCTCAACCAATGGTGGGTTGCCCCCGGTTCGGACTGGTTCTATAGAACCAGTAGTAAAACTGGCAGGAGGCTCCGCCCACTGACCCTGACGTCATCAGAAGTGATCTGAGCATGCGCAGAAGCTTCTGCTCATGCCCAGAAGCAAGGTGCATGCACGAGCGAAGTGAGTGCACGCGCACGATCTCATTGTAAACCAGTAATAAAGGTAAGTAGAACCCACCCCTGGTCTCAACATCTGTTTTACATCATAACCAAAACTGGATGCAATATTCCAAGTGTGGCTGTAGCAAGGCATTATAGAGTGGTATTAACATTTCACAAGATCTTGATTCCATCCCTTTGTTAATGCAGTCTAAGACTGCTTTGGCTTTTTTGGCAGCTGCAACACACTGCTGGCTCATATTTAAGTGATTGTCCACTAGGACTCCAAGATCCCTCTCACAAACTACTATTGAGCCAGGTACCACCTACACTATACCTATGCATTTGATTTTTCTTGCCTAAATGCAGAACGTTACTTTTTGATGTAGCATCTTCATCAATTTGATGCTACACCTTCATGTAGCATTTTCATGGTGAAGCATCCACTGTCTTTGCCTGTCTTTGCCTATAATATGATCTAGGGTCAAAATCTAGCCATAAGATTATTTGTTTGTTTATATCGCACTTTTATTATTTTTTTTATAAATAACTGAAGGCTTATATAGCTAACACTCTTTCCTTCTCCTATTTTCCCTACAACAACAACCCTATAAAGTGGATTGAACTGAGAGAGAATGACTCGTCCAAAGTCATCCAGCTGTGTTTCATACCTAAAGCAGGGCTAGAACTCATGGTCACCTGGTTTCTAGCCTAGTGTCTTACCCACTACACCAAACTGGTTCTAATGCATATTGGATGCCGTCTATATAACTACAATTGGGTTTTGTTAACCTGAGTTTAGTGCTTAGCATGCTGCTTGAATCTATTTAACAGGATCATTTTGAGAAGCCATTTAGGAAGGCATAGTTCTAATACACTCTCTCGCTGGTGCCTTCCGCGAACAAAATTATATTGGGCATTAGTAGTTATGTCACAGACATACCATAAGATAAAGAAAACAGCACAAAATTAGCGTGATTTAAATAAGATCCAAGGAACCCACAGCAGAAGTTGTGAAAGTTCATCTACTTCGCAATGAAGGGGTTTTGTTTTAAAAGAACTTCTGTAGAATATTAATTCAAAGCAAGTAAAAGAGTGCCATTGACCAAACCGACTGCCAGATCCAAGAACCAAATGATCTGCCAGATGCTAAGAAATAAAGTTGTTAGGGCTAATTTGCCAAAAGCATTGGGGGAAAGGTGATAAAGAACCATTTATCCTTAAAGAAATGGTATCTTTGTATTTATTTTTTTTATTTTTTTATTTTTTGTCATTGTGACAGAATTCTTGTGTCAGCCACTAAAGAGAATGATTCCTTTATACAGATAGTCAAACGACATTAAAAACCATTACGTTTTTGACAAGGGAAAGGAAAACCTTTAAACCAACTTCCTCAAAGGATGAATTCCTGCATTCTTGCATGTGTGTGTATGTATGTATAATATATAAATATAATTTTTTATTATGCATTTTCTTTTGTTATGCATCACATTTCTATTTCTGCAATGAGTGTACTGTCCGTATCAAATCTCTTCTGAATACACATATTATACACCTTAATTATTGCCATTATTTTCATTGTATATATAATATGATCTTCACTCCTGATCATTCTATACAATTTAATCTGTAATAAAATACAATCCAATAATAATAATAATAATAATAATAATAATAATAATAATAATAATAATGTTTATAATGTTATGCTTATATATATCTATATATACATTTAACTCTATTCTATTAATCATTCTTAATTATAAATTTACTAACTTCTGCTTCTGTTTTCTAACCATCTATATCAATGATGGAGAACCTATGGCACGTGTGCCAGAAGTGGCACGCAGAGCCATCTCTCTGGGGCACGCCAGCTGTCACCCACTGCTCTTCCGTGTTCTGGTACCCCAGCTGGTCTTTGTACGCGTGGGAGCACTGGAACCTGGAAGATCAGCTTCCCCGTGTGCACATGCGCGCCAGGTAGCTGCTCTTCCGGTTTCTGGAGCTCCCGCATGTGCGCGCTAGGGAGCTGCTCTTCCAGTTTTCGGCGCTCCCCCACGTGTGCCAAAAAGGTTCACCAACACTGATCTATGGGCCAAACTCACCATAAGGTGATTTTTCTTTTTGTTTTTAACCTCTTGATAAACTGTACATTTACTGAACTTGTGATGCAACTCACTACAACTATCATTATATCCAAGATGGAGTTACTGCTTAGAAAAATGTCAGACAAAGGTCATCTTGTGGTAATTTGCCTCAATATAATTCCTCTGCAGTGCCTCAAGATAACACAGTCACCTCAAGATAAGGTTGCCGCTATGCAGCTTGAATCAAGAATTAGCCATCACTGAGCATTTGCAGAAACCTCTATCCCATCAAGAACAACATCCTGATTGCTACACCTCCTTACCATTACTATATGGTAGCTTGTTCTCTCCTTCAATCTCGGGGACAGTGGAGTCAACATAAATATAGCCAGGGGTAGGCTTCAAAGATTTTAGCAAGGGGTTGCCTGCCCGGTTGCTGGGTGGGCATGGCCATGGTGGGCGTGGCTAGTTGGCCTCCTGCACCACAGAGGGGGGAGCATTTATGCCCTCCCCGGGCTCTGGAGGCTTTCCTTGAGCCTCCGAGAGGGTGAAAACGGCTTCCTCAGGCTCCAGAGGCCCTCTGGAGGCTCGAAATGGGCCCATTTCCGGCCTTCCTGAACTTCTGATAGGCCCATTTTTCGTCCTCCCTGAGCTTCCGCGCATGCCCTGCACTTACCTGCATCCAAAATGGACCATATGGGGACTCCTGGGAGGGGAGAGGCAGGGTGGGCAGGGCCAGCCAGGAGTGGGATTTAGGGGTTCTCCAAACTGCACAGAATCTTAGCTAGAGGTTTTCCCAAACCCCTGCAAAACCCCAGCAACCCACCCCTGAATATGGTGGTACCTTGGTACTCAACTCTTTTGAAACTCCTCAAATTTGGTACTCAACGCATTTTGATGCAAAAACTCCGTCCCAGTACACATCATTTGTTTGATACTCAACACACAAGCTAGAACTTGTCAGTGCTGGCTACTTTGTGACACACTACATTATTCCTTATAGAAAAATTTGTTTGATACTCATCATTTTTGGTACTCATCACACTTCCCAGAATTAATTAACAATGATTTGTTACCAATATAATGTGCAGGTAATCCTTGACTTACAACTGTAATTGAACCTTGAATTATGCTTGTAAGTCATTAAACAGGTCACCATGTGACTTCACCCACTTTTATGATATTTTTTGCAGCAGTCATTAAGCAAATCCGTTGTCGTCAAGGGGCATTTTTTTGCTGGAACCTGGAAGTAAATGCTAGTTTCCAGTACAAAAACATCATAAATTGTGGTCATGTGACCATGGGACACTACAAATGGCTGTAAATGTGGGGTGGTTGCCAAATGCCCAAAATGCAATCATGTGATCATGGGGAGGAAACCTATTGGAATTTCGAACCTGGGTCATAAGTGGCTCTGGGGAGGTCCATCTTAACTTTTAATGGTGGCTAAGCAACTAGTCCTAGCGGAGGACTACCTGTACTGTAATGGAATCAATTCATGTTCCTTCTCCAGGGCTTCAGGTCCACAAACAGAAGAAGAATTAACCCTTGCTCAAGGGGGATGATAATCTTGACCAAGGGCACTATTAACATTGGAGTTAAAGGTAAAGGTTCCCCTCACACATATGTGCTAGTCATTCCTGACTCTAGGGGGCGGTGCTCATCTCCGTTTCAAAGCCAAAGAGCCAGCGCTGTCAAAAGACGTCTCCATGGTCATGTGGCAGGCATGACTAAATGCCAAAGGCGCACGGAACGCTGTTACCTTCCAACCAAAGGTGGTTCCTATTTTTCTACTTGCATTTTTTATGTGCTTTCGAATTGCTAGGTTGGCAGAAGCTAGGACAAGTAACGGGAGTTCACCCTGTTACGGGACACTAGGGATTTGAACCGCTGAACTGCCTACCTTTTGATCGACAAGCTCAGCGTTTTAGATCCCGAGCCACCGCATCCCTCTTAACATTGGAGTTACCATGCCTTGATTTCATGCATCTGGGCCTTTGAGGTATTCCTAATGAGACAAAGGCTGGGCCGTACCATTTTTTTCTTATCTGAAGGATCCCTTCGTTCCATATATAAAAGCCAACAGACTGGCAATGAGAAGTGAAAACAGCAGGAACTCTTTCCTCCAATGGAAGAGAAGGAAGAAGTATTTATCACCTGTGGCTTCTGTCACTCAGACATTAGATTGTAGCTAGAATGCTATAAAATAATAGCAGAAAGCAGCCAGGATGAATCTAATCCCCCAAAGAGCTAGTATTTATAGAAGAAACAAAAGTTAACTGGTTACACAGATTTTGATTTGGGTAGAAGAACACCCTATAAACACTTGTAACATATGGAGCTTTTGTACACATGGGTGATTCCAAAATGCTTACACTCCCTAGAAGCACTTTTTCCTTTCTGTTCTCTTCACTAAGACTCCCCAGTAGGAGAAAGAGATTCTGTAAGGCCTCATCTATAATTCCATCTTCCTTCCTTTCCTAAAGGAATGGAAGGTCTGTCACTGACCAAATGTACCTCCTGTTCCTACCTTGAAACCAGTTTGTGTTGGGGTTTCAAGTAACACCCCAAATGAAAGAAAACTCTGAGGCTTGAAATTACTCATAGCTACATTTTATTAGAGATGTCATATTGGCACATCCGGGAAAACCCGAATCTGAAAGCTTCCAGGTATTCCCCGCCCAAAGAAAAGTTCATTATATTATGAACTTGACTATTCATTATATATGATATTATGACTATATATCACCCATGCTCCATACAATCCCCCCCCCCCCCAGTTTACCACAGTAGTAAACATGGCAGGTCTGAAGGCTAGAGTTGCCAGGTCTGCTTCCAAAAAATAGCAGACAAGCGGGGAAGGTGGGGGGGTTAAGTAGTAAAAAATAAAAAAAATAAAAAAATTTACAATTAAATTATATATTTTCTTACAAACATTTTAACACGTATTAAAATAATCACTTCAAAACTTTACTTAAAATTCAAAACATCAAATATATTATAATAATATGTAAAATATTAAATTACATTTTAATTTCATCATAAAGCTTTTGAATAAAAAAAATGTCCACTATTTTATGAAAAAAAATAGTGAACATAATGTGAAAAAAGCGGACTGTCCGCTCAAATAGTGGACACCTGGCAACACTACGAAGGCCTAACACCAAAGATGGCTTCCAGGCCTGACAGGCCGCCCCATCCCACCCCTGGTCAAAAAAGCAGGTCCTGAAACGAATGTAACATAGTAGTTAATTATTTAGCATCATACTAACCACCATTATTGTTTTAACAATAATCATGTAATGAAATGATTATTCCAGAGGAGTAAGAGGCAACTCAGTCCAGATGCTATAGTGTCAGAGAAAGAGGATGAAAACAGCCTCTACCTAATAGTTCACAAAGCATATTGTAGCTGCTTATAGTAGAGTTTCACAGTCCAGCTAGATTTTGTCTATAGGTCTAATGAAATAAAGAACTCTGTTTGGAAGAATTGTCATGTGTCATACTTGGTTTTGGGTCTGACAAATCACTTGGTATCGTGTGTCATAGTACCTTGGGCTATTGGATGCTCTCTGAGCTTGGTTGTTTTTTTATAGAATCAGGCTAGCACCGATGGTGTTATCTAATTTGGTAATGAAACATCTACAAGAAAAGAATCAAGTTCAGAGAGCACCAAAGCTAGAAATATTTTCTTCTGTGGGTGCTTGGTATTTCCCATCAGCAACTGGAGAGGACAAGGCCTAACCAGACCTTCTTACACGGAATGCATGAATTCCATCACTGATCTAATGCTCTTCTCCAAAGGGTTACCCATTAAATTTTGATGAGAAATAGGCTGCCAATATTGCAAAAATATTTTTCAAAAAAAAAACAAAAAACTGTGACGCAAAGTCAGAATGATGTGAATGTCAAAACTATCAACTAAACCAGCCGGGTGGCTTTGGGCCAGCCATTCCATCTCACAGGGCTGTTGTATGTTTACCATTTTAAGTTATTTATAAAAACAATGAAGACCAAGAAGAGCTACAAAGACACATACGAGAGCTGCACCAAGCAGAAGAACCATTTGGCTTAAAAATAAACCTGAAAAAGATCCAGGTTATGTTTAATAAATTCACCAAAGAAAGAAAGAAAAATTATACCTAGAGAAAAACTAGACATAGTATACCACTACATATACCTTGGCCAACGGATCTCAATGAAAGGCGATACAATAAAGGAAATTGAATGGTGTGTTAAGGGTGGTTGGAAGGCATTTGGCAAGCTAAGCATCATTTTCAAGAACAACCTCCCCCTATGCCTGAAGAGAAAAGTTTTTGATCAGTGTGTGCTACCTGCTCTAACATAGGCCAGTGAAACATGGACACCAACCTTACAATCGATACAAAATGAGTGGCGCAAAGAGCCACGGAAAGATACATGCTTAGCATTACAAGACAAGATAGAAAGACCTGCACGTGGATTAGAGAACAAACAAAAGTATACGATATCATCAAGAGAGTAAAAGAATTGAAATGGAAATGGGCTGGTCACATAGTAAGAAGCACTGATGGCAGGTGGACCAAGGCAGTCATAGAATGAATCCCACTTGATAAAAAGTGTCCATGAAAGAGACCTAAAATAAGATGGATTGATGACATCAGCAAGTATTGGTGGCCCAATTGGCAAACAAAAGCTCAGGATCATATTGGTTGGAAACATGCAGAAGAGGCCTTCATTCTGCAGTGGATGGACAACGGAGAAAAAGAAGAAGAAGAAGAAGAAGAAGAAAAAGAAGAAGAAGGAGGAGGAGGAGAAGGAGAAGGAGAAGGAGAAGGAGAAGGAGAAGAAGAAGAAGAAGAAGAAGAAGAAGAAGAAGAAGAAGAAGAAGAAGAAGAAGAAGGAGAAGAAGAAGAAGAGAGGAGGAGGAGGAGGAGGAGGTGGAGAAGAAAAGTAAGGCTTCTTTCTTCTTTCTAAAAAGCATGGCTTGGAAACTAAAGTCAAAATAGGATAAAAGCAGGAATTGTAAGAGGAGAGTCACTTGATTCATTTAAGAGCTGCATTTTATTAATTATAACAGGAGTGTCAAACTCATGTCATCATGGCGGCATCACGTGATGTATTGGGACTTTTTTTCCCCTTTGCTAAACCAGGCGTGGGTATGCCAGGGCATGACACATCCGGCACATCTGACCCAGCCTTAGCAGAAGCAAGAAACAGACTCCTTGTCATGAAAAACCCCTCTGTATTTACCTCTTGTGAATTAATTGCATTCACACACCAAAAAGTCCAGACAATAGTCCTTCAAGGAGTTAACTGCAGTACAGACCTTATCGGTTCCTTGCGATAATTGCAAGTCTGTGAGCTCCCAAACGAAAGGCTGTAAATTAAGTTCTGGCAAGCAGTTTTTGTGGCACTAAACGCAATGAGCAAAATCTTCAGAAATATGTACTGTTGTCCTACGACAACCACTCCCCTTTCCTTCTATTTATTCCGCAGCCAGGGAGGGGCCATTCAGCGTCCATGTGTGCTTTACTTCCCGAGTCAACTCCTTGTCCTCCGTTGTTCACTTCTCCTAACTGCTTTGTGCATACGTGCATCTGGAACAGGCCCCAGCTGTTCTTCCTCCTCACTCATCTCAGCCTCCAAAGGCAGCTGCCTCTCCTGTGGCTGGGAAACGTCAGATGGCCCTGGCTCTATCTCTGCGTCTGATGCAGAGCATCCATCAGAGCCTTCCCCAGACTCCAGAACTGGCCCAAGTTCCTCCCCAACCTCCTCATCATTCGAGTCTTCCGCCAGCTCCGCTGGCAGCTGGCGGGCCACAACAGCCGGGAGTTTGACAGCCCTGAACTATAATGATAAATAAATCCCACTGTAGTTTTCACACATTTAGTACTGTATTTTCCAACTACTGTTTGTTTCTAGTTTGCCATTTTAGGGTTATGGCTATGATTTCTAACAATTAAGGGTATATAGAATTCTTTATTATTTTTTATGTATTGATCAGAAAATTATTACATGTACTGGTCATGTATTGAATATATTTAACTGGTGATTGGAAAAAGACCAAAAGAAGTCTCTCTTCCCAGCATCTTCCCTAAAAAAAAAATCAGTCTTTCAACCTAAGGCCATATAATTCATACATCAAGATAATTTAAAGCAAACCTATACTGGTCATGTGAAATAAGAATTTAGTAACACTTAAACTTGAATATCTTATTGCGATCATTCAGAGGATTCCATCGTAAAACATAAGTGCAAACTCAGCAGAAATAAAGTAGTTTTACAGAAGCCATTATTAAGAACTTTCTTAATAATTTCATCAGATGTTATTCTTCCTAATTCTTATATACAATGACAGTTGTTTTTCATAGTGTTTCATTGTAAATTCTGCAGTCCAATATAGTTACCCTGTTTCCCCCAAAATAAGACATCCCCTGATAATAAGCCCAATCGGGCTTTTGAGCGCATGGCAATAAGGCCAAGTGCTTATTTTAGGGTTCAAAAAAATATATGACAGAGTCTTATTTTCAGGGAAACGCAGTACTTTTCTTGTCTTACTTTAAATTATTAAAACCTCCATAAAGAGCCGAGGTGGTGCAGTGGTTAGAGTGCAGTACTGCAGCTACTTCAGCTAACTGCTAGTTCAGCAGATCAGCGGATCAAATCTCACCGGCTCAAGGTTGACTCAGCCTTCCATCTTTCCGAGGTGGGTAAAATGAGGACCCAGATTGTTGGGGGCAATATGCTATTTAGTATACTGTCTTTGGTGTAAGCCACCCAGAGTCCTCGGAGAGTGGGTGGCATAGAAATATGAATAATAAAATAAAATAAATAAATAAATACTGTATGTTTACATAGCTAGAAAGAAATAGCGTTCGATCAAATTGAATGGTACAGTATAATCTGACAGTAAACCATTTTTTTTTCGTGCCCTAAAGCTATTTTATCCATTAACAAATCATCCTAAATTCCAGAGGGAGGGAGGAGGTAGAAATCATTGTTTCCATTATGCATAACTGTATAAAACTTTCTTTTACCACTGCCACTTTCTTATGTTGTCTCCCAAATTAAAAAAACACAGATGTTGTAACCGTTCCATTATTTTGCCTGACAGTTCCACGCTTCCTTCCTCCCTCCCAACTCTAGAACTGGACATAAGCAGGAGTATTCTGTTATGGTCCCATGCTTCAAATGCATCAAAACAATGTCAGGTCTCAAATATGTAACCAATCCATAATGAGTTGATGTTGACAAAAGAGCATTAGAGGTTACTGTGGGCATCCTTCCAAATAAAACAAATCCAGCCTTCACAATGCCCGTATTTGATTGATTGCATTTATTACCTTCTATGGGACTTTTATTGAAATTATATTAGAATAAATGGGAATGCAAGCATTGTTTTAAGCTTCTAAACACTGTCAAATCACTACAGAATAAAGCCCAAATCTTTACGGGAACTGTACTCTTAGTCTGTAATACAAGAAGGACATTGCATTGGTTATGGAAAAAAATGACATGATAGATATTGATGGACATATGAACATTTATTGCTACTGCATACTAAACTATTTGATTTTATGTATGTTTTATTACCTACAAGTTCTGAAGTAGGCTCATATAATTTTTTTTCATTCCATATAATTTATGGTAACCTTCCTGAGGCTGGCACATTAGCAGATATGCAGGACATCAGTTCCCATAATTCCCTGCTGTTTGTTGGCAGCTTTGAGAAAGCGAAGCACTTTGGAAAACATATTGGAGAAGCTATACTATGAAATAATTTATTGCTTTATGTGCTCCGCTAAGGACTTCTAATTCATTCCTTTTAAAAAGGATAAAGAGCTCAAGCTATTGTAAATGTTTTGTACAAAATATAGCCTTTCTTGGGGAAAATGAAAATGCTTTCTCACCTCTCACATCTTCAGTCATAAAACATCCACTCTATTAACTCAAAGGTGCTTTTTCTAAAGGCAACTGGGTGTTTTTTTTTCCTTGAGGAAGGAGAAGAAAATGTTTTGCTTCTCATCCAAGAAGCTTCATCAGTTGCAGGGTTGAAATGCTACCGGTTCGGACCAGTTCAGCTGAACCAGTAGCGATGGCGCCAGGTGGTTCGGAGAACCGGTAGCAATGGCACCGCGAGGCTCCACCCACCTGCCCGGTCGTCATTACTTCCTGGTTTTAACTAGGAAGTAACCTGTTTTTTTACCCTCTGCACATGCACAGAAGGGTTTGCACATGCGCAGAGGGTCCCCACGCACATGTGACACGCACACACTTCAGAACCGATAGGGAAGGTAAGTAACTAATCGGTTGTGATGGTTCTGGGGGGATTGAAGGATAGATACTGATAGTTGAGACTGGATGGTGGACTACCTATCCTTCTATTCCCCCACCATCAGAACTGATGAAGCTTCTTGGATGAGAAGCAAAATGTTTTCTTCTTCTTCTTCTTCCTCACAGAAAAAATAGTCCAGTTACTTAGAATAAGCACCTTTGAGACAACCATGACCTGGATGACTGAAAATCTCCACAGATAACCCATACTATTAAGTTTCTGGCTTAAGGAGAAAAGACAACCCTTAAGCCAAGCCACCACAGAAGGCTGAATTTCTTGCATTCGTTTTTGGTGGAGTGGACTGATTCCAAGGTGATCCTTGTTTTTATTTTTTTCTCTAGACAGACAACATGTTTTCTGAAGTAGCAGTGCAATTCCCTGCAAGTGTCACTACATCATGATACACAGTTTGCAAACATGCCAGCTTTGTTTTCTATAACCTACAAAGTGGCCAAAAAGTAAATGAAACTGAAGTTTGGTGACTGCATTTCTTCTACATTAAGCATGCAAAGATTCCACTTATTCACAACCTATTGCTCTTTACAGCAAAAAAAACCCCAAAGCCCTTAATATATTTGATTACTAGCATTCTTTGTTTCCATGACTCAGTATGCCAGCATAGCTGGGCTCCAAAATTCATAAGCTACTTTCATTAGTTTCTCTTTAAAAAAAAAAACCATAGCAACAAGGATCATAAATTATTTGATTGTGGTAAATGGATCTTAAAAGCTGTCAGTATTCATTATTAACACGTCTGCATCTTCTGGCAAGCAACGCTATCAAAAGGACAGAATAAAGGACCAAAATATAATAAGCAAAAACCTCCAACGTGAAGACTGTCAGGAATAAAAAGAGAACTAGTGTTTCACTGGTTCAAATCAGACATAAAACAGGTTTTTGGGCTCATATTTCAATATTGCAAAGGAGGAACAGATTGGAGTTGAAACGCTGAGCTAGAAAGCAAAGGGAAAATATGCATAAAGAAATTCAGGGTAGGCCATTTAAAATATAAAACAAAGCAGAAGTTATTTATAAAGTACTTTTATTTTATTTTTTCCCCTCAATAGGAAGCTACTATTCTATACCCCTATAAATAAATAATAAATAAATCTTGCAATCAATCTAAACAGTCAGAATTTGATACTAACCATCTATAAGAGAGAGAGAGAACCATTAGACTCCAAAAAATTAAAATGGAAAGTATGTGGTAGGAGCAAGGAGTGCAACACAAAATGTAATCCAGCTGTGATATTTGTGGTTCAGAGCATTTTATGCTTGCTTATGGAGGGGGAGGGGAGAATCTTATACATGCAGGTTGTTTGCCCAGCCTTTGCCTCTATTAACCTTTAACCAAGATCCTGAATCCAGAAGGGCAACCAAAACCTTTTTGGTTCCCAGCCTTTCCTTCTAGCAAACTGCCCCTCAATGTTTCCTGCCATGCAAGCCAATTATCCAGCCAAATAAATAATAAACTGCATAAATGCCAAGAAATGGTACTATTACTCAAACCAGCTGGGATAGTAAAGACACATCATGATTGCCCTTTCCATTCAGGCATACCACTGTGGTTGCTTCTTTGCTAAAGTGGGTGAGTCATTCTTGGGACATTTTTTTTAAAAAAAAAAACATCCTGCCTATATTATTGTTGTAATAAATAAGTCAAGGCAGCGAACATACCTAATACTCCTTCTTCCTATTTTCCCCCTGTGAGATAGGCTAAGAAAGAGTGGCTGGCCCAAAGTCACCCAACTGGCTTTCATGCCTAAGATGGGACTAGAACTCATGTCTCCCAGTTTCTACTTTGGTGTCTTAACCACTAGACTAAACTGGCTCTTTTTTCCAAAGGCAGCAGGTTTAGCCTTCCAAAAGAGGAGAAAAGCTGGCAGTGGGTGAAATAATTATTCTCGCTGACTTGCAAATAGAAAGTATTGTTTGGATGCATAAGGTCCATTCTCGTGTATGGTCGTCTACTCCAGATTATACTTTCTTGCTATGTAGGGTGGTTCCCCCACACACACACACCGGAGTGGATGATAGAGTGGAAATTGTAGCTTAATTATGATTCTGCTTCCTTTGTCTCCATGGAAACCTCATGCCAATAGCTTATCCCCTTCTGCTTTATTTGACCTCTTCTCTCTCCCTTTCTGCTGCACCGTAAATCAAGAATGCCCTGACTTAAACTGAGGCATTCATTATTTGCCTAGGTAAGTAGCAATATGTGATATCCAGCCAGGAGATTTAAGGCAGCCAGCCATGTCTGCCTATCTGCCCAGCTGCGGCCCCTTTTTTCTTAGTATTAAGGAATCCTATTAGGCTGTGGTTCTGAAGGCCACAGAGCAGGATGGGGGAGCTGAGCCCACTTTTTCCTAAGGAAGCAGCTCTTGTCGTTTTGGCCCTGAATATCCTTGGGAAAGGTTGGCATGAGCGAGAAATGGGGCTATAAGCTAAACAAATACGGCTGGCATTTTCTAAAACCAGCTAGATCAGCAGAGATCTCGCCACCTAAAATCGCCTCTTGTGAATTAGCAGCATGGGGGAGGAAAGGAAGGAAGGAAGGAAGGAAGGAAAGAAAGAAAGAAAGAAAGAAAGAAAGAAAGAAAGAAAGAAAGGAGGGAGGGAGGGAGGGAGGGAGGGAAGGAAGGGGTGGGAAGGAAGGAAGAGGTGGGAAGGGAGGGAGGGAAGGAAGGAAGGAAGGAAGAGAGGGAGGGAGGGAGGGGAGAAGATGTGGGAAGGAAGGAAGGAAAGAAGAAGGAAAGAAGGAAAGAAGCGGGGGAGGGAAGGAGGGAGGGAAAGGGAGAAGAGGAAGGAAGGAAGAAGCAAGGGAGGGAGGGAAAGGAAGAAGAGGAAGGAAGGAAGGAAGGAAGGAAAGAAAGAAACGAGAGAGGGAGGGAAAGGGAGAAGAGGGAGGGAGGGAGGGAGGGAGGAAGGAAGGAAAGAAAGGAAGAAAGGAAGGAAGGAGGGAGGGAGGGAAGGAAGGGGTGGGAAGGAAGGAAGAGGTGGGAAGGGAGGGAGGGAGGGAGGGAAGGAAGGAAGGAAGGGGAGAAGATATGGGAAGGAAGGAAGGAAAGAAGAAGGAAAGAAGCGAGGGAGGGAGGGAAAGGGAGAAGAGGAAGGAAGGAAGGAAGGAAGGAAGAAGCGAGGAAGGGAGGGAAAGGGAGAAGAGGAAGGAAGACCCAGTTCTTGGTTCAGTTTAGCAAGAGGCAGAAATCTGGCCAGCTGTCAAAACTCCCTCGGGGCTTCCTTGGACAAAAGTCCCTTCCTCCCTGCTTCCCTAGCAAAGCCCGCGCAAGACAAGAGGGATTCCCGCGGACAAGCCAGACAAAAGATCCGGATGGGTTTGGCCCCGTGTGAGATGACCGAAATCCCCAGGGAGGGTTCTGGAGGTTTTTCCTCCTTGCTCGCCTTCCCCGCGGCTTCCGGCGACCTTTCCGCCTTCCGAAGCCCCAGCCGGAGCCTCCTTCCTTCCTTCCTTCCTTCCTTCCTTCCTTCCTTCCTTCCTTCCTTCCTTCCTTCCTTCCTTCCTTCCTCCCAGGCAACCTTATTTACAGTTCAGTCACTGCATCGCTATTCTCACCCCCGGAGCTGCTGCTGCTGCTGCAGAGGATCCCAAATTTTCTTCCCACCGGTTCCCGCGGCCGAATCGGCGGGCCACGAGCCAGGTCCGGTCCCACGCCGCCTCCCCCCCTCCCGCCTTCATCCATCTCCCGGAGCCCCCACGACCGGTCCCCCCTCGCCCACCCGCGCCCCTACCCCGCAAAGAGTCCCCGGCTTTACCTGGGCGCGCTTGGCCTCCAGTGCCTGCGGTGTCAGCGAGGATGCTGGGGTCGCTCTGGGACCGGCCTCTGGGGAACAAGCAGCCGGTCCCTTCCTCCGAGGCAGCCATGGGAGGTGGGGGGGAGGCGGGGGGGGGGTTTGAGGAAGGGGGCGGGAGGCAAGCAGACTTCAGAGGCCGGGGGGAGGGGGCGCCTTCATGAAATCCAAGGTCACCAGGCGGGAGGGGGGCCTGCGGTGCGGAGGGGCCCCGTTGTCAGCCCGGGAGCCCCAACACCCGGAGCATCCTGGCGTTGCAGCCCCTCCTGCCGGCGCCTTGCCCGGCACTCGGCTGGCACCATCCAGCAAAGCGGGAGGGGGGGGCTACAGCCCCGGGACCCGCCCGGCTCTTTATTGCTGCTCAAGGCGGGGGGAGAAGTTTCTTCCCGGGCATCTCCGTTCAAGGGAAGTCAGTCAGGTCCTTGGTGGGAAGCAGGTGAGGGGAAAAGCAGGCGGGAGTGGGGGGAGTGGGGGGGGGGGCTGAGAGGGAGAAAGAGGCTGGGCAGAGCACCGCCACCGCCCCCCTAGGCGCGGATCTCCCTTCTGGCCCCCAGGGCTCCCCCGCCGCGGAGGAGAACGGCAGCCAGGCTGGAAGAAGAGAGGGGGCGTGGGGGGGGGGTGGGGGGGTGGAATGAAGCAGCCGAATAGGAATTGGGGAAGCTCTGCCTCGGCTTCCGAATCGCCTCAGCCTTTCGCTCTCCTTAGCGCATCTCTTGGGAAGCAGTGGGATTCTCCCATCATGCCCTGCGAGAGTAGGTGTGACATCACGGGGAGGGGGGGAGAAAGGAGGAGGAGGAGGAGGACCCGGAGCTTACCTGCACTGCACAAAGAGGAGGAGGGGAGGGGGCAGAAGGAGGGAGGGAGGCAACCAGAGCGCGAGTGTGTCTGTGCGCGCGCGCGCCTGTGTGTGCGTTTGTATGTATGTATGTATGTGTGTGGGGGGGGGGGGAGGAAGTCCTTCCCACCTCTTCATTTCCCCGGCAAAGGAAGGAGGGGCCGGAACGTGATGGCGCTCCCGGAGGCCAGACCCGGAGCGGGCGAGCCCTTCAAGAGGACTCCTCCAGGGGCATTCCTGGACGCCTGGAAACCGTTCGCACAACCACCACCACCCCCTTCCTCGACTCAGCTCCCGTGAAGATCTGGCGGTTGCTGCGTTGGCGCAACTTGCTAAAAAATTCGACTAGGTAGGACTAGGTGAAGCCTGGTGAAGGTTGTGGCAGTGAGGTACCATAAGGTTAGTTTTACAGGCTCAGAAAATGGGCTTAGCCATCAGATTCCTCCTGTTGGGTGAAATGTAGCCCATTCCTGGAAACAGAGAAAGGGAGGAAAGTTTTAAGGGCGGTGAGAATAAGGAGGTTAGGAGATTACCTAAACAGCCCCTTTTTTTCCCCCATCTCAAGAGAAGACTGGGTACATACCAGGGTGGATAAAAATCAATGATTTTTTTTAAAAAAATAAAAAAAAATCAGATTTTTTTTTTATTTAAATCAGATTGTTTTGATTTTTACCGAATTTATTTTAATAAAAAACTTTTGGGGTAAAAATCTATCGTAAGATAGTTTTCTATTTAAGATACATAAATAATTTAGTTTATTCAGCATGAAATGGAGCTTAGTTATGTAGCATGAGGCTGTATATTCTGCAACACTGGGACTATCGGTGAGTCAACAGTAGTCAAAGGAGTAGCAGAGATGACAGTTGCTCTTTAAAAATTATGATTTAAATCGAGTTGATTTAAATCAAGCCTTTTTACTAGTGATTTAAATCATGATTTAAATTGTGATTTAAATCAACTCGGTTTAAATCAAATCCACTCTGGTACATAGTATGTCTTTGAAACGGCTGTTCCCACCCTCTCTCACACCTAAATGCTTCCTGCTATTCCACCCACTGTACATTCCTCCTTGTGTTTCTGCCTCTTCTTAAACACCCGGATAAAAAGCTGAGCTGCCTTTATTACTATTACCTAAAAGATGGGCACCTCCATTTCAAACTCTTTGACTAAACCAATCTTCCCTAAACTGGCAATCTCTAACTGCATCAGGTTACAATTTCTATCATTCCTGGGCCTTTGATAAGCAATGAGAGCAGTCATAGCTGAAGGCACCTGGAACTACCAGATCAGTCTCTTCTTGTCCACCTGCACCGGGATAAGGAGACAGGGCTGCATTGATTGGACGCAGCATCTTCTTGAAAGATTGTTTAGTGTGCGTTGATTCATGATAGAATGACATAGTGCGAATAACAAACAAAAAGAACGACACCTTTGATGGGTTTTTTAAAAAATATGAATTTGTGTATAAATGTAACTCTTGAGTGGCTTACAACATTAAAATCCATAACATAAAAACTCAACTCACACACACACACACATATACAACCGCACTGCAGCCACCACATAGTCAATTACAGCCTTCAACATTAAATCTAGATGGGGGGAAAAGGAGAAATGTGCTTTGGGGACTATAATGGGCCAAATGGCTCCTTCCTTGTTCTTGTGCGCTGCTGTCTCCTTTTGATTTTGTGTGAAATGAAAATTGCCACCTCCTTCTCAATTTTGCTCGTTGTCTGGTCAAGCCCGATTCTGTTTCAAAAGGACGGAAGCCAGAGAAAACAGGTGTGGAAGGGACCTGTGCCCAGTGCTTCTGACTTGACCATAAAACATGAAAAGACTCATAGCTTGAATGTGTGAATGGTAAACTTTAAGAAAGCTGGCTTGCAATGTGGTTGCAGGAACTGGGTATGTCTAGTCAAATGAAGAGAAGGACAAGGGATGTCATGATAGCATCTGGTGCCTGGAGGCCGTGCGGATCTGGATGGGGAGGAACAAGCTCAGACTCAACCCTTCCAAGACCGAGTGGCTGTGGTTTCCGGGATCCCAGTATAGTCAGCTGGCTCCATCGCTGACTATTGGGGGTGAGAACTTGTTCCCCTCAGAGAGGGTTCGCAACTTGGGTGTTCTCCTGGATGCACAGCTGTCCTTGGAAGATCATATGACGGCCGTGACCAGGGGAGCTTTTTATCAGGTTCGCCTGATACACCAGTTGCATCCCTTTCTGGACCAGGATGCCCTGCGCATGGTCACTCATGCCCTCGTCACGTCCAGTCTGGACTACTGTAACAGTCTCTACATGGGGCTCCCCTTGAAGAGCGCTCGGAGGCTCCAACTAGTCCAGAATGTGGCCGCGCAGGTGGTTATGGGGGCGACTCGGTGCATCCACGTAACACCCCTCCTGCACGAGCTGCACTGGCTCCCAGTGGTCTTCCGAGTACGATTCAAGGTGTTGGTCACCACCTTTAAAGCGCTCCATGGTTTAGGACTGGGGTATATACGAGACCGCCTGCTGCCAGCAACAGCCTCCCAGCAGCCAATACACTCCCACAGAGAGGGGCTCCTCAGGGTGCTGTCGGCCAGACAATGCCAACTGGCGACGCCCAGGGGGAGAACCTTCTCTGTGGGGGCACCAGCCCTCTGGAATGAGCAGCCCCTTGAGATTCGTCTCATCCCCGACCTGCGTACCTTTTGCCGCGCCTTGAAGACCCTCTTGTTCCAACAAGCCAGCCTGGCCTAATACGAATTTTAGAATGGGTGTATGTGTGTTTTAATCTATGGGCCAAATTTTTATATATTCAATTTTAATTTGTTTTAAATTTTGTATATTTATATGTGTTTTAATATGGCTGTACACCGCCCTGAGTCCTTCGGGAGAAGGGCGGCATAGAAATCTAATAAACATAACAAATATAACATCTTCCAATATTTAAGGCACTGTCACAGAGAGGATAGGATCAATGTATTCTCCAAAGCACCTGAGGGCAGGATAAGCAATAACGGAGAGAAACTAATCAAGGAGAGAAGCAACCTAGAACTAAAGAGGAATTTCCTGACAGTGAGAACAATTACCGTAACCAGTGGAACAGCTTGCCTTCAGAAGTTGGGGATGCTCCAATGCTAGAGGTTTATAAAAAGAGAATGAACAGACATTTATTTGGAATGGTATATGGCCTCCTGCTTGAGCAGTAGGTTGAACTAGAATAACTCCAAGGTCCCTTCTAACTCCTTTATACTGTTACTATTACTTATTTACCAAATGTATTGGCCAGTTCAATCATTTGATAGGGAAGTGACTATACAAAGAAGTGAAATGGCAAGACAATGCCCCCAAACTCCCAATATCATCTAGCACAAAATATGCAGAGAAAGACATACTGTATACAAGAGTCCAATCAAATGGAGTTTTTTTAAAAAAATAAGGAAGTTTTAATAATCTGGAATGTGAGTAGGAGGACACCATTCAACCTTTCCAAGGAAGTAGGTTCCAGTATGGGAGCCAACATAGAGACAATGTACTGCCAGAATCTCATGAGGATGAGGTCTCGGGAAGCCCTCTTGAGATGACCAGACCTGAATTAACAAAATGTATTATTTATTAAGGGAGCATAATGGCTCAGTGGTTAAAGATACTGAGCTTGTCAACTGGAGAGCTGATGGCCTGGGCTCCAGACCCAAGCTGCACGCAATGGGGTGAGCTCCAGTTCCTTGCCACAGCTCCTGTCCACCTAGCAGTTCGAAAGCATGCAAATGCAAATAGATGAATAGGTACCACTTCGGTGGGAAGGTAACAGCATTCCACGTGCCTTTGGCATATAGACATGCTGGCCACATGACCACAAAAATTGTCTTCGGACAATACTGGTTCCCTTAGCCAAAAAACAGAGATGAGCACCGTGCCCTACAGTTGAACATGACTGACAGGAAAATCTTTACCTTTATTATTTATTGAGGAAATTAGTAATAGCACTAGTTCTGAGGCTTGCTTCATAAACTCATACAGCTTATGCAAAATTAATTTCCTCCCCCAGTCCAATCGATTTAGTTAAAGGAATATCTAGGAAGCAGTCATAAGTAGGAGCAGGATTCAAACATGGCATATGTCAAAAATCTGCAAAGATAGCAAGTAGGATGATGCAATTAAAGCCCTTGTCCCCAAAGTGCTTTTTCAAGAGGACTTCAACTGGACTTCCTTTGTTTTTCCTTGAGGATTTTTCACCTCTCATCCCAGAAGCTTCTTCAGTTCTGATTGTTCTTCAGTAGTTGTTTCAGTAGAAGCTTCTGGGTTGAGGAGCGAAATGTCTTCAAGGGAGGATTTTTCATCAGGTTCGACTGATTCGCCCCTTTCTAGATCGGGACTCCCTACGCACAGTCACTCATGCCCTCGTCACCTCTCGTCTGGACTATTGTAACGCTCTCTACATGGGGCTCCCCTTGAAGAGCACTCGGAGGCTCCAACTGGCGCAGAGTGTGGCCGCACGGGTGGTTATGGGAGCGTCGTGGCGTTCCCATGTAACACCTCTCCTGCGCAAGCTGCACTGGCTCCCGGTGATCTTCCAGATGCGCTTCAAGGTTTTGGTTATCACCTTTAGAGCGCTCCATGGCTTAGGACCTGGTTATTTACGGGACCGCCTGCTACCACCAGTAGCCTCCCACCGGCCAGTACGCTCCCATAGAGAGGGGCTCCTCTGGGTGCCGTCGGCCAAACAATGTCGACTGGCGGCCCCTAGGGGGAGAGCCTTCTCTGTGGGGGCACCTACAATTTGGAACAAGCTCCCCCCGGAGATATGGAGGATCCCAGATCTGTGCACCTTCTGTCGCGTGCTCAAGATTTTTTTATTTCATCAAGCTCGCCTGGCCTAATTCTTTTCCCCTTTTAAATGTAAATTTTAATTTGTTTTTAATTTATTGGGTATTTTAAATTTGTCTCAACCAAATTATTTAATTCGTTTTTATTCTATTTTAAATTTTTGTATTTATGTGTTTTATTCTGTGGCTGTTCACCGCCCTGAGTCCTTCGGGAGTAGAGTGGTATATAAATCCAATAAAAACAAAAACAAAAACAAAAACAAAACAAAGGAAGTCCAGTTGCTTTTTGAAAAAGCACCTTTGGGACAACCATGACCTGGATGACTCCATAAACCCATGATGGCAAACCTATGGCACACGTGGCACAGGTGGCACACAGAGCCCTCTCTGCAGCCACGCCAGCCATCACTCCTGCATGCACTGGATACAGGGCACATGTGGGGGGGCGCATGCAAGGGGGGCACTCATAATGCATTTTGGGGTTCACGCACGCGCCCCCCTGCACCCCCTTTTTGGCCTGGAAGGCCTCCTGCACCAACCTGGAAGCCAAAACGGATCGCGTGGGGGGTGGGGCATATGCACATGGGGGCTAGGTCGCATGCATGGGGGATGCTTGCGTATGCACAGGGCATGGTGCATGTGTGGGGCGCTCGCACTGCATTTTGGGGGTTTGGGCATGTGCATGTGCATTCACACACATGCGCGCTTTTGGCACTCAGCACCAAAAAGGTTAACCATCACTGCCATAGACAATGAAAGCCCTTCTCCTTTGGTATCTGAATTTGGGGCAGGGCATTGATCGTGACACCATGACCACAATCATGCAGATTTTGACATGTCCATCCCCACCTCTTCACGGATGCCCCTGAAGTCAAATTCTATGGTCTAGCACCGTGATGGCGATCCTATGGCACGCATGCCACAGGTTGCACGTGAATGTTGTGGCTCCGTTACCTGAGCCTGTGTCATCGGCAGGAGAGGACTCCGAGAGTGAAGGAGAGGAGTTGGCAAGGCCTCCCTCTCCAGGACCCTCCTCTTTGGCAATGCCTTCGGTGTCCGCCGAAGGGCAAGAGATAGGACCAGGGCCAAGCACGTCCATGCAGCCACAGGTGGACAGTGATGAGAGTAATGAGTCTTGGCTGAATCCTTGACAGCATCTCAGAGATAAGCCCGTGCAACAGAAGAAAAGGTGTGCCAGAGATTAGGCTGAGTCACTGGACCATACCCCACAGGGTATAAAAGGGAGCGTGGTGGCCAGTCAAGCCTTGTGACGAACAAAGCTGAAAGCTTCCACGCCATTCTGCATTGCCGGACTTTTGCTATAGGCGTTGCTGGATTATATTTGGACTTGATTTACTCTGTAATTATTGAACATTTTACTTTGATGTACCAGAAGCGGTACATCTCTTCTCTTTGTGAGTAATAAATTCTTGGCAGGCAGCCACTAGGTTGCTGCCAAGTTCCGTTATCATAAGGAAAAGGATTTTGTCGGCTGGTTTGGTTTTTAACTCTTGGACGTCTGTTGGTGTGTGTGTGTGTGGGACGGGGACAGAACAGTGAAGCCATATCTGTGGGGACATGAGCGTTGCCCTAGCTCAGCTCCATCATGCATGTGCGTGCCGGCCACCTGATTTTTGGGACTTTTGGGCTCACCAGAAGTCGGAAAATGGGCTGTTTCTGGCCTCCAGGGGGGTGGGGGAGGCCATTTTCACCCTCCTCAGGCTCCTAGAAAGCCTGGGGAGCCTGGGGAGGGTGAAAAATGGGCCTACCTGGCCCACCGTGCCATTGGGTGCCAAGAGTGGGGGGGGTCACACTCACATGCACAAGGGGGGAACACGCATTGAATTATGGGTGTGGGCACGCGAGAGAGAGACCCCCACCGCGCTCCCCCCCTTTTGGCACACAACGGCAAAAGGTTAGCCATCACTGGTCTAGCACATTTTTTTTTATCAAGCTCTACCTCAAGATTAAATCTTCAATATTCATACTCAGAGCTATCCCAGAGGGAAGATATTTGTAACTTTCCAGATGTTGCTGAACTAAGACTTCCAGCATCTCTAACCATCAGCCAACCTGCCCAGAGGTTGCAACTTAATAAAATTTGTGTTTTCCTGTGATACAGGGTAGCTGGTGTAAAATACACACACACACACACAGCCACGAGAATAAAAAATACTAGCTAAAGAAAACAACTTTTAATAGAAAGTAGCTTAACTCAAAGGCTGGCATTCTAGCTTATTTCATTCTGATTTGTGTTGTGTGCTATTTATGTCTATCCACATACTAATTAAAGTAAGGATAGAAAATTCTTTGTTTTACAGTGACCTGGATACACAACAGTAGAGCAGAATGCATGGATGTTCAAACACCACTTTCACAAAGTACGAACAATGTGCTTTGAAAACAGAGGGGAAAGATTATGGAAGACATTGAAAAGCATGTCTGCAATTGGCGTCAGTTTCCTTCCAAATCAAAGCAAGGAATGAATCATCCCAAATTGGCTTTTTTCTATGAATCAGCAAAATTGTAAAGCCCTCCATTTGGGTGATTCAGCAAGCTGTATGTATCACTAACCCATCTTCTGTGCTGCTTGATTTCGGGTTTTTTTTTTTTCATTTGAAAAGAGAAAATGTCCAGAGGAAAGATTGCCAAAATGGTAGCAACAATAACAATAGTATTCTCATTACTATACAGCAGAGTGCAAACAAATAATAATAGTATTAAAGTGTTTAAAAAGAAGAAAGAAATCCCATATCTTGGGAATGGTTGAATTGATTTTCCTGCACATTGCAAAGAATTAAACGAATTTCGACAACTCCGTGCGATAACAGAATAACAGAGTTGGAAGGGGCTTTGAAGGTCTTCTAGTCCAGCCACCTGCTCAAGCAGGAGATCGTATACCATTTTAGACAAATGATTGTCCGATCTCTTCTTTAAAATCTCCAGTGTTGGAGCACCCACAACTTCTGGAAGCAAGTTGTTCTACTGATTATTTGTTCTCACTATCAGGAAATTTCTCTTTAGTTCTAGGTTGAATCTCTCCGTGATTAGTTTCACTCCATTGCTTTTTGTCCTGCTTTCAGGTGCTTTGGAGAATAGCTTGGCCCCTTCTTCTTTGTGAAAGCCCCTGAGATATTGGAACATTGCTACCATATCACCCCTAGTCCTTATTTTCATTGAACTAGACATACCCCAATTGTATGCTTTATCCTCCAGTCCCCTAATCATCTTTGTTGTTCTTCTCTGCACTCATTTTTCAAAAGTTTTGGAGAATAAATCCCCTAACATTCAGAAAGACAATTAAACAAATGGTGGGACCTGCAATCTATTATATTTGAGAACTACCAAATTAAGAAAGGTCTTCTTTTACACAGAGATTGTAAAATTATATGGATATATGCTTCATTGATTTTGCTTCTGGTTTTTTATGTTCTATATTTGGACTCTTGTGCACTTTTCTGAATCTTTAGTGCCTGGGGTGATTTAAAATGCAGTTAAATAAACAAATGAAAAACTGAAGCTGGACCATCTATGATGAGAACAGTTCACATCTACATATAGATGTAGACACATAACTGAAAAATCACTTTCTCTAGAAAAAGTTTGACTTGTATAATCAAAATGTTTCTTCCAATATTCAACCAAATAATCTATTTTGTAATTCCTATCAAATTTAATTGAGCCCTGCAAGAGGATAGTTATTAATATAAGTTCATTTTATGTTCTTACTTTATTTGTTTAGCTTTCTCTGAATGCAGAATATTACATTTGTCTCTGCTGATTTCCATTGTGCTACTTTTGATCGTGTTCTCCATTTGATCAAATTTATATCCAATTCCTTCTAAATGGCTAACATTCCTCTTAGATTTAAACACTTACCGAAAAATTCTTCACTGAAATTTAGCAAGTGGTCATCAAATGAAGATGGTGCCATTTTTTGCTTTTTGCTTAAAAAAAACAAATTGTGTTTCTCAACCTTGACAACTTTAAGGTTGCTTTAAGGACCTCAATTCCCATAATTTCTCAATTCCCATAATATTCCCATAACTTTAAGGACCTCAATTCCCATAATCAACCAATTAGATCAGAAATGGGGAACAATGGCCCTTTTACAACTTGTGGACTTCAACTCCCAGAATTCCTGAGCCAGCCTGGCTCAGGAATTCTGGGAGTTGAAGTCCACAAGTCATAAAGGGGTTATGGATCCCCAGTTCTAAACTAGATAGATACCATGTCTTGAGGTGAAAAATAGCTGCTCTGTATAGCCCTAATCTTTATTTCCAAGATTCAGTTACCCTGTTTTCCCCAAAATAAGACATCCCCTGATAATAAGGCAAACGGGGCTTATTGCACATGGCAATAAGGCCAAGCACTTATTTCAGGATTCAAAAAAATATAAGACAGGGTCTTATTTTGGGGGAAACATGGTAGTACCCCAAATGTGAATTCCGTGGGGTGTGAGGAAGGGCATCCGACAAGCAAACGCTCAGCTCCATCCAGTCCCCCCAACTCTACCCCGAATTAAGGGATTACAGGGTCATAAAAGGGAGTTTTTAGTGACCACATGGGTGGATTTTTCTCAAAAATGATCTAACCTAGTTTTTCAGGTCTTCCAACAATGTAACTGAGTCCATCTACCTTGCTGTTGGTCATCCTCTTCTTCTCTTTCCTTCCACCTTTCCCAGCATTAGAGTCTTTTTCAGAGAGCTGGATTTTTGCAGAATGTGTGCAAAGAGGCATAATTTGACCTGGTCATTTGTATCTCTAGTGAGAACTCTTGAGATGATTTTGTTTGTCTATGGTATTCCCAGGAGACCTTGCCAACACTAAAGTTCAAAATGTGTCTGAATTAATTTTAGCATCTGAAAACTCCCCATGCTGGAAGTTTTATTTATTTTTTCTTAGCATGATAGAAATTCGTTTTTAAGAGGATGTTGGATAACCATTTGTCTGAAGTGGTGTAGGGTTTCCTGCCTAAGCAGGGGTTTGGACTAGAAGACCTCCAAGGTCCCTTCCAACTCTGTTATTCTATTCTGTTCTAATCATTCTGAGATCATTTTTGTCCAATGTATGGAGTAACCATGTTTAAATGAAAATAAGAAACAATTCAACATATTTTAAAATCAAGACCAGATTATTTTTTAGGTAATCTAGGGTTGTTGTTTTAAGTAACAAGTGCAAGGTGGTGTAGCTGGAGCACTGGAAGAGACCACATACCTATTCTCTCATATAGAGAACTCTATTTCAAGATACTTTCCTACTCACTGAATCCTCCTTGAACTTAAGAACTTGATCAATAAAATTCTGCTCCTGGAATAGGAACAGTGGTGGGTTCCTCCCGGTTCAGCTGAGCCGGTAGCAGTGACAATATGACGCCACCAAACCATGTGACATGAATTCTAGTCCTACCTTAGCCACAAAGCCAAGTGGGAGACCTTGGGCCAGTCACTTTCTCTCAGCTCTGAGAGGCAATGGCAAACCACTTCTGAAAAATTTTGCCAAGAAAACTACAGGGATTTGTCCAGAAAGTGTCTAAGATCTCACACATTTGAACTGGGGGGAAAAAAAACCTTCTGAGTTATCTCAGTAACTTAAAACTTAAAACAACCACATAACCACAAGAGGTCCCCCTTAGACAGGAAAAAAAAAGATTATACAAATACATGCCACTATGAATTAGAGTGATTCCAAATAATATTGCAGTTGTTATGAAATCTCCAGGTCTCATGTGGAGTTTCATGGGGAGTTCTAATTATATCATATCCCAGACTTGGAAAACATTCTTATAATATTCCCAGTTGTTTCTCCAATGCTATTTCTGGCTTTGTGTTCAACAGAGAAAACACATAAATGAAAGATGTATGATACGTCATTAGCTTTTAGTGCCAGAGGTTCTCTATTTCAATATACCCAGAGTTGCTCCTATCTTAATCGCATCTCTTAAACATTAATGTTGCACTGATAATTAGATTATGATCACTGCAAGTAATCATAGAAAGTGAAAGGAAAAACCACAGATCTTTTAGAAAACTCTTATTCCAAATGAAGCTAATTTCTTATTCTTACTGTCAGGCCTGGAAGCCATCTTTTTCGTTGGGCCTTCAGGGCTGCCACATTTCCTACTGTGGGAAACTGGTAGGGTGATTGTATGGAGCCAGGGTGAAATATAGTCATAATAACATTCCTTTCTCAGAGAGTCAAGGACATTTTGCCCTGCATCGGGAGGACTGTGACTGGGAGGAATCTCCAGTTGGCATGGTGGATTGATTGGACCATGTGATGGACATGTGGGTGTTCGGTAGGGATTTGGACTTTCCTTTGGGTGGGGAAAACCTGGAAACTTTCAGATTCGGGTTTTCCCAGATGTGCCAATAGGACATCACTAATAAAATGGAACTTGGAGGAAACTCAACCCTCAGAGTTTTCTTTCGTTGGGGTGTTATTTGGAATCCTGACACTCACATCTCTTGGGAGGCAAATTTACCTCATTTTTAGTTTACCTTAACTAGTAAATATCATGACACAACCTTTTAAAATATAAAAAGAGATTTTTGAATTCGTCAGAGTACATAATAGCCCGTGCACAAATTGAAAAATCCCTCAAATTCAATTAAAATTCAGTGTGATACCCACTGATTAGTCAAATTCAAGTAACTTCCATTAACTTTTTAGGAATTGTATTACAGATGTTCCACCTACCAATGGATAATCCTCAAAAAGAATTTACCTGCTGATAATACCCCTTAGTTATTCAACATATATCATTTAACCGATTAACAGAGTTGGAAGGGACCTTGTAGGTCATCTAGTCCAATTCTGATGTAGGCCAGATACCGGTATGGACAAGAAATATATACTAGATGGCAGTGGTAATCTACTTTCATATTGTTGCTGAATAATATCCATTATTTCATAAGAGTTGAGCTCGGTTCAAAGGAGGCTTTCATTTTTTATATATAACCCATGTGACCTTACGTGTCCATTGATTGCATGAGCTATGCCAACTTTCCTAACCAAATCATACCAACACAGATATTCCAGCAATCAGTAAATGGGGATCCTTCAAGACTTCCACTGTTATAGTCTCATTGTCAGAAGCAACAAGTAGAAAAAGGTGATTGTGTGTTGTTCAATTTCTTTTTTTTATTGCATTGAACGGTGTCTAATTCTCAGAGATTGTCTGGACAAGTTCCCAAAGTTTTCTTGGCAAGGTTTTTCAGACGTGGTTTGCCATTGCTTCCTTCCTAGGGCTGCGAGAAAGTGACTGGCTCAAGATCACTCAGCTGGTCTAAGGTGGGAGTAGAACTCACCGATTCTTAGTTTCAAGCCTGATGCCTTAATCTTTATACCAAACTGTTCTCCCGTTCTCCAATTTATGCGATGTCAAAATAGCCAGGCTGGGCAGAAAAGGTAGTGGCAAAGTCCTGCCTCTCTCCCAAAACATTGATAAGATCCTGATAATCTTCTTTCAGTGATGCTGTATCTGTTCCATCTCATGGAGACTAAGAGCAAATTACAAATTCAAGCAAGGATCATGCATGTGGGGAGCAATAGAATGAATGGAGTGTATGTATATGATTAAATAACTCCAAAATCAATCCCTGTATTATAATAATTTAGGCCTTAGCAGACATCATTAGAAATTGTTCCTGAATCATAGCTAATATTGTGACTTCCAGATTTTACAACTTGGAAATATTTAATTCAGCAATTCAATTCAAAACTGAGCAATTCAACTAGACTTGATTTAGCAAGACCAGTCATCCTGAGACAGTTGCCCTACAAATGTGCTGGAGTTATACTAAATATGGAATTGCAACATAGCAATAGCACTTAAACTTATATACTGCTTCATAGTGCTTTTACAGCCCTCTCTAAGCTGTTTACAGAATCAGCATATTGCCCCCAACAATCTGGGTCCTCATCCAAAATCCAAAATTGTCAAACAGTATTCTGCAACTTTTAAGTGTTTAAAAAAGAAGGCATATAGGAGGGGTGGGATGCTAGTGTAATTTCTCAAGAGACAAGACAGGAAACTAAAGCTGACCTACTATGACCCCCTAAATTCTCTCTTAAAGACCAATCTCATTCTGTGTAGACGTTCTCCTTTCACTCCCTAGTAGTTAGCTGCACATCTGGCTGGATAGATGTAACCACAGAAAAATTAGAATGCCTGAAGCATTTAGAAACAGCAGCATAGCATGATACCTAAGACACATTACTATAGATGTCCTCAGAGAATGACCCCACGCTGATGTGGTGTAAGTTCATGAAACATTAGACTAGGCTAAAATGGAAATGGACAGTTAAAGATGACGGGTCTTTGGTGCTCTCTCAGTTTGCTTGTTTTCTTGCAGATGTTTCATTACCAAACTAGATAACATCATCAGTGCTCGTCATTTCAGCCTTAGAGAGAACCTAGTTTGAGTAATGAAGTATCTGCAAGAAAACAAGCACACCAGTGGTGGGATTCAAATTTTTTTACTACCGGCTTGGTGGGCATGGCATGGCTTGGTGGGCATGGCTTGGTGAGCGTGGCAGGGGAAGGATACTGTAAAATCTCCATTCCCTCCCCACTCCAGGTGAAGGTTACTGCAAAATCCCCATTTCTCCCTATCAGCTGGAACTCAGGAGGCAGAGAATAGATGGGGGCGGGGCCAGCCAGAGGTGGTATTTGCCGGTTCTCTGAACTACTCAAAATTTCTGCTACTGGTTCTCCAGAACTGGTCAGAACCTGCTGAATACCACCACGCTCAGAGAACACCAAGGTCCCTTCATGTCAACCCAGAGCAACAAATATTCTCCTCTATCAGTACAGTTAAAGATGCAGCACATTGCATTTTGTGGGAGAGCTCAACTCCCTCTATGCTACAGGTCACCAGATATGAGCATTTTGATAAATAAATATTTAAAACCAGTGACTGTTTATAGCAATAGCACTTAGACTTACTCTATTTTTCAGAGTATAAGACGCACCTTAGTTTTTGGGGAGGAAAATAGGGGGGGAAATTCTGCCTACCAGGTATTCATCTGGCTAGTCCTTAGAGTGGTCAGCTTCAGCACATTAGTTCACTCGCTGTTTTGAGGTTGGGGCTGGTTGGGGCTAAAAAACAGCTTCTAAAGCACAGCTGATTGTCGGAGGGAGCAGGAGTTAGAAAAGCAGGCAAAGCACGGATGATGGAAGATCGCTTTGCTTGCGTTGTAGCTGAAAAACAGCTTCCAAAGCACGGCTGATCATCGGAGGGAGCTCCAGTGACTAAAACAAGCCAAGCGTGGAAGGGGTAAGAGTAGGGAGCAGCTGTTCCAGGTAGCCATTTTGGGCACCACATGGGGTTATATTCAGAGTATAAGATGCACCCAATAAATCAGCCTCTTTTAGGAAGGAAAAAAGTGTGTCTTATACTCTGAAAAATACGGTATATATCGCTTCACAGTGCTTTACAGCCCTCCCTAAGCGTTGTACAGAGTCAGCATATTGCCCCCAACAACCTGGGTTCTCATTTTACCAACCTCAAAAGGATAGAACGCTGAATCAACCTTGAGCTGGTTAGGATTGAATTCCTGGCAGTAGGCAGAGTTTGCCTACAATACTGCATTCTAACCACTCCACCACCACGGCTCTTGTGGTTATAATCAGGCCATCTTGCATTAACCAATAGCATGATTTATTTGTTTGGGCACAGCAATTGAGGCAACCACACCAATGGTGTTTCATTAACATAAGTTGAAGGTTTAGTGTGTCTTGGGTGACATCAACTATTGTAAGGTGGCTATAATACCTTCCTCCTGCCCTGGCAGTGTGCCATAACCACTTGTATGGGTTTCAAGAGAGCGATCACAACATTTGGAATAAAACATATTTTATTCTTCTGTCAGAAGGAATATGAGAGGCTTATATATCTTCAGCTTCAAGGAAGCTGCCAAATAAAGCAGGAGATAAACCCCAAGGCAAATGTCCCATCACGCAGCTGTCATGGTAGAGATCAAAACAAGACAGAGGTGTACTCCTAATTGCGAGCCACAAAAATTTAGCTAAGCAGATGTATTACCTTAGTGTTTTTAGGATTACAGAACCTAATCGAGTAAAACGTGTGAAAGTTTTAGGAAACCCCACAGTTGCTGCCAAGAGATTATCAGCCTGGGGAATCCAGAACAGCTAAATGTACCTGAGAGGGAAAAATCTTCTGCAGATAATGTCTCTCCACCAGCTACAATAACATCAATCTGAGGTGGTTGCTCAGAGGGCAGAGACACTGTTGTAGAAAGCTGGTGGTTAAATTTTCAGACCTCCTGATTAGATAGTAGCTGAAAAAAGAATACAGGGAGCCCATGACTTAAAACCATTCATTTACAACAGCACTGGAAAAGAAGTGACTTATAAACGGTTCTTCACCTATGATCATCAAAGCATCTCCACAGTCACGTGATCAAAATTCAGGCACATGGCAACCAGCCTGTATTTACAATGGCGGCAGCAGCATCTTGGGATCATGTGACTACCATTTGCAACTTTCCAAGCCAACTTTTGACAAGCAGTCGGTGGGGAAAGCCAGGTTCACTTAATAACCATGTGTTTCACTTAATAACTGCTGTGATTCTCCTAACAGACATGCCAAGAAGGTCATAAAATGGGGCACAACTCACTTAAGTTTACCAATGGAAGTTCTGATCCCAACTGGGGGTCATAAGTCAAGGGCTACCTAGAGAGAGAAAAAGCATTCTAGGCTGAGACATCCTACACCACATTACATTGCTATTTGTTTTAAAGGACCGGTTGGCACTTTCAATCAAGAGGCGATGAAATCAGTGGTGGGATTCAAATAATTTAACAACTGGTTCTCTACCCTAATGCCCGGCTGGGTGGGCGTGGCCATGGTGAGTGTGGCCAGGGGGTGTGACAGGCAGCACTTGGCCTCCTGGACCCCCCCGGGAGTGAAACCAGGCTGGGGGGGGTGCTGCACCCCCCCGCCCCATTTTGGGCCTAGAAAGCCTTCCTGCAGCCTCCTGGGAGTGCAAATGGGGCATGTGAGGACTCCTGGAAGGGGCAGGAAGGGGGTCAGCCAGCAATTTAACTAGCGGTTGGCCCGAATCAGCCCGAATCGCCTCAAACCAGCTGAATCCCACCACTGGATGAAATAGAGAATTTAGAGAATGTATCAGAATGGCAGAGAGGCTCCATCTTTTCAAAGATAATCTCTGCTGTTCTTTCAAATGCTGTTATTATAATATATGTCTACATACTTCAGGGTGTAGATGCCGATATCCACAATAGATGCCGACATCCACAAAACTTGCAATTATTGGAAATGACACCTCAGAGTCATGTACTATTCAAAGGTTGTAGACAAAGGTTGTAGATAGGTCAGACTGAAGTTGGCGTTGTTCTAAGTTGTCTAAGCCCAAAATTTGAAGTCTGGTGGCATAATGTATTTTATTGCAGGAAGAGGAATGGAGGACTCTTCTCGTAAAATATCTCTGGATTCTCTCGATTGTATTAATGTCCGATATGCAGTGTGGGTTCCAGAGAGATGAGCTGTATTCAAGAATTGGTCTAACAAATGTTTTGTATGCTTTAGTTAGTAGTACAACATTACCAGAGAAGAAGCTACGCAAGATTAGGTTAACAACTCTTAATGCATTTTTGGCAATGTTGTTACAATGGGCTCTGGCCCTTAGATCTTTAGAAATGAGTACCTCCCTCCCTCCTTCCCTCCTTCCTACTCTTATGAATTATGGGAACACCTGCACACTTCTCTAATAGGCACCATTTAACTTCAAAGACCTTTTTAAAATATGTGCCTGCTCTTTATAGCAAACGGGTGCAAACTGATGCCTAGATAAGCTTCTTTTCTTGTTTTCTCATGCTGTTTAATTTATGTGTTATGATTTTGATTGGGAAATACTAAGATTCTTGAATAAGCAATAAATGAAAGCTTTATTTCCATCCAGTCAGAGCTTCAGGTTGAATTATATAACTATTCTTTTATTTCGGAGGTGAGGTGTGTGTGTGTTTTTTTTAAATAACCCTCGGAGGGATTCTTAGTCATTGACATCCTAAATTGTGAACATTTTTTCAGTTTGCTGTCTGGAGTTCCTGGGGAAAATGTCACATGCCTGATTTATTTGCACAATTGTTCTTGAATAAGAAGCATCATTAATACTCCATTGAATTCAGTGATATTAAGCTTCAGTGTATAGGAAAAACACTATATTTCAGTGTGCATATCCTCATATGAAATCAGTATTTGCATTGCACATTTAATCAGATTATATTCACACAACATTACTAAACAAACAATTGCTTATGTGGAAGTAATGTGGACATTACTAAACAAATAATTGCTTATGTGTAACAATTGTGTTATGTGGACTCAGCTCATGGTTTATGAATCACTGCATTGTGTGAATACAGAAAAACAGTTTAATAGAAAGTAAGGTGTTGTGTAAGTTACCCCAGAGAATCTTCATTCCTTCAAGGAAGATCAGGTGATTGTTTTTCCAAATTATACCACCAAGGATTAGAAGGGAGTGCTCTATGCTTGGGTCTTTCTCCCAAAATAAGAGGGAGCCAGGTGACAAATCTGAAAATGGAAGGATATTTATTGAAATGAGAGCAGATAGGTGGTGGTGAAAAGCTAGATTTCTGTGTCTCTTTGCTGTTGACTAGCCACCATCTGGATTTCTCCAACCTAGGTCCAAGGCTTTTTGTAAAATGCCCTGCAGCTGTGTTTTTTAATTTAAAAAACACTTTCTTGTTTAAAAGGCTTTCATTCTAATACATATTATTTATTTATATCACACCTTTATTATTTTTATAAACAACTCAAGGCAGAAAACATATTTCTGGAGGCAAGCTGTTCCACTGGTTAATTGTTCTCACTGTTAGGAATTTTCTCCACAATTCCAGGTTGCTTCTCTCTTTGATTAGTTTCCAACCATTATTTCTTGTCCTCCCTCTGGTACTTTGGAGAATAATTTGACCACCTCTTCTTTGGGGCAGCCCCTCAAATACTGGAATACTGCTCTCATGTCACCCCTAATTCTTCTTTTCTTTAGAATAGACAGACCCAAAACCTGCAGGCCATGCTCCCGGTTCGGACTGGATTGCCGGATCCAGTAGTGATGGCGGCAGGTGGTTCGGAGGACCAGAAGCAAAACTCCCTGCCCTCCCCCCATGCCCAGCTGAGCCGCGCAATCATCAGAGGCTTTTTTTATTTTTAAAAGCATTTTTCTACAACTTCTTCAGCCAAAGAGGTTGTAAAAAAAATGCTTTTAAAAGCCTCTGACAATCCCAGCTGAGTTGCCTGATCATCAGAGGCTTTTACAAGCATTTTTTTACAACCACTTTGGCCGAAGAGGTTGTAGGGAAAAAAAATTTAAAAGAAAAAAAAGCCTCTGCCAATCAGACAACTCAGCTGGGATCGTCAGAGGTTTTTAAAAGAAAAAAAAAGCCTCTGCCAATCAGGCAACTCAGCTGGGATCGTCAGAGGTTTTTAAAAGAAAAAAAAAGCCTCTGCCAATCAGGCAACTCAGCTGGGATCGTCAGAGGCTTTTAAAAGCATTTTTTTACAACCTCTTCGGCTGAAGAGATTGTAGAAAAAATGGTTTTAAAAGTAAAAAGTAAAAAAAAAATTGGCCACGCCCACTCAGTAACATTACCCCCCCCCCCCACCAAGCCACACCGACAGAACCGATAGTAACAAATTTTACATTTCACCACTGCTGCAGCCGTTCTTGATATGGTTCCAACTGTTATGGCCAATGATAGTTCAGGTGATCAAAAAAAAGCATTTGAATTTGGGAATGGTTTTATTCCCCACCTTAGGAATTACCTTGTTTTATTCATAGGTTTTAAAGAGATACATAGGTACTAAGTCTTGTTTTCATTTATGGTGCTCTTTGGAAATAGATTACAGAAGTGCTCTAGATCACTTCCCAATAGCTACAGTCAGGTCCAGAAATATTAGGACATCGACACAATTCTAACATCTTTGGCTCTATACACCACCACAATGGAGTTGGAATGAAACAAACACAATGTGCGTTAACTGCAGACTATCAACTTTAATTTGAGGGTATGTACATCCAACTCAGGTGAACGGTGTAGGACTTACAGCAGTTTGCATATATGCCTCCCACTTGTTAAGGGACCAAAAGTAATGGGACAGAATAATAATCATAAATCAAACTTTCCCTTCTTAATACTTGGTTGCAAATCCTTTGCAGTCAATCACAGCCTGAAGTCTGGAACACATAGACATCACCAGATGCTGGATTTCATCCTTGGTGATGCTCTGCCAGGCCTCTACTGCAACTGTCTTCAGTTCCTGCTTGTTCTTGGGGCATTTTCCCTTCAGTTTTGTCTTCAGCAAGTGAAATGCATGCTCAATGGGATTCAGGTCAGGTGATTGACTTGGCCATTGCATAACATTCCACTTCTGTCCTTCAAAAACTCTTTGGTTGCTTTTGCAGTATGCTTTGGGTCATTGTCCATCTGCACTGTGAAGCGCCGTCCAATGAGTTCTGCAGCATTTGGCTGAATGTGAGCAGATAATATTGCCCAAAACACTTCAGAATTCATCCTGCTGCTTTTGTTAGCAGTCACATCATCAATAAATACAAGAGAACCAGTTCCATTGGCAGCCATACATGTCCATGCCATGACACTACCACCACCATGCTTCACTGATGAGGTGGTATGCTTAGGATCATGAGCAATTCCTTTCCTTCTCCATACTCTTCTCTTCCCATCACTCTGGTACAAGTTGATCTTGGTCTCATCTGTCCATAGGATCTTGTTCCAGAACTGTGAAGGCTTTGTTAGATGTTGTTTGGCAAACTCTAATCTGGCCTTCCTGTTTTTGAAGCTCACCAATGGTTTACATCTTGTGGTGAACCCTCTGTATTCACTCTGGTGAAGTCTTCTCTTGATTGTTCACTTTGACACACTTACACCTACCTCCTGGAGAGTGTTCTTGATCTGGCCAACTGTTGTGAAGGGTGTTTTCTTCACCAGGGAAAGAATTCTTCGGTCATCCACCACACTTGTTTTCCATGGTCTCCCAGGTCTTTTGGTGTTGCTGAGCTCACCGGTGCATTCCTTCTTTTTGAGAATGTTTCAAACAGTTGTTTTGGCCATGCCTAATGTTCTTGCTATCTCTCTGATGGGTTTGTTTTGTTTCTTCAGCCTAATGATGGCTTGCTTCACTGATAGTGACAGCTCTTTGGATCTCATTTTGAGAGTTGACAGCAACAGATTCCAAATGCAAATAGCACACTTGAAATGAACTCTGGGCATTTTATCTGCACATTGTAATTGAGGTAATGAGGGAATATCACACACCTGGCCATGGAACAGCTGAGAAGCCAATTGTCCCATTACTTTTGGTCCCTTAACAAGTGGGAGGCACATATACAAACTGCTGTAAGTCCTACACCGTTCACCTGAGTTGGATGTACATATTCTCAAATTAAAGCTGACAGTCTGCAGTTAACGCACATTGTGTTTGTTTCATTCCAACTCCATTGTGGTGGTGTATAAAGCCAAAGATGTTAGAATTGTGTTGATGTCCCAATATTTCTGGACCTGACTGTACCTGTTCTGTCCCCGTACCACACACGCACCTCCACAGACAGCCCGGAGTTAATAAGCCACACAACAAAACTCTTTGAAGATAAAGCTGGCAGCAACCCAGTGGCTAGCTGCCAATTCAGACTTTACTCATACAAAACAAAGATTAGACTGCAAGCATTCCGATAAAACAGGCAGAGTGTCAACAATACTAGGATTAATCCAAATGCAGTCTGATAAAGCAGGCAAAGTCCAGTGACGCAGAGATCATGGAGTATTTCCAGTTTTTGCTCGTCACAAACTGAACCGGCCACCACACCCACATTTATACCCTGTGGGGTGTGGTCCAGTGACTCAGCTAATCTCTGGCACGCCTTCCCCTCTGTTGTGCACACTTCTCCCTGCGCCACTGTCACGGGTCCAGCCAGCACTTATCTTCTTCGTCGCTGTCCATCTGTGGCTGCGGGGATGCGCTTGGCTCTGAGCCTATCGTTTGGCCTTCAGTGTTCTCCGGAGGCATTGCCAGAGAGGAGGGTCCTGGAGAGGGAGGCCTTGCCAACTCCTCTCCCTCACTCTCAGAGTCTGCATCTGTCGATAGCCCAGGCTCAGGCAACGGAGCCACAACACTACCTCATAACATATATTCTTTTCTACCTTTTCTATATGTTGCTTTTAATGTAATTCCAAAGCTACGGAAGGATTTACATCTGAAGTGTGTAGTTGATTGATTGCTTGATAATACCATCAAGTCATTTTTGACCCCTAGCAGCTACATAGATAGATCTGCCCCTAACCTGCTCTTTCAAATCTCTCAACAGTGTACACATCTGAAGGTGCGGATGAAGAAACTTTCCTCTAATGATTCCTGCTATTGAGCTAAATTTCACCTAATCTGTATTTTACATTTGGTTTTTCTTGCTTAAATGTAGAACGTTAATTTTCTCTCTGTTGAATTTCATTTTGACAGGAAGGGCCCAGGGTTTGAGTCTGTTAAGATCCATCTGGAACTTGTAATGGATACTGGCCTGCTGTTTTGATCCTTGCATTCTGATTACGTTCTCACCAGGGGTGAAATGCTCCCGGTTCGGACTGGATCAGACGATCCGGTAGCGATTGTCGCAGTTGCTTCAGCAATCCGGTAGCGATGGCGGAGCAAAGCTCCACCCACCTGCCCGGGTATCGTTACTTCCTGGTTTTAACCAGGAAATAATGTGTTTTTTACCTTCTGCGCATGCTTGTTTTGCGCATGTGCAGAAGGTCTGCGCGTGCATGTGATGTGCACACACACGCGAGCGAAGCAAGCACATGCACGGGGCGCGTGCACTTCTCAACCCGTAAGGAAGGTAAGTAGATTTCACCCCTGGTTCTCACATGAATGCTATGTTCAAAAAAACCCGATTCTGATAGGAATTTGCAGATCGTCAGTAGCCCTGAAGCTGGTGGAAGAGCAATCTATTGTGTAACTCATACGGAAGAAAAAGAAGTGGGAAAAGCTCGTAACACAGTAAAATCCCTCAAGGCTGTGAGAGGGTGGAAGACAATTAATTGCCTGAACCTGAGAGCAATACATTTTATTGATGACAGGCCTTGTAATTTCACAGCCAAGATTCAGTTTTCATTTAGCAACTTCCAAATGTGTTTATTCTCTGGGGGGAAATGTTGCTTTCACACTTTCAGGAATGTAGTTCCACCCTGTAATGGGAGTGAAGCTGCATATGTTGCTTACTTAATAAAAGATAATGAGTAAAGTTAATTACAGGTACATGCCTGCTTTTTTCTTCTTGTCCAGATCCCAATTCAGTTTCGGGAGATGCTGCAAAATCTGTTCAACGTGAATTTTTTTTCCTTTATCCTAATCTTTCTTGAGGTTGATCACTGTGCTGAGATCATATGGAAAACATACAGATGTCTGTCTGCGCTTAGAGTTTTTACTTTTTTTCAAACTTTTCTGAAGTTAGGAAGTAGACTCTTGAATGCCCCAAAATTGCTTGGCATCTTTTCTGTAAAATGAAGGGGGGGAAAATCTAAAAATTTCCTACAGGTCTCAACAAAGTTGAATAAAGCCATTTTTGTCACCACAGCTCCTACCTAAGGACTGAAGAAGAAGCATGATTGGTAATGTTTTGTCATATTTGAGTTCCCACAGTGGAAATGTCATGAAGGATAATTATAAAATAGAAGTATCAAAGAAAACTTCAGCTAGCTTCTCTCTTCAATTCTCAAAATTCTCAGCAATGCTTATCCTGGGGGTCGCCAGGTGGGAGAATATCTGTTAACCTCTTTCTGCTGTTCAACCACACCTCTCAGAGCAGTTGCTCAATGTTACGTATGCTGACAGCAGTAAGAATGCTCTATGCATAAAAATGGAAAGATTTTAATTCGCACAATGGAAGACTGGCTGCAAAAGCGGGTGGAATTAGCAGGGATGGCTAAATCGACTGCTTTAATTAAAGAAAGGAATAGAACTGCTTTTGTTTCTACGTGGAAACCGCTTCTGAACTTTGTGCTTGAGGTGGGGGGAAAAAGTGAAACTTTGATTTTGAGTTTTGCTGATTGGATAGGTTTGTTGTTATAGAAATGGCTAGTATGTAAAAATTAAAAGTTGACGTATGTTATTTCCATTTTCTATCATGCTAAAGAGTCAGAAGTCAATGCTTTTCTTTCTCTTTTTTTTCTTTCTTTCCTTCTTTACGCTACACTTTTTCTTCTTCTCTTTTCCTTCCCTACTTTCCCATTATTTTCATTTTTCTTTGTATTTTATATTTCAACAAACTAATATAATTCATTCCTTCAAAGGAGCTGTTCAAGTGCTCTTATATTGGATAGGAGCTTAACAATGCTCGTGCCTGGACCAAGATCCAAACAATTTCAAAATCAAAGACAGGAAGAAGGCAATGGCAACCCAGTTCTATTTTGTTGCCAAGAATGCCCCAAGATATGGCTATATCTATGGCTATATCTATGGCTATGACATGTCCCATCTGTGTAGGAGTTGGTGGTTCTTTCAGTCAGTGTGTCCATGGATAGTAAATTGTTGACATTGAATTAGGTACTTAGGGTTTTTTTTCTCCCCTTCTTTTTATCATTTTTTTTAATAATTTACTGTTGTAGTGTTGACACCTGCTCAGATCTTTTGGGGAACTGAGGGACATATGAATAGTAGAAATTAACAATAAAGCAAACAAACAAGTAAAATTACACAGAAATGTTCATGAATTTACCGGAATCTCTTATTCAGGCTATGTGGCTTTGCCTCAAAACGTTTATCCTGCTAACTATACTTGTGGAAATCCTCACCACTCTAAAATAAGAGAGCAGAAAGGTCAACTCAATCATTTCATTCAGAGCAATTCAGCCACTCACCATAAATCACTTCATTATCCACTCCTTCTGAAAATATTAGTCCCTAGCATATTAAAGATAAACCAATTCCAAGACTCATCAAATTTGCAGACAAAATCAAACTGGCAGGAATAGCCAACACTCCAAAAGATATCCCAAAGGTGTTTTTTCAAGAGGCAACTGGACTTTTTGGTTTTTCTTTGAAGACATTTCACTTCTCATCCAAGAAGCTTTTCAAAGAAAAACCAGAAAGTCCAATTGCCTCTTGAAAAAACACCTTTGGGACAACCATGACCTGGATGACTGAGAATCTCCATAGACACTCCAGAAGATAAGCTCAAGTTACCAAAAGACCTCAATAGAATGGAACACTGGGCCCTATCTAACAAAATGAGATTTAATGGTAAGAAATATAAGGTTTTACATTTGGGCAACAAAAAACAAATGCACAGGTATAGAATAAGTTGTACCTCTCTCAATAGTAGTAAGTCTGAGAAGGATTTTGGAGTCTTAGTCGACAACCACTTAAATATGAGCCAGGAGTATGATGCAGCTGCCAAAAAAGCCAACACAGTCCTAGGCTGTATTAACAGAGGAATTGAATCAAGATCATGTGAAGTGTCAGTACCGTTTTGTAATGCCTTTGTAAGACCACACTTGGAATATTGTATCCAGTTTTGGTTGCCACAATATAAAAAAGTTGTCAAGATTTTAGAAAGAGTGCAGAGAAAAGCAACAAAGACTGAAGGCTAAACAAATGAAGAATGGTTGCTGTGTTCTAATATCTAAGGAATTAAAATATAAGAAATTAAAAGATGCTTGTTCCTGGGGAGGAAAGCTATGGCAAATCTAGATAGCTTACTAAAAAGCAGAGCCATCGCTCTGCCAACAAAAGTGTGTATAGTCAAGGCTATGGTTTTCCCAGTTGCAATGTATGGCTGTGAAAGTTGGACCAAAAGAAAGGCTGAGTGCCAAAGAATTGAGGCCTTTGAACTATGGTGCTGGAGAAGTCTCCTGCAAGTCCCTTGGACTACAAGGCAATTAAACCAGTCAGTCCTAGAAGAGATCAACCCTGACTGCTCTTTAGAAGGCCAGATCCTGAAGATGAAACTCAAATACTTTGGCCACCTAATGAGAAGGAAGGACTCACCGGAGAAGAGCCTAATGCTGGGAATGATTGAGGGCAAAAGAAGAAGGGGACAACAGAGAATGAGGTGGTTGGATGGCGTCACTGAAGCAGTAGGTGTGAGCTTAAATGGACTCCAGATGATGGTAGAGGACAGGAAGGCCTGGAGGAACATTATCCATGGGGTCATGATGGGTCAGACACAACTTCACAACTAACAACAACAACCATATCTAAGGGGCTGCCACAAAGAAGAGGGAGTCAACCTAGTCTCTAAAACACCTGGAGGCAGGACAAGAAGCAATGGGTGGAAACTGGTCAGAACCTGGAATAAGGAAGAATTTCCTGACTGTCAGTATGATTGATCAGTGGAACAGCTTGCCTCCCAGAGTTGTGGGTTATCCATAGCTGGAGGTTTTCAAGAACAGATTAGACAATGGTAATGGGATGGTATAAGGTCTCCTTCCTTGGGTAGGGGGTAGGACGAGAAGATCTCCAAGGTCCCTTCCAGGTCTATGTTTCTTAGATTATGCAAGTCTTTGGGAAGTATGCTATTCCTGATTCCAGGGCAGAGGATGGACAAGAGACAAGCTGGAATAGATCCTAAGAAGATGAGAAAGTTGATTAGGAGACTAGAAACCAAATCCATTAGAAAAGATGGATGGGACAGAGAAAGGAAGACGAAGGTGTAACAAACCTCTGAGAAGTGTAATGTTCCTATTTTGTTTTTCAAAACAACCCACAGTCTGGTGAAATACAATACTTCTTCAAGGCCATTTGACATCTAATTCAGAAACTGGATTGGCCAAATAGCTGACATATTTGTGAAAGAAAGCAAGGTTAGGTTATTTAAGAACCTATATTAAAAAAAAAACTAAAAGTGGAACAATTTTCTAGTCTCAGAGACACATTTAAATACCCTTTGATTTCAGTGCAAGAGAGTTAATTATTTTCCAAAATCATCCCAGGGATCATTCATTATAAATGTTAAAGGTGTGATGAGTACTTACCATGCCACGCACCCTAGCCTTGAGGTAAAATTGATCTCAAGATACTATTTCAGTTATGCAGTGGTAGGCCATACCATGGCTCCCTTCAAGAAACAGACACCTTATTTGCCAAATAAGTGCAGTGGAGAAAGAATCTCAATAATAAACAGAATAGAAAAGCCCGCTGATGCATAAGGTGCTTGTTAATTGGCTTAATGGGAGATATCCAATTAGTTGTAAAGATTTAATTTGTGTTTGAAAAATGTAGGTTGACTCATCCAGTTATGGTATATGTGAACAACTACTCCTTTCCACTTAAGCTAGCTCTAGGAATTGTCCACAGGGCAAGGAGATGCAGATTATTTCATTGGCAACTTGAAGTGAAAAGAAGGTGGACACTAATAATTTGATCTCTGAATGGCTGGGAAGGCAGGAGCTCAGTAATATCCCTGGCATTTTTCTAAAGAGTAACCACCTGATCATGTATTTTCTTTTCCTTCTCCAGATGGTTTGAAAGTCTGACCTAGCATGGCACGAAAAGGTGGGGCAGAATATGGGAGCCCTGCAGGATGTTTGAGGTAGAAGAACACCTGAGATGTTCTTCAGGCACAGAACATGCCTGGACTTCTTCACCATTTCATTAAAGCCTTTGATATTTTTCCAAAAGAGAAATTACAAGATCAAGCTAAACGGAAGCTTGAACCACTTGGCTGCTGATCCAATGACAAATAAGCAGAGCATGTGGCATTATCTTATTGTCTCAGATATGAAATGGCACATATCTTTCTTTGAGTATACATTGGTCAGTTCAGTTCAGTACATAGTCATCGTTTTCACACCTATGCTATGTTGGAAGAAATATCCTTCTGGGTTCAGTTCCAAGTGGAAAAAGACACTGGAAACATGGTGGCTGTTTGGAAAGATGGTTTAATGATGGGCAGGATCACATGGCTTGAGTTCCTGAAAAGAAAAAGGCTGAGATGCTGAGAGTTCCTGGGTTTTATGCCCTCTCTGGGCTTTGAACTTCCTGGGGCACAAGAAGAGTATCCTGATTGGTTGCTGTCAGAGGTCATAGCTAGCCTTGCTGGCTGATGTAATCTTCCCAGGTGCCATGTGGGGAGTTTCTGTTGCTAGAGGTGTCCTTTGTGTTACAGATGTTGTGTTTGTGTTGAGGCCTTAATGGCCCATTGACAAAGGTGTGGGGAATGAGTTTCTGCTTCTCTGAGTTTCTACTTCTCTTTTAGGGGAAATATTCTTCCTTTTTAGTATATCCTAAAATATTTCATTTTTCTAGCTTCCAACAGCTAAGAATCTTCTTTTGTGGTGATGCTTCCTCAAACAGATTGAGGAGAGATCAGATGTTTTAATCCTGGGATTTTCAGCTTCCTTCCAAAAAAACTGCTTTGCACCTGTTTTGGTTACCATACAGTACAAGCAACCATAAAAAACAAAAAATAATGCTAGGTGGGCCAAAATGGATAATTTATCTAGATTTAAAATATACATGTTAGATCAGTTCTGAGAGCCAACATTTTCTAATTCATATGAGAAGTGAAATGGATTTTTTCATTTAAGCTTGGAATACTCTAGGCCAGAGGTCCCTAACCCCCCAGGCTGTGATCCTATACCGGTTGGCGGCCTGTTCAGAACCAGGCCATGGAAGCAGAGGGAGAGTGTGTGTGAGAGAGAATCATGTGCCAGAAAGGTTGGGGAACGCTGCTCCAGATGATTGAATAATTTGTCTGATTTCCAGGATCATTTAAGATCCTTCAGCTCATAGGTTTCTGCATCAGAGTTTCCCTTCTTGGTCTTGTAAATGCATATGCCTGGTACAGTGGTGGCTTTCAAAAAATTTTACTACCGGTTCTGTGGGTGTGGCTTGGTGGGCGTGGCATGGCATGGCTTGGTGGGCGTGGCATGGTGGGCATGACAGGGGAAGGATACTGTCAAATCTCCACTCCCTCCCCAATCCAGGGGAAGGTTATTGCAAAATCCCCATTTCCTCCCAATCAGCTGGGACTTGGGAGGCAGAGAATAGATGGGGGTGGGGCCAGTCAGAATTTTTACTACCGGTTCTCCGAACTACTCAAAATTTCCACTACCGGTTCTCCAGAACTGGTCAGAACCTGCTGAAACCCACCTCTGGCCTGGTAGCTAGATGAATCAGGCCACTTTGAACTTTACAAAATCTAAGCTTATTCAAGTGAGTCTCAAACGTATGCTAGGAATTCATGTATGTATTAAAGCAGGTTTTGCTCAGAATAGAGCAGCATATAACCACATTTGAGAGAAGGAGGGAGGGAGATAGATTGGGAAAGCAGGTTTAAGAAAAAAAGAAAACAGGAATCTAACTTCTGCAAATATGAAGCCATACTTCAATATTTGCATCATCAAATATTGATGATGCAATCAATTCATCAGACTCAAAAGATCACCAATACTTCCGCTATGAAATGTACTTCATTGAGTACATTTCATAGAGCAGTGATGGTGAACCTTTTCGGCACCGAGTGCCAAAAAGGGAGCATGCGCACACAGCACCAAGTGAGAAGTGCTCCCTTTCCAGCACTTTGTGCCATGCGCACATGTGCCATCACTGATCTAGGATGTCACTCATCTGGGCCAAGACCAGGAATACTTTTACTTTACTTTACTTTTATTTGATTTAGATACTACCCTACTCCCGAGGGACTCAGGGCGGCGAACAGCCAACAATAAAATACATATATACAAAATTTAAAAAGCAGAAATAAAATCGAATTAAATAGTTTGGCCCAGACAAATTAAAACCCCAATCAATTTAAAACAGATTTAAACTTTGAGTATTAAAATATTAAAAATATTAAAATATTAAAATTAAAATTGTTTAAAAAAGAGAGAGAAAGTTAGGCCAGGCCCACCTGGTGAAATAAAAAGGTCTTTAGAGTGCGGCGGAAGGCGCACAGATCCGGGATCCTCCGTATCTCCGGGGGAATAGGAGTTGTCCAGGGCATGTGCACATGAGCCAGAGAATGTACTTGCAGTTTCTTCAGATTTCTTCTTCTTTACTGCCAGCAAGTCTTCACGTTACTGCCACGCATGCGCACGCAATGATCAGCTAGCCAGCGCACATCCTCACGCCAGGAAATGGAAGACCAGCTCTGACACAAGCACAAAGGGACACAATGCATGCATACGTGCCAGAAACCCAGAAGAAGAATGAGTGCTCCGCGACATGGCTCCGCTTGCCTGAAGTGGCCTAGGTTCGCCATCACGGTCCTAGAGTATGTCAGTCCTTCAAGGTAGATGAATCTAGAAATCCAATGTCATGTACATCAGAACTACATTTATTGTAAGGTAGTTGCAACAAAATTTTGAAATTCTAATGAAATTTCCCCCTCCCTCCCTTCGTCTTCACAAGAATAGGGAGAGCCATATCTGACAAGTTTACTCATGTTACATTCCTGGCCTAGACTCAATCCTCTTTTATCTGACCATTTTCTTAGTAGCGTCTCTTCTTCCCAACCTTTAAAGTCACTCTGTCTGCCTGCTAAATAAAGTAAACACAAGGGAAGGAGAACAGAACTCATTGGCAGAGACTTTTCTGTGGGACATATTCTGTGGGAACACATTTTTGGGAGGAAACCCCTGAGGTTGGTGCCTAACTAACTAACTTATTCTGACTGGTGAAGCTGCTTGGATGAGCAGTGAAACATCTCAAACTAAGAAGACAAAATAAGTCCCAATTGCCATGACTCAACCTTCAGACAACTTTATCTGGATGACTGAGAAATTTTCATTGACAATCAGATGAGATCTTTCTCTGCATGAGAAAGAGACTGTTTCTGGCAGTTTTTTAATACTCCACCTTTCCACTAACGGTGGTTATCGTTATAATTAAAACATGCTATAATTTATTTTAATTAAATATAATTAAAATCTAATGCATCCTCTAAAATACAGGAAACAGACTTAAAGATGGAATCAGCCATTAAATCAAAATGTTCTGAAGCAGACAAGTTAGTTTCAAGGACTACCTCAGGTTAAATAAAGATAGTTTTTGCCTTCCAGTGGGAACAATAACAGAGGTAAAGCAATCTGGTGATTTAAATGGCCTGATATCAAATTACGAAGAACAACTTTTGCTTATTTGGGCATCCTTCAGATCCATGGTCTTATATCCTAGAATTCTCATCCATGACCATGGCAGTCGGGGAAAGAAGCTTTTGTAGATCATAACCTGGACTTGTGATTGTTCTCAGAAAGAGGCTATGTAGGAGATGACTGGGCTGAGCCCAAGGGTAGGGTCAAATGCATCATCAGTTTGCAGCAGTGGTGAAATGTAAAATTTGTTACTACCGGTTCTGTGGACATGGCTTGGCTTTTTTTTTTTTTTTTTTACTTTTAAAAGCATTTTTTCGTCCGAAGAGGTTGTAGAAAAAATGCTTTTAAAAGTAAAAAAAAAAAGCCTCTGATGATCGCGCGGCTCAGCTGGGCATGGGGGAGGGGCAGGGATGTTTGCTATCGGTTCTCTGAACCACCCGCCACCATCACTACCAGATTGGGCAATCCGGTCTGAACTGGGAGCATTTCACCCCTGGTTTGCAGTCACTATGCTCCCAGAAGAGACCTAAGACCAGCCCCCAGTGAATTCTGTTGACTCTTATCTGGCACCTTGACTTTAGTAGATAAGATTCTTGTGCTTGGGTAAAATGTAATAAACTCGCTGTACTTTTGAGGGAGACCACAGCTGTGATATAAGGATATCTGCAAGAGGGACCTAAAGGCCCTGGGAATGGGCATTAACAACTGGGAAACCTTGACCTCCGATTGTTCAGCTTGGAGGCTAAAGACGCAGCATGGCCTTCTCCAATTCGAAGAGACACTTGTTCGGCAGCTGAGGCAAAGAGGCAGTCCCAGAACCAGTGAAATCTGGGGGCTGGGCAGGGGACAGAATGTATCTGCCCTCAGTGGGGAAGGGATTGCCACTCTCGAATTGGCCTTTTTAATCACACCAGATGCTGTTTTAGAACCTCTTTCCAGAGCACGATACCATAGTCTCTTGAGACTGAAGGATGCCAATGACATGACTTTTGAAATCTATCCCAGCTCCTTTATTTCTTGCCCTGATAGATGAGAGTCAATAAAAATGTATCAAGTCATGTACCTGTAATTCAGAAGCAGTTGGAATTTCTAAGTAGATTCAAAGACAGCTTACATACAGCTTGTTACAGTAATCCCTCAAAAATGCATAGCTAATTATGACAAGTCCTCTCACGGCCAAATCTGTTGTCTGAAGGATTGCAAACAGTGTGTAGCTGACTGCATCAACATCAGTCATCTTGGTACAGGGTTGATCCTGGGTGTAGATCAAAGCAGTAGACATGATTCATCAAAATATATGCTCATTTAATACAGATTAGTTCACAGGTGTCAAACTTGATTTCATAAAGGGCCACAACAGAGTTGTGTTTGACATTGGGGGGCTGGGATGGGTCTGGCCAGGGTGGGTGTGGCCAGCTCAATGTCACTCGTGTTGGGGGTGCCTGTGGTGGCCCGAGCGCTCTGCCAGTGAAAATGGGATCCTGAGCTCCGTTTTCGGCTGTGACGGCCTCCTGTAGCCCTCTGCCAGTGAAAACAGAGCTCCATTTTTGCTGGCAGAGGCACCATGGACCAGTCCTTTGCTATTTCCAGAGTGGCCCTGTGGGCCAGATCTAAGCACCCCATGGGCCAGATCTGGCCCCCAGGCTTTGAGTTTGACCCTCCTGGCTGAGATCTTTAGTGGCTACAAGCAGTTCTCCTCTACTTTTTGAAACTGACCATAAAGACCTCCAGATTGTTTTCATTTGGGACATTAAATATCACTTTTAAAAATACAGCTTACATTTCAACAGAAAGAATTTGGATGTGTGTCTGTGTGGTGTGTGTGTATTCCTCTAAATTAAAGAAAATAATAATAATACTCCTTTACTTAAGGCATAACAATCATGGAGGGATATCTCATATCTATGAAGACATCAGCTAATCTTCTAATTTCCTGGCTTTGCAGAACTTCAGTCAAGTTAAGGTAACCTGAATTCTCATATGACTCCCAAAAGTCTTTTTAAAATTATATATTCTGCTCTATGACATCCAACAGATGTATGGTGAAGTAAGAGAACTCGACTTGCTCCCAGGTCCAGTTTGTGATGGCAGTAGTTCATTTTCCACAAGATTATGGGAAACCCTGGAGCCTATGAAGAGGATATGTTACTGGATCTTTACAAGTTGCTTAACCAGTGACATCAAGGAACCAAAGCTTATTATGGGATCCTGAAACAACCCATATAAACATAGACCTTTAAAATTTTAAACTTTAAAATGTCTTTAAAGTTCTTCTCAACAGCCAGAGAGTTTCAGGAATACTTGGATCAGTTCTGTAACTGATCATTCTCACAATATGATTTATTGTTTTCTTTCTCCTCCCTTCTGCCTTTCCTTTCCTCTCTTTATACTGCAAGATTTATCAACTCTGGGCAATGTTCAAGAGCAAACTGGAAACAATACATCAGTAATTAAAATAATATACCTTATTTTTCGGAGTATAAGATGCATCTTCCCCCCCCCCCAAAAGGGGGTGAAAATTTGAGTGCGTCTTATACATCGAATATAGCCCCTCCCACCCACTGGCCCCCACCCTTTAACCTCTGCCTCCCAGCAATTTACTTCCTTGCAGCAAGCAGCAAGAAGAAACAGCCCATTTCAGCTTCAGCACAGCCTAATTAGCACAAGTTGATTGTCTCCGACTGCTGTTTCAGGCTGCAGGAATTGCCATTGCCTATTGCTGCATGGGCCTCTGCTGCTTGCTGCAAGGAGGTAAATTACTGAGAGCAGATTTTTTTTCTTGTGCTAATCAAGCTATGCTGAAAACAAAAATAAAGCAGGCTGTTTGCTGTTTGCTGCAACGAGCCAAAATTGCTGGGAGGCAGAGACAGATTTCTTTTTCTTGTTTTTCTCATCATAAAAGATAGGTGCATCTTATAGTCCGGTGTGTCTCATATTCCGAAAAATACGGTAGTAAGCAATAATTTTGACCATCTCTCCCTAATCTTCCTAGGTTCTGAAGTTCCCATTAAAACAAAACAGTTTAAAGAGCCTTCCTGAATGAAAAGCGAATGGAAGATAATCCTATAGCAATAGCACTTAGACTTCTGTACAGTTTCATAGTGCTTTACAAGCCTCTCTAAGCGGTTTACAGAGTCAGCACATTGCCCCCAACAATCTGGGTCCTCATTTTAGCAACCTTGGAAGAATGGAAAGTTGAATCAACCTGGAGCCGATCAAGATCAAACTCCTGGCAATGGGCAAAGTTAGCCTGCAGTACTGCATTCTAACCACTGCACCACCATGGCTCTAATCGTATGCATATTGCATAATGCGAGGTCTGCTACCAAGAGGGCCTATCCTTTCAACTAGAGTTCTTGATCTTTTGTGGAGAAGGAGAATACATAGCAGGTCTTCCTTCAGTGTTAGTATCAGATGGGAGGGACTCACAATTGGTGAGTATATCCTGATCAGTGGTGGGATTCAAATAATTTAACAACCGGTTCACCCAGGATCAGGCTGGCGGTTGTGAGAGGCATCCCCATCCTCCATCTCTGCCTCACACACAGGACGATCCTCCCACAATGGCCAAGCTGACCCTGGGCAAACCGGTTGTTAAATTACCCCACTCCCTGCTATCAAAGTGGAACCTGGGCGCTGTGCTGTGCTGCAATGGAGAAATGGGCAACGGAGCGATTGGCACAAGGGAAGGAGGAGGAGCCTACTACCACAAACAGCCTCCCACCGGCCGGTACATTCTCATAGAGAGGGACTCCTTCAGGTGCCATCAGCCAAATAATGTCGACTGGCGGCCCCTAGCGGGAGGGCCTTCTCTGTGGAGGCACATACTATCTGGAACGAGCTCCCCCCGGAGATACGGAGGATCCCAGATCTGCACACTTTCCGCCGTGCTTTGAAGACACTCCTATTCCAGCAGGCCGGCCTGGCCTAATTTTCTCCCCTTCTTTTAAATTTTTAAATTGAAATTTTAATTCGTTTTAAATTATTGGGAATTTTAATTGTTTCAGGCAAAAATTATTTAATTTGGTTTTAATTATGTTTTTTAATTTTTGTATTCATGTGTTTTATTTTGTGCCTGTTCACCGCCCTGAGTCCTTTGGGAGTAGGGCGGTATACAAATTTAATAAAATGAAATGAAATGAAAATGAAAAGAGGGAAAGTAGCTCTGACCGCTCTGTTGCCCATTTCTCCATTGCAGCGCAGTGCCCAGGATCCACTTTGATAGCAGTGGTGGTGGTGGGGATTTAACAACTGGTTCACTTGAACCGGTGCAAACCGGCTGAATCCCACCACTAATCCTGATGCTGCAAGGCAGAAGGCATTCGAAGTGATAGCCAACACTTTGACTCGAGTCCAGAAGCCTACTGGCAACCAAAGTCAGTTCTCAAGGTGTAAATTCCGCAACTACAGATCTTCCCAGCAAGTTTGTTTTACTCATAAATCATTCTCTGGGTTATTTCTTAACGCTCCTATATTTCCATGCTTAGTTCCAACTTGGTATGCCAGGCCTAATTTCAAGGCTATCGTAAGATGCTCTGGGGTTACATCCTTAGTAGCTATTTTTAGTGTGCAGATATTTAAACATGCCACAACTAATGTAGCCTGTTCCAGCAGTATGAACCTGGAGATAAGAGGATGTCTGGATGGAAACCTCCAGGCACCTTTAGATGAAATATGATCTTCAGGTCTGACTTAGTCATGTCCAGGTTTCATTCAACAACAAGCTTATACCTGTTTCTTATTTCCTTTCCGTTTATCATTGCTATCCTGATAAGAGATAATAAAAAAGATGTGATTTATGTGCTTCAACTGAGATCAGTTCATTTTCAGAAATCTTAATATTCTCCTTCTGCCTAACGATATGCAGAGCTTCAAAAGCCCATTTCATTTTATAGCGCAGTTTTTCATTTCATGTTTTTTTTCCTTAAGGACTCTATCCCTGACACCCACCCACCCAAAAAATCCATAGAAGATTTGTCAGACCTGATCAGAGACAAGCATAGGATATAATGTCTAGAAAGGAAATGTGGAATCACTCAGCCCAAATTAGTAAAACTTGATATGTAGGCATTCCAAAAATCTCTTCCAGATTTGTTAAAGCCCAGTACAAAGACTGTACTGCAGTGAGCTCAGAGCAGTGTTGGGTTGCTACCGGTTCACCCCGGATAGGGCAAACTGGTAGCGGCAGCTATGGGAGACTCCGCCCACCCGCCCGGACATCTCTGTGCATGTGCAGAAGCGTTGCACGTGCGCAAGCAAACAGATAGCGACGGGATTTGAAACCCACTACTGACTCAGAGGCTGTATTGCTGTTCTCCAGCACAGAGCATGGAAGGATAGTAGCCTCTCTGCAAAGATCCTGGTACTTTTTAAGTATGGTGGGATTCCTTATAGCTACTTATTAGTAGTTATGGGTGCGTCCCGCTACTCCCATATAACACCACTATTGTGCGAGCTGCACTGGTTGCCGGTGGTCCTCTGGATCCGCTTCAAGGTGCTGGTACTCACCTATAAAGCCCTTCATGGCATGGGCCCGGGGTATTTGCAGGATCACCTCCTACCGGCCTCCCACCACCCAGTGCACTCACATAGGGCTGCCCTCCTCTGGGTCCCCTCGGCCAGACAGTGTCGGCTGGCGGTCCCCAGGATGAGGACATTCTCTGTGGTCGCACTGACCCTCTGGAACGGGTTGCCCACCGGGCTCCGGACGGTCCCTGACCTCCTCACCTTCTGTGCCAATCTAAAGACATGGCTCTTTCAGCAACTTCCCTGATCTGCTGTGGTTTTTAACTTGGGGATTTGGGGATTTTAATTGGTTTTTAATATTATTTAATTTTTATCTATTGTCGGGTTGTTTTATTGTTGTGAGCCACCCCGAGTCCTAAGGGGGAAGGGCGGCATATAAATCTGACAAATAAATAAATAAATAAATATTATGCCATTCAGTGCAGCCCTTCATCACAATTAATTTCATAAGAAAGTTGCACATACATCTGCAGAAGAACATGGTACTAGGACAAAAATGATCAAGTGTCTTCACATCAAATATTTCATCATGTTTATTGTTAGTTCTGTTCACTTCATGAAAGGCTTGTTGTTTGCACACACTCACATCCAGATTTTATATTTTAATTTCTAACAAAATTACCCTGCATTTTCTCTGCATCTTTTAATAGCACTTATATACCATTTCACGGTGCTTACAACTCTCTCTAAGTGGTTTATCAACCATCTCAACTATTTGGGTCCTCATTTTACTGACTTTGGAAGGATGGAAGATTGAATCAACCTTGAGCAGGTGAAAATCCAACTGCTGGCAGCCGAGAGTTAGCAGAATTAGCCTGCAATACTGCATCCTTAACCACTGTGCCACCAGGGGTCTTAATTTACCCTTAATTGTTCCTTTAATCGCATTTTGGAAACAATTATTTTTTTCTATGCGTGTCATATGTTTCTCTTACTTTCATCTTTACACTAACCATTTCCATTAATATATTGTTTTCTCATCTGTAGCCTTTTCTTTTCTGCCAAGCAGCCTTTTCGTACTTCCCATTATTCCTTTAATTTGTTCCAAACAGCTTACATAAATCCTTTCCTTATCCTAATATTCCATTCGTGTTGGTGGGAGATTTATTTATCTTTTACAGATAATCCTTATTTAATAACCACAATTGGGACCGGGAAGCAAAGCAATTACTAAGTGAAACCTCTACTGCATTGACAGTCTTACTGCAGTTTTCCTTTGCTTTACAGGCCTGCAAAAGCCATAAATGTGGGGATTGATTATCATATTACTTTTTCATCTCCATCATAACAGCAAACGATCATCAGATGAGGCAGTCACTAAATGAGGAATATTTGTTATACTTATCCTTATAGAATCACAGAATCATACGGCTGGAAGGGACCTTTGAGCATGATAGGACAGCTCCAGCTCTGTTGTGGCCCGTCAGCAGCCTGTGCAGCTAGTAGCTGATTCCGACAGCGAGGAGGCTGGTGTGGTGCTGTGCCAGCAGCCTGTGCAGCTGGCACTCAAGTCGGACAATGAGGAGGCTGGAGAAGATGTGGTGCCAGAGACGGGGATTCAGCCAGGGCCTTCAGAACCTCCAGAAGCTCCCATAAGTGAAGAAGAAGAGGAGGAGGAGCCTCGTCCCGATGCACGGGCGCGCAGAGCTGCCAAAAGGCAGGAATGGCTCCTCAGGAGGAGGTCTCCTCGAGAGTAAGGCTTGGGGCTAATTGGCCACTCCCTTAGCCTATTTAAAGAAGGACGACGACTGAGGCAATTTGCAGGGAACAACTTCGTTCACTCTCCTTCGGGTCTCAATCTTAGTTCTCTGCAAATTGCTTCTGGGCTTTCTGCCAACCATAGTAAGATTACGATTATTTATTCTTTGGATTCTTATAGACTGTTAAGAAAGTTAATTAACAGCCTTTGTTTGAAAAAGACTGATTTAATTTAGTAAACTAAGGTTTGTACAGACTTTGTGTGTACTGCGTTCTTTGGGGTCTGTAGCTGGGGCAAAACAAGCTCTTATGATGAAGTCTATGTTTGATCAGCCTCTAGTGCAAAGGTCTTCAAACTTGGCAGCTTTAAGACTTGTGGACTTCAATTCCCAGAATTCTCCAGCCAACTATGCTATGCTGGCTGGAGAATTCTGGGAGTTGAAGTCCACAAGTCTTAAAGCTGTCAAGTTTGAAGACCTCTGCTCTAGTGATTCCTGGTTTGGTATCTCCTGAAGCTGACACTCCTTCAGGGTCAGAATCTGAGTCCTGAGCCATGACACATTTAACTCTGTTTGCTTTCTAAATCAAATCCTTCCTTTGTCATGACTGTCACCTAATCGGCTCATAGAGGCTCATTGAGCATCTGTATACTGCACGAGTCAAAACGAGGGCTGTGAAAATATCTACAGACCCCTCACATCCTGTATATAAATAGTTTCAACTTCTACCCTCAAAAAGACGCTATAGAGCACTGGAGACCAAAACAACTAGACACAAGGACATTTTTTTCCGATTGCCATCACTCTGCCTAATTCCCACAACACAGTCAAATAATTTACTAAGACTGTATTACTATTATTCTCCTCTTCCTTCCTATTACCTATCTCCTTTTCTACTTATGACTCTAACTTTGTTGCTGTATCTTTCAATTTATATTGTTTTTACTTGTTTCCTAGTACGATTTGATAGCTTATTAGTAACCTTGACTATCACTAAGTGTTGTATATTTTTATCCTTGATGAATGCATTTTATTCTCCTTAATGTACACTGAGAGCATATACACCTAAGACAAATTCCTTGTGTGTCCAATCACACTTGGCCAATAAAGAATTCTATTCTATTCTATTCTATTCTATTCTATTCTATTCTATTCTATTCTATTCTATTCATAAACATTGGTCTCTGTTTCCTTTCGTGAACTTGGACAATTGAGGCTTACAGCTAACATTTTTTAGTGAGAAAGAGAAGACACAAACTAGGTTAGTGGGTTTTGCAATAAACATGCAACATGCATCATTCCTTGATAATGGTAATGTAAGTACTAATAATTTTGACATATTTTGACTAGTATTTATTTATTTATTTCATGTATTTATATGCCGCCCTACTCCAGAAGGACTCAGGGCAGTGAACACAAGTTAAAAACATGTATAACAAAATCCCATTTTAAACCAAATTAACTAATAAATAATAAATAATAAAACCCAGTATCAGAGTCAGCCTATTTGCTTGAACAGCCAAGTCTTCAGGTCCCGACAGAAGGAGCGGAGATCAGGAGCCGTCCAGAGCTCAGTAGGCAACATATAGTAGCTAGTATACCACAAGAACAACCAAAGTCCAGTTTTACCACATACATAGCCATGCTAACACTCTTCAGACAGGACCTCTAATCTTGAAGCTAGAAAGTCAACATATTAGAAGATATGCAGCTTATTGAGATTTAGCATGTACAAAAGATGAGTATGGTGATAAATTTTAGTCTGGGTAAGCAGCAGCAGTGATATTCACTTACCTTTGCTACTAGTCGCAAATGTGAGCGTGGCCACCTCCTCCACATGTACAAAGAGCCTATCAGCATGCACAGGGGGTAAAAAACGGAATGTGATGACGTCCGGGCGGGTGGGCAGAGCCTCCCGCTACCAGCGCTACCGGATCGCGCAATCTGGATAGAACCAGCTGAATTTCAGCACTGGTAAGCAGGTATTAATTATAATTAATTAATTATTAATTAATTATTGTTATTTATTATAATGAACACTTCTCACCTGAATGCTAAGGGCTGTACACTGTACTAAAAAAATGTTAGCCTTAGGCTGAATCTTGACCTTTTTACTCAAGTCACAATCATATATAACTCTAATGAAAATAAAGTCTTTGGAAATCTTGAATTAGCTATCCTATTTTTTCAACATAACCCTGCTCTGTGAGGAAGTGGGAGTGGGGGACAGAGAGAGCTGGTATAGTAAGTTTCAAAATCAACAGGAGACTAATAGGACATAGTTTTGTAGATAAGCAATTTAAAAGTTCATTTTAGCCAAATTACCAATTTATAAATGATATAAATATAGGGTCATGTGCAAACAGATGCCCATACAAATTGAAGTAAACAAACAAATACAATTAAACTAGTTCAATAAGCCACCCAGAGTTATTTCAACAGTGAGAGGGGTGACATATAAATTTAATTAATAGATAAATTTTATCTTGGTATATTGTGAACTACTCTTTCCCAATCCTGTTCATCATAGGATTGTAATATTCAGAACTTCCAGAGCATATTCTAGCATCACTTCCTGAAATACAGGTAAAAGGGGGCATAGGGAATAAAAAATCTTGTTCCATTTGAGGTCAGTACAGCAAAACAAAACCAAAAAAATCCATTGGTTTGTTTTCTTGGCTATCCATAGTATTCTCAGGAGCCTTCTTACATACCAAAGTGCAACTAAGTGGGATAATCATTTATATTATAGCTTTGGGTTCTAATGGAAAAAAGTGAGTTGCTTACACTTCTCCTTTTATCATACCCAAATGTTCCACCAATAAAAATATATGGTCCATGATATTACTGCAGAAATATACACGCATCATCTTTTAAGGTTTAGAACAGGGGTGTCAAACTCACAGCCCGTGGGCTGGAGGTGTCACATGCTGGCAGGGGTGGGATTCTACAGGTTTGGACCAGTTCGGGCAAATCAGTAGCTCTGACGACCAGCTGGGAGCGAAATGCTTCACTCTGATGATCGGCTGGGCCCGCCCACCCCTGCGCTTTACTTACTATATCTTTGCAGCTGATTAGTGCAGTAGAGTGGATTGCTGTGCCTCAGCTGTTTTAAATCCCTAGCACTAACGTGGAAGATGATTTTTTGTTCAATTGCACATGTGCACGTAGCGAAGCGTACGATCATTGAACCGGTTGTTAAATTGGTAGGATCCAGTGGTGGGTTGCCCCCGGTTCACACCAGTTCTATAGAAGTGGTGGTAAAACCGGCGAGCGACTCCGCCCACTGAACCTGACATCATCAAAACGCTTCTGTGCTTGTGCAGAAGTGCGCGCGCGCGAGTGAAACAAGCATGCATGCATGGCCCCATTGTGAACCGGTAGTAGAAGTAAGTAGAACCCACCCCGGATAGGATCCCACCACTGCGCTTGCCACACACACACGCCTGGTTTAGCAAAGGGTCAAAAAGTCGCGATACATCACGTGACCATAATATGACACCGCAAGTTTGATACCCCTGATTTATAATCATCAAGTGGTATTAGGACTTACAAGTAGTGCTTAACCTACAGCCTCGTGTTTAACGATTGTTTGAGGTTACACTGGAACTGGAAAAGGTGAGTTATGACCAATCCCTGCACTTAGGAGCATTGCAGCATCACCACAGTCATGTGATCAAAATTTGAGCACTTGGCAACCAGTGTGTATTTACCACAGTTGCAGTGTGATCACCATTTGCATCCTTCCCAGCTGGCTTCTGACAAGCAAAGACAATGAGGGAAGCCAGTTTCTCTTAATAACTGCATAATTCACTTAACAGCTTCAGTGATTTCACATTAAAAAAAATTAAAATTGGGCATGATTCACTTAACAGATGCCTTGCTTAACAATAAAAATGTTGGTCCCAATTGAGGTCATAAGTCAAGGACTATTTGTAATTACTTCTAGCCCAGAAATTACTCTCAATCTAAATCACAATTGCCCCGGTCCTTACAAAAGGACCGGGTAGCTTATGATTCAGGAAGTAACAAGAAACTCAGCCAGTTGTATATTATATAAAGTGGAATATCATACTAAATCATAATGTGACTTTTTTTTTTTGATATCATAGTGTACTATGTAGCTATACCGTTTTCTTGATCCAAGCTTAAAGCTAAGCATTTGTATGATCCCAGTTACTGCATTGACCCGACATTCAGATCCCAGGGGGAAAAAAACAGATTAAACTGAGATGTCTAACTAGAACTCCAAGAGGAATTAAAATCTTCATAGTCACCTTCTGTCTTATATGAGTTTCTTTTTTTAATTTATTTATACTTTTTTCTTTAACATATATAAGTATTTAGCAAACAGCCTGAGTCATTTTACATATACATAATAATAGTAATAATAATATTCTTTACTTGTATATAATAGTATTCTTATTAACTATACACTTAAAGAACAACTGTTCAAGAGAATGAGCATGTAGAATCATAAATTAGTCCCTTGAAAGATTTTAGACATCTAATTGTGGTTAGACTGACTGGGGAAAGGGATTTTTGAGATTCCTGCCTGCCGTTTTAAAAGTTGCAATGAACCCCAGTTCATTGCTGAAACAACACCTTTGTACACAATGCAACTAGTAATGTGCATCAGGAGCTATCCAAGGTCCTGATGATGAATCAGACTAGAGCTGAAAGGGAACTTGGAGGTCTTCTAGTCCAAACCCCTGCTCAAGCAGGAGAATTTATACCATTTCAGACAAGTGGCTGTCCTGTCTTTTCTTAAAAGCCTCCAGTGATGAAGCACCTGCAACTTCTGAAGGCAAGCTGTTCCACCAGTTAATTATTCTCATAGTTAGGAAGTTTCTACTTAATTCCAAGTTGCTTCTTTCCTTAATTAGTTTCCATCCATTGTTTCTTGTCTTGCCTTCTGGTGCTTTGGAAAATATGTTCACCCCCTCTTCTTTGTGACGACCCCTCCTATACTGAAATACTGCTATCATGTCACTCCTACGTTTCTCTAGACTGGCCGTACCCAGTTCCTGCAACTTTCTTAATGTGTTTTTGTCTCCAGGCCTTTAGTCATCTTCGTTGCTCTTCTTTGCACTTTTTCCAAACTCTCAACATCTTTTTGGTAATGTGGTGATCAAAACTGGTTGCAGTATTCCAGGTTTGGCCTTACCAAGGTTTATAAAGTGATATTAATACTTCATGTGATTTTGATTCTATGCCTCTGTTTATACAACTAAGGGTTGTATTAGCTTTTTTGACTGCTCCCACACAGCTGGCTCATCTTCAAGTGATCATCCCTCTCACGGTTACTGTTTTTGAGCCAGGTTGCACCTAATCTGTACTTATACCTTTGATGCTCTACAAAATCTGCCAAGATTATGGCTTGGCCAGTGTAAGCCAGTGACTTACTTTGACCTGAACTGACCAATATTGCTATTATTGTGACCTGACTTGTCATCTTTTAAATTCAGACAACCTGACTCTGGTCTGACTTTATCCATGATGTTATCTGACTTGAGTGCTGGATTTAGCTCATCTCATATTTTGCAAGCCCCTAGCCTTTGTATCTTAAATCTCGGTCCAGGAGAGGTTCCATCGCTGTCTAAAGGGGGTGAAGTTTTACCCCTTGTAGACAGGGCACGCAACTTGGGTGTCCTCCTGGATTCACAGTTGAGTTTAGAAGATCATATAACGACTGTGACCAGGGGGGCATACGCCCAGATTCATCTGGTATGCCAGTTGCGCCCCTACTTGGACCGGGATGCCCTACACACAGTTACTCATGCGCTAGTCACCTCCCGTATTGACTATGCTCTCTACATGGGGCTGCCCTTGAGGACCACTCGGAGGCTTCAGCTGGTGCAAAATGCAGTCGTGCGGGTTGTGAGGGAGAATCCTGATGCTCCCATGTAACACCCCTCCTGCACGACCTGCATTGGTTGCCAGTTGCCCTCCGGGTGAGATTCAAGGTGCTGGTGATGACCTATAAAGCCCTACATTGCTTAGGCCCAGGATATTTGGTGGACCACCTGCAGCCAGCAACAACATCCCATCGCCCGGTTCGCGCCCATAGGGAGGGCCTGCTCAGGGTGCAGTCAGCGAGACAATGTCGGCTGGCGGCCCCCAGGGGTAGAGCCTTCTCTGTGGGTGCGCCCACCCTCTGGAATCAACTCCCCTTGGGGCTTCAGCTGGCCCCTGACCTTTGCACCTTTCGCCATGAGTTAAATACTTGGTTATTCGAGTCCCCCGGCCTGGACTGATGGGGTTTTTTTACGGGTTTTTAATAGTATTTGATCTAATTAGGCATTTTAACTTTGCATGATGGATTATTGTGGTTTTATTGTTGTGAACCGCCCTGAGTCCGTTGGAGATAGGGCGGCATATAAGCCTAATAAAATAAAAATAAATAAATAAAATTTGAAAAAATAGTTTGCATAAGAGAATTCATATGATTTCCAAAGAGAACTTTCCCAGCCGTGTTGTCTCACAGTAACAACTTATGGAAAAGAACCAGTCCCCATTAAAATAGCTTATTTTGAGAGGTTCTGAATTTTGTTACATCTAAATCCCATTTAAGCAATGATCAGGTTGATTTTTTTTTTTTTTTTTTTTTTTTTTGCTAAACGAATTTAAGTGGTGTATTTAAATAATCTGAGAGCCAAATTTATCCAAACCCAAACCCAAATGACACAATCATGTCTTTGTTCAGCTGGGCTCAAACATAAAGTACTGACATGATCAGGAGGATCATCAGCAATTGCATATTCATTGCTAAGCCAGTAATAATTATGCAAATCCAGTGAAATAGCAGCATGAACATGTAGTCAGCAGGCCTTCCATCGAAAGCACCTGTTTCGAGACATGGTGAATACCAGTGGTGGTAATCAATCAGTTCGCACCACTTTGGCCAAACCAGTTGTTAAATTGCTGGCTGGCCCCGCCCCACCCTGCCCCTTCCAGAAGTCCCCACACGTCCTGTTTTGGCTCCCAGGTAAGTGCAGGGAGGAATACTAGGCCCAAAACAGGGTGCGGGGTGTGGTGTAGCCCCCCCCCCCCCCCCCAGCCAATTTTTGCTCCCAGGAGGCTGCAGGGAGGCCTACTAGGCCAGTGGTGAAATGTGAAATTTGTTAGTACTGGTTCTGTGGATGTGGCTTGGTGGGGAGTAATGTGACTGGGTGGGCGTGGCCAACTTTTTTTATTTTTACTTTTAAAACCATTTTTTCTACAACCTCTTTGGCCGAAGAGGTTGTAAAAAAATGCTTTTAAAAGTAAAAAAAAAGCCTCTGATGATTGTGCGGCTCAGCTGGGCATGGGGGGAGCAGGGATTTTTGCTACCAGTTCTCCAAACCACCCACCGCCATCACTACTGGATCGAGCGATCCGGTCTGAACCAGGAGCATTTCACCCCTGTACTATGCCCAAAATGGGGTGCGGGGTTGCGGCATGCTCCTCCCCTCCACAGCCCGTTTTTGCTCCCAGGAGAGCGCAGGAGGCCGAGTGCTGCCTGTCACACCCCCTGGCCATGCCTACCATGACCATGCCAGCCAGTCATTACGGCAGAGAACCGGTTGTTAAATTAATTGAATCCCACCACTGGTGAATACTGATACAAAAAATATAGAATGTAGAATATACCAGATATAGAAAGCCTGTCCCTGGGCCAACAGGGAAATAAAATGTGGTAGCTATTGGCCTCCAGATCTGGAAGCGTTGATGAAGGTGTCGGGCCACAGGAAAAGGTAAACAGGGATGATCAGGCCTAGCTTGCCGAAGAGGGGCACCACGATGGAAGCTGCAAACCAGTAGCAGGTAATAAGCAGGATGCTCCAGAACCAGTCCCCGAGGTCCAACATCTTTGCCACTGCACCGCTTGTGATTGGGAAGCCTGGACACTGGCTTTGCACTCCTCATTCCCACCAGTGCTTCTTTCTCAGCCCAATTTGTCCAATAAAAGGATATTAGATAAATACAGAAAGTGTTGAATCACAACCCAAAATGTGTAAAGTCACCAGATTCTCTTTCTCCTACAATCATTCCTACATCTGGGCCACATACTAAAACCTAGCAGTTGAGTTAACCTCTTTTCTGGGTCTACATCAGTGGTGGAATTCAAATTTTTTTTTACTACCGGTTCTGTAGGTGTGGCTTGGTGGGCATGGCTTGGCTTGGTGGGCATGGCTTGATGGCCATAGCAGGGGAAGGATACTATAAAATCTCCATTCTCTCCCCACTCCAGGGGAAAGTTACAGCAAAATCCCCATTTCCTCTTGATCAGCTGGAACTCCGTAGGCAGAGAATAGATGGGGGTGGGGCCAGTCAGAAGTAGTATTTCTGCTACTGGTTCTCCAGAACTGGTCAGAACCTGCTGAATACCACCTCTGGTCTACATGTCTATAAGAGGAGTTGTTATTATTTATTTAGTGTATGATGGGGAAATGACAAAGACAAGTAAACATATATGCACAATCCACATAATTATATACAAAACATCTTTGGGGGTATGGCAGTGGCCTCATAACTGGATGTCCATTCAGCTATCCTGATGATCACCTCTGGTATTGCATCATACAGATCTTCTAAGGAGCCACAGAATGCACGTCATGGACAGTCTTGTACAATATGTTTAATAGTTTGCATATTAGCACCACAGTTGCAGCAAGGAGAATCTTTCCAGCCCTGTTGATACAGGGCAGAGGCACTTCTTCCAGTGTCACATCTAATTCTGTTCAATTTCGTCCAGATTTTATTTATTATTTTTATTTTATTATTCATATTTCTATGCCGCCCACTCTCCGAGGACTCTGGGCGGCTTACACCTAGACAGTATACGAAATAGCATATTGCCCCCAACAATCTGGGTCCTCATTTTATCCACCTCGGAAGGATGGAAGGCTGAGTCAACCTTGAGCCAGTGAGATTTGATCCGCTGATCTGCTGAACTAGCAGTCAGCTGAAGTAGCTGCAGTACTGCACTCTAACCACTGCGCCGCCTCAGCTCTTAAATTGAGTTTGACATCTCTACAATAGAGAAACTGGACAAATTGATCAAGTGAATCTTTAACAATCTAACCAAGAAAGGTCAAATCACAAAAGAAGAACAGTGGTAGATAAAAAGTAGTGGACCTATCGTGTTACAATCAGAGGTGGGTTTCAGCAGGTTTTGACCAGTTCTGAAGAACCGGTAGCGGAAATTTTGAGTCGTTCGGAGAACTGGTAGTAAAAATTCTGACTGGCCCCACCCCCATTTATTCTCTGCCTCCCAAGTCCCAGCTGATCGAGAGGAAATGGGGATTTTGCAGTAACCTTCCCCTGGAGTGGGGTGGGAATGGAGATTTTACAGTGTCCTTCCCCTGCCACGCCCACCAAGCCATGCCATGCCCACCAAGCCACACCCACAGAACCGGTAGTAAAAAATTTTGAAACCCACTACTGGTTACAATTCTATGGATGCCTCAAAATACACAAGCCTGATAAATTTCTTTGTACTGTTGTATTGTTACCAGAGACCTCAATATTCCACGCAACCAAAGAATTTACACAAAACTTTAGATATTTCACAGAGCAGAGTGAATATTCTATCAACTCTCCACTATAGGGTCCACAGAAAATCAAAGACCTAGAAGTAGAAGAAAGTGAAAATATGGTTTCATTTAATATCACAGCACTCTTTACATCCATTGATCCAGAACTAGTGAAATAAACCATGGCAGCAATGCTAACACAACACACCTGATCTAGCCAAATACACTAAGAACATATGCTAAGAATATGGACCTCAACCTTTGCTTGACCACCTACTTTCAGTTCAATGAACAGATATACCAACAAATCAGAGGAATACCCATGGGATCAACACTCACTTCCTAGACCAGTGTATCTCAACCTTGGCAACTTTAAGATGTGTGGACTTCAATTCATAAAATTTCCTAGCCAGCCATACTGGGTGGGGAATTCTGGGAGTTGGTCCATGCATCTTAAAGTTGCCAAGGTTGAGAAACACTGCTGTAAGTTTTAGTCTGCCTTCCAAATTAATTGGCCTTTGCACAAAAATGGAAAAATAAAAAGACCCCCGTAGAAGAAGAAATTAGCTAAAATATTAACTTGTCTGGAAATGGACAGGTTGATTCTGGAACTTAAAGATAAGAACGAAACAGAGTATTATGAAATCTGGAACAAATGTTATTATTGGCTGGACAGGAGGAGGAATGCTGGGATAAATGATTATTGACGAGTTGAATGTTTAGAAGCTTTTATGTTATTTTTCTGTGATAGATAGGAACGAACTTGGCATTGATGTAACCCTCACAGATGAAAGAATCTGAATGTTTGAAATGTGATAAATAGTGTAAATTTGTATAGAGATAAAGAATTGTATCAATTGCAAGGTAAAACTTGATGAAAATGTGTAAACCGGAAACGTCACACCATGCCCAGTGTTTTTAATTTGTATTATTAATAAAAAATGTTTTATAAAAAAAATTAATTGGCCAATGAGTCATGATTTCTCCATCTCAAGAAGTAAAAAAAGGCTGAAAGAAAGTTATATTTCTCTAGACCACCCATTTAGCTCTTTAGCTGAGAAGGCGTTATGTAAATTTTTTACTTCCAATTCAAACTGTCATCTTCACAGAAGCCCATGCTTTGACTGTCAACAATAGCAGAAGAGAAGATCCATTTTCAGTACAGAAGTGAAAAACGACTGGGGGATAAATATTTATCCAGGATGGGCTATGCTTAACTGCTGTACTTTTCCTATTCGGAGAACAGTGGCATGTTTTAATTGGATCCTTCTTCTCAGCAATGCACAGCAATATTGCTTTTAGGCCATATTTTGAAGAATGTCTGGGTTGTGTATTTTATTTAAATGTAATCCTTGTCAGTAGAAATTAAGTCAGAGGAACAAAAGTGTCTTAATAGCTACACCCCAGAGACTGCTAGATTTTAAAGGTTAGCAAAACATACCACTGAGAAAAGAAACATTAAGAATGAATAGTTGTCTGTAGTTTTAAGATGTGGGAAAACCAAGACATTAAAAACCTACATCATTCTCCTCATAAAACCTTAATAATATTTTTCCCCGTGCTCACATTGAAAAGTGTTAAGTGTTAATCAATTTTGAATAATTGCAATAATTTAAAGACTGAAAATATTTTTCCTATTTGAGGATTTCATTCGTACAGGCATTTTACAGGCTGCTCTGAAGTTATTCAAAATATTCTTCCATCTGACAATTACAGGAAATTTTTAAAAACTGAAGATAATGGTCATGACAGTCAAAGACCCATCTCTTTCTTACATGATTTGCTCATAGTTGGGGTTAAAGGCCTTGTACTATGCAGAAAGACAAGAACCTAGGTGTCATCAAAACATAAATATATAACAATATAATGCCTTCTTAGTACACAACATAAGCATTATAGATTGATTTCATGAGTTGGTGGAGTAATCTATGGGTTTCAACAAATCAAATATGATTGTGTATATACTCCCTCCTCTCGCAGGCCTGGCCCTCCACATTATTGAGGGCCTACCTCGATGACGGGTTTTGGAACCCAGAGAGGTGGCATGCCGCAAAGAGGGGGCTGAGGGGCTTTTTATTTAAATTTTTAGTTAATCTTTTAAGGGGCTCCGGGAGGGGGGAGGGTTGGATTAGAAATCGGGTTGTGGGTATGGGGGAAAACCCACTTAGGGGAGGGTCGGGTCTGGCTATGAAGTGCGGTGTGGGAGGTGGGGGGCCCGGGGTCAAGTGGGGGTCAGAGTTTATCCAGATAGTGTTTTTAACATCAATCCTGTGAGTGGGAGGGGCAGATACGGCGGGAGCAGGGGGCCATATTGTGTTAGGGGAGCGCGCGCTCGCTGCCTATGAGCGGTAGCGCGCTCCGGCCCCCAAGGCTCCACCCGTTCCCCAGATTGCTCAGTTCCTCAGGGCCCAGGACTTCGGCTGATGCTGTGCAATGCCAGGTCTGTAGTAAATAAGGCCCCCCTCATCTGTGATCTTGTTCAGGAGTGGGGAGCAGACCTGGCAGGTATTACGGAGACCTGGTTGGGCCCAGAGGGGGGGTCCCCCTCGTAGAAATGTGCCCACCAGGTTTCCATGCATTTCATCAGCCGAGGTCACAGGGGAGGGGAGGGGGGGTAGCGGTTATCATTAAAGAAGGTCTGAGACCGAGGGAGGCCACTGTTCCTCAGATGGCTGGCTGTGAGTCCCTCCTTGTGAAGTGGGGTCATGGGGTTCAGATGGGTGTGCTGATCACATATCTGGCTCCCTGCCAGGTGGCAGCAGCCCTGCCTGAGCTACTCAATGTCATCGCCGCGGTGGCGGTTGATACCCCTAGACTTATGGTCATGTGGGATTTCAACCTGCCATCCATGGGTGAGATTTCTGAGGTGGCTCGGGAGTTCATGGCTTCCATGACAGCTATGGACCTGACCCAGGTAATTCATGGCCCTACCCACACGGGGGGAAACACGCTGGACCTGGTTTTTGTCTCTGGACAGTGGTTGAGTGATCTCGAGATAGGGGATATAGTCACCGAGCCCTTGTCATGGTCAGATCACTCTCTCCTTCGCCTTGACCTTCGAACCACTGCACCCTGCCGCAGGGAGGCGGAGCCGGTAATATGGTTCTGCCCCAGGCGCCTGATGGAACCTGATAGGTTCCAGATGGAGCTTGGGCCATTTCCTGAGGCTCTGGCACACGCCTCGACTGGAGACCTAGTGGCCGTCTGGGATAGGTCGGCAGCTGGAGCTCTGGATCGGGTCATGCCTTTGCGGCCTCTGACCCGGCACCAATCTCACCTGGTTCCTTGGTTCACTGAGGAGCTGAGGGAGATGAAGCACCGGAAAAGACACCTAGAGAAAAATCAAAAGGCTTTCATAAGACCGTATTGCTTATTTTCTAGGAAATAGTAGAAATATTTAAAATAGGATCCTTTTTTTCAGAAATGGAAGAAAAGGGAGAACTCTTTTCTTTCTTTGGGTGCTCAGCAACATGACCATATTTAAACTGAAAATGTCCTTGACAATTTCTCCATTTTAGAGACATTATTAGACAAAATCTTAGGAATCCAAAACCTATATATTGTTGGAAAGATTGACTTTCAAAAATAAGTATGTTCTTTTGAATCACCATTTTTATGTCTCCATTAATCAACAATCTCCAAACTATCTACAAAATAATAATAATACTGAATATATAATATTGAGTGTATCTTTTCTTTTATGTACACTGAGTGCATATGTACCAAGACAAATTCCTTGTGTGTCCAATCACACTTGGCCAATAAAAAAATTCTACTCTATAAATATTTGATAATTTACCCTGTGTTGTTTTATATATACTATTTTTTTCTGGAGAAATCTTCCATTCCAATCTCACAGGAGACACCACTTTCCCTAAATAAAAATCTAACAGTTTATCCCCAAGTCCTCTATAAAATGCTGTTTTATCTTGGTTTGGGTCATAAATTCTCAATGTCAAAATGTTCGCACCCTGTAGATTAGCAATATCTGCCACAATCATAAACCAGTATAAATTTTGGATGCAATTGGAGATGTATATGCAAAATTACATCATTTTTTTCAGTCCTGCTGAAATAAATTCCTCTCCCAGTGTTTTGTGACCTAAAGATTTTGTATCTTTTTCCCTAATACATCTTTCTTGTACACAAATCACATCTTATTTTCATTTTTTCAATAGTTTTATCTCTTTTGAGGGGCATTTGCCTTATTTATATTTTATTTTGAAAAAGTCAATACCTGTAGCACCCAACATAGAATTCTCTTCAGTGTTTTATAGGTCTTGTGGCATTTATTTAATCTTATCTTTCATTGGTACTTCCGTTTCTGTTCTTATTTAATTTGTTTCTTCAGTTCTTATTTAATATTTTTTTAAAAAAAGATATCTTACTTCTGTATAGAGTTTGGCCTAAATCTCTGTTGTTTAAAAGTAAAGATTTCCCCTTTCAACTAATCCCCTCTAAATTGGCATTTCCCTAATTCATACTTTTAATATTCTCTAGCCAAATTCTTCCCTCAAGTAAAATGTAATTTATTAAACAGAAGCCTGTTACTGCCGCATTGGTCCTTTGAACTGAAACATGTAGCTTGAAGATATAAATATGCTGATATTACATCAGAAAACATAACTAACCCTCTTCCAATTAATTCACAATTCTGGTAAAATAATAATAAAACATGAAACAGAGACTTGACTGTTGTCCCAAAAATAAAAACAACTCTCTAACAAGAGATTTTCCCTCAAATATACTGATCTGTCAAAATTCTGACCCCTTTTAAAGTTTTAATATTTTGTTTATATTTTGTTTAATTATATTTAATGTGTGTTCCACATTTAAGTCTCCAGTACCCATTTGCTAAAAGGATGTTTACTCTTGAAAAACTTGACACATTCGAATATTAATATATTTATGGCCTACAATCAAAAGTTATTTATGTTTCCAATTTTCCCTCCCTTAAATAGCACTCAATCAAGCAATCTTCGCCTCTGTGTTAGCTTTTAAGCAGCAGTTAGAGATGTAATTAGCATCGCTTTTTTAAAAAAAAAGATGTCTAAATTAATAAAATGTATAAGTGTGGGGGATTAGGGTTAGGACTGTACTGTATAAAAATGTTTCCTTTGGCACATAAATAGCTGCAAAAATAATTTGTAGTAAGAAACGGTGTAAGGCAACCTCCCAGGTAGGTAGAAAATGATGTGAGGTTATCTAGAAAATGATGCTGGGGGGAGGAGTTGGCCGTTTCTTACTACATATTATTTTTACAGCTATTTATGTGCCGACAGAAACATTTTTGTGCAGTACAATCCTAATCCTCATCCTAGATATCCTAATACCTAGAAAATGATCTGAAGACTTTTTTGGGGGAGGTTGCCTCACACCATTTCTTACAACAAATTACATATTAGAAATGGTAAGCCCAAAAAATACCCCTCACATCATTTTCTACTTAGAAAATGATGTGAGGGGTTTTTGGGGGACGGGGGAGGTTGCCTCACACCGTTTCTTACTACAAATTATTTTTGCAGCTATTTATGTGCCAAAGGAAACATATTTATACCATAACACAACAGCCCCCCCTTCACATCTTGATAGGGAAATTCCATGGTGCACTGTAAAATTTATCATCAAGGGAGATAATTCTCAGGCAAATTGGTGTTTTGTTTTGTTTTGTTGTTACTATATTTTAGGCTTTGCAAATATATCTCACAGCCAGGTTGGAAATAACACACACAGCAAGAGATGTTATTCATTTACTTTGTATGCCTCATTCCTGTGAAAACTTTTCAAGAGGGATTCCTCAGCAGTTACATTTTTGATACTAGTGAAAGCTTTGCTTCAAAAAAATGAGGTTTTTCTTACTGACATTTGCAGACTATGCATTGATGCAACCAGAGGGGCCAGAACATGTGACTTCTTTTTTTTAAAAAAAACATTTTTTTATTTTTTTCAGACACAGAAACATAAAATACATAATTTTATTTTATTGACCAAGTATTGACCGAGTCAAAATTCATACACCTTATTTTCTCCATATTTACTATATGTACTCCAATTTCTGCCAATATTCTACTTTCCCCCTTTAATCTATATTTCTAATAGAATATATAATCAATATTACCATTACCTCGCCTCTTTATCTTCATCTATCACAATTTTTTAATTATTGAAACCCTTCACTTTAAGCACAGTCATTCAAACATTTAATTTTTAACAATTATTTCTTTAGTATCAATTTTTCCCAAAGATGGACCAAATTTTCCCTATTTTACTACTTTATCCATTATTTTACTCTTTTAAGCATATATTTCTTTATATTTGTTTACATCATCTTTATCTAAAAAGTAATCATTTTACCATTTTACCCAAAACAATACCATTCTTCCCATTTACTTTTATAACCCCCTTTTTAAGTAAACCTAACTTCCATTTCAAATTCATTCCAACTTTCCCCTTCAAATAATTCCTTTTTTATAATTCAATTTTTACAGTCCCAGTATTAATACAGTTTCTTTACACTTTCAGGGTTGCAAAATATACTTCATCTTATTCAAATACTATTATCATCAATATTACTTCTATCATACTTATTTATACGGCTGTTATTATACTTGTATATAATTACCCCTTCTAAATAAATCATTTTATCTCAAATCAATTATTTTGGCAGTTAAATTCAATTTTATCAATCCCAGTATTTTTACTTTTATCCATTTCCATTTCATTTAAATTTCAATATTTTAATCCCTTCTAAATATATCCAATACCAGAAACAATACAATCCTTCACCTTTGTTTAGAGAACATGTGACTTCTATTAGGTTTTATTTATAGGAAAAGGCAAGTGTGTGGCTCTGTATTATGTTGTTCTTAAACAAATTTAAGCTGATGCAAATGGTTTGCATCAGAGTTCTTCCTTTTCCGCACAACCTCTGAAAATTAAATCTGCAATTTTTATGTTTTGAAATTTAGAACAGACTTTGGCCGAATGACGGTTCCTGGTCATGAATATTAAAGCAGGCTTATAGTTAAAAATAACATAGAAACAATATAAAAACTGATTTCTTCCTTGGGACTCTCATTCTCCTTGACACAAGTGAAATATCCTTAAAATGAGATAAACTATCAGAATGTTTAAGGTCTTATCTACCTGTGTCTCTGACTTTGATCATCTCCAGTTCAGTCATCATGGTTACAAAGAATTTATTTTATTTCCTGAGAGCCAGGAGTTCATTGTACAAATCCGTAAGACATGCCCTCTGTCCTAATAGAATAACAGAGTTGGAAAGGACCTTGGAGGTCTTCTAGTCCAACCCCCTGCTCGGGCAGGAAACCCTATACCATTTCATACAAATGGTTGTCCAACCTCTTCTTAACACCTTCCAGTGTTGGAGCATTCACAACTTCTGAAGGCAAATTGTTCCACTGATTGTCAGAATTTTCTCTTAGTTCTAGGTTGCTTCTCTTCTTGACAGGTTCCCATCCATTTTTTATTTTTATTTTATTTTATTTTATTTAACTGTATACCGCCCTACTCCCGAAGGACTCAAGGCGGTGAACAGCCATAGAATAAAACATAGAAATACAAAATTTAAAATAGAGTAATACGAATTAAATAATTTGGCTGAAAACCAAATTTAACATTTCCATTTAAAAAGGGGAAAAACTTAGGTCAGGCCAGCTTGATGAAATAAGAACGTCTTGAGCGCGCGACGGAAGGTACGCAGATCCGGAATCCTCCGTATCTCCGGGGGGAGCTCGTTCCAGATAGTAGGTGCCCCCACAGAGATGGCTGTCCCCCCTGGGGGCCGCCAGTTGACATTGTTTGGCCGACGGCATCCATTGCTTCTTGTCCTGCCTTCAGATGCTTTGGAGAATAGGTTGACACTCCTCCCCATCTCTTCTTGGTGGCAGCCTCTTAGATATTGGAACACTGCTATCATGTCACCCCTACTCCTTTTCATTAAATAAGACATACCCAATTCCAGCAACCATTCTTTATATGTTTTAGCCTGTGGTCCCCTGATCATCTATGTTGCTCTTCTCTGCACTCTTTCTAGAGTCTCTGTTGTCTGTAACATCCTGCTTTTATATTCTTCATTGTTAGCTTTTTAAACATGTTCACAAATGACCTTCACTTTGGGGTAAAAAGTGAGCTCACCAAGTTTGTGGATGACAGTAAATTGGTCAGAAAGAGTAGAGAGCTAGAGAGATTGACCTTGGACGAACTATGCGGCAAGAGCTACAAAAACATATTTTAAGCCTAGGAAATGAAAAGAAAAAAAAACTAGAAAGAAATTCAGACTGGCTCTGCCTTAATGTCCTGGGTTGTAAACGAGAGAAATGGAAAACACAGCCAGGCTTTTGCGTCTGTTATTATAGCCTGTATCAATAGACTTACAGGGGGACGTGGTGGCTCAGTGGCTAAGATGTTGAGCTTGTCGATCAAAAGGTGAGCAGTTCAGCAGTTTGAAACCCTAGTGCCGCATAACAGGGTGAGCTCCTGTTACTTATCCCAGCTTCTGCCAACCTAGCAGTTCTAAAGCATGTAAAAAATGCAAATAGAAAAATAGGGACCTCTTTGGTGGGAAGATAACAGCGCTCCAAGCGCCTTTGGTGTTTAGTCATGCAGGCCACATGACCACAGAGTTGTCTTCTGACAGCGCTGGCTCTTCGGCTTTGAAACGGAGATGAGTACTGTCCCTAGAGCATGTGCCGGAGAACCTTTACCTTTAATAGACTTATATTGGGGAGTCTACCCAGAAGGGCTATCAGTGCTACAGATCATTCCGAAAGGGATTGAAACAAAACAGTGTCTGCCTCTGAAATATGATAGATACTTTGGGTCACTATAATTGAAAGTGAATATTGAAGAGCTGGCAAAACATGGAAGAGGGCTTAAATGCCTGTTCTACAAGAAAAGATGGAAGTGTTTGGAACTCTTTAATTAATCTTCTCATTGTTCCTATCACCCATCTCTTGACTGTTTCCTAATAGGATTTGATTGCTTATTTGTACCCTATGACTATCATTAAGTGTTGTACCTTATGATTCTTGATGAATGTATCTTTTCTTTTATGTACACCGAGAGCATATGCACCAAGACAAATTCCTCGTGTGTCCAATCACACTTGGCCAATAAAGAATTCTATTCTATTCTATTCTATTCTATTCTATTCTATTCTATTCTATTCTATTCTATTCTATTCTATTTTTCTCGGAACAAGGGGAATTGAGAAGGTACAAGGTCATGGTACTTATATCATGACACCATCATGCAAATGACTTTTTTTTCATAATGCTTTTAATTACAGTAACAAAAGCTAATTCAAACTATCCTTAGAAAAAGAAGTAGAAAGAATAAAAAGGGAAAAAGGGAAAAAGAAAGAAGAAGGAAAGAAGGAAGATGATGGAGAAAATATGTTTAAAAAGTGACTTCTGATCTTCATCCCAACATGTGAAAACAAATCCGATAGCTATTTGACCCTATAGAGTTATAAATAAATACCTTTTCTATCCATTATCCATTTTTTATCTAGTTGCAGATCCATAAATTATCAACTTTTCAGTTTTTTTTAAAATAATTTTTATTAAATATTTTCCAACTTTAAAAAACACATGTACAAAAGAAAAGAGAAAAAAGAAAAAAGAAAAAATACAAATACAAATACAAACAAGTAAAAATCAAACAACATAACAATATGATATAATTTTACAGCTTTTCGTATCAGCATGTATATTCTGCTTATGCAATTCTATTTTCAAGATTTGCCTTATCATAAATTTTAACAATTCTAGTAATAGTATGATAATTATATTACATTATATATAGTATATATAATATATTATAATATACCATAATACGTTCTGGTTTTACATAGATACATTTATCTCTATATTATATACAATAGTTTTAAAACTCTCATTTCTTGTTTTGGTTTCTATTCTCTAGCCACTTGTACAATCTACTCCAAATTTTATAATAGTCTGACTCTTCTTTTTCTTTTAATTCCATAGTCATCCTGTCCATTTCAGCACATTTCAGTATCTTCCTAATTACAATTTCATTTGAGGGGGTATTTATTTGTTTCCAATTTTGTGGAAAAGCGATCCTGGCAGCAGTTAGTATGTTCAATGTTATGTATTGGTATTTATTATCCATTTTCAGATCTAGTATGCCTAATAAACAAAATTCTGATTTCAATTCTATCTTATGTTCCGTAATTTCTTCCAGCCATTTCTTAATTTTGAGCCAATATTTTCTGGCATTGGGACAAGTTGACCACATATGATAGAACGTTTATGTCTACATCTCCAACACTCAGGGGATAAGTTTGGGAACATTTTGGCCAATCTCGCTGGTGGTAAATGCCAATACATTTTATATAAATTCTCCTTGTAAGCTGCTGCCATTGGAAGCTTATAATTTCTTTCCCACAATTTGTCCCAATGTTCTAAATCAATATTATAACCAAAATTCCTGGCCCAGCTTATCATTGTTTCCTTTACTGTCTCTTCCTCCATTTTATATCTTAAAAGAAAACTGTATATTTTGGTAATCATTTTTCCGCCCGTTCCTTGCATTATTTTGTCCAATTCCAATTGTTTCTCATAAATACTATATTGTTCCTGATCTTTTTTTAATCTTGTCTTAATTTGTAAATAGGACCACCATTCCATAGCAATTCCTTGTTTTTTCAAGTCCTGGGCCAATTTTAATTCTCCTTTGTCATCTTAAAAGTTCTGCATAGCTCACCATTTTATTAAGATCTGTAGTATTTGGATAATTCATTGCCTCCATCATCGATAACCAGATTGGGATCTTCGTATAATGATTTTTTTTCCCCAGGTGGCTAGTAGGGCATCTCTTACTAGATGCCTCTGAAAATATGAATGGGATTTATTTCCCCCCGCCAAAGGAAGGCATGCCAGCCGAATTGGAGTTCATGGCCTTCTATCATTAATATCCTCTTATTTTTCAGTCGGATCCAATCCTTGAGCCACATCATAGCTGCAGCCTGATAATAAAGTTCCCAGTTCGGGAGACCAAAACCTCCTTTTTTCCTGGTATCCTGCAGGGGTTTCAGTTTTATACGGGCTTTTTTCCCTGACCAGATAAATTTGGATATCATTTTGTTTAATTGTACAAAAAAAATTTTTTCCTAATTTTATTGGTATTGTTTGAAAGAGATACAATAATTTAGGTAATGTATTCATTTTAATTGTTGAAATTCTACCAATTCATGATATCTGTAGTTTAGCCTAATTGTCCAAGTTTTTTTGTATTTGTTGTAATAGTCTGTTGTAGTTATAGTGCATTTTGCCATTAACCATATTCCCAAATGTCTAATTTCTTTGGCCCTCGAAACCCCCAATTTCTCCTCTAATTCTTCAGTTTGTTTAATGGTAAGATTCTTGGTTAACATCTTAGTTTTCTCTTTGTTTATCTTCAGCTGTGCTACTTTACCAAATTGTTTTATTTCCTGTAATATTTTTTTTAATTTGATTTATATTTGTCCACTTTCTAATGGGTCTTCTATAATAAATGCCAGATCATCCACAAAGGCTTGTGCTTTATACTCCTCCTTTTTAATTTTAATTCCTTTATTAAAATTATGGAAAATTATTTAATTCACACCATTTGCAAGATAATATCAAGATGTTCTAGTGCATTGGGATTTCTTCCAGACACCTTACAAAGAGAGACATGATTCAGGTGTGCAAAATTATATAGGGCAAACAGAATCATGTGATCATTTAATTAAGATGATTGGAGCTTTAGAATAAAAAAGAAGGAGTACTCATCACACAGTGCATTATTAAATTGTGAATTTCATTGCCACAAGTCACAATAAAAGGCCACTAACGCCTATGGAGACTGGATGTTTGCCTGGAGATAGGCCCTATAGATGGTTACTAGTTTTGAGATTCAAGGTTGCCTTCAGATTGGGAGCAGCAGACCTCCAAATACTGCCATAAAGGAAACATGTTGGGAGATGACCAGTTCAATCCCTTGTTTGTGAGATTGGTCCAGATTGGCATGACCATCTGGATGGCCACTATGAAAGCCCAACATAGAATTGACTTTGAACTAATCCAGCAGGATTTTTAGAAGTACAATAGTTGCATTTCTATTGCATTATGGGAAATGTTAGTATTTCTGCCTCCATAACTGATAAAGTTGATTCAATTTTTAGATTTTCAAAGCATAGGTCACATATTCCCTGTGATAACGTCCTGTTAATAAAATTACTAAATCCTAATTCAGAGGGCTTTTAAAAGATGATTAAGGGGCTGGTGGCTGAAGAACAGTTACAGGAACTCGGCATGGCTACTAGTGAAGAGAAGGACCAGGGGAGACATGATAGCAGTATTTGAGGGACTGCCACAGAGAGGAGCGGGGGTCAACCTGTTTTCCAAAGCACCTGAAGTCCAGACAAGGAATAATGGATGGAAACTGATTGGATAATGGATGGAAACATTAAGTAGTTTGCATTTAAGGTCGGTAGAAGTTGTTATAAAGGAAGTTCGGGTCAGGCGTGCCTAGTTTTGGATGATGGGGGGTTGGATGGAGGAGGATTGGGTGTTAGGATGTGGGTTGTGGGACTTTCTTTTGATACAGTCGGCACAGTAGTCGATGTATAAGTCAGTATGTCCTTGTTCTTGATGTCTTTTAAATTCTGATCGGAGTTGACAGGAGCAGATTCTTTGCAATATGGATAAGTCTGGACGTGAGCGAAGTTTGTTATGTCTGATGTTGGTTTTGGCGATTGAATGTATTGTATGTATGAATATGCATTTGATGGACTCATTTTTGCAAATAACTTTCAGTACCAGCACCTTGCCCTACCAATGAACACAAGCCAGGGTCATCCCTATCTTCAAAAAGGGAGAGCCTAGCCTAGTTGAAAATTACAGACCAATCTCTTTATGTTGCGTCACCTGCAAAGTCATGGAATCAATCATTAACCAATCTATTACTCTACACCTAGAGACAAACAATCTACTTTCTAACAAACAATTCGGTTTCAGAAAAAAATTATCCTGTAATCTACAACTACTACATTGCAAAAACATATGGACTACCCATCTCGATCAGGGCAAAGCAATAGACACAGTTTACATAGACTTCTGTAAAGCTTTTGATTCAGTGGTACATGACAAATTACTTCTAAAACTAAAATCCTATGGCATTTCTGGACTCTTACATAAATGGATAGCTGCCTTCCTGTCAAATAGATAAGTGGTCAAAATAAGAAGTGCTCTATCAAAACCTGTACATGTTAATAGCAGTATTCCCCAAGGCAGTGTCTTAGGTCCAACACTCTTTATACTTTACATAAATGACCTTTGTGATCATATTAAAAGCAACTGTGTTCTCTTCGTTGATGATGTTAAACTATTCAACACCACCAACCATGCAACTACCCTTCAAAAAAGACCTTGACTATGTATCAGATTGGTCTAACAAGTGGCAACTTCAAATCTCAACCACCAATGCTCTGTCTTACACATTGGCAAAAAAAAATCAAAACATAAGATACAAATTAAATGGACATGACTTTGTAGATGACCCTCACTCTGTCAAGGACCTTGGAGTACTCATTTCTAAAGATCTAAGTGCCCAAGCCCACTGTAACAACATTGCCAAAAAGGCATTAAGAGTTGTTAACTTAATCTTGCGTAGCTTCTTCTCTGGTAATGTCGTACTACTAACTAGAGCATACAAAACATTTGCTAGACCAATTCTTGAATACAGCTGATTTGTCTGAAACCCGCACTGCATATCAGACATAAATATAATCGAGAGAGTCCAGAGATATTTTACGAGAAGAGTCCTCCATTCCTCTAACCGCAATAAAATACCTTATGCCACCAGACTCTAAATTTTGGGCTTAGACAATTTAGAAATAAGATGACTTCAGACTGATCTAAGCATAGTACATAAAATTATCTGCCACAATGTCCTTCCTGTCAATGACTACTTCAGCTTCTACCACAACAATACACGAGCAAATAATAGATACAAACTCAAGGTAAACCATTCCAAACTCGATTGCAGAAAATATGACTTCAGCAACAGAGTGGTCAATGCCTGGAATGCACTACCTGATTCTGTAGTTTCTTCCCCAAACCCCCAAAACTTTAACCTTAAACTGTCTACTGTTGACCTCACCCCATTCCTAAGAGGTCTGTAAGGGCCGTGCATAAGTGCCTACCATCCCTGTCCTAATATTCCTTTTTACTTACTCTTTTCATGTATTCAAATTATGTTTATGTTTTACCTGTTATCTTATATATGCTTGACAAATAAACTTATGATTATATGATTATGATTATGATTATGATCAAGGAGAAATTCAACCTAGAAATAAGGAGAAATTTTCTGATAGTGAAAACAATCAATCAATGGAACAGCTTGCCTTTGGAAGTTGTGGGAGCTCCGTCACAGGAGGTTTTCAAGGAGAGACTGGACTACCATCTGTCAGAAATCATATAGGGTCTCCTGCTTGAGCAGGGGGTTGGACTAGATGATCTACAAGGTCCCTTCCAGCTCTCTTATTGTTATTCTGTTAAGTTTCTTTAAAACTTTCTAATGTGAGCCAAGGTTTGCTTCTTTGTTTCTTTTTCATAATCTTGATTTTTTAAAAAATGAACTTGCATATAACATGAACAATTACATCCTAGAAGATCCACTTTCTTCTGTGCTTTTTCCTGAACCTTTAACATTTCTCACTCTTCTGACAATTTTATCTGGTTCTATGAACTCAGTTACTTTCACAGTTAACCTGTGCCTATCAGTCATTGCCTATCAAAAAAAAAAAACCAAAAAAAAAAAAAAACCAGACCACGATCCTTTGAATACTCCCTTGCCCAACATTTTTAAAATAAATGGTATATTATCAAATAAAGCAGCTAGGAGGAGATTCCTGAAGAATTATGACTTTATTCTTTTTTTAAAAAAGTAAAAGAGTAGAAGGAATGCTTGATTAGCATCACCAAAAGCTCATTGGTCTTATGGTCCCAATGTCCACAAGAAATTTAATTCTTCCTGTGAACTACAGATTTGCTTATGGTTGGTGATAGAGTAGGAACAAAAGTCTTTTGTCTCTTCAGAGCTGGAAATGCCCAGCAATGTTTTCTTTCTTCCCAGCATGACAGGAGTAATCTGACCTGGATAACACCTTCCATTCATTACAACACTCAATGTTCAGTTTCTTTTTCAGACTGGCTTGGAACTGCAGATCCATGGCTGAAATAGGTCTTAATTTTTTTGGTGCTTGCTTAAACACAGAGCCCTGGTAGCGCAGCAGACTAAAGCACTGTTATTAACATCAGCTGCCTGCAATTACTGCAAGTTCAAATCTCACCAGGCTCAAGGTTGACTCAGCCTTCCATCCTTTCGAGGTAGGTAAAATGAGGACCCGGTTTGTGGGGGCAATAAACTGACTTTGTATTAAAAAAAAGAACACCGCTTTGGGGGGGGGGCGAAAGCCCTACTAAGCAGGCATATACAAAAGTATGAAGGCTATTGCTTAACGCATTGTAAGCCGCCCTGAGTCTCCAGAGAAGGGTGGCATATAAATAAAATAAAAAAAAACAGAGTTAATATTTGGACAGGAGGCTACTAGGAAATCCATGGGCTGTAGACTAGGCTACTATACATCCTGGAGAAGACGATGGCAAGCCAATGTCAAATTATTGACACCCCTCCCCCCCAAAAAAAAATTGCAGGGAGCTATCCTTCCAGTTTCCAAGAATCCAGCATAATCTGAGGGAGTATTTAATTGGTTTCCCCTGTTTTTTATAACTCCATGTTTAATGAAGGCATTGAATGGAAAACTAAGGAAGAAATGCTAGACACTTTTGTAACAGATTGGCTGCTCCCAATGGAAGTGTTATCCAATAATGAAATGTGGATTCTTTTCCATGGCTGTTATTATGCTTTTTAAAGTCTGGATCTCCATTTTTCTCCCCTTTTGTTTCCCTCTTCTTCTCCAGCTGCAAAGGCTGCCCAAAGTCGTGACACCAGTTGGCATTTCAAGGAATGTCTTGGTTTACAAAAAGGGTTCTTATTAATTGCTTTAACTGGAAGCAGACTGACTTGGGCAGGTACAGTGTAAACACCACAAGATTCTTTCTCAATAAACACAATCCTCAAGCTTCAATTTGAGAGTATTTGGCATTCACCCTCAGGCTGTGTATCATTTACATCTGTCTGGCTTTTTTAACAAAAAAGCTGTCAGGTAAACATGACAAGAAATAAGGTCCACATGCAAGAGGAGAAGGAATCGATCGCAGAACCACTTCTCAGAGAATAATTCAATAGGATTTACAATGAATGAACCTTATAACTGAGGTGATTCTCTCCTCTCTGCAAAGCTGATTCTGAGTGTTATTTAATAGTGGTTTCCTGCTGTTTTAAAACTCCTGAGAGGAACAAATTAATAACACAACCACAGCTTTCTCTCCCAGTAGTTTGTTGGAAGAAATATCCTTCTGGGTTCAGCTCCAAGTGGGTAAAAAGACACTGGAAACATGGAGACTGCTTGGAAAGATGGTTTAATGGTGGACACAAACCATGTGATCCTGAACAGAAAAGGGCCAAGATGCTGAGTGTGCCTTGGTTTTATGCCCTCTCTGAGCTTTGAACGTCCTGGGGCACAGGAAGAGTATCCTGATTGGTTGTCAGACTCCCAGGGGGTGGGGGGCTTAGCTAGCCTTGCTGGTTCATGTAATCTTCCCAGGTGCCATGTGGTGAGTTTCTGTTGCTAGATGGGTCATATTGTGTTGTAGATGATGGTCCATTGACAAAGGTGGGGGGGATTGGGTTTCTGCTTCTGGCCCATTGACAAAGGGTGCGGGGAGGCAGGAAGGTGGGATCTGCTTTGTCTTTAAAACATGTTTCTCCATTTCTCAACCAGGGAAATATATTCTGCCTTTTTAATATTTCTTAAAATATTTCATTGTTCTAGGAGAGGGGTGGGTTCTAACTTCCTACAAGTTGATCAAGGACACCTATAGGGAGGGTTCAAAAAGTCATGATGACCTCCAGAATTCAACTATTAAAATCCTGCGTGCTCCAAGTTGTGCTCCTGCTTGCCCAGTCAACTTTTATGTTTGTATCTACTTTGTTTCCATTGCTAGAACTTGTCACTGAAGTGTCTCTTTCAGTCTATCTCAGGGCTGTCAAACTCGTGGCCCGCGGGCCAGATGCATCACGCACTGACCATGCCCATACCTGGTTTAGCGAAGGGGGGGGAAGTCCCAATACGTCATGTGACGACACCATGACAACGCAAGTTTGACACGCCTGGTCTCTCTGAAATGAGAGGCATGTCTAATTTGGTGTTTTACTTATAGAAGTAAAATAAGGAGAAGCAACTATTTTCTCCTTAGATGTACCTCCAAGGCGGATTGGCTCCCCTTTTTTTTAAGGCAGTGTTTTTCAAACTTGGCAACTTTAAGATGCGTGGATTCCAACTCCCAGAATTCCCCAGCCAGCATTGTCCCAGGCAGAGGATTAAAGAGTCTTCCATTCCTTGCACAGATTTTCCCCATGGAAAACAAAACTAGGCAGTTGTAATTTCTTTATTTACAATATGCTGTTGCTGGTTTTTAAAAAAACAGACTAGAGTGTAAATAAAAATGAAACAAGACACATATGTTAGAATAATGTTATACATATCTTCCATATAAAATCAGCCATCCTCAAAAGCATCCAACAGCTGGAGTGAAAAGATGTGTTAAAGAGTTGTTGAAACTGAATTATTGAAAGGTCCTGATGTATCTCTAAAGCTAGAGAGATTCATAGCAAAACGATTGTATCTTTATCTCTAGCAGGAAAAGGAGAGTCCAGGCATAGGGAACATTCCAGTACTACTCAAACCAATTCTATCTTGTAGGTGGAAGGCCTTTTAAGTAAACCATACTCACATGGGTGGGCTTCAAAAATTTTAGCAAGGGGTTCTCTGCCCGGTTGCTGGATGAATGTGGCCATGGTGGGTGTGGCCTAGTCAGCCTCCTGCACCACGGCAGGGGGGGGCATTTTTGCCCTCCCCGGGCTCCAGAGGCTTTCCTCGAGCCTCCGGGAGAGCAAAAACGGCCTCCCCAGACTCTGGAGGCCCTCTGGAACCTGGAAACGGACCTGTTTCCGACCTTCCCAAACTTCTGGTAGGCCCGTTTTTTGACCTCCCCAAGCCTCTGTGTGCGTCCTGCACTTACCTGCATCCAAAACGGGACACGTGGGGACTCCTGGGAGGGGCGGGGTTGGGTGGGTATGGCCAGCCAGGAGTGGGATTTGGGGGTTCTCTGAACTGCACAGAATCTTAGCTAGAGGTTCTCCCAAACCCCTGCAAGCCCCCAGCAGCCCACCCCTCAGTCTTCTAAATATAAGAAGTAAGAGAAGCATGTTTCAAGGACTGAGTTACCACCAGACGCAAGCAATGCACACAAGCTTTACAAGGACTAAGTGTGTGAATTGGTTTATCAAAGCTAACAGGTTCATTTGCTTTGAATTCTGGTTTTGAAAAAGACAGTTGAGAGACCCTTGGGCGGTAAGCAGATCCAATCAATCTATCCTAAAGGAAATTCACCCTGACTGTTGTTTCAAAGAACAGATACAGAAGCTGAAACTCAAATACTTTGGCCAGCAAATGAGAAGAGAGGACACATTGGAGAAGACCCAGATGTTGGGAAAAATGGAAGGCAAAAGGAGAAGGGGCAGCAGAGAATGAGATGGTTGTATAGTGTCGACACAATGAACATGAATTTGGGCAAACTCTGGGAGTGTCACAAGTAAATGCCTTATTCTCAAATGGGGAAAATGTACATACACAGGGTATCAGGGGTTAATTTATTCTTCCTTCCTTAACATATTCATATGTAACCACTCCCATCCTTTACTCCGCCTTATTGATATAAAAGGGGATGTATGCACCTCCCTCTTGCTTCTATCTGTGATCATTCAGAGAATATAGAATGCCTATTGTAAATAAATAGTACTTTGTTTGAATACTTTGTTCCTAAATTATTTATTGAGTCTGATCCTCAAAATATTGCAACAAACTGATAGCAGAGGATGGTTAAACTGACTCAATAAAAATAGACATGCCTAAGAAAGGAAACTTCAAAAACAGAAGAGAAAGACCCAACACCAGGGCACATGATAAAGAGATGGAAACGGATCAAGAAATGATCGATGAAACAACGGCTATAATAACTGAAGAATCTGAAGACTGCATTACAGACAACAAAGAGGTAATCGATGAAACTGATGACCAAGAAGAGAACAAGATAGAGGGCAACGATCTCAGATCGGAGATACTGAGACTACTAAAAAGCCAAAAAGATGACTGTAACCTCATCGCGAACCTCCGAGACATCATAAAAGACAGCGGAGCAGCGAGAGAAAACCACATCGTAACAGCTGAATCTAAAGACCTAAAAATGGTGAGCGAATTATCTATAGATGAAAATGTAACGAAAAGAAAGACTAATGGTCCCGCACAAAATTTTGAATGGCAGCCATCTTGGTTTCAACCAACCACTAAGATGAGTGAAGCAGAGCCAATCAGAAAACAGGATTCAAAATCTCTGGCGCGAAAAGCCATACACAGTATGAAAAGTAAAAAAGAAAAACTCTATTCTTCAGAAGAATCTGATACAGACATCGAAGAAACCTCTACCAAACTAAAAATAAAATCAGCCATGAGAACACTGTTCGCGACATTTGGTCCAAATTTAAAAATTACCAAAAAAATCAACAGAAGCTGCTGAAATAGATAAAGAAAAGACAAGCAAGCAAGCAAACGTCTCTGAATTCACCCGCTTCCATCCGGATGGCGAAAACACCAGCGCCTGAACCCAGAGGACCTTGCAAATACTCCCCCATGCCGCAGACGCTTCCGGGAGCCAGAGACTTCAACCAGGACAGCTTCAGCGAAAGGAAGCGAGCGTCGGCCATCTCCTGGACACCCAAGGTCGAACCGGAGACCGAGTCGTCGGAGGAAGAGCACTACGAGGGAGCTACAGCGACGAGAACCTCTCCCGACAGCTTCAGAAGTGAAATGATCAACGCGCATGTGCAAACACACACAGACAACTACGGAAGACATAAAGAACAAAGAGAACCATTCAGACTCATTGCAAGCATGCCCACGCCATTCTGCAACTACCAACATCTACAAGATCATGGACAACCTTCAGTTGTAAGTAATGGAACAAACAATATTGGGAAATTGCCTAATGATTTCCCAAAGCTGAGAATAGATGGTATTAATTTACAAGAATGGTGTCAACAACTTCAGGTTGTTTTTCTAAGAGAGAATTTATTATTTTTCATAACTAACCCTCCCAAAAAACCTTGGACTTTAAAATTGGACTGCCTGCACCACAGAGCATTCCACTTATTAATATCTAGTATATCTCCTGCTATGTATCATAGTATTAAGCATAAGCTCACTGTCTCAGAAATAATTCATTGCGTGTTTAAACTGTTTCATAGTGAAAGCGTAGCAACCACAACAAGAATGTCTAAAGATTTCTTCTCAGCCAGGATAAAATCTGGGACCACTATAAGTGAACACTTAATATCACTGAACAAAATCAGAGCAGAGCTACATTTAAGGGGAGAAATAATATCAGATCAAACAATAAAAAGTGTTATCCTTAATTCATTAGACTCATCATGGGATAACTACATATCACATTTAGACACAATTAATTTGGGATACCTATCTATAGAAAACTTATCAAATAAGCTAATAGCTGAAGATAATCTGAGAAGAAGCCGCTATAGTACATACACAGAAACAAACTAAGAAAGTAGTATTTCAAGAGAAACATCGAGAATCAATTGAATGTTATAATTGTGGATCCAAAGAACACTGTAGAAGAGATTGTCCTAAATTTCTTGGAGAAAGACAAAAACATGACTATAGAAGCAGATATCATAACAGACAATCATCTATTGATAGATATAGATATAGAAACTCACCAAACTTTAGAGAGCGTAGAGGGGGCAGAGATAATTCAAGAGATAGAAAATCTGGATCATTAAATGGATTAGATAAACATAACATAACTAACATACAAAAGTGAAGTGATAATGCTTGGCTCATTGATTCTGGAGCAACTAATCACACAACACATGACAAGAAAATACTATCTTCATTTATAGAAGATAAATTTGTAATAAAGGTAGCCAATCAAGAAAATGTCCAAGTTATTGGAAGAGGAAGTGTGAATTTACCTGGTCTAGGAAAAATAGAGGGGGTATTATTAATACCAGAAATACCTCATAACATACTTAGTGCAATAAAACTAAGCAGAGATTCTGACATAAATATAGTATTCTCAAAAGGAAAGGCAATCCTAGAGAGAAACAAAACAAATTTGGGTAGTGTGGTTATCAAAGGGGGCCTACCTTATTTAATCACAGAAGAAAAATGGCTACATAATATTGATTCAAACACAGAAGATAACACTAGCATAGAGAATGAAGACAACAGTAATAGTGATAATGAGGAACATGAAACAAACCATGATCACGAAAACACATCCACTAGTGATACACTCAATAACAAGAAACCCACCATTGGGAAACCAATTCATGATGAATGTGCACATACATTACATAGAAAATTAGGGCATGCTAGTTTTCCTGTAATACAAAAAATGATTGAACATGCTGAAGGTGTTAAAATAAAAAATTGTAAAAATTATTTGGAATGTTCAGTATGTAAGTCCTCAAAACTCAGAACTAATCCCAAACCAAAAAGGGCAACAAGGTCATCTGACCACATTTTTGATCTGGTACATATGGATCTAGTTGGTCCATTAACCCCATCAATCACATATAAAAAACGATATTTCCTAACTATTGTAGATGACTATAGTCGTTACGGGTTTGTCTATACTTTGAAACACAAAGATGAAACTTTTCAAAAATTTAAAGAGTTTTATAAACGTGTAGAAACACAACACAATATTAGAATAAAACAAATCATGACAGATAGGGGATCTGAATTCATGTCAAAAGAATTCTCTCAATGGCTAAAGGATAAAGGAATGCTACACTTCACATCTAGCCCTTTCTCTGCATTCCAAAATGGAGTGGCAGAACGAAAAAACTCGACACTACAAACCATGATTAGATGTACATTAGAAGATGCTGGCTTAGGAAAACAATTCTGGTCAGAAGCCTTATTATATTCAAATTACACTCAAAACAGAACTTGGTCCAGCATCATAAATAAAACACCATATGAACTAATGTATAATAGAAAACCTAAAATATCACACATGCACATATTTGGAGTTACAGCGGATGTACACATACCAAAACAATTAAGACGTAAAGGAGACAACGTATCCAGAAGACTTAGATTCATGGGATACGAAACAGGCACAAAACGATACAGATTTATTGATAATAACAACAGATTCATAATTTCTAGAACAGCTGTATTTCATGAACAGGCCAATTGGTCTAAGATACATCTTAATGAGATATTTCCAATTACAAAAACAGACATTAAACATCAAGATAAAATAGAGAGAGAAGAACATAACCACAACATACATGAAAACAAGAATAAAACATGGACAAATAGTCACACCAGAATAAGAACAGATTCATTAACCAATAAGGAAGCAAGATACTTACACGATAACGAAAGCATACCAAAAAAGACAATTAGATGTAACAGAAATCAAGTACCAAGTAAATATAAAGATTACATAATGTGCATGAACAACGAAACATCAATACCCAACACATACGAGGAAGTATTAAAACTCCCCATTGAAGAAAGAAAAAAGTGGGAATTAGCCATGGCCAAAGAAATGGACAGCTTGCGAGAATTAGATGTATTCACACCAACTTCTGCACCTAAAGACAAAACAATTATAGGCACCAGATGGATATTTAAAATTAAAAATTTGGAAGAAGGCAACACATTATATAAAGCTAGACTAGTTGCACAAGGTTACGCTCAAAAGTATCCTGAGGATTACACAGACACATACTCTCCCACTGTAAGAACTGAGAGTGTTAAAACAGCTTTAGTTATTGCATCTGCACTTAATCTTGATGTTTTTCAATATGATATACAAACTGCATATTTATATGCAAAACTTGATAAAGAGATATATGTGAGAGCACCTCACAGCCAATACACAAACAAAAATGAAACTTGGTTATTAAACAAAAGTTTATACGGATTAAAGCAATCCGGCAAACGTTGGTATGAATGTTTGGTCAATGTACTCAAAACCATGAATTTCAATGCCACAACTGCAGACAACTGTTTCTTTGTTAAAAAGGAAGGTGATTCATTGGAATTTGTATTAATTTATGTGGATGATATTTTATATATTGGTAAACATAAAGAAAAAAGAGATATATTTGTAACAAAACTAAATGAACATTTTTCTTTGAAATCACTGGGGAAAGTAAATAAATATCTTAGAGTTCAAATCAGTAAGACAAAAAAAGGATTTAAATTATCTCAGAAAGATAAAATTATAGAACTTCTGAATAAATGTAATTTAATTGATGCTAAATCTTGTGATACTCCAATGCAAACTGATTTTCTAAGAAATATGGATGAATCATCCCCTGAATTTAAAGATAATACACTTTACAGATCGGTTATTGGTTCCCTTTTGTATATATCTAATTGGACTAGACCTGATATTGCTTTACCCCTTAACCTGTTATCAAGATATGTTAGTAAGCCACTAATATATCATTGGGAAGCTATTAAACGAATATTAAGATATTTAAAGCATAGCATAGATTTCTGCCTACTTTTGGAACCCAATAATGTTAAAGAACCCATTCTCACTTGTTACGCTGATGCGGATTGGGCAGGTGATACTAAGTGCAGAAAAAGCACCTCAGGTTATGTATTCTTTCTTAACGATTGTCCAGTCTACTGGTATACTGGGAAACAAGATTTAGTAGCCACATCAACAACTGAGGCAGAATATGTCTGTTTGTCTAAAGCCTCAAATAATCTAGTATGGTTTAATGATTTGTTATCAGATGTTTGGAAAAATCCTTCATTACCATTTATTATACATGAAGATAATAAAGCTGCTATAGAGATATCTAGATCTGATGCCATTGGTCAAAGGTCCAGACATATAGATATCAAATTCAAACATGTAAGGCAATTATCTCAAGATGGATTCATTAAGGCCATTCATTGTGAAACTTCAGAACAAATAGCTGATATATTGACTAAGCCTTTGCAATCTAAACAACATAAATATTTAACTTCAAAATTACAAGCCTTATATTGTTCTGAATCTGAATGTAATTATTGTTGTATATCGAATCGGCATTTAGAGGGGGATTTGTCACAAGTAAATGCCTTATTCTCAAATGGGAAAAATGTACATACACAGGGTATCAGGGGTTAATTTATTCTTCCTTCCTTAATATATTCATATGTAACCACTCCCATCCTTTACTCCGCCTTATTGATATAAAAGGGGATGTATGCACCTCCCTCTTGCTTCTATCTGTGATCATTCAGAGAATATAGAATGCCTATTGTAAATAAATAGTACTTTGTTTGAATACTTTGTTCCTAAATTATTTATTGAGTCTGATCCTCAAAATATTGCAACAGGGAGACACTGGAGGATGGGGGTCTCGAAGGTCACAAGGAGTTGGACACGATTTAGCAACTGGACAACAACAATGGGTTCATTACTATTTTTCAAAATGGGAGTAGGAGAACCAAACCATTTATACATTCATAACTCATCAATATTTTTTAAAAATGCAAATAATTTGACACTGAGAATCGGGGGCGCTAGAAATGTACCAACCCTAAACGTCATTTTACAAACTCTACTGGTTAAGCTAGGTTTTGGGAGGGGGCTGGAAAATTGAGAGGATTGGGATAGATAGGGGAAGCCCCTCATCTCTTTATCAGTTACTATAGTTCTGTAACATAAATAATGTGCTCAGATTGTGATTCATCACTGGTACAGATTGCCAAAAAGCAACCCCGAAAGATTAAAAGTGCTGAATGACACCAGATATCATTCCAAACTAAACAGTAAAATGTATTATTATTTTTAGCTATGGATAATGGTATTCAGAATTTGTTACACGTGGCCTATGAGTTACTTCATCCAAACAATATCTGAATATCTTTTGCTCAAGTCTTCCCACGTTATTTTCCTGCAGGATCGAAAACATTTCTTGATGATATCTTAATTAAGAGACCTGCTTCTCTAGGCCTCTCTGATGGATGATGACAGCTTTGGCTGACTGACTGCAGAAGTTTAAGGCCTTTAGAAAGTTTAATATTGGATCTATTTTAACCAATTGGTCTAGGAAAACAGATGTTTTGGCTCTTATTCTCATGCCGGGCTGTTGGAATGATGTTCCCCTCTTGTACAACTATTTATAGCCTTAAGGAAGGAAAACCTGAATTTTTAAAATGCACAGCAAATAATTGCTTTTACCTTTGAATCTTTGTTTGTCAGATAAAAGGTGAAAGAAACCATGCTAGGCTTTGAACATTTCTTCATGGGACTGAAGAATTTGAGGAGGATTATAACTACACAGTTGCATTTTAACTGAAAGCAGCAATTTTTAATGAAACTTTGTTGTTGTTAGTTGCGAAGTTGTGTGTGACCCATCGCGACCCTGTTGTGTTCGGCCGCCCGGGGATTGGTCTAGAGGCGTGGCCTTAAACGTGGGATTATCCACATTTCCTCAGACCCCATGAACAATGTTCCTCCAGGCCTTCCTGTCCTCTACCATTCTCTGGAGTCCATTTAAACTCATGCTGACTGCTTCAGTGACTCCATCCAGCCACCTCATTCTCTGCCGTCCCCTTCTTCTTTTGCCCTCAGTCTTTCCCAGCATTAAGCTCTTCTCCAGTGAGTCCTTCCTTTTCATTAGGTGGCCAAAGTATTTGAGTTTCATCTTCAGGATTTGGCCTTCTAAAGAGCAATCAGGGTTGATCCTTTAGGACTGACCAGTTTGATTGCCTTGCAGTCCAAGGGACTCGCAGGAGTCTTCTCCAGCACCAGAGTTCAAAGGCCTCAATTTTTTGCCGCTCAACCTTTCTTATGGACTTATGATGAAACTTAGAAGAGGTAAAAACAGTGATGAGGTGGTAACTATACATTTTATCATACCATCCTCTCCTGAAAGAGAAGCAGATGATAGCAGAAATTGTTTGATTACAAGGAAACAGATTTCAGTTAAAATGTTCTAATGGTAAGAGCTGGTGGTAAACTTTTATTTGCTCAGGTTTTTAAGTGGAGGTTGGAAGAGTGTGTAATGGGCTCCTGGACTTGGCAGATGATACAACTAACTGATCTCCAAAGTCTCTTCCAACAGTTTTATTCCATGATTCTGAAAGTTATAACATGATAGCAACTTACATTTATTTGCTCAGTTTTTATCTGGAAGTTTTAAAAGACAGGAGACTCCAGTGAGCAAAAAAGTTTAATTTACTGGCAGAGCAGTTTGTAGCTATGGTCAAAGCAACGTGAGAACTAGTGTGACCTCCCACAGGATTGTTGGCATTGGAAATACAAAACATTTAAAAATAAATATTGATGCAGTTTGCAGTAAATTGGCAAAAACTGCAGAGATTTGAGAGGGAAAGTGTGAGGGGGGCGTATTATTGCTTTCATTTTTTTAAGGAAAGATGGTTATTCAAGATATTACATTCCCAAAATGTTAGTTCAGAAACTTTCTTACAAAACCTTTTTAAATCACAAAAAAGATAAAAGTTTTAATCACAAGGTTGTGGTTGCCATCTTGACATTTTTAGGGGGGAAAAGGTAACTTTATTAAAATATTTGCATGGGAAGGTTTCTTATAATGAATTCCAAAATGTTATTTTAAATATATCTTGACCTCATTTGTAACTTTCTAAAAGCAAAGTTTTATTCAATCCTTTGCTGTTTATTCCAGGAAAAAAAGTCTGTATTATAACTCCTTTGCTAAGAAGGAACCTCATCTAGTGCTGTAAAACTTGTGGTTCCAAAAGCTCCCAGTGGCTTAAAAGCAATTTCCAGAATAGAATAGAATAGAATAGAATAGAATAGAATAGAATAGAATAGAATAGAATAGAATAGAATAGAATAGAATAGAATAGAATAGAATAACAGAGTTGGAAGGGACCTTGGAGGTCTTCTAGTCCAACCCCCTGCTTAAGCAGGAAACCCTATACTACTTCAGACAAATGATTATCCAACATCTTCTTAAAAACTTCCAGAGTTGGAGCATTCACAACTTCTGGAGGCAAGTTGTTCCACTGATTAATTGTTCTAACTGTCAGGAAATTTCTCCTTTGTTCTAAATTGTTTCTCACTTTGATTAGTTTCCATCCATTGATTCTTGTCCTACCCTCAGGTGCTTTGGAAAATAGCTTGATTCCCTCTTCTTTGTGGCAGCCCCACAAAGGAAGGATGTAAACCCAGTGTCCTTAAAGGTATCAACTGTAGTTTGAGCAAGATGATTATTCCTTTATCTCCCAGAGCTCTAAACTGACTGGACCGCATTCTTGAGTTCTCCTCACAAGGAACAACTGGATGGAGCACTTGTGGGCAATCTCAAGTTCTCTCCTTGTCTGGAGAGGAATTACAAAGAGCCAATCTACTTGTTGACTCTTCAGTTCACCACTGTCGTCAGCTGCACTTTTGGCAGGGCCGTTTTCAATTCGCTATTTCTTCCCCAGAGGTCCGGCCATCTTTTTTTAACCCAATGTCAAGGTTCCAAGTAACACCCCCAACGAAAGAAAACTCCGAGGCTTGAGTTTCCTCAAAGTTACATTTTATTAGAGATGTCATATTGACACATCTGGGAAAACCCGAATCTGAACGTTTCCAGGTCCAATCAGACATCGTCCCAACTGGAGATATCTCCCAGCTCCAGGCTTCCACGTGCAGGGCAAGTTGTCCTTGACTTCTTGAGAAAGGAATGTTATTATGACTATATATCAACATACTCCACACAATCCCCCCCTCCCAGTTCCCCACAGTAGTAAATGGGGCAGGTCTGAAGGCCTAATGCAAAAGATGGCTTCCAGGCCAGACACCCATGTTGACACACCTATCTTCAGGTAACTTGACTTGGCAATCCTAGCAGCTAACTATAAGAAACCAGAAGCTAAACTATTTCAAACTGATTAAAACTATTGAAATTAGCAAATTCATTAAGGCCACATCTTTCAGAGTGGCAACAAAACATGCCATGGAAGAATGGCTATCTTCTTGATTTTATCTTAATTTTTACATTATTAATATTTGGTGTTTTCCCCAAGTTGGTTATGGAAGAATATAATATAATGTTGTTGTTGTTTTTAAAAAAAACAACAGGTGGCGTAAACATTGTAGAGTGAAATCCTTCCATTCAGAATTTCAGACAGCAAACAAACAATGTTTGATTCTTAGGAGAGTGAGTCAAAAAATCAAGATGGCGGCTCTCAAAACTTTGCTTCTTTTTATGTGTGTAGCATAAAGAAAGTATATGGTTTTGATTGAATGGCCATGGCCATTGTACTCCTGTTTATTTTAATTTTGCCACTAAGCCCTGGAGCATATTACGCTGCTCCTCCTTACTAGAAAGCTTTAATTCATGTTTTTGTTCATTTCCACTTAGCTTGAGTTTCTTTCACGTTTGCTAATTCCTCTTTGTTTTCTGTGGATGGTGCCTCTTGTGGCAACACTTTATACAACTGGAAAACGTCATGTTGACCTATATTCATGCACAACATTTCCAGTGTAAATTCAGAGGCGGTACAGTTTAACCACTGATTTAATGTGCTCCTCATGTAATAACTTCAGTTATTGTTCAACCTAGAAAAGTATAAATAAATTAAGGATGCAATGTTGTCATTCCTTCATGGTGGGCCTGGAAAGGGAAACCCATTTCACAAGTAATACTGGAACCAAGGCACCCTGTTATTAAGCTGGTTATTAAGACCAGCTGCCTGCAATTACTGCAGGTTCGAATCTTGCCAAGGCTCAAGGTTGACTCAGCCTTCCATCCTTTCTAAGGTAGGTAAATTGAGGACCCAGTTGTGGGGGCAATAAGCTGACTTTGTATAAATATACAAAAGGATGAAGGCTATTGCTGAGCACATTGTAAGCAGCCCTGAGTCTCCGGAGAAGGGTGGCATATAAATCAAATTAAAAAAAAAAATGCTCCTGGTTCGGACCGGATTGCCTGATCCGGTAGTGATGGCGACGGATGGTTCGGAGAACCGGTAGCAAAAATCCCTAACCCTAATCCTAACCTCCCTCCCCCCAACCACCATCATGCCCAGCTGAGCCGCACGATCATCAGAGGCTTTTTTTTTTTTTTACTTTTAAAAGCATTTTTTCTACAACCTCTTCCAATGAAAAAATGGTTTTAATAGTAAAAAAAAAAAAAAGCCTCTGATGATCGCACGGCTCAGCTGGGATTGTTATAGGCTTTTCAAAGCATTTTTTTCTGCAACCTCTTGACTGAAGAGGTGGTAAAAAAATGCTTTGCAAAGTCTCTGACGATCCCAGCTGAGTTGCCTAATCGGCAGAGGCTTTTCAAAGCATTAGAAAAAATGCTTTGAAAAGTTTTTTTAAAAAAAGTTGGCCACGCCCACCCAGTCACATTACCCCCCCCCAAGCCACGCCCACAGAACCGGTAGTAACAAATTTTACATTTCACCCCTGACTGGAACTCTATATGGTGTATAGATTCAATTTGGAGAAGATTCTTGCGAATACCATGGACAACCAAGAAAAGCAAACAGATCATTGATCAAATCAAGCCAGAGTTCTAAATTGAGGCACAAATGAGCAGGCTCAAATTTTAGACCCGTTATGCAAAAGACCTGGCTCTCTGGAAAAGGCTCTAATGCTTTGAAAGGTGAAGAGAAAAAGAAGAAGACAACCAACAAGATGGAAGGATTTAGTTATAGTGGCTATGAGGGCACCAGTGAAAAACCTGAGATACCTGATTATGGGGGTTCTTGGTGCCTTCTGAGCTTGGTTGTTTTCTTGCAGATGTTTAGTTATTCAAACTAGGTAACATCATCAGTGTTAGTGATAGACGACTAGCACTGATGATGTTATTTTATTTTTATTTTTTTATTAATCATATTTCTATGCCGCCCACTCTCCGAGGACTCTGGGCGGCTTACAGCAATCGACAGTATACTAAATAGCATATTGCCCCCTAACAATCTGGGTCCTCATTTTACCCACCTTGGAAGGATGGAAGGCTGAGTCAACCTTGAGCCGGTGGGATTTGATCTGCTTATCTGCTGAACTAGCAGTCAGCTGAAGTTGCTGCAGTACAGGACTCTAATCACTGCGCCACCTCGGCTCATTACTTAGTTTGGGTAATGAAACATCTGCAAGAAAACAACCAACCTAGAAGAGCGCCAAGGACTCCCTCATTTGAACCCTGAACTACAAATACTATCTTTTATTGGTATACCTGATCAGGGTATACCAATTTCCCTCATGGGGAAAATCTATCTATGTGGTTGATAGGAGTTGAAAACACTCAGATGGCACCAGGGGTGGGCTTCAAAATTTTTAGCATGGGGTTCTCTGCCCGGTTGCTGGGTGGGTGTGACCATGGTGGGCATGGCCTAGTCAGCCTCCTGCACCACGATGTGTGGGGGGGTGATTTTGCCCTCCCCAGACTCCAGAAGCTTTTCTCGAGCTTCCGGAAGGGCATAAAGAGCCTCTCCAGGCTCCAGAGGTTCCCGAACATCCGGTAGACCCATTTTTTGCCCTCCCCAAGCCTCCACGTGCACCCTGCACTTATCTGCATCCAAAATGGGCCACATGGGGACTCCTGGTCAGGGCGGGGTGGGCAAGGCCATCGAGGAGTGGGATTTGGGGGTTCTCCAAACTGCACAGAATCTTAGCTAGAGGTTCTCCTGAACCCCTGCGCATGCCAGCAGCCCACCCCTGGATGGCACATAATTAATCAATCAACTCTTGAACCTTGAAAGCCAATTGTGTATCTCTTCCCTTTCTCTTATACCCAAAGAGAGGGAGTGAGGTGGTCACTTTAACTTTCTTTCTAATGCTTTTTCCTTTCCCTTCCTTAATCCATGTTTGCTAACTACTGCATTACTTCTCCAAGGTCATTTTTGTGCTTCTCCATAAATATTTTGGCAGCACTTAACAGGCCTTGGTTGATCTTAAAAAGCTAAAAAAGAATCAAGCTTATTTAAGCACTGGGATGAAAGACCACCGGGAAAATCCAAGGTTATAAAATAAATTGGGAAGTAATTAAAAAACATTCCAGAAAAAAAAACAATGACAAGCCACATCTCTGTTGCTGCCAAGAAAATTTTGCACACAGACACAAACACACACATATTCATTCATTTATTCTTTCATTCAATAAGGCTTATTTTTGAGTAGAAAAAAAAATACAGCTGCTGTGATCAACAGCCCTCAGAAAACAACTGAATTGACTTTTTATTTCTTAAACTCAGGAGTTCAGAAAATAGAATGAATCCAATTATCCATAAAAGGTGCATCAGATATTTGCTTGGCTTTTATTATTTTCTCTATAGCCTAGGTTAAGTAAACAGGTTCTTCACATCTGCATCTTTAAAAAAAAAATTAAACCAGTAAAAGCATTGCAGTAACATGAGCTGATTAGAAAATAGAATAATAAAAAGGTACATAAATACCAGCTTGGACATCTTGAGAAATTTTTCCAGCTTTGTGTTCTATATACAGTATAGGCAATATCTGAGTCTCCAAAAATTGTAGAATAATTTAATTTATTCTTCATGTTTATGTAATAAAAATATCTGAAATATTTTTTAAAAAGAAAAATCCTATTTTATTTATGATTTCTTTCCCTCTAAGCACTATCCAATGTTTGGGACAAGCTAATAATAAATCTGTTTATAATTCATGTAAGTATTGTGCATTATAACATACCACATTGGATTGTGATATGATGTAAATATTGCAGAATAAATAATATACCGGTTTTCTTTGAATAACAACGTAACTTTTTATGTTTATAGGGTTTACTGAATTGGTCCATTTTTAGGAGCTTGCGTGGTATGTAATATTTATTATTGAATTTATAACACGGCCTTCCTATTTATTCCAACACACTAGTTTGATTACAGCCACAAAAATACAGAGTATAAAAATGCAAAAATGAATGTTGTTAATTAATGCTAAAATTAATGCTGTTAATTTTAGAATGAAAACTGGAGTCAATCTTCAAAGAATTACAATGGGCAAAACAAACATAAATTAAAAAAAGATCTTTTTGTTAACCAGGAAATTGAATTTGCATAGTAACCTAAATTAAAGAAAACCAAAAAAAGGATAGAAGTTAGCCTGTTGAATGAGTGCAGACATTAGATTTGTAACTGAGGGGGTTGTGTGCCTGCAGCATCACTGGTTAAAGGTTGTCACTTTTAATTTTCAATTACAAGACCTCTCTGATGGCAAAGACTACAGGATTTGCAGAAATTAAACAGGACTTGCTTTGCCAGTCAGTTCATCTCTATGAACAAATGTGTTGCTATTGCATGCTACATGTTATAAAGCTTTTAAAGACCAAACATGTCGCCTGAAACAGAACGAACATTTTACTTCTGGCTTATTTGACACTGAAATAACAGCAGCAACAACAATAGCAACAATATGCAAAGGAGTAACAAAGTAGTGAATGTAATCAAGATGTAATATATAAAATATACAAAGATAAAGCCAGTGCCATAAACATAGAATCATAGGGGTGGAAGGGACATTCCAGTCCAAACTTCTAGTCTCTGAATCTTTCCTGGAATCATTAGATTGGCACTGTTTGGAAAGGTACATACAGGGGTGGGCTGCTGGGGGTTCGCAGGAGTTCGGGAGAGCCTCTAGCTAAGATTCTGTGCAGTTCAGAGAACCCCCAAATCCCACTCCTGGCTGGTCCCACCCACCCCACCCCTCCCCTCCCAAGAGTCCCCACGTGGCCCATTTTGGATGCAGGTAAATGCAGGGCGCACACAGAGGCTTGGGGAGGGCGAAAAACAGGCCTACCAGAAGTTTGGGGAAGCTGGACATGGGCCCGTTTCTGGCCTCCAGAGGGCCTCCAGAGCCTGGGGAGGCCATTTTCGCCCTCCCGGAGGCTCGAAAAAAGCCTCCGGAGCCCAGGGAGGGCAAAACACCCTCCGTCCCGCCGTGGTGAAGGAGGCCGACTAGGCCACGCCCACCATGGCCACACCCACCCAGCAACTGGGCAGAGAACCCCTTGCTAAAATTTTTGAAATCCACCTCTGCGTACATAGAGTTGGTACTTAAACACATTTGATTAGGTATCAGTATTTGCATAATATAAGGTTTGGATAATCAAAAGGTAGCTAGCCTGTAACCATTTCTTGTCACCAGTAAAGGACAACAAAGTTATGCATGTGGGTTTTTTTTTCCTTTCTGTTCAATTGTGTGTGATTCTTGGAGGTTGCCTGGACAAGACCCTGCAGTTTTCTTAGCAAGATTTTTCATAACTGGTTTGCCATTGTCTCCTTCCTAAGGCTGAGAGAACATGACTGGCCTAAGGTAACCCACCTGGCTTCAAGACAGGATTAGAACTCAAGGTTCCTTATCAGTAAACCTTGCTGCAGAGATGAGATGAGAACCATGTGTGGGACTACTTTTAGTTTTAGGCTATGAGCCTAGCTTCTATCCTGGCCTCCAGAAATTGTTGGAACGGACTCTAATGTTCACAATTCCTCTTCATTGTTCCAGTGGTGGGTTGCCCCCGGTTCGCACCGGTTCTATAGAACCGGTAGTAAAAGCAGCGGGAGGCTCCACCCACCAACCCCGATGTCATCAAAATACTTCTGCGCATGCACAGAAGAGAGCACGAGCAAAGCAAGTGCGCGTGCACAGCCCCGTTGCGAACCAGTAGTTAAGATAAGTAGAACCCACCCCTGCATTGTACTGTTGGTCAAAGCTGGTAGACGTTGGAGCTGAGAGACCTCCAGACAGTCTGAGGTTTTGCTCTCTACAGTTTGGAAGCAGAATACTGGAAGGATCATCCTTTTCCAGCATACAGCTGTTAAAATCAGGAGTGAAATCCAGCAGGTTCTGACAGGTTCTGGAGAACCGGTAGTGGAAATTTTGAGTAGTTCGGAGAACTGGCAAATACTACCTCTGGCTGGCCCCAGAGTGGGGTGGGAATGGGGATTTTGTAGTGTCCTTCCCCTGCCATGCCCACCAAGCCACACCCACCAGAGGCACACCATGCCCACCAAGCCACTCCCACAGAACCAGTAAAAAAAAATATCGGATTTCACCACTGGTTAAAATCATCTACTTTCCTCTGTGCTCCAAAATTGTGATTGATAAGGCTTCTTTAGTGACCCAGTCCAGTCTATTTTATGCCTTGCCTTGAGAGCTTCCCTGCAAATTCTGCCATATGTGTGAAGCATTCATTTTTAAATCAGTTTCTTGTTTTAGGCTAGAAATGTATACATCCTCACTTGGAAGGAAGTTCTATTGGAGTTTTTTATTGGACATTTTATTTGAGTACCTCTGAGTCAATCTGGACTCCTGACAACAAGAAAATCCAATGTGACATTTTCCGAAGTGATTTGCCAGTGCTTTTTTCTCCGAGTTGAGAGGGAGTGACTGGCCCAAAGTCACCCCTCTGGTTTCCATAAATAAGGTAGGACTAAAAGTCAAAATCTCCTAGTTTTTAACCTGGTGCTTTCAACCACTACACCAAGCTCACCCTTTCTACTGAACTCAGTGGGAGTTAATTGTGTACAGACAAGCATAATATTGCTCTAATGAGTTTTGCTTGCATAATGAGAATTAATCACAGAATTCTGAACAATCATTTTCTGTGGCTTCATAATGTTGAGAAACAATGAGGAATGAAACAGACTCTCTACCTATATCCCTAAAATCCCCAAAACTGAGAAATAATCTTTCAAGAACTAGAACCAAAAGCATCTCCAAGCTCTTCTATAGACCAAGAGTCTTGAAAGGACTCTACTGGAATCCAGAAGAACCATGATGCTTCTGACATGGGTCATCTACAAAGGTGGGCTAGGTCTGTTGTGATACCAAAATTGGTCCTCAGCCTTGGAAAGCTATCGCGGCCCACCCTCCTGTTTGCCAGTTTGAATAGAATTTCAAAAAAGAGATTTGAAAATAATTCTTTTTTATATTATTGGGAACAAGACCTGACCACAGATATGTGCAACGTTTCCAAACTGTGATTTTTATCAGCATTTATTTTTCTTGCTACTTTTGAAAAGGAATAATAATGCAGGGTCCCATTCTACAGTTTATTGTTTGTAATGGAATGAAGAAATGAACTGTAGAACCCCTTGGGAATGTGCTTAAAAAAGATTAAAAGCTTGATGGCTTGTGAAGTGTCTGGAATATTGCAGCCACTTGATTTGTGAGATATGCTACTCTAATTAAATAAACTTTAATGCCTTGATGGAAATACTTTGGTTGGGGTGGGGGGGGGAAATTATCTGGCCAAGGTGATGCTTAGTGCTGCTGATTTGGCTGATACTATTACACATGAAGTCCCAGTGAAAAGTACAGCTGGAGAACAATTGTAAGAACTGCACGTCCGTGCAAGTGTTTTGTCTTGTTTAACTTGGGTGTTCCCTGTCCCCTACTCAACACCTCTCCCGCTGTCTTGGTGGCAGCCGATCAACCTAGGAATTCTGGAAGTTACATGGGGAGGGAGGGAAGGGAGGAAATTGGAAGAGATTGCCAGAGAAGTGCTTCTCTTTGGTCATATATTAAAAGCAGAAAAACATTACACATTACAGATTCTCCAGGCTATGTTCATCGCTTTTAATCTTTTAAATGTTCACATCCCGATCTATATAAATGGCTCTTCTACCCTTTTAACCTAGTTAATTGGAAAAAGTTGTATTACAGTAGCAAAAAATATAACATGTATATAAAAGGTCCTGACTTTTTATTCCAATAACATTAGAGAAAGATGCCACCTTTTAAAGCTGCTATATATATATATATATATATATATTTCCTTCCAGCCAAGTTACCACCAAATATATTTAGGACAGTCAAAAGGAAGAGCTTACTTTCTTTTCTATTGCTGTATCCCGACTGTGGAATTATTTATTTACAAATGTACTTTCTTGACACCAACTTTAATTTTAATTTTATTTAGATCCCAAAATTAGCATACTGCTTGAAACTTTAGGAGTTTTAAATTGTGTGGATTATAGACTTTGATCTGTTAAATTCTACCCTGTCAGGATCCTTTCCTGAACTGCATTTTCATTTGACATGATGTTTAGTTTGCAATGCTTCATGTTGATGATCTGCCTTGAACTGTTATGTTGTCAATAGATGAAGCGCAAAGTCCATGAACCGAAATAACTAGCATATGTGCTTCAAATGGTTGAAATTGAATCTTTGGGTACAGATCCAGCCTTGCTTTTTGGGATCCAGAGTTGCCAGCAGGAGAGGGGGAGAATTTAAAAAAGACAAAATGGGAATTATGCCTATTTGAATAAAATCCACCCTTTTTGGATGTGTGTGAATGCCCCTTACATTTACTTAGGAGTTTTATGGTTGTGACTGCTCCCTTAATTTTTTTTTTGAAACTCAACCCCCAAGACAACTGGTCCCATAGATCAGGGAGTCACCAATCCCTGGACTGTGGCCTATTCGGAACCATCTAGCTTTCGTGCACACATGCATCAACTCAATGTGCGCAAGTTGAACTGGGTGTGCATACGCATGAATGCTGACCCGCTGCTCGCTCAAGTCAGTCAATCTGTGTGTGGACATGCATGCTGGCCTACCGCTTATGCGGCCCAGTTCCCCTCTCCCCACCTCCAAATTGCAAAAATTGGGGTCCACTGCCATAGATGGACCACCCCAACGATGCCCCTGAAGTGATGTCCCAGTGCCTGGAGGCTGTGCGGATCTGGATGGGGAGGAACAGGCTCAAGCTCAACCCTTCCAAGACTGAGTGGCTGTGGCTCCCGGCATCCCGATATAGTCAGTTGACTCCATCATTGACTATTGGGGGAGAGTCTTTGGCCCCCACTGAAAGGGCTCGCAATCTGGGAGTCCTCCTGGATATGCAGCTGTCCTTGGAGGAACATCTGACAGCTGTAACCAGGGGGACCTTTTGTCAGGTTCGCCTGATTCGCCAGTTGCGGCCCTTTCTTGATCGGGATTCCCTGTGCACAGTCACTCATGCCCTCGTCACCTCTCGCCTTGACTACTGCAACGCTCTCTACATGGAGCTCCCCTTGAAGAGCACCCAGAGGCTCCAACTGATCCAGAATGCAGCAGCACGGGTAGTGATGGGAGCAGCATGGCGCTCCCATGTAACACTGCTCCTGTGCGAGCTGCACTGGCTCCCAGTGGTCTTCCGGGTGCGCTTCAAGGTGCTGGTTATCACCTTTAAAGCGCTCCATGGCATCGGGCCTAGCTATCTTCGAGACCGCCTGCTGCTACCAACGACCTCCCATCGTCCCGTGCGCTCCCACAGAGAGGGCCTCCTCAGGGTGCCATCAGCCAATCAATGCAGGCTGGTGACCCCCAGGGGGAGGGCCTTCTCTGTGGGGGCACCTACCCTCTGGAATCAGTTGCCCCCAGAGATAAGGAGAATCCAAGACCTTAGCGCCTTCCGCCGTGCCCTTAAAACCCACTTTTTCCAGCAAGCCGGGCTGGCTTAAGAAGAAATTTTAAATGTTTTAATTGGTTTGTATTTTTAATTTTGGGCCAAATTTATATATATTTTAATTGTTTTTAATTGTATTTCATGTTTTTTAATTCTGGCTGTACACTGCCGTGAGTCCTCAGGGAGAAGGGCTGTATATAAATTTAAAATAAAATAAATAAAATAAAATAAATAAATAGATAACCAGAATTTGAGCCAAAACAGGCTTTGTGTATTATATCGAGACCAATGATGATGATGAGGATTAATACTCATATTCATTTTTAAATTAATGTAATTAAATTTATGAGATGCCCAGTTCTGAATTCCATTCCTGAATCCCCTAAAATTCATGCTTTTTAATACAAATCTGAAGGTTGTTTTTTTTTAAAAAAATTCAGTTTGCATTTTAATTAATTTAATTTGGGATGTGTTTTGTAACAACCCTGCTTTGTAGGCAAAAGACTGGGAATGGTTCACTCTCCAATCATTGTCTTGTAAGTACTTCATGTGTTCAACTATGGCTTAAAAATGTTTATTATTTCACTTGTGTTTTATTAAGATGAACCCAAATGTTAATGATTGTCACAAGAACCAGGCATGCCAATGAAGGTTTTCTTCTCTGACCCCAAGTTTTGTGGGGTCAGGTTTTATCCCTGGGGCAAAAATCACCAAGGAGATCCCAGAGTGATAGAGCTTGTAACCCTGCTATTGCTCCTCAACTTGATGGCTGTACATCTCCTGAACCATAGAGAAGATACAGTGAAACACAGTGGTGTAAGGTTTCCTACCTGGGCAGTGGGCTGGACTAGAAGACCTCCAAGGTCCCTTCCAATTCTGTTATTCTATTCTATTCTATTCTATTCTATTCTATTCTATTCTATTCTATTCTATTCTATTCTATTCTATTCTATTCTAAGCCTTGGTGGTGCAGCGGACTAAAGTGCTGTTAAGTAGCACTTAGCTGCCAGCTGCCTGCAATTACTGCAAGTTCAATTCTCACCAGGCTCAAGGCTGACTCAGCCTTCCATCCTTCCGAGGTAGGTAAAATGAGGACCCGGATTGTGGGGGCAATAAGCTGACTTAATATAAAAAAGAACACCACTTTGGGGGGCAAAAGCCCTACTAAGCAGGTATATACAAAAGTATGAAGGCTATTGCTTAACACATTGTAAGCCGCCCTGAGTCTCCGGAAAAGGGCGGCATATAAATTGAACCAATAAATAAACAATAAATATTCTATTCTATTCTATTCTATTCTATTCTATTCTATTCTATTCTATTCTATTCTATTCTATTCTATTCTATTCTATTCTAAAAATGTCTCTCAGCTTCTTCCTATCTCTGTATGAATGCTTCCTGTTGTGTTTCAGTTGACCAGAGGAGTATGCAGAATGCAGAACATGTTAGGTGTTTACATGGATCAGCAAAGCTCTTAAGTTTCTTAAGTTTTTCAGTAAAGTTGTAGTAAGGAGGAAAACCTGAGCTCCGTGGAGGAAAAGCATGATGCAAATCTGAGAAAGAAACTCATGGTTTCAATTTTGCTGTAAATTTTTAAAAAGCTTCTATTTGTATCCCAGCAGTTAATCTCTTTTTCAAAACTAAGGATACTTAATCTGAAACTTTTTTTCCCAGTAGTTTTGCCTCTTGTGGCGTGAAGGGAAAATACCGCATTTGGTGAAGAGTGAACTCAGATAAGTGAACTCTTGACCTTTGCAAGTTGCCTTCGATCTTTAGCTGGCTTTGATGGCTGTACCCACAAAAAGCTTATGATAGATGAGAGAAAACCAGACCCCAAATCTACCAAAGGGTATTTGGTGCAAGAAAGGTCTCTGCCCAGCTATTCTCACATTACTTTATCATAAAAACCAGACTTTCAGCAAAGAAAAATAATTGATGTGAATAAAGGTTAACCAAACAAGAGTTTCCAATGCATTTATAAATTCACGGCTCTCAAACATTGCTGAGCTAGGCCTTGTAGATCCAAGCTTCCATTCACACATGGTAAAATCTGTATTGCAAGAATGGATCCGCTTGCAAAGTTGAGACTTGGTTGCTTTGAAATTCTTGAGGATAAGAATAATGTCAAGAGCCTTTTCCCCTCTTTCTTGTTGACCTTGTAGGAGAATTGTATTTGTCTGCGGTAGCCAAAAATCAGGATTGGGGGAACGCCTTTTCCAACTAACACATTTTATTCAAAAGCATCAGTTGTTGTGGATTACAGCTCACCTCACGAGATGCATAGAGTAATTAAAAACTCCTTGAATCCAGCAGTCACAAGTTGGATTGATGGTAAAAGTCAAGGAACAATTTCCCCCCCTTCCCGCCTTCTTCAACCAAGTGTCAGCAAAAGCTGCAATCTGGAAGCAGCTGTTTGAAGGGGGAAAGGGGTCATGTATATAGTTTATATTTCAAGGATTAAAAATGTTCATTCCTTTCTCACCACCCACAACTCCTCAGTTTCTCCTGCTTGCTGTCCTTCCCTCCAGTTAAACAACCTGAAAATAAGTCCCATCAAGAATGACTGCCAAGCACTGTTACATGAACTTCCCTTGCTAGTTTGTTCTTATCATGCTATAATTCATGAAGGGACAGAATGATGTGAAGAAAAAGCATAAAGAATCAAATACTTGACTAGTTTTCTCTCAGAGCTGAAGTTCCAGCCAGGAAACTAGATATAGGGATGACTTTCAATATCTTTTCTATAACCCTCATTTTGATGGTTAGATTTCCACATGGTAATTCACACTAGGTGCAAACTCATTTCCAATAGCCTGTCTTATGCATTGAAAGTGTCCTCTTTCACATAACAAATAGGCTTAAGGGAATTTCTGTTTCACACACAAGAAAAAATATTTCCCTCCAAGGTGTCATAAACAGAAAGGCAAGGAAGACGAGTTCAAGTTACAAAATGAATCATGAAATCGTGAGGCCAAAACCAGGACTTAAAATACTCACTGGGACATGAGTATGAAAGAATGGAGTTTGCACTGTAATATCACCACATGTTTCGCATCATTTTGATGCAGTGTTGCTCTCCTTCAGATGCCTATGTGTTTTGATGAATAATCATTGAATAGAATAGAATAGAATAGAATAGAATAGAATAGAATAGAATAGAATAGAACAGAGTAAGAGTTGGAAGGGACCTTGGAGGTCTTCTAGTCCAACCCCGTTTTAGCAGGAAATCTTACACCACTTCAGACAAATGGTTATCCGACATCTTAAAAACTTCCAGTGTTGCAACAGTAACAACTTCTGGAGGCAAGTTGTTCCACTGATTAATTGTTACGTCAGGAAATTTCTCCTTAGTTCTAAGACATTTTAGAATTTCTCTAAATACTTGTTTGTTGTGTAAGATGACTTGGAATGTCAATGTCAGGTTCCAATTAATATACCCATCACAAATCAAACTCTGAGGCATTTCATTTCCTCAAAGAACAAATTTATTTAGATACATCCTCTTGGCACGAACTGGTGGAAACCCAGTGCTAAAGGTTTCCGTGCTTTCCACCCAGTGGTGGATTGCCCCCGGTTTGGACCGATTTGCAAGAACCAGTAGTAAAACCAGTGAGAGGCTCCACCCACTGTCCCGGATGTCATTATAAGTGATCTGCGCATGCGCGGAAGAGCACGCAGGCGCAATGCGAACTGGTAATAAAGCTAAGTAGAACCTACCTGTTTCCAACCCACTTAAAGTAAGAGTTTCTCATTTTTCCAAAACAATATGTCACAATTGGACAGTCTTACTTGCTTGTTTCCGCTGTTCCTTTCTCCACTCCCCTGAGCTTTAACTACCAAAGCTGAAAAGAGTGTAGGCGGTGGTTGTAGAATTAAAAACAAACATTCAATTTACATCCCAGGATAATATTGTGGCTAAGTTTGCATAGAATGTGTCACATGATTGCCAAATCAACTCATGCACCATATAGGTACCAGCTAACGAAATGCTCACAGGGCAAACTCCACAACAAATCAAAGTTAAAATTAACCAAGCTTACAGGATGCTATGTTTATGTCATCACTAAGATATTTATCTGTCCTGGTTAAACGTTATGTGAACTCAGACTCTCAGTCTCTATTTTTAATTTTTATTATTATTTATTTATTTATATCCTATCTTTATTATTTTTACAAATAATTCAAGGAGGTCCACATCTCCAACACACCTATCTCCTCCTATTTTCTCACAACAACCCTGTGAGGTGGGTTGGACTGAGAGAGAGAGAATTATATTTTTTTTTACTTTGATGTAGGCCCTTGCATCTGTAACAATTGGATATGTCATGTGTGTGTATGTGTGCATGTGTGTGTGTGTGCATGTGTGTGTGTTTATATTGTATAATATATTTTGTGAGATGGGCAACTATATATATATATATATCTTCCTCCTGAAGTCAATTATAAGTTCTTTAGTTTTTTTGGTGTTAAGTGTGAGATTATTTTCTTTACACCACAATGTTAGCTCTTGTACTTCCTTCCTGTAAGCAGACCAGGGGTGAAATGTTCCCGGTTCAGACCGGATCGCCCAATCCGGTAGCGATGGAGGCGGGTGGTTCGGAGAACCAGTAGCAAAAATCCCTCTCCCCCCATTGCCCAGCTGAGCTGCGCAATCATCAGAGGCATTTTTTTTATTTTTAAAAGCATTTTTCTACAACCTCTTTGGCCAAAAAAATGCTTTTAAAAGTAAAAAAAAAAAGCCTCTGATGATCTCGCGGCTCAGCTGGGATCATCAGAGGCTTTTAAAAGCATTTTTTTCTACAACCTCTTCGAAGAGGTTATAGAAAAAAATGTTTTTAAAAGGAAAAAAAGCCTCTGCCGATTAGGCAAGTCAGCTGGGATCGTCAGAGGCTTTAAAAAAAAAAGCTTCTGCTGATCAGGCAAGTCAGCTGGGATTGTCAGAGACTTTTTTTAAAAAAAGAAAGCCTCTGCTGATTAGGCAAGTCAGCTGGATTGTCAGAGGCTTTAAAAGCATTTTTTTTTACAATGTCTTCAGCCGAAGAGGTTGTAGAAAAAATGGTTTTAAAAATAAAAATAAAAAAAGTTGCCCACGCCCACTCAGTCATATTACCCACCACCACCACCAAGCCATGGCCACACAACCAGTAGTAACAAATTTTACATTTCACCACTGAAGCAGACTCATTGTTCTCATTAATGAGTCCCACCACTGTTGTGTCATCCGCAAATTTAATAATTGCATTGGTGTTATACAATGGGGTGCAGTCATGTGTGTACAAGAATAAAGGAAAGGGCTTAGCACACAACCCTGGGGGGCTCCTGTGCCTAGTATCAGAGTAGAGGAATGGTGAGATCCCATCCTTACTGACTGTGACCTATCTGTCAGAAAATCCTAATGTTTAGTCAGATGAAAAATGCTATATATTGGCTTACTTGCTTCTAAAATAAATAATAGTTTAGAGGGAGAGATAATAGATATAGAGCTAGCTAGGTAGCCAGATAGCTGGAGAAAGAGGGAGGGAGGGAGGGAAGGAGGGATGATAGATGAGAGAAGAGAGAAGAGAGAAGAGAGAGAAGACAGACAGACAGACAGACAGATGATTGATAGATAGGTAGGTAGTAAAGTAGATAAGTAGATCGATATATGATAAATACAGAGATAGCAATAGCACTTAGACTTATATACTGCTTTACAGCCCTCTCTAAGCAGTTTACAGAGTCAGCATATTTCCCACAACAATCTAGGTCCTCATTTTGGAAGGAATGGAAGGCTGAGTTAACTTTGAGCCAAGTCAGGATCGAACTCCTGACAGTGAGCAGAATTAGCTTGCAATATTGCATTCTAGAGAGGGAGGAGGGAGGGAGAGAGGGAAGGAGGGAGAGGGAGGGAAGGAAGGAGAGAGAGAGAGGGTAGATTGGATTGAATTACAGTAGATTCGATTTGTGATAGAGAAATTAACATTTCATTAAGGTGACCAACTTTTTTACAATGAGAAGGACACAAATAAATTGAAGAAAAAAATATCGTAAATAAAAGAAACATTTTATTCATTGCAACAATAATACAGAATACATTATAATATAATAAATGCATAATAAAAACATTTGTAACAATAACATTTTATATTGTAATTATGCTTACATGCCTATTATTATTTAAATGAGTACTTTTCCTTTTTTTTTTTTTTTTATTGCAAAAGTTTTACAGTTACATTTTCACCCCTTTCCCCCCCCCGCAACCCACCCCAAACTTCCCAGCCTCCCTAACCCACCCTAACCCTCCCCTCCCCCCAGACTTCCTCACAGTATACTCATGTCAAATAAAAGGAAGAACCCTCCTTTGTATATAAAACTTGAACCCCTCCCTCCCCCTTACAAATTTTCATCTTCATTACATTAACCTATTACAATCTTAATATAACATTTTCAAATAAATTTTCATCCTGATTACCTTAAAAATATTTCTATCTTGATATAACATTTTCTAACAAATTTTCATCCTCAACCTTAAAATATTTCTATCTTAATATAACGTTTTCAAATAAAAGCTATTTGATACTTCCTAGTTTGATATTTATTCTGAACATAATCTATCCATTTCTTCCATTCCCATTCATAAGTCTCTTGAGAACAATCTTTTAAATATGCTGAAATCTTCGCCATCTCTGCAAAACTGGCCATCTTCAAAGTCCATTCCTCAATCGTAGGCAGCGCTTCATTTTTCCAATATTTACCTATCAACAATCTTGCTGCTGTTATCATGTACAATATCAATTTTGTTTCACCCAATGTAAAACCCTTAACTATACCCAATAAAAACAGTTGTGGAGAAAATTGAATTTTTTTCTTCAAAACATTCTGCATGACCCACCAGATTTTTATCCAAAAAGCCTTAACTTTCTTACAGGTCCACCAAACATGATAATATGTAGCGTCTAGACAATCACATCTCCAACATTTAGGCTGCACATTAGGGTACATACACGACAATTTTTTGGGGTCTAAATGCCATCTATAAAACATTTTATAGAAATTTTCCCTCAGATTCTGCGACTGTGTAAATTTAACATTCTGAACCCAAATTTTTTCCCATGTTTCCAACATCACTGGTTCCTCAAAATTTTGTGCCCACTTAATCATGCAGTCTTTAACTAATTCAGTTTCTGAATCCCTTTCTAACAAAACATTATAAAGTCTTTTAATATGCATTGGGCCTTTCTCTTTTATGTGTCTAACTAATTCTTCCTCATACATCATTATACCAGTTTTTTGGTCCTCTTTCCATCTCAATTGCAATTGATTATATTGTAACCAAGTTAAATTAATCCCTTCAGCCAACAATGTCTGTAATGTCTTCAGCTGCCATCTGCCCGCATCTGTAAAAAGAACCTCTTTATATAAAAACCCCCCGAGTGACATTATATTTGTATTCCACAAGGTATGACCAAGATCCAGCCATAGCGGTATTTTATAATTCCAGTTGTTTCGGTGCTTCTTCCAAACTCTCAGCAAAGAATCTCTAAGTATATGGCTTTTAAATACTTTATCCACTTTACTGTCATAAAATAAGTAAGCGTGCCATCCAAATTCCAGATTAAAACTTTCTGCATTCAATATTCCAGTCTTTTTTCCTCCAAACCAATCACTTACTAAAGTCAAAGCTGTTGCATCATAATATAATTGTAGGTTTGGAAGTTTGAGACCTCCCCTTTCTGGAATGTCTTGCATAATTTTCATTTTTACTCTTGGTTTTTTCTCGTTCCAGACAAATTTGTTGACACCAGTTTGCCATGCTTTTAGTTGTTTATCATTTTTGAGCACCGGAATCATTTGAAACAAAAAAAGAAATCTTGGCAAAATGTTCATCTTAACTGCTGCTATTCTTCCAAGTAAAGACAGCTGCAGTTTTTTCCAAATCTCCATATCTTTTTGCACCTCTCGCCACAACGCCTCATAGTTATTTTGAAACAATTTCATATTTGATTCTGCAACCTGAACTCCTAGATATTTTACCTTTGGTACAATCTCAAAACCTGCCCTCCTTTCTAACTCCAGTTTACGATCTTGTGTCATATTTTTAACTACCATCTTAGTTTTTCTCTGATTCAATCTGAAACCTGAAACTTTACCAAAGTCTTGTATAATGTCCTTCATCTGGATTATCGATTCCATTGGCTGTGTTAGGGTAACAACCAGATCGTCTGCAAATGCCTTTATTCTGTAATCCTCTTGCCTTATCATTATACCTTTCAATGTGTTAGAATCCCTTATTGTATTTAACAAGACTTCTAGTGTTAAAATGAACAACAATGGGGACAGTGGACATCCCTGTCTTGTACCTTTTTCAATTTTAAACTCTGTTGTCAAACTTCCATTGATAATGATCTGTGCCTTTTGCTCTTGATAAATTGCTGAGACCGCCTGTATATATTGGTCCCCAAAGTCCATCTTTTTTAATGTCTTTAATAGAAAATTCCAATCCACTCTATCAAAGGCCTTCTCTGCATCCAGAAAGACCAGCACTGCAGAGATCTGTTTATTCTTCTCAAGATATTCCAATAAATCTATTACTTGCCTTACATTGTCCTTCATGTGCCTACCCTCAATAAATCCCGCTTGGTCATCATGAATCACCTTTTGAATTACTGGCATCAGTCTGTTGGCTAATACTTTTGCATAAATTTTATAATCCGTATTCAAAAGAGATATTGGTCTGTAATTCTCCGGTTTTTTAGGACCTGCTTGCTCTTTTGGTATCAAAGAAATATAAGCTGTAGTCCACGATGGAGGTACTTTTCCCCCTTGTTGTATGTTGCAAAATAAGTCTCTGAGTTGTTCCACCATTTCTGCCTGTAAAGTTTTATAATACACTGCTGTCAGGCCATCCGTTCCAGGAGCTTTGGCTGTTTTTAATTGTTTTATTGCTGCTATTATCTCCTCCTCTGTTATGGGATAATCCATTCTTTCCTTTTGTTGCTCAGTGATTTTTGTAACTCTTTTATTGTCCAAATATTTTTCTATAAGTCCATTCTGCACCTCCTCTCTGGCATATAGTTTAGTGTAATATTGAAGAAAAGCTTCTTTTATTAAATTCTGTTGAAAAACTTCTTTCCCCCCAATATCAACACTATCAATAGTCCGTATGCTTTGTTTCTTCCTTAATGTGTAAGCCAACCACCTGCCTGGTTTATTAGCATTGCAGAATGTATTATGCTTCGCATATTGTAAGTTTGTTGCAACTTGTTCCGCTATAAGCATTTGGAATTGGTCTTTCAAAAGTTTTATAACACTAAGTATTCTCTCATCTGTTGGATTTTTAATAAGTAACTGTTCTTTGTCCTTTATTTCTGCTTCCAATTCAAGTCTTTTCTTTTGTCGAATCCGCTTATGTTTAGAGTTCATATATATAAGCACCCCTCTCATATAAGCTTTGCTTGCGTCCCACACAATTTCCATTGGGGTGCCTTTATTCAAGTTCATTTCAAAAAACTCTTTCAAATGCTTTTTAAGTTCTATTATATTTTTCTCATATCTAAACAAGTTTTCATTTAATCTCCAAGAGCGTCTCTCATTCTTACATGTCTCGATTTCTATCCAGACTGGGCTCTGATCAGTCAAAGTTCTTGGCAGAATCTTTGTTCTTTTTGTCCTAACAAGTAAGTCATCAGACAACAAAATAAAATCAATCCTGGAAAAGGATCTATGTCTGTCAGAAAAGAAAGTATAGCCCAATTCTTTTGGGTTATGTATTCTCCAAATATCTTTTAATTCCAGGTCTTCTTTCATATCAAAAAAAGTCTGTGGTAATCTAATTCTTGATTTTGCCAAAGTCTTTTTATCTAATTTAGAGTCAATTACTCCATTCCAGTCTCCCATAATTAAAATAGATCTATAATCCCATTGAAGTATTTTAGTATGCAGCATTTTATAAAAATAGTCCTGTTGTTGATTAGGAGCATAAATTCCTATCAAAAGAATTTGACTATTAGCAGAAAGTAATTCAATTGCTACAAACCTACCATCTTGATCAGCTTCTATAAGTTTGGCTGTTAATTTTTTGTTTACATAAATAACCACACCATTCTTTTTTTGGTTAGTTGAGGATATAAAATGTGTTCCTAATTTGGAATTTTTCAAATAGTTTTGATCTTGAACTGTAATATGCGTTTCTTGTAAACAAATTATATCATTATTATGTTGTTTTAAATATGCAAATACTTTCTTCCTTTTTTGTGTTACATTCAACCCATTCACATTCCAAGATAAACATTTAATCATCCTTATTCTCCTTCTGGAGCGAAGCGCAGAACCTTAGGATGTCATCTGAGATCCTCTGTCCTGCCTTTCCCACAGCCCCAGCCTTGTCTTGACTCTCCTGCTGTAACTTTTCTTTAAGTTCCTTAGCTTTTGCTCGAGTTATACGCTGATCCTTAACTTCAGCCGCCCAAGCCAGCTCCGAGATTGGAGAAGGTTCCAGCAAAGGCTCATCCAAAAAGCCTCCTTCAGCACCCTTCAACTCTGCTAATTCCTGCTTAGATTGTTGTTCTTTAATCTCCAAAACTGTAGATGTGCGTGGGGATGGAGTTCTTTCTTTAAAGATGTCATTATAAAATTGCTCCGCCTTCTCCACAGTATTCAGACGGTGTTTCTCTCCCTTATATCTCAAAATTATGCCAGTTGGGGCGTCCCAACGAAATGGGATTTGATTACTCTGCAGTTCTTTAACAAGAAAACCATACTCTTTTCTAGATTTCAACATCTTAGGTGGGAGCTCCTTGTAGACTGTAATCTTGGATCCACTCACTTGCACAGAAGTGAGAAAAGATTTTTGCAAAATGTCATTTCTTATTGCTCTATCTGTAAAATATATGACCACATCTCTAGGCAGTTGTCTTTGTCTGGCCACCCACGAGTTAACTCTATAGATTTTATCTATTTTACAAAAAACCATCTCAGGTTCAACTTTTAAAATCACAGCTAGGGCTTCAGCACAGATCTGTCTCAAATCTTGTCTCTCCTCTTCTCTAATTCCTCGAAGCCTTATAGCAAATTCCATTGCACGAAATTGCATCATAACAATATCATTCTCAACTCTCTGCATCTTGTCATCAACATCAAGAAATTTATGATCATTATTTTTCATCTTAGCATTAACTTCTAATTTAAATTCATCCACTTTTGTCTCAACTTTCATAATAAATCCTGCCAGACCAGACGCCACATCCGTTATTTTTTTGGTCACCATCTTTTGGCTCTGCTGCATTTCCTGCATAATTTCCTGTTGTGACTTTTGAATTTTTTCATCTATTTTATTTATTTTGTCATCCATGTCTTGAAATTTCTCATCCAAAATATTTGAGATGAATGCTTTTAATTCTCCCATATCCAAATCTTTTTTTTTGGGCTTGTGACTGCGTATCCTGCTTACGTGGGGGGGATCCCCCCCCTGTTTTGCCTTCCTGCTTTTTTGAAGCCATCCTGCCACGTAAGCTAGCTTTCTTAAAAAGGGAGGGTCCGCCTCTTCTGCCACCTCCACAATACCTTCTAAAAAAGTCCCCCAGAATTACTCAAAACAAAGCTATAATGCAGCAAAGACAAGTAAAAGGGAGAGATTTTCCTCTTATTTCTGTTGCAGCCGGAGCAACTCTGTAACAACTTTTTAACTTTGTAGCAAGACAAGATAACTTCACCAATCCACACCCACTAATTCATTTGCTGAGCGCCATATTTTTTCAATCACTTTCACTCATTCCGAGACTTTCACTTCAGTAAAAAAGTTCAGCAAAGGACTAATACTTGCAGTTCAAAATTTCAGGGTTCAAGTGGATTGCGGATGTTTATTTGAGTTATTTCCTCGCTCTTTAAAGGTTTCCTGAGGTCGGCTTGTTCCGCACAAGCAGAAGACGTCCCACGCCGCCCGGAGTTTCAGCAGGTTGTAAGGGAGCCGCGCCTGCTTCCTCCCCAGAAACAGTTCCCTGGGGGGGTTGCAGGGGCTCTACCTGTGCCCTGCTGCCTCTTCTTCTTCAATCCTGAGGATTTCGAAGATTTCGAGCCGCTTCGCAGTCAGGAAGCGGCTCTACAAGCGGCGGGGGTGGCGGTGCCAAAAGAAAGCACCGTCGCCGCCGAAGACGAGGAAACCGGAAGTCCACTAAATGAGTACTTTTCCATTGAATGAATATTTTTTGTCAATGTATCATCTTCCAACAATATATTGGAAATATCTGAACAAGAAATATCCTTCATATTGAATTTTATGGCAAGTGCTGGAGCTAGAGTATCAACATTCAATCTCGATTTCTCACTTTTCCAAAAATCATTAGCAATTGAAAAAACTCTTTCAACTGCTACACTAGTTCCAGGGCAGCATAACGTAAATTGAAGAATAATAAATAAATTTTCACATGGAATATGTTCATTTTTGAAATGGCTGAATATTTCCACCCATCTTTTATCAATTTCAATGTGTTTAATTTGAAGTTTTAAAAAAACTTGTTACTTTACAATTGGAAGCAGATGCATCTGATGATTGTTTATGTTTCTTCGTGGTCAAGTGTTTCGTAATAGCTGCTCTGCCCCCAACTGCAATACAAAATTCTCCGCTGCAAATACTGCAGAAAACAATGTTATCCTTCTTTGATATGAATGGAAATTCCTTATTCAATTTATCGTTGAAATGGCATTTCCTCTTTTTCGATTTTTCCATCCCTAAATGAAATTTAAAATTTAAAATAAAATATAGAGCTACACAAATGATGCAAGCACATTCATTATGAATAAATAAAATTATTAAAACTGAAACAATAACCTAAGCAAATAAACTTGTCAATAAAATTATATATATTTAAAAATTATTAAATAGATAATGAATTAATAAAACGTGAATTATTGTGCTCACCTGTGTATGATTGAATATTCACTGAGAAAAAAGTGAGTCTATTGCATGCGTGTGTGCCGTGTCGTGTTTCGGTAAGAAGTAAACAAAGCCACTTGTGCACAGCGCATTCTCTCAAAACAATTCTCCTGTGCGGAGCACATGCATCTCATAATCACGTCTTGCCACATTGTACCGAGCCTTGATGAATCGTCATGTCAAATACAAATACGTCACATCACACGCAACGGATGGGATTGGCATCGATCGAATTCGGAGATTTACAGATTAGTCTTCAAATATCGAAAAGGAGGACATGTAGAAGGACACTTTTCGAGGACAGAACTTACAAAAGAAGGACTGTCCTCCCTAAAGGAGGACGATTGGTCACCTTGCATTTCATTCAAAGATGAATCCTTTTGAAGAAGGTAAAAGAATCCCATTGTGTACCAGCTACCTCTCTGGGAACAAGAGTCACCCTAAGAGCACATGCTGCCATCAAAGTTGGCTTATGTCAGCAAATGTGTCAGCTTAGGCAAACACTTGAGGGCACTTGGGCTGTTAACCTCTGAGACAGGAGGGCAAAATCACATTGAGCCAGGTCCTCAATCATAAATTTCCCTCAAGAAAAGCTTCCTGATGACCTGTGTCAGAGATGTGCGTTTAGGTAACTGTCACATGAGTTGGTCTTCTGGGTGGCATCTGAGAAGAAAGGGGTGGGGGCGGGGAGGCAACTCCTTCAATGGGGAATTTTTCACAGCTGTTCCCCATACTCTGTGGTCAAAGGGTCCTGGGGACCATATGGCACTCTTCATCCCTCTTTAGATATACGGAGCAAAAGAGAGATTTATTTTTTATTGGCACAGACATTTTTGGCAAACAGGCCTAGAGAGTTGGACAGATGTGTCATTTAATTTAATGGTGTTTATCTCTGTGTTTTTTGCATTTTGTCAGAAAGAGTTAAATGAACAATGCATGAAATCCCTTAGCAGAGACACATTAAATAAATCTCAGGCAAATGCTGCCTGTCTACATCTTCTCTATCAGGGTTAAGCAGACCATAGCAATGTTACTCAGGAAGGCACAATCAAGTTTATTTCAAGGCCATTGAATGGATCTCTAATATCTCAGCTGCCACACTTTTGATCCTAAGTGCTGCTGTCATTCCGGTAATTTACAGTCTACCTACTTCCTGCACAATGACTCCTCCAGGTGCTTTCTCCTTTATTTTTTCCATGGCTCCAAGTTGAACATGTCCATTCTTTTCTTGAACGACCTTCCTCATAATGCTGCCTTTGAAATATTTTGATTGAAGATTCTAAATCCAGGATATCTCTGGGCACCAAGTGGGAAAATTGGTTTTGACTATCAATCATAGTGTTCAACTTATGACCAGTCACTTCTGACTGCTCAGAATTGATGGAGTTCCCCAGCACTCTTCTGGATTCAAAGTTCTGACAATTGCCCCCCCCCCCCGGTGGTCACATGATTGCATTTTGGGTGATCCGGAACTGGTCCACATTTTATAGCCATTTCCAGCATCCTGCAGTTACATGACCATGATTTACAACAGAGGTGGGGAACTATGCCCCCTTTATGACTTGTGAACTTCAACTCCCAGAATTCCTGGGCCAGCATAGCTGGGAATTCTGGGAATGGAAGTCCACAAGTCATAAAATGGCCCTAGTTCCACATCCTTGATTTACAAGGTTCTTTGCCAGAAATTGCCATTAACTTCCAGTTTCTGGCAAAAAACCCCACCCGTTGGCTAAAATGGGTTTGTTAACGAAAAAAAGGGTCATAAACTCATGCGGGGTCATGTGGTGACCTACTTACTGACCAGTATAACATACGGCCATAACTCTGGTCTCAAAATGCTGGTGTAGCATAAGCAAATAGATTCCGTTTATGTTGCTAGTTGCCTGATTTATTGTAACAAGACTCCAGAAAACTTAATGACATCTTCTTTGCATCAGTTGGCTTTAGCAGCTCTGCCTGTAGTCCAAACCAGGCAACAGATTGTGATTTTGCTTTATTTCAGATACAAAGCACAGCAGGTTTAGGATGAAGCTTATCTCACTTGGATGGAGATCACTTGGAAATTCCAGAGCTGAAAGCTACAGTAGATTGGAAAGGTGGAAAACAAAATCCTGAAGGAAGGCAGTGGCAAATCCCGTCAATAATCTTGCCAAGAAATGATAGAGATGCAAAGACATGGCTGGGAAGCAAGAAAATTAGGCAAATTACCATACAAAATCCATTTGTGATGTCTCAACGCATGAAGCTTTCACGTTTGTTTCCTATAAAGGTAAAGGTAAAGGTTCCCATCGCATATATGTGCTAATTGTTCCTGACTCTAGGGGGCGGTGCTCATCTCCGTTTCAAAGCCAAAGAGCCAGCACTGTCTGAAGACGTCTCCGTGGTCATGTGGCCGATACGACTAAATGCCAAAGGTGCACGGAATGCTCTTACCTTCCCACCAAAGATGGTCCCTATTTTTCTACTTGCATTTTTTACGTGCTTTCAAACTGCTAGGTTGGTAGAAGCTGGGATAAGTAACGGAAGCTCACCCCGTTACGCAGCACTAGGGATTCGAACCACTGATCTGCCGACCTTTTAATCAATAAGCTCAGCGTCTTAGCCGCTGAGCCACCGTGTCCCATTGGTTTCCTATATTGGGAGGCAAATAAAAAAGACCAGGGCTTATCTTACCATCACAATTCATTTTCCATCATTTTCTGGTCACAACAGTTTGTACCAGGTGATTAAGCATGAATGTAGTGTGCATCTTTTTTCAGCTCAGCAATATTATTGTTGCTAGTACAGGTAGTCCCCAACTTACAACTGTTTGTTTAGTCACTGTCTGAAGTTACAGTGTCACTGAAATAAGTGACTTATGAACATTTTTCACACTTATGACCATTGTAGCATCCCTATGGTTACATGATTTACATTCGGACGCTTGGCAACTGGTTCATATTTATGACATTTCCAGTGTCCCTGGGTCATGTGATCATCTTTTTTGACCTTCTGACAGAATGGGGAATCCAGATTTACTTAACAACCGTGTTACTAATTTAACAACTGCAGTGATTCACTTAACAAATACGGCAATTAAAGTCGTTAAATAGGGCAAAACTCACTTAACAAATGTCTCACTTAGCAACATAAATTCTGGGCTCAATTGTGGTCATAAGTCAAGGACTATCTGTATTATGTTCCTGGCCCCATTATTTACTATTTTAAACTGAAGTGAAAGAATCCTGCAGGCATATTAAATGAAATCAATACATTCATAAACCCACCCATTGTGGGAAAAGCTACTGCCAGAATCATTAACATCAATGCTGCTTATCATTTGCATTACCATTTCATCTTGCAGTTACGGACTGGAGAAATCTTTGGAAAAAAGACAATTGACTGTAAACTTGTCTTTGAAAAGTTGATGTTCTAAGGCTCCCCTGGAACCAGCATCGCCTTAAATCCAGGCATTCTCTCTTATCTGATTTCGAGACCACATTCCTTGTTTGCTTCATCTTTCAAGCTCTGAACAGGAGCTCAGATTACAGGAAGCCCTCAAACCATTATGGACTTTGGTTTCTATTTCAAGAAGGCCAACAAGCTGAAGTGGAACAATTTCCATCTTAGATAAATCTGAAGCAGTCTTGAAAAGCATAAGATATAAGCTTGTTTAGGGCTGGGAATTTGTATTTAGTAATCTGTGCTCTGAGTTAGATAGAAATCGGAATATTTGGGGGAAAGCCTGCGCAATTGGGGGGAAAATTTGACTTGATGGGCTAGCTTGATTCACCTTTCAACCGCTAACCAGCTTGACCTTCAGTTAACCCGTGACTTGATAAATTGACACCAGAAGGTGTTAAATTTTAACTTCATTCCTCTGAAGTTAGCACATGTCCTGAGAATGATGGGTGAACTAGAGCAAAAAATACAAATTAAAAAGGCATGGAGACTCCTGTAAAAATGTATAGATCAGCCTAACTTTCCACCAGAGTCCCCTTGAAATAAACATTAAAATATGAATCTCTCACATATTTTTTATTCAATGGGGACATCTATATTGAACTTACTATTTTCTGCTTCTAAATTAAGAGTTCATGTGGGGATGAGAAAAGCCAAGTTCACCTGTAATCCTGTTTAGTTGCCAATTATGGCAGGAAAATAGAAGGAAGAGGAAAATTAAAACTCAAATTTCTACACATCTCCAAGGCAACCTTTTAAAAAAAAGATAGAATGGAGATTTGATCTGTTCTTTTTACTGCCTGTATTTCTGTTTTGCCTTGAATCAGGGAGATGTAACAAGTGCATCTCTTGATTTCTGGCACTTCATACCTCACTGGCTTAATTTTTTTTTTCTACATTCTGTTCATTAAAACAATACATTAAATTGGACGGTGGCATTCTGCAAAGAGCATTGTTCCAGCTTCCAGCTTACGTATTTCTAAAACTGCCTCTGAATTTAGAGTTCAGAGCAATCATTAGAAAATAAAATGATCCAGCATAAATCTATTTTTGAAAAGATAAGAAATCTGGGCAGAATAAAAAGACAAACTAAGTCCAAAGAAGATGTGAAGAAGTTGCAGAGGTACTAGCTTACCAGTTTTCTCTTAATAAAATAGAGAATTAGTGTTTTGTGCACATAAATGCCCCACTTGGAAACCAGGTTAAGAGAGTCCCTATTTCATGTTCTTAAAAATCCAGATGAGTCTAGAAACTGTTCAAATGTTGCCCACCCATGCCTGAAACTGATCTTTTCCCATTGGGGGAAAACCTTATCCATCCAGCCAAATAAAGAGGTAACCCCATCACTCAAGTCTCAGTATCCCTTTCTTGCACAAAGCTGCTCTGTAACTTTAGCCCAGATGATCCCATTCATCAGAAACACCATCTTATTAGAATACTCAGTTCATCAATACTGCAGTTTTGACATGAAGCAGATAAGCCTTTTAAAAAGTGAGATAATGCTAAATTGTATGCATTTGGAGACTTTTACCTTGATTACATGTTGCAGGGGCTTTCCCCCCCAATGTTTCATCTTTTAGAAGATTTGTGTGTGTGTGTGTGTAAGAGTAAGGAGATAAACCAATCAGAGAAACTTCAAAGCCAGTTTTGGAGCATATTAATATTCCCAGTCTCATGGTCATTAACAACCTCTGTGCATGTGCATAAATAAAGTTTCATGTTGAGTAAAAGTTTCTACTTACCAATTCATTTCATTATACACAAGTTTGCAAATACAGTACCCAGGGACAAAAATCCTAAGCTATTTAATTAATTAAATATTTAATGTGATTTTAAAAAAATTCAGAAAAAAACATCTTCTCCCTTTTTAGCTCAAACCGTTGTAATTACTCAGAAGTGTAAGTCTTCCTGATTTTGCTTTCTTAGCTGAATGGCAGCATTTTTCTAGTTCAACATTTCTTGGGTTCAGATCTTATTTCTTTCAGACACAAGGTCCACCAACACACAGTTGCAATATCCCTTCCTTAAAAACATGACTATTGTTCTTCTCCATGTTTCCCACCTTGACAATTTTAAATTAAGTTATCCCCTGCTGTTGAGTGGGCTGTTTATACTGCACCAAACTTTGGGTTTTATTTGAGCTTATGTTCCACACAAGTTCCTCTGAGCACCACTTTAAGAAGTTATTCTGGATCTCACACACTCACCAGCAGGATTGGGGTCTACCAGAGATATAAACAAATCTCCCAGCTTCTTTCATAAAGGAGTCCTGGGCACATCCTACAAAAACTGAGAAGGACATTTTGCGGTGGCTGCACCTCTTTCATTAGGAAGCTGTTAAACTGGAACAAAAGAGGGGAGGTGGCAAAAATCCAGAACTATGAAGTCAAACACTGGGTTCAAGAAGCAGGCATAACGATAGAAGCAGGAAGCCAGGTGGCACTTAGTTTCCAAGGTCACTATATGAGGGATGCAACTGCTTGTGCTATTCAAAACTTCTCAAACTTTCTACTTCATTGTATCAAGTTTGTGAAATAAACAGGGAAAATATAGATCCTGATTCAGTAAGGCAAATAGGTATCATTGATTTGGAAGGGAGATGGTGCTTACAATTGACAGGAAAAGGTGGAAGATTTTATATAAAAGAAAGGGATCCAATGAAAATGGTGGAAACTATGTTGTACTATACTTAAAGGAAAATATCTACTTGCACAGGAATTAAAGCATGGAAATCCTGCTGGAAGTATTTGGGTAAGAATAAAAGGAGAGAGGAATAAGAATGGCCCATCACAGCAGTTTAATATAGAGCACTAAATTCTAAGTGAAAAGATAAATTCAAAAGTCGGGTCGTTCCTTCCCTCTTCAAAATAATTTTTGAAAAATTACTAAAACTCATCAGAATAAAGCATCTTTTGTAAAGGAGAGGAATTGCAAAGAAATTTGCAAGCTGATTTGAGGGCAGCATTGTTTCCAGGCTAGATAAACCTGGTTTGTTTCAGCATAATTTTTTTATGTTTTCAAAGATGAATAGCTCTTAATATACTTTGATTTACTAAATTTAATCCATTGGATCAATTTCTTATTGGAACTCAAGTTTGGCAAAGTTCTGAAATACTCTGCAACAGCTTTTTCCTGCTGCATATGAACTTAATATTTAGTTGAAGGTCAAGTAAAAAGTAAAGAGTAATGAGAGAGGAATTTCAACCGGAGGTAATAACAAATTTAGGAAAGAGTGCAACAATTGTGTATTTGGCAAGTATTCCAGTTTTATTTTCCTAATTCCTATTTGGCAACTATTTGAGTCTTTAAAAAAATCAGCATCAAAGGGTCAGTTAATAATGTCATCAGAGGAAATAGCTACACTGTGCTTAACAGTAGAGCCAGCTCTGTTCAGAACCTTCGTAAATTAGTATTACTACAATTAAGAGAAGGCAATTTTGGGGGGAAACAGGAGCTTAATATAAACCACGGTGCCCACTGTTGATATCTATTCTTAAGGTTTTTTTATTATTATTTTACAGTATTTGTTTTCCTGGTGACCCAAACCATGCAAGAATCTGAAGCTTTAGCTGCTATTTTAAACATTTCAAAGGGAATTTCCCAGAGGTCTGAATCAAGGCTATGACTCAAAAAGCTTTAGATATGAACCCCTACCTCCTGGCAAACCTTCTTGTATGCACAGTACATACATCAAGCAAGTAAAAAGTATTAGGAAAGGAAGTGCTTTCTTCGAAATACAGCTCAGCCAAATACCAAGATAACATAAACAGAGAATTTAGATGGTCTTTGTTTAGCTTGCCTGATATATTGTAAACCATTTAATCCTGGAAGACTTTGCTATATTATAAACCTTTCCATACAGAGATTAGAAGTATGTCACTTATTTTCTTTCAGAAATCCATCTTGTTCCTTGTGCTCCTACTGCTGTCCTAGCAGCTTCCAACAAATGCATTCAAAAGCCTTAAATCCTTGTGGGTGGTGAATAATTCCTTTTGTTGTGAATGATGTGTGCATCAGCTTTCTTCTCTTAGTTTATTAGGCAGCATGTTTTCAAGGCTATATTCAGAGCTACATTACAAATATTTTAAACGTACTCAAGTCAATCCCATCTTAAAAAATCCCTCATGTACGAGATTGTAGTTTGGGGTCATGCCTGGATCTCCTTCCTGGAAACCTTTCTTTAAAAAGGTTAAAAAGAAATTAGATTAGCTAGTTCAAGTCAATATAATCCATTTTCAAATGAATATTTTCTGATTCCCTGCATCCAAAATCAAGAGCCACTGTGTTCCCATTTGAATGTTCACTTGTGAGCACTATTGATTTAAATAACAGGGAAATTTGGAATTCTTTTAGTCCTTTAAACATTATTTCTGCTCTTGCTCATACAGCAAAGAGGGAGGGAGGCTTACAATGGAAGTGTAGGCAACATTGTGAATTGTAACCAAAATGTTTCTCTCAGAATACATTGGAGCATTTTGTTTCATATGCTATCCCAGTTACCCTATTTTTCAGGGAAAGGGGCAGTCTTTTTTCCAACAGTTGATTTGTTCCCACTTTATTAAGATTTCTGTTTGCTGACAAGCACATAGTAAAGCCCCCTTTATGTCATTTCCTAGAGTAAGAATGCAGGGAAATGCTGCTATTCTGTGGCTTCCAGAATTCATTCCAATTTATTTATTTACTTTATTCATTTTAATTTATATACCACCCATCTCACTCTGAAAGCAACTCTGTTACAAATGTATTCTGTCTATGTGTTTCTGCTCTTCATGTTGCATCTGTGTTTAGTTGCATATGTTTACTGAAGGATGGGGTGGGCTGCAAATACCCACTTTGGCTCATACAGTGAGGAGATGGGGGTGATGGTAAAATGAAACAATCAACAGCTCCCCCAAAAACAACCAAAGAAAAAAAACAATGATCCAATCAACAAAGGTAGGGCAAGCTGCTATATATAAACAGGCAGCAAACTCCACTCCCTACTGTACTAATTGCCACTTAGCCTGCTAATGAAATGTTTGCAGGAAGAGAAACTCTTGAGAACATTAAAAACACTACATAATATGCAACTCTTCTTGAACATCTAGCATTGTTTAAAGGAAAGAGTGCTACAACACAAAAAATGATTTCTTTATACCTCAAAATGCTTACTGTCCTTTGGTTATATTAAAAAAGTTAGTTCTGTATATTCTGCATTCATGGCATTTGAGATATCTCATCAAGCGAAGTATAAAATGATGTATCTTGTCCAACTGATGGAAACTAAAAGTTCTAAACTGACTTATTGCATGAAGGTTACCAGCAATATTAACTGGACAAATAGGCCTATTGAAAGGGATTTATATCATTAAAAATTAAAATCAACATATTCATACCTGCATTAAGAATTCTTTCCACTGTAAAAAAAAATTTCCTTGTTTTATGGCTATCCAAGCAAGAAAAAATATAAAATGATATAAAAAGAGTCATTTTGGTTTCCTTTTATTTAATAAATAGTTTGATGAGAATAACAGAACTGGAGCTAATTCATTCTTAAAAGTCTTTCTGAAGACTGTGATTTATACTAACACAGAGCACATGCTATTTATACTAAAGCAGAGCAAATGTTATTTATACAGAAATGTAATATAGCAAAACTTTATTGTATCCTTCAAAACTGCATGTTTGATTCAGACAAAAGCAGGAACCAAATTCAAATTCCTTTTCATTTAAACAATGTTTTAAAAACATTAAAAGTGAGATCAGACAGGAAGCCTCCTGTTCACTTCTGATCTAGTACCGAGGCCTGTGAAATAAAATATACCTGCCACGAAGCATTAGATTATAGCAGTGGACATTAAAAAACATATTTGCTTTTTTTCAAGAATGTGTGTAGAGGATAGTATTTAAACTTTAAATATGTGTGACATTCACCCAAGAGACACATTGTTTTTTTCCTTTATCAGTGAAACAAGTCAGCCCCAAAGGCAGCATTTCAGCACTTCTTTAACTTGCTCCATACTTCTGTGATTCCATTCTGTTGACTTTGTCAGCAGCTGGATCATTTTTCCTCCCAACTGAGCTGCCATACACCATAAATCACTACTCTTCTGATTTTATACTTAGGGTTGTTCATTTTCCCATGACAACAATTCCTGTTTCCTGGGTCTCACCCCATGATTGGAAACAGCATTTCACCAGCTTTCAAGCCCTGGTCTTTCACACTGTGCAGAAGGTTGGAATTGTGATGGCTTTTCATTCAATCACACCTTGATGGTTTTTAGAACATAGAAAACAGAAGGATTGGAAGGGTCCTTGGAGGCTTTGAGCAGGGGATTGATCTAGAGTCCAACCGCCTGCTCAGGCAGGAAACCCTATACCATTCCAGACAAATGGCTGTCCAGTTTCTTCTTGAAAGCCTCCAGTGATGGAGCACCCACAGTTTCCAGAGATAAGCCAATCCACTGATTAATCATTCTCAATGTCAAGAAATTTATCCTTATTTCTAGTTTTGGATCTCTTTTTTAATTAAACCCCCCCCCCATTAATTCTTGTCCTGCATCTGGACTTTGGAGAATAGGTTGACACACACACCCTCTTTTCTGTGTCAGCCCCACAAGTATTGGAACACTGCTATCATATCACCCCTAGTCCTTCTCTTTATTAGACTACACATACCTAGTTCCCTCAATCGATCATCCCAGGCTTTAGCTTCCAGATCCCCTTCTTCAGAGAAGGCAGGGGCTTAAGTCACTGGTTGGTACCATGTTTTACCCTTCCAATTCAGGAACTGTTCATAATTCCTGTGAGGTTTCCAGTGTTTTGCGCTCAACTGCAATAATAACATACATAGGAGAAATGTAAACAGTTTCTCAAAATTAGGGGAATGAAAAGAATTTAAGTGAAATCTCAGATGGACTATAACTTTGTTTTAGATGAGAAAGTCAGCTTTGTCATATATCCATATCACATAAATGAGTTACACAAGTTTGAAAAGCGAACAGCAGTTTGTAATATGTGTTCAGAATCACCTTATTTAAAGAAATGCACAATACTCAAGGAGATATATTTCAGTACAATTAATAATACATAATTCCAATTGGAAATTATAAAAGTATGGCAAAAAATAGAAAACTAATTGAAATATGACATGATAAAAATATCTTACTTTTGTAATTAGAATAATTTATTTATGTAATATACTCATTTACACATTTATATAATATATATATATATATTTTAATACAAGATTTCTTCTTCTTTTGCAAAACAAAACAAAAAGTCCAGTATCACTTTGCAAATATTATGCAGCCAGTTTGGGAGTTTGTAGCCAGTTTGGTTTTCTTGGCTTTTTTGTTCTGCAGTAGGTCCAAGACTTAATGCATTCAGCTCAGAGTTGTAATAGTTGTCTTCTAATAAACTATAGCACTATATATGTGGGGAAATCCCAGTTTTAATCAAGTGCCCTTCAAAAGGGTTCCAACAAGTGGTGAAATCCAAATGTTTTTTACTACTGGTTCTGTGGACATGGTGTGGCTTAGTGGGCATGGCAGGGGAAGAATACCGCAAAAATTCCCACCCCACTCCAGGGGAAGGATACTGAAAAATACCCATTCCCTCCCCACTCCTGGGAAAAGGATATTGCAAAATCTCCATTCCCACCCCACTCTGGGGCCAGCCAGAGGTGGTATTTGCCAGTTCTACTAACTACTCAAAATTTCCGCTACCGGTTCTCCAGAACCTGTCAGAACCTGCTGGATTTCACCCCTGGTTCCAACTGTTAACAGTGCACTCCTTTTTCCTCTTTGAATAACAAATGCCAAATCAATATTCTCCTGACATCTTCTTTAAATCAACATGCAATCAATTCAAGTCACAGGGTCTATTCTGCACCCTTTCTTCAGCTTGTTGAAGTATCATAACTTCAAGGAATAATGCTAGAACTCCAAATAACTATTTACTCAACCCTTCTAGAAATTAAAATTAAGGATTACATCCCTGATTGTCATTAGCAAAATGTATTTTTAATCTTTCAGAATTTAGACCAAATGAAGGGTTTTGGAGCACTGTCGCCTTGGTTAGATAACTGTAGTATATGAATCCTTATCTCAAAATTTATCTTGTAGATTTGTTTTAAAATTCAACTTTATTGCAGGGATCAGTTCTTGAATCCAATAATCTAAGAAAAATGCAATTCTGTTAGCTTGCTATATATTATAATATTAATAGCCATTCTTATTTCATCTGCATAGATATTGTCATTTTTTTAAATGCCATTGAAATTATAAAAGGACAGGTTTAAGATTAGGAAAAGGGACTTTTTTAAAACATACAAGAGATGACATCATATATAGGTATTCTTCTAAACTGTACCAATTTCTTTCATGGCATCAGTCTGCAGGAAATAAGGCACTTGTATACACATATACAACAAGCAAGTGAAAGTGGTATTTTTCCTTGTTATACATCAGCATTTTTGATATAGTGGCAGGAGCTGTCCTCTGAATCTTAATATGGCAAAACATCATTATCATTCATCATTGTCATCTTTCCCCATGGAACTGTAACCATGTTAGAGATGATATCAGTGCAATGTTTTTCAAGCACATGAAGTCCTCACTTTGAAAAAAACCACTATTCAAGAAAAGGAAATATATACTGTTGGAAAATCCATCTGAATATCTGGGCACAATGTTGACTTTTTGTGAGGAGGTTTTTTTCTTCCATATCTTAGATAGTGTTCTCAATGTCTTACCTTGGGAAGAAAACACATTTGTCTATCAATAGTTAAGGAAAAAAAACAGCCTCATTTGGACATATATTTGTTGAGCATATTCCACATTACAAAAGCATGACAATTATCAAGGCCAAAGGTGGCTTGAAAAATAATAAACAGATCCTGAGACACAGTGTGATTACTATGCAGACTAGGTCAACTGTTTCTCAACTTTAACAACTTGAAGAGATATTGACTTCAACTCCCAGAATTCTTCTTCTGAAATCTTCTGAATGGCTTCTGAAGTTGAAGTCAACATATCTTTGAGTTGCCAAAGTTCAGAAATATTGCTCTAAGCTCTTAAACTGGGAGTAATTGCCCCCAAGAAAGTGATTTGGGTATATCTTGGTGGTAATGATGCAATATGTAATTCATTGTTTGTGAGATGAGGATCCCGCTTGAGACTGCCATTGTCCAGATGCTTAGGTAAGACAATAGAGCATGGAACGTGGGTCTGTGTTTGTTTGTGTGTTAATGATATTATTTGAGACTGGGGAAAGGGGTAATTGGGTCAACCCACAAATCTAAAACATCAAAATAGCACTTGAAAAAAATCCATTTTAAATTTTCATTGCTTTTTTTCCCACCTACCCCTGCTTTACAAAAGTGTCATGTCTGGTGTGAAGAGAATTTCTACCTCCTAGAGAAGAGGTATAGAGCCTAAAACTTTAAAAGCCGCTAGAGGTCTAAAGGGTACCCCTGGAACCCTTCCAAATGCTGCAACTGAACTGTGATTTCTATTACTGCAGAATAATTTAAAATATTGAATGTAAATACTTTAGTAAATGATGAAATGCATAGGACAGCATCAGCTTAACTGTATTTAATTCATTTTGTTTCCTCTTAATTACAATTATGTTTTTAGACCTGGTTCCACCCATTTTTTTTCTGACTCATTCACTTCCTGGAGTGCAGATCCAACCCATTAGACAATAATTGAGTACATTCTCAGAATGAACACTGTTTTACAATCCTGCCCTAGAGATCAATATGAATTTCTCCATTTGGATTCTCAGAAGTCTTATAGGGCAGCAGCAGCAGAAATTTCTGATATAAATCCATTCCATTTTTCCTTTGGCCATGTCCTACAACTGAAAGAAATGTTGTGTTCTGTAGACAGAAACTGTCTTGAGATTATTTATTATTAAGTACAAAACTTTAAAATATTATGGATATTAGGGATGTTCCTGCAAGAATCAAATGTATGAGATAAGTTTTTAAAAAATCAGTACAAGGATACATATTCAAGCCCAACAGAAGATATTCTACTACCTCCTTTAAAACATTCATACATTGATTCTCAAAAGTAAAGCAGAACATAACAAGAGAATGAGATTATAGAGCCTTCCACAAAGGGTAATCTTTTTGTTCTCTTGTTCCCTCCTAGGTCCTCTTTTAAAGAAAAAAATCTCAAAATTCTTTGAGATCTTGAAAGATAGTTCAGAGTTCTCCAAAAAGGTTCCAGTATCATGTTAGTGCTCAGAAGAAAAATCCCACAGTAGAGTTTACTCCCAGATACCTATGCACAAGATAGCAGTCATTTTATTCCTCAAAATTGGGACACTGCTTTTTTAGTTTACAATGTTGGCTGGATGTAGGGATGAACAAATACTATCGCAGAGTTGAACAAATCTCTCAGAAGGGTACTTCAGAAAGGGAGCAAAGCATCTTTCTGAAATTTCAATTTCAATTTCAATTTAATTCAATTTATATGCCGCCCCTTTCCGAAGACTCAGAAAGTAACCCTTAAAGCAACAAAAAGATATATCATTAAACCATGATTCATAATTTCATCTCATGATTCCTCACACTACCACATGTTCTCATAATTAACACAGATCATACCTCTCCAGTTCAAACCAGTGGAATTTTTCCAAGTTACTGGGTAAGAACACGCTTTTCTTCTTGAAGGAGAGGTCTTCCTGCTGGGTGATTCATTGGCTTCAGATGACTGCTGGGGAGGAGAAGGGTTTTTTTTTTAAATATATGCTTTTATTCACTATTGGAAGATACTGTAGCTTATGTAGAAAATGTCTTGAAAGATGAGATAAATGTAAGAAGGGATGCAGAAAAATAAATGAATCAAATCTGGCCAATTCCAAAGAGAAGATTGAAACCCAGCTGCTGTCTTAAGTGTTCTTTTTTTCAAGGGTACTGGATTAAGCAAATGTTGTCTAACCAAAGGATAGAGAACATTTTCTCTCTTCTTGCCCTCCATCTCTTTCTTACCACCAGCCCATTTTCTCATTTTCCCGCTCTCTCCTTCTTTGTCTTCCTTTTCCCACCTGATCATTTGCTGTTGAACAAAGGGAAATGGTCTGAGCCAGAAATTGAACCAAATGTATTTCATACTGAACAATGCTTATCACCCATTCTTATTGAATCAACGAAGCCAACGGGATATTCTTTTCATTGTACTACATCAGAGATATTACTATGTTCTTTTAATTTTTCTATATTCAATAAATTAGCTATGATAATCTGCTAGGCTTGCCTGGTCTTAGCTGAAACATGGATATTCAACCTTTTTAATATACACTGCTCAGGGCAACTTGTAATAGAAACAAAAATCTCCAAGTTCCAACAATTTTGTATACAAACCTAAATAAGTTTAACAATCTGTTTGTTGCTCTTAAAAACAAGTTTTCAAAAAAAGAAAAGAGCCAAACTGGAAGATAAAGTAGAATCTACATGGGTTAAATTGATCAGAGCTATCCAACAATACCAAAACTTTCACTAATGACAAAACCTTTAAGAATATCAGTGTTTCTACATTAAATCAGATCAAGACGAGCTACTTCCTCTCTCCACTTTCAACAATACCAGCCATATGTTTTGAAAAGCTCACACTATACCTTCAACTTTACTAATACTCAGTATCTTCTCAACAAAAAAAGGTTCCAAATAACTTTCAAAGGCAATAAGCATTAGGATGGGTGAAACTTCGATTCAAAACTTTGATATGCTTGAAGCAGCCTTTCAGACAATTGATCTATCTCTTCCAATCAATTTGAAAAGTCAGTGGACTTTTACGCAGGAATATACATGTTTCTGTTGTATTGCATTTTCAAATTAAATCAATGTCATTATTTAAACTGAGTCTTCCAACTTCAGCTTCCGAAGAAACCACACACACCAATAGACAATTGTCTACAAATCTTTCACAGCATTTAAAATCCACCTAAGCCCTTCTTAAGTGGGCATTCATCCATGTGGGAGCGCCTTCCATGATGCTATGCTGTAGGGTAGCATGTATGGGAATTTTCATGATCACACAAGTTGTGCCAATCATCTGTGTTCCTCCAGCACAACTAGTGCTTTCCCATCTTAAATAGATGGGAAGGTACTGTATTCAGATGAACATTGCAACAGAATAATTCTGAATAATTTCTGCATCAGAAAGATATTTCTGATGTAACATCTGGAAAGGGTATATACCTTGCCATGTTTTCCAGTTTTTAACAGATGCACTTACACATATTTGGGTGGCATTTTTGCCACAGTGGAGTCAGTGTGAGTTGAGTGGCTACATAAAGCTGTTTAATAAATAAAAATGAATTTTAATAACTTCTTTTAAATTATCTAGTTGTGTTTGTCACTGTGATATCTCTCTCAATATACAAAAATGATGAAATAAAAAGCCTCAATCTCTAATGTAGTATTTGAAAACATTCATTTGTTTCTTAATTACTTTCCTTGAATAAATCAGGTTTCCAATATTAAGGGGCAAGAGGTGGAAATCTCTTTTCATTCTCCTAAGCTATGTGTTATTTCTTTGAAATATCAAGGTATCTTACCATTGGACACTCCATGTGCAAAACTGCATGCACAACTTGTCACGTTGATCTGTGCAAGAGCAGCGTGATGGAGATCTTTCTGTTGAATGCAAGTTCTTGTGGAGCTGCTCTGTGGACCTTTTGACCCGGAAATTTCCTCTGTAATTAGCCAACCCATATGGAACAGTTTTCCTGTAACAAGATGCAGAAATATCATCACATTTCAAAATTATTCTTATAATTTCTCCTATGAGTAAGTGAATAAGGGATAGGAGCTCTGGTGGGAACAGCAGTAGAAAAATCTGGAAATTCTTCTCCAAACCAAATTAAAATCCATGGCAAAAATGAGTGAGAAACTTAATAATGTTCACCTATATTTTGACATTTAAAGAGAAGGGAAAGGAACCTTTACAAGAAGGTCCTTCTACTTGAACCCAAGTTCAGCATGTCTCATGGCAGAATTTCTATGTCAGGTATGCTGGAAAACAGAGAGATATAAGTTACTTACTAATTGCCAACCTGTCATCTTAGGCAATAGACATTCCAGACCTCAAGCACATGTTCAGTCTTATCAGTTTTCAAGTGGGGTGCCCAGGGGGAGAAAAAAAAATCACATTTAAACTCTGGAAGATGCCTTCTCCCATTACATTCACTTAGCAGCAATAAGTCACTTCTAATTTATGTGATCCAAACCAACCATCTGAAAATGTAGTAGAGTTTAATTTTGAAAAAGATGATAAACCTCTTTCTTTTCTTTGTTTTCCAAAAAGCAGAAATGTCTCTGATTCAATGTTATTTTGAGACATGGGGGGGGGGGGTGAAAAGAAATGTAAAATCCTGAACCAATCTCTGTCAGCTCAAACGGAATTAAAATTTTTCAACATTTTATTTTATTTTATTCCTTTTAGAATTTAAGAAATTGAATCACCTAAAGTTCTCATGGAATTTTAGATGCATCAAATAATGACAAAACTTCAAACTTTAATTATTGAGGTAGGACTAAGTACTTAACAGTAGAATATAACTCCTTCTTGCTTAAAAGTCTGTGCTGACCAATTGGCCCCCATCTTCACCCATATCGTCAATAGATCACTAGAGATGTGCTATGTTCCTTCTTGCTTCAAACGCTCTACTATCATCCCATTGCCGAAGCAGCCCACCATCAAGGAACTGAACGACTACAGACCAGTTGCTCTAACATCTGTAATCATGAAAACCTTTGAAAGGCTAGTGCTGTCCCACTTGAAAACCATCACGGATCCACTGTTAGACCCCTTGCAATTTGCATACCGAGTAAATAGATCAACAGATGATGCTGTTAATATGGCTCTACACTACATCCTACAACATCTTGCATCTCCAAAGACCTACGCAAGGGTCCTCTTTGTAGACTTTAGTTCAGCATTCAATACCATCATTCCAGACACTCTTCTAACTAAGCTAAACCAGCTACAGGTACCTGAACACACTTGCAAGTGGATCATAAGCTTTCTAACAAACAGGAAACAGCAGGTGAAGCTAAGCAGAATCACATCAGATACCTGTACAATTAGCACAGGGGCCCCACAAGGCTGTGTGCTCTCCCCACTTCTCTTCTCTCTGTATATCAATGACTGCATCTCTAATGATCCATCTGTTAAACTACTGAAGTTCGCAGATGACACAACAGTGATCGGTCTCATTCGAGACAATGATGAATCCGCATACAGACAGGAGATTGAACAACTAGCCTCGTGGTGTGACCAGAACAATCTGGAACTGAACACACTCAAAACTGTAGAAATGGTGGTAGACTTTAGGAGAAACCCTTCCATATTTCCACTTCTCACAATACTAGACAACACAGTATCAACAGTAGAGACCTTTAAATTTCTAGGTTCTACTATATCGCAAGATCTAAAATGGACAGCTAACATCAAAAACGTCACCAAAAAAGCAAAACAAAGAATGTTCTTTCTGCGCCAACTCAGAAAGCTCAAACTGCTGAAGGAGCTGCTGATACAGTTCTACAGAAGAATTATTGAGTCTATCATCTGCACCTCTATAACTGTCTGATTTGGCTCTGCAACCCAACAAGACAGACACAGACTTCAGAGGATAATTAGAACTGCAGAAAAAACAATGGCTACCAACCTGCCTTCCATTGAGGACCTGTATACTGCACGAGTCAAAAAGAGGGCTGTGAAAATATTTACAGACCCCTCGCATCCTGGACATAAACTATTTCAACTCCTACCCTCAAAATGACACTATAGAGCACTGCACACCAGGACAACTACACACAAGAACAGTTTTTTCCCGAACGCCATCACTCTGCTAAACAAATAATTCCCTCAACACTGTCAAACTATTTATTAAGTCTGCACTACTATTAGTCTTCTCATCGTTCCCACCACCCATCTCCTTCCATTTATGACTGTATGACTGTAATTTTGTTGCTTGTATCCTTACAATTTATATTGATATTGTTTCCTGATTGCTTATTTGTATCTTATGACTATCATTAAGTGTTGTACGTTTATGATTCTTGATGAAAGTATCTTTTCTTTTATGTACACTGAAAGCATATGCACCAAGACAAATTCCTTGTGTGTCCAATCACACTTGGCCAATAAAAAATTCTATTCTATTCTATTCTATTCTATTCTATTCTATTCTATTCTATTCTATTCTATTCTATTCTATTCTAACCTAGTTTATTCTAGATCTCTCAAAGAACAGAATTGACTACCTGACACATTTGGAATACAGCAAACAGGAATCTGAAGAAATAAAGAAATTGATAGTAGCTTGTTTGCTGTAAAGTTTTTCAGGAAACATATTCATTCCATCCCCACCCCATCAAACTAATTTCAGCAAGCAAAAACATGACCAATTTCTATTGAAATATAGTAGTTCCTCTATGGGAATAGAGGCACTGTAATGGCTCAGCAGTTAAGATGCTGGGGACCATGTGATGGACATGTGGCCAGTGGTAGAATTCAAAATTTTTTACTACAGGTTCTGTGGGCATGGCTTGGTGGGTGTGGCATGGCTTAGTGGGTATGGCAGGGGAAGGATATTGTAAAATCCCCATTTCCTCCCAATTAGCTGGGACGCAGGAGGCAGAGAATAAATGGAGGCAGGGCCAGTCAGAGGTGGTACTTACCAGTTTATTTTATTTATTTATTTATTTAAATTTGATTTATATGCCGCCCTTCTCCGGAGACTCAGGGCGGTTTACAATGCGTTAAGCAATAGCCTTCATACTTTTGTATATTTATACAAAGTCAGCTTATTGCCCCCACAAACTGGGTCCTCAATTTACCTACCTTAGAAAGGATGGAAGGCTGAGTCAACCTTGAGCCTGGTGAGATTCGAACTTACAGTAATAGCAGACAGCTGGTGTTAATCACAATGCTATCTGCTGAACCAGGCCCAGTTATCCGAACTACTCAAAATTTCCACTACTGGTTCTCCAGAACTGGTCAGAACCTGCTGAATACCACCTCTGATGTGGCCCAATGCAAAAGATGGCTTCCAGGCCTGAGAGCTGGGCTTGTTGGCTGATCTGAGCTCCATATGATGGAATGAGCTCCCATCGTCGCCCTAGCTCCTAACAACCTAGCAGTTCAAAAGCATACAAATGCACGTAGATAAATAGGTAATATTTTGGTGGGAAGGTAACAAAGCTCCATGATGTCATGCTGGCTACATGACCATGGAAATGTCTTCGGATAGTGCTGGCCCAATGGCCTTGAAACAGAGATAAGCACCACCCCCTATAGTCAGCAACGACTAGCTGAGTAAAATCCACAGGGACTTCCAATATTTACTATGGGAACAGAGGAAAAGAGAAACTTCAACTATCAATAAGTGCATTCCATAGTTCTTTAGAAGGACAGCATTTGTTTATAAAGCCAGTTTAGTCCTTAATTAATTCAAAAACTGTGTGAAACCTTGTAATCACTGTGTTTCTGATGCATGCAGTGATTTAGTTCCAGAGTTCTCGGCCTCCTACATACCACCTTATAAGACTTCATAACTGGGAGAACATGGATTAAATTACTCTAGAAATGGGGTAACATCCACCATTGGCAGAAATTAAGGCTATCAAAGTAATTAAGCATTGCAGTGCATTAAATCCAAATAAACTAGCATCACATTTTGCTGTGTGAATAGTTAAGAGTCTACATGTATTCAACTCTCTTCCCTCTATAATTTATTAAAATATGTTTTTACTAAAGGAGAAAAGAATAAGCATGGCAAAAAATTAAAACATTATGCAACAGACTACATATGAATATGAGTGTAAGGGGATATGTTTGACATATAATGACAACAATATGAGACATATTCAGTTCAGAACAAATTGAACTACACAAGATATAACTTTGAGAGTTTGGAATTTTGGGTTTTGTTTTGTAATCTATATTTGCCAGCTATTGATCTCAAGAGTTGATCAAATAAACAGCCAACACAACCATTAAAAACAGCTAACCAAGTAACATATGGAAACTAAACAAAATCTTAAATTGTGCAGACATTGGCCTAGTTAACATTTAAGTTAGCAAACACTGCCTTATGCCAAAGCATATCTAGCTAGCTCCATCTAATCTTTCCTGATACAATTTTAATTTGTTTCAATTATGCTATATATTTAACAAGAGAATAGGGAGGCTGAACTTAGGAACTTCGGGATACAATGTTATGTGGTCACCTTCTTGAATCTGATGTCCTTTAATGCCCCAACCATAGTGACTATCACCATTGGAAATTATGGCAGCTGGCACAACTCACTTTCAGGGCTTCCAGTAAAAAAAAAAAGACTGCATGCCACTTTAGGAATAAGCAGGACAGGATGCATTGAATTATCAGTACTATACACCAAACAATCTGGCCATGTTTGAAATAAAATAATAAAAGAAAAGAAAATAAGAAAAGAAAAGAATACATTTGACATTAGAAATGGCAATACCAAAACAACAGTGAAAAAATGTTTTATTTATTTATTTATTCATTAATTCATTCAATTTATATGCCACCCCTCTCCGAAGACCCAGGGCGGCTGAATTCCCTGTGATATGATGTGATGGAAAGGGTGCTTAGTTTCTGAGTAAAAAAACCCACAAAGGTCCTTTTTATCATGTAAACATGAGGAGGAATCAATCAAGCAATTCATTTCTGTTATTGTGGATTAAACAAAGACTCTTACTACAGGCTTTAATCAGCTCACCCTTATAAGAATGCCTGTGTCAAACCCAACTCCATAAGTAATCATTATCAAAAAATAATTGTCTGCATCTCCTATGTTTCTTTTTTATGGGACCACACTGTTTATATACCTATTCCATTTCAATGGGAATGTAAATAGTACATACTCCCTAGTTAAGATAAAACTTAAAATATTTTATAAAATCAATTATAATCCACATTGTTTATGCTGCAACATATTCATTAATTTTTAATTACCATAAAATCATGTCTGTGCATCAGACTGCAATCTGGTAAAATAAATTGTGCAATATTGCTTACAAACTGTGATTTCAGCAATGTAAATTGAGCAGATCTGTCATTTATTCTGTAACTCCTAAAAAGAATATTAAATTCCAAAGCTCAATGATAAATTAGAATCAGGACCATATACACAAGTCTTGTCTGGTAAACAACATGTTGCTCATATTTTGTTTAGCCAAAGTTATGCTTCTTCTCCTCTTTTAAACAAAAGCAACAATTAGCAAGACATTGTTTGAATTCAATCTCTATGTCCGTGTGGAAATTATATGAAAAAATAAAATGTTACATTAATTAGTGGTTTAAAAGGGCAAGCAAATATGCATACCCCTCCCCATTTAGTTACAAAGAATTTTAGTTAAATGTACCATAATTCTGCCAATATTTTGGAAAGGAATCAAACCAAAACAATGTCAATAATACTTACAAGGAGATCAAACCCGTTTAGGTTTCAGGAAAGGAAGAATACATTAAAAAGCTTCCACTTTAACTGGAATTAAACACTTTAATTTTGGAACACATTTTGCAACCAGAGTACTCCTATGAGATTCTCATAATGTGAAAGTATTTGTATTCAGGAAAACTATCCAATACATGAACTGCTGTTGTAATTGTCTGTGACATTTTCAGTAGACATCACCAAGAAATCTACTATGAATAAAATAGAATAACAGAGTTGGAAGGGACCTTGGAGGTCTTCTAGTCCAACCCCCTGCTTAGGCAGGAAACTCTACACCATTTCAGTCAAATGGTTATCCAACATCTTCTTAAAAACTTCCAGCGTTGGAGCATTCACAACTTCTGGAGGCAAGTTGTTCCACTGATTAATTGTTCTCACTGCCAGGAAATTTCTCCTTAGTTCTAAATTGCTTCTCTCCTTGGTTAGTTTCCACCCATGACTTTTGAGGGTTTTGGTTTATCTGGAAAATTGAATAATTGTTTGGTTCACTTAGAATGATAAAAATATTCTCCCAAAGTAGTCTTGCGCTATTGCCTCTTAGGCCAATTCTTGTATTTGTAAATCTGTTTTGCTAATTTTCTTTAATACTTTTTTACAATACAAACTCAGTTCCATCTGACTTCAATAAGTTTCCCAGATTCAGCCCTTGTTTCTGCATTCTGAGATTAGTAATACTAATTTTTCAGGAATGCTTCTTCTACTATTTCTATGTCTAGATCAAACTTTAAACTGCCAGAATTAAGCCACCTTCTTGGTTTTGTCATTGGCCATAAAATAAGTCATTATTGGTACATGTCTCTGGTAGTAGCCGACATACCAGCAGATGATCTGGGCTCTTCATATAGGCGGTTATTTGTTAAGCGACTCCATTTGAGCATATTGGTTTTACATTTAGCCATTCAAACTCTCAACCTATTCAGAGTCTTCCAAGTAGTATAAGGAAGGTCAAATCCTTCAGCCATATCTTCCTTTAATAACAAGAGCACTTAGACTTATATACCGCTTTAAAGTTCTTTACAGCCCTCTCTAAGGGGTTTATAGAATCAGCATATATTATTCCTTGCATAATGGTCTCCTTCCTCCATCTTTTAATTCAATTTTGTTTTTGTGTATGCTTAAGAATATTTATTCTTAACTTCCGGTTGACGTCACAGCAAGAACGTCTGGAAAATAGCGGTCTCTGTTGGGTCTCACGAAATCCAGCTGGCAACTGCTGTCGGGAGACCCTACGGGATCAAAGCTACCTTGTAGGGGCAGCGAAGAAAGGAGAGGCACTTTGTGGACCACAAGGAACTCTCAATTTCCTCATTAGGTCTGAAGAAAGCTCTCCTGAATGGCAGCAGGGACGACAGGCGTTTTTGGCTAGTCACAAGCTGGGACAACCGGGACCATAAGATTTGTGCCGGAGTGGTCCGTGGACAGACCACTGAAGCTGGGTAAGATAACTTCCAACTCTTACTCTAAAGACTTAACTTAAGTACAAGAATTTCAAAAAATAATCTCCAAGCATTAAGGAAGTGGCAATCAAACACACAAAGAAGGCTAAAGAAAATTAAGAGGCAAAAGAAATGCCCAAAGGAAGCTTTAAAATATAGAAAGCTTGGAAAAAAGCTTAAACAACCTGAAAGGTGATTTTTGGGAGAAACTGTCTTTCTTACTTATATCTTTAAACCCCCTGGACTTATCGGATAATCAGCTATTTTTGATGTACTGTTTAATGTTGGAATTTGGAGTAGGAGAGCCATCTACTGGAGGAAGAGGAGCACTATCGTGTGAGAACTTTCAATGAAAGCGAGGAATGTCTAATACAATAACAGAACAAAGTAAACAACACCTGGAAGGTGGCCTGACCTTGATTCTATTTTAGAACACAATTTGAATATTTTAAAATACTTAGTGAATTTCTTTTCTTTTTTGAAGATTTTGAAGATGAACTAAATAGCAAATTTAAATTGCAAATAACTAACTATTGAAATTGGTTATTGGATTGTGGATTTGAAAGATTGGAGGAAACCTAGTGGATTAATTAGGATTTGGATTATTAATGCTATTTGACAGAACACTCTACGAGGCAAAAGAAGAAAGGTAATAGAAGAAAAAAGAAGAAAAGTTAAATAAGACTTTAAAATTTGGACAATTGGAAAGACAAATAACTGGAAAACCAAAAGGCTGTAAAATACTAAAGAACTTTGAAGATTATACATTTAGGGGATTTGAAGATATAACTATGGGATTGACTAAAGCTCTGTTGGCACTTTTAAATATTGTAATGTTGGAACCATAGAGTTATATTGAGTAATTTTCATTAAATTGTTACAAAATGGATTATCAGGGAATAATAGAGGGATATGAAGAAATAATTTTGATGCTCGAAAGCATGCATGTAACTATAAAGAACAATAAAGAGACAGGGGAATTGTCTAAAGATAAAGAAATGAGTGTAGAAGCCTCTCAACAACTGGGGGGAAAAGATGAACATGATATTCAGAAAATAGATGAGAAATTAGAAGTAATGGAAGAGAAAAATCAAAATTCGATGCAAGAAGACAAAGATAATGACGAGAAAGGATAAATAGGAATCAAACAGATAATTCCTTAAAAGTTTATAATAGAACAGAGAAAAAAAGGAAAATCTCTTCAAAAAAGAGAAAAGTGTAGAGGAAAAAAAAGAAAAATCTCTTCAAAAAAAGGAAAGATTTATGGATGGGTACTCAAATGATACAGCAGAAAGAGACAAAGGGAAACTCAAAGAAAATATTCAGTGGGTATAAAAATAACAAAAAAAGTTATAAGATTCCAAGAGGGGGAAATAAAAGGGTGATTAAAAAGTCAACAAATGATGGAACTCCAAAAAGGTTAAGAGATGATGGATAGTGATAAAATACATTAATAAAATGAAAAAGTAGAAAATACAAATAGGGAAAATAGTAGCATATATATGTTGTGGTCCCCCAGTAGCCTGCGGAGCTGGCAGCAGAATCAGACAGTGAGGAGGCTGGGGAGGACAATGGGCCAGTCCTGGAGTCAGGGGAAGGCCCAGACAAGGGCTCTGCGTTGGACGCAGAGATGGGGCCAGGGCCATGTGGGAGCAATGCGTGGACTTTGGAGCCTCCAGAGGCGGATAGCAGAGAGGCAGAGGAACAGGAGGAGCCTGTTCCTAGTGCACGCATACAAAGAGATGTCAGAAGGTGACTTAGTGGGGGATAATAAAGGATGTGGTGGCTTAGTGGCTAAGATGCTGAGCTTGTTGATCGAAAGATTGGCAGTTCAGCGGTTCAAATCCCTAGTGCCACGTAAAAGGGTGAGCTCCCATTATTTGACCCAGTTTCTGCCAACCTAGCAGTTCGAAATCATGTAAAAAATGGTAGATTTGAGTGGCAGGCTTGGGATACATGTCCATTCAGAGGTTGTTGAGGATCATTCTCTTGCTTATTTATTTTATTTATTTATTTTATTTTATTTCTATACCGCCCTTCTCCTGCGGGACTCAGGGCGGTTTACAGCCAAGATAAAACATAGCATATAATATTTAAAAACATTTTAAAAAATAATTAAATAATTTTGGCCCAAGTTTAAAACAAACCAATTAAAACCAAATTCAAATTAAAAACTGAGAGGATGGAATCAAGCCAGCCCAGCTAGATGGAATAAGTGTGTTTTCAGGGCCCAATGAAAAGTCTGGAGGTCTGATATCATGCATATCTCAGGGGGCAGGTCATTCCAGAGGGCAGGTGCTGCCACAGAGAAGGCTCTCCCCCTGGGGGTCACCAGCCGGCACTGTCTGGCCGACGGCACCCTGAGGAGGCCCTCTCTGTGAGAGTGAACTGGTCAGTGGGAGGCTATTGGCGGCAGAAGGCGGTCTCGCAGATACCCCGGCCCTAAGCCATGGAGCGCTTTAAAGGTGGTCACCAACACCTTGAAGCGCACCCGGAAGACCACAGGAAGCCAGTGCCGCTCGCGCAGGAGAGGTGTTATATGTGAGCGCCCCGTCGCTCCATAATCCCCCATGCGGCCGCATTCTGGACCAACTGCAGCCTTCAGGTGCACCCCAAGGGGAGCCCCATGTAGAGAGCATTGCAGTAGTCCAAGCGGGAAGTGACAAGTGCTTGAGTGACCGTGCGTAGGGAGTCCCGATCCAGAAAGGGATGCAACTGATGTATCAGGCAAACCTGATAAAAAGCCCCCCTGGCCACGGCCGTCATATACTCTTCTAAAGACAGCTGTGCGTCTAGGAGGACACCTAAATTGCGAGCCCTCTCCGTGGGGGCCAGTGATTCGCCCCCAATAGCCAGCGATGGCACCAGCTGGCTATATCGGGACGCCGAAAGCCACAGCCACTCGGTCTTGGAAGGGTTGAGTCGGAGCCTGTTTCTCCCCATCCAGGCCCGCACAGCCTCCAGGCACTGGGACATCACTTCAAGGGCATCGTTGGGGTGGCCTGGGGTGGAGATGTACAGCTGGGTGTCGTCAGCATACTGATGGAACTCCACCCCTGCAACTAAATATTGCTACCTAAAGATGGAAACATCCCTTTCTTTAATTTTCTTGAAATGTTCCAAATATGCTATAAGTGCAATTTCAGTCTTTGGTGAGACTGAAAACATTTCAAGTGAATTGGAAAACATAAACTCATAATTACATCCACAAATTGTGCACAAGGGAAGACCATTAATGTACCAGAAAAGAATTGTGAAGTGTGTTGTGAGAAAAGGACTAAATGTTCTTATAAGATCTTTTATGGATGGAGTTGAAGTGTCAGCCCTGGTCTTGCTTTCTTTCCATCAGAAGGGAAATCTAGAACAGGCCTGCATAAATCACAGAGAGGAAAGGGACTAATTAATACCTTAAAAATAATTGGTGGCTACAAAGGAACAGCTTGCGTGCGTATTGGCTATTTGGCAGTTAGTGGTGAGGTATCGGTGATGGTGTTGCCAGTGAGAGCTGGAGGCATTGAAGACCTTTGGCAGGATCCTTCAAGACAGAAGAGTCTGTGAAAGGCACATCCTTCTTAGCAGTGCCTTCTTTTGGCAGCAGTAGATTGGTTATTTTAAAAAAAAATAGCTGGGGGGACATCCAAGGTTGCTTGGTAGGCTACATATGACCTGGGGCCACATATTGCATGGGACTCATCTAAAACAATGAGAAATTTAAAAATACAGAACACTATGGGGAGATAATAAGTAGTGTTCAGCATAAAAATGCCTTCAGGTATATCTCAAAGGTGCTTTTTCAAAAGGCAACTGGACTGCTTTTTTCCTTGAAGAAGAAAGAGAAAAGCAGTTCAGTTGCCTTTTGAAAAAGCACCTTTGAGGTAACTATGATCTGAATGACTGAGAATCTTCACAGACATTTCAGGTATACCATAATCCAAAGAAAAGTTATATCGGTACTTTTAACTATCAGTTTCTATAAACTAATCGATACCCAAATTATCAATAAAAGTAAAATCTGTCCATATAATTTATAACTATTTATACATGGAAGAGTTTTCTTATTTTTAAAAATCTCCCTGAAGTTGAGCTTGATCCCTGTTGATTACTCTCTTGGCAAGAATATGGGTATGATTTATCATTGCTTTCTTCTAATTTTTTTTTGGGGGGTGAGGGTGGTTAGGGAAAGGAAACATTCCAGGTTAGCCTGTAGACTTCCTTGGTGTTATTTCTGAATTTATTTCTAAATATATGGACCTATGATGGCTGGAAATTATATAGAAGCTGATTCAAGATATCTGGAGAGCACCAAGTTGAAAAGCGCTGCTGGACAGAATTTATGGAAATTCCAGATTAAGAAACCCAAATATTACAAGGATTGAAATAAAATCAGCTGACCTATCTGTCCAGGTAACGTGCAGGGCAAATCAGAATCTCAGAAGCTAGTCAGGAGGTGGGTGGCAGTCTTCTTCTGCAGAGTTGATTGGAAACCAAGTAAGAACAAAGCCTTCCGAAGATATTTCTGTGGACATGTGGCCAATATGACTATCTGACTAGGCTCACAGAATCACAACCTTCAATAAAAGAACTGGAGCTGGTAATTTGAACAGCAAGCTAGGGTCGGTAAGGCCAGTGCCCCCACGTACTGGAGTGTTACTTTATGGAATGGGATCTGGGCCGTGAGAATAAATTCTGGCATGAGATTTTGGGCTGGAAGAAGCAGCTGATATCACAACTCTTCAGAAATTAACTGTTCCATCCCCCACCACTTTTTTCTTCTAACTTTCTCTTATTGTTATAGGTAATAAATATTTGGGGGTGCAATGACTCAGTGATTAAAAATGCTGAGTTTATCAGTTGGAAAGCTGACAGCCTGTGTTCGAGACCTAAGCACTGCCCAACAGGGTAAGCTCCCATTATCTGCTCCAGCTCCTGCCCAGCTAGCAGTTTGAAATCATGCAAATGGGAGTAGATAAATAGGTACCACTTCAGTGGGAAGGTAACATTATTCTGTGAGTCTAGGCAGATAGTCATATTGGCCACATGTCCACAGAAATATCTTTGGACAATCCTGACTCCTGGGCTAAGAAACATAGATGAGCACTGCCCCCTAAATTTGGACACTACTGGATACCTTTACCTTTTACCTTAATAAATATTTAAAATTCTTGTATAATTATTAACCCCTAGAGCTCATTTTCAGAAAGGGATTTAGCCTTTGGTATACAAAGACATGACTAGGAAATTTTGGGAGTTGAATTCCATACATCTTTAAGTTGCCAAAGTTGACAAACATTGCTAGGATGCCAGAGAAATGGAGCAATGCTGAAGCTAGAGCTTTATAGAAAACCAGAACTGGAACACAATAGATTTAACCCCACTTGGTTCTGAATTAATCCCCTCTGCTTAGAATCCAGGAGTTCGCCAACTCTGAAACATATCACTAACAATAAATCCATCAAGCTACTAATTATTCCAGAGTGATTATAGGTGGTGTACGGATGAACAAAAAAATCAGGTTTGTGGTTGGATAGAATAATGCTTTTGAAGATGGTATTTAAGCTTTTCCCACCCATTTTACAATTAGTAGCTATGTTTTTTCTGGTCATAACCAAAGCAATTATATAATAAAAAATTATACATTATAAAACAGCAAATTATAATATAATTTAAAACACCACATAGAAATTTATCACATCAGAAACTCTTTCAACTCACAAATTCTTCTGCCAAAGACTTTTTAGGCCCTAAACTAAGGAAATAGACCAGGTATTTTTCACTTTTCAACCAGGTCAGTGGGATCTTGGCATTAAAAATATTTGTAGTCTATGATTCAACTGGTTAAAGACTTTCAGAAGAAAGCAGATGAGCCATATTTCTTCCCATTGACTTAAAATGAATATTACAGTTTCTGTGAATCTGGGCAGAAGCCAGCTGTGCAGCTGTTATTTAGATTCCCTTTGTGATATTGGGTTGCCAATGTACTACACTTACGATTACCCTTTCTACACTGGCAACAATAGAAATGAGGTGGGATATAATGTCACAACCTTTGTAAAATGCTGATATGAATTATGTTATCTTCTAATAACATCATAAGTATAGTATGGCTTCTAATGAATGACTCGATATGATCTGCCTTGCCTGAAGAAGAAAAAACCTCAACAGCAACACAGGAGGATCTTGGAATAATTTGCTTATAATAATATCCTACAGAGATTAAAAACTTCCCAGATATAATTAGGAAAGTTTAATTTCACATTTGGACAACAGCAATTTCCTTTTCTTTCACAACAGATGTTCCTTTTGTTTTGGCTACCAATATTTTTAATTCCCATTTTGACTTCTTGACTTTTTTTAAAAAAAGAAACTAACAACTATTAATCATCTTGTTGCAATAAATTCCTAAACTAAATGCACAATATAAAGTTAACACTGGGTTTTTTTTAATCTCACCCTTAATTCACCATAAAATTGTCTTGCAATTATGTAGGCATCATATTCAATTGTGAAGACTCACTCGGTATTTTTCCAAGGATACAGTTTGCCTAATCCCTGTTGCTAAGTGTCTTTACAGTATGAAGAGAGAGAAAGAGGGAGGGAGGGAGAGAGAGAGAGAGAGAGAGAGAGAGAGAGAGTACCATGTTTCCCCGAAAATAAGATCCTGTCTTATATTTTTTTGAACCCTGAAATAAGGGCTTGGCAGCGCAACACAACCGTTTGTCAGCTGTTCGCTGGGGCAACCAAAGATGGGAATCTCCCCAGTGTTCTTGGCATTCGCCCATCTTCCATCTATCCATCCATCCATCCCCCTCGACTGCAAACTCCTGCCCCACTCCCACCTCTCTGCCGGGTGATCCCCGGCAGCCTCAGATGCCCAAAGCCTGCCCCCGCCCAGCTCCCTTTTCCACAGCACCCGATTCTTTATCGAGGGTGGTGACATGTGGGACAGGAAAGAAGCAAGACGTGTGGAGCGAGACGGGGCTCGCTCCTCTTGCCATCTTTCTGCCCCCCTCGCCAGAGGCCAGGGAGACGCGTGACGCGTGTCTTACCTGCCTTGCAGCTCTCTCACGTGTCTTGCTATTGTCTGCAGGCAAACACATAGGGTAAAACCAAACTTCTCGCGAGTTCGAGAAGTTTGATTGAACTCGCAAGTTTTTCTTTTACCCTATGTGTTTGCCTGCAGACAACAGCGAGACACACGATGGAGCTGCAAGGCAGGTAAGATGGCTCCCTGCACCCCAATGGTACCATAACATCAGCCTGGCTGCTGCCCTTCCCCATCGTCTCTTTGTCAAGGGGGGGTGGCAGGTAGGATGGGGGAGGAGCGAGACGTGTGGAACATAACGGGGCTTGTTTACTGTATAGACACTCTGAAATGTACTATATTTTACATCATAGCAACTAATTGGAGAAACATGATCTCTATGTTGCTTCACCCTAAAGGACCTGAATTTTAGGATCACAAAAATAATCACAGAATGGAGACCTATGAAGAAATTTTAAAAGTCTAATTAACTTGATTATTCCTGCAATGGCAACAAATGATGTTCCTGTGTTCGTTCCCTATTAGAATTGCAGCAAAGTTGCTAAAGGGCAGAAACCTATAGCTACCATTGTCAAAAGGCAGTACCTTTCTGGCAGTACTAAAATGCTGAGTTATTGAATTTAGACTAAGAAAAGAAAGCTCTAAATTTAAGATAATTCCCCCTAGAAAGGAAGACTAAATCAAAAGGTATTATAAACATGTTGGGCAATCTTTATTTTCCCAATTTTGTCAACCCAACTCAAGAGTGTCAATTTCAGCTGAAAGTAGTCTTGGAGATTTCCCTCATTAAAGGTATACACATACTTGTATATTTGTATATTTGTGTATATATATATATTTATATCTGCCAGAAGCTACAGACAACACCAAGACAAAAATATGAATATTAGCTAAAATAATTAATTAAAATTTCATGAAAAATAAGGTGCTCTGTTTATAAAGATCCCCTACATGCATGTACTAACATTCTCTCAAGTAAGAATAAACAAGGATCCAGTCTGGATCAGTCACTGGGACAAGAGGGTTTTTTTCCCGAGCTTTTGGACTCATGCTGGAGCCTATTTTCAGGGAACTTCTTTCTAGCCAGAGAGAAGACGCCTAGAGAGAAGTTCCCTGAAGATGGAGTCTGAAAGCTCGGAAGATAAAACCTCTGGCCCTAGTGACCAACCCAGATTAGATCCTGCAACATTATCCTGGGACATGTATATTTGCTTCATTCGTAAGAATAAATCACAGAAACACCCAAGCATATACACACATTGTCTTCTTCTTCTTGCCATTTGGCAAAAGAGAAGTTTAAAAATAGCTTGGTGATAAGAAAAATAAGTAAAAAGGTAGCTACATAAGAAGAGAAAAGAGAACAAACCTGGATAGAGATATGGTGAGGGAGGGAGGAAGAGGGAGGGAGGAAGAGAAAGAGAGAGAGAAAAAGATGCTGAATATGTGTTACAAAATGTAAAGTATACCAGGGAAGCAGTCCATTCCAAACAATGACTAATCTTCAAGATATCTATGCCATTTAGCAACAATATCTACATGTATCTGCAACTCTGGTCATTTACTTTTTTGAAATAGCATATTTTATTTTTCTCAGTGAAATGTAGAACTCGCATCTATTCAAATAATTATGGGGGGATTCTTACCAGGTAATTGATTTTTTTTAATCGCTGCTTGGTAGTATATATACCTGTAGTATATATAGATCCTAGCAGATTCCTATATATTATTGTCATCCATGATCCAATAGAATCTCCAAGAGATACTTCCATATTCTGTCTTTCCAATCAGAGACAGTTTACATTCTCAACAGATTAGTTGTTTCTATATGGAAGAGGAAGGAATTTACCTCTTCTTGACTGACTTGAATATAGCAACACTTGCAAGCATGGAAATCATACAGAGCAAATACAATGTATTGATTGTTTCAGTGTTGAAATGGTACTATAGTGGGAGAACCCAGGATTAAATCTACCCTTCACAAAACAGGATCCAGAGAACACTTTGTTCAATATAAGTGATGAGGCATTCTATTATAAGCCTGTTGCCCTTGGTAAGTGTTGGGCTATAGGTTTGGTATATTCAGGCTGTATGGCTTCTGCTCACATTGGCAAGTAAATATAGAATAGACTGAATTTGGTAGGAATTGTGAAGTCTGTGGTAGTACAGAATCATAGCAAAAAGAACAGAATGGAATGCAAATTTGCAGAGGGGGGAAGAAGGGAAGGGCAAATTCTGTAGCTAGCTCTTAATTCCTGGTTAATGATTGTACCTCAGCTCTACAAGAAGAGCCTGGATAGCTCTGCAGACAAAGGCACTGTAATTTAACCCCAGCTGCTGCAATTAAAGTAAGTTCGAATCTTGCCAGGCTCAAGGTTGACTCAGCCTTCCATCCTTTCTAAGGTAGGTAAATTGAGGACCCAGTTTGTGGGGGCAATAAGCTGACTTTGTATAAAATATACAAAAGTATGAAGGCTATTGCTTAACGCACTGTAAGCCACCCTGAGTCTCTGGAGAAGGGCGGCATATAAATCAAATTAAAATATAAAATATAAATATAAATACAAAACCCAAGAAACTCCAGGCAAATTGCTGTAGAGCTTCAGACAAAGTGGATGTCATGACTAAGGTGTTAAAATGGCACCTGAAAGAGATTCAAGTTGACTCGCAGGCACAGAAACTCCTTGAGTGACCCTGGTCCAGTCAGCTTTCTCAGACTAAAAGACAGCATTGTCTAATAGTTGAATTTGGTTGAACTGGCACTGGAAAGTTGGAGAGACCAAGGTTCAAGATTACTCTAAGATACAAAAGCTTATTTTCTCTGTCAACCTGTCTTATCAAATGATTGGCGTGGGAAACAAAAGGGAGAAAGGAATTCTATGTACGCCATTTTGAGCTTCTGAATTAAAAAGAGGATATAAATATAACAAAGAAATAAAGAAATATACCATATATTCTTGTTGAATTTTAGATGCCAAAATAGACTCCAAAAATTGGGTTCAGTTTATCTGTGGATGGGCTTATACTTTTAAAAGTATTCTCTTTTTAAAAACTACCTGGATTCCCCATTTATACTTGAACATAAGCCCATACACAAATAAGGAGACCTTCAGATTTTTAGCCCAAATACCATGAATAAAGTGCCACTCATGGATAAGTCAATTATGAAAATCAAAAGATAGAAAAATTTTCAGGGTCAGTTATCTATGAGTAGTGCATTTTTAAAGGTATTTTAGTTAAAAAATTGAATCTCAGCTTATTTGCAGATGGGTTTTTATTTGCATATATATGATAAGATGGCATGTGGTAGTTTTTCCAGAAATTCACTTGAAAAATTAAAAAAAAAAATTACACATTTCAAAAGAATCTTTCTTCAGGGATAATTTTTGAAATTGTCACATTATGAAAAAAATCTAGTTTCTTCTCCAAGGATTTCCAACTGTCAAACACATAAAGATTAGTTATAGCCTGAAAAGCAATATCACTTCATCTGTGAGTTACACATAACAAAACTGTTGAAATAACTAAGAAGGATAGGAAGAAAGAATATGGACAAAACTAACAGTAATTCTATTCTATTTTTATTCTATGAGGGAAAAAATGGTAAAACCTTTGCTTCATTGTATTATAATTTGCAAAAGCTAATGCTTAAAACATTAGATGGGAGTTCTCTTATTCCTAATGTATTGACTTTCACTTTATTGCTGTTTTTAAATATATGGAAAAAAGAATACTACAAGTTCACAAAGAAACTGCCAGTGCAATTTATGTTAGAAAGGTTGTAATTTAATGTTTCCATTGATATTTGACTATGTGTAAACTGGAATAACTGAACACTTTCCAAGACAGCTGAACTCCTACTGAACTAGTAAAAAACATCTATTATAATTATTTTATAACAAATTGTGCTAATACCCATATTTCAAAAAGAGAGACTGTTTGAAAATCAGCAGTACTATACTTCCAAGAACGCAATTCTCCAGATTTTACAATATTGTTCCAACCTTCAAAACTATCAACGAAAAAAGTATTCATTATGGAAAGTTGCAAACAAAAAAATGTCATGCAAAGTTCTTTGGAAATTGAATTAAATGTTGATCAAAAATGCATGGATCGGACGTTGTCTTACCTGAACGTCCCTTTTCTGGGCACTGTGACTACAATCCATGGATGGGTATTCTTCCTCATCATTCTTGACAGGAACTGAGTGCAAAAAAATTATTTCTTCGTGCCTTGACCACGTCCCCTCATCCATTGACACGTCAGTCTTTGTCACGAAGGTGCGGCCAACCAAGGTCTACAAGGAACTGGACACAAACAAATTCTGAAACACAAGGCTGCCCCAGAAACCGGGTGCAGGAAGCCGAAAGGGAGGGTATGGATTGTGGTCGCAGCACCCAGAAAAGGGACGTTCAGGTAAGACAATGTCTGTTTTCCAATGTGCTGCTCCTACAATCCATGGATCGGATATACCCAAACTCAAATCTCCTGGATGGGAGGCTGACTGCTTCCCGAGGCTAAGGGCGAATGCACAGTCTGCAACACCCTCCTGCCAAACAACGCCTCAGCCGAGGCATAACTATCGACCTTGTAATGACGTATAAAAGGTGAAATGGAAGACCAAGTGTCCGCTCGACAAATGTCAGAGACAGAAGCCTGGGTAACCCAAGCTGCCATAGTGGCTGCGCTATGGGTGGAATAAGGCAAAATCTTGCCAGGAAGAGGCTTGGCCTTGAGCTCATATGCAGTCGAGATGCAGGCTTTTATCTACCATCCCACCATGGATGCAGAGACCTTTTGACCCATAGAGGATGGATGAAAGGAGGCCAGAAGAGCCTCGGTCCGGCAAAAGGAGGCCGTCCGCTGGATATACCAATGGAGAGCCCGCCTTATATCTAAGGTGTGCCAGTATTCCTCCAGCTGATGCTGTGGCGTCGGGCAGAAGTCAGGCAAGATGAGCTCCTGGGCCCAGTTTAACCAGGAGTTCACGTTGGGCAAGAACGAAGGATCCAACCTTAGAACCACTCTATCAGCATGAAATATACAGAAGTCCTTCCTGATGGACAAGGCTATCAGTTCCGAAACCCTCCTGGTGGATGTAATCACCAAGAGGAAGGCGACCTTGAAGGATAGAAACTTGAGGTCAATGGATCCCAGCGGTTCAAATGGTGAAGATGTGAGAGCTTGTAGAACCAGCAGCAGGTTCCAGGATGGGTAGTGATCCACCACTGGCGGACGCAAATTCGTGGCGCCATGTAGGAAGCCCCGATCCTAGGACCTAGGATGGTGTGTCAGCGACTGGTAAGGGGCGCAAGTGAGAACCGTGGACAAAGCTGCCACCTGTCACCGCAAGGTAGATGGAGCCAGACCTTTATCCAGATCTGCATGCAGGAAGTCGAGAATGTCCGGAATGGAGGCTGATGTTGGGTCAACGTGCTGCTTTGAGCACCAAGTGCAGAACGCCTTCCAGGAGCCCTCGTAAATACGGGCTTTAGATGGTCGTCTGGATGCTTGGATAGTCTGGATTACTCGTTCTGAGAGGTGGTCCTTCCTCAATAGGACCCTCTCAAGTGCCAGATGGTCAACAGGAGCCACTGAAGCTCTGAATGGAATATGATCCCCAGCACAGAGAGATCCGATACTGAGGAATTACCCACGGCTGGGTGATGGAGAGCGTCACCAGGTCGGCGAACCATGGACGGCGTAGCCAACGGGGAGCTACTAGTAGAAGTTCAGCTTGCTCATTGAGCATCTTCCAAATAACCTTCAGGATGAGGGGAATGGGGAGAAATGCGTATAGCAGGCTGGGAGGCCAGCGGCACCGAAGAGCATTGCAACCCTCCACAGTAGGGCTTGGGAAGCGAGAAAGGAACCTTGGGAGCTGAGCGTTTCGTGGACTGGCGAAGAGGTCTATCACTGGAAGACCGAACCTTTGTGATAGTTCCAGAAAGAGACGGGGGTGAAGTTGCCATTCTGCAGGATCAATCCTCTCCCTGCTCAGCCAGTCCGCCCGAACGTTGGAGGTGCCAGATATGTGATCCACCTTGACTGATAATGTGTAACGTTCTGCCCAACTCATCAACTTCTCCGCCTCGAGCATCAAGGGCCTGAACCGGGTGCCCCCCTCCCGGTTGATATGCGCTTTCACAGACATGTTGTCCGTGAGAATCAGTACATGTTGTCCCTGCAGGACAGGCTGAAAATGACGGAGAGCCAGACGAACAGCTCTCAGCTCCAGCCAGTTTATGCTTTTCGTCTGTTCTGATGGGAACCATTGGCCCTGCGTCACCTGTTCGAGAAGATGAGCGCCCCAGCCATAAAGGCTGGCATCTGAAGTCAGTACCAGATGGTCTGGTTCCAGGAAATAGCAGCCCCTCAGTAGGGCCGGCGACATCCACCACTAGAGGGATAAACTAATCTGAGGAGGCAAGGTCATCTTGTATGTCGAGTTGCTGTGCCCCGTCCACTGAAAAGGAAGGAGGAACCACTGCAAGGGACGGGTGTGTCTGCAAGCCCATGGGACGATGGCGATACATGAGACCATCTTCCCAAGCAGGTGTGACAGGAGCAATAATGGAACTGACAACCACTTGGGCAACCACTTGCCGCACTAAGTTGTTGATGCTTTGAACTCAGTCCGGGGACAAGAACACCTGCCCCTTGACCGAGTCGATCACCGCCCCGAGGTGGAGAAGGTGGGTAGTGGGAATCAGTTGGCAGATTGATTGAAAACCCGTGCCGTTGGAATGCAGTGATCACTAAGTCCATGTTGTGTGCTGCCTGGGTTGGAGAGGACGACAGAACTAGGATGTTATCGAGGTAACAGAGGACCCATACCAGGATCACCCTGAGCGTTGCTGCCACAGCCGCCACCAACCTGGTAAAGGTCCTGGGGGCCAATGAGAGACCAAAGGGCATGGCGCAGTACTGAAAGTGGCTGCCCGCATACTTGAACCTCAGATATTTCTGGTGAGCAGGATGAATCGGCACATGTAAATACGCTTCCCTGAGATCCACGGACTGTAAGTGGTCCCCTTCTCTTATGGCTCCGAGGATCAATTGGAGGGAGTGCATCTTGAACCTGTGGTACAGGACGAACGAATTCAGTCATTTGAGGTTTAGTATCCCCCTCCAGCCCCCCGAACTCTTGGGCACCAGAAATAAGATAGAGTAAAAGCCGGTCCTCTGCTGATCGCTGGGTACCGGCTCGAAGGCCCTGATGTCCAATAGGTGACGAATCTCTTCAGCCATCAGAAGTTTCTTTTCGGGCAGGGCAGGAACAACTTTGCTTAATGACTGACTTGCCTGTCCAAATTATAGTCAGTAAGTGAGGACTATCTTTAATAAAAATTACTTAAATGCCTATGCTTATAGAAAAATATAACGAGATTATTTACAATTTTTATTTATTTATTTGTTCAACTTGTATGCCGCCTTTCTCCGAAGACTCAGGCATTAATGGAGGCTTTCCTCAAGTAAAAAATGTTTTATACAGGCATCAAGTCAGCTGCAGGTTTAACTATAAGAAGTAACCAATTATTAGGAGAAGAGGTGTTCTAGTGTATTTTTTTCCTTTGGTTTTTTTCCCCTCTTTTTATAGTGTGTAAATGTGATTTATATGTCTATATAGAATCAAAATCTCGCAAGGTTATCTCACAAATTTCACAAAACTTTGGTGAGTTGCGGGGGCAGGGCTACAATTGAGACCTGAAAAGATTTCTGGTCTCTGACCCAGAAAAATATTTCACTTTCTGGCAGGAGTAGAATTCAAGCCACAACTGTTGAGGCTGGAGGTTACTCCTAAGAGGTTATTCCTAGAGACATATGCCTTGCACATCAGGTGCAAAGAATAACATTGCTTCTAAAAAAAGAAAAATATCTGGATTTATCTTATGAAGTTATGTGCTACTAGGAGGAGCCATGGTGGAAGCTATGCAGAGAAGCCTCAAAAACAGACCAACACATGGTGTAAGATGCAGGCAAGAACAGCATACGTTAAATGGCAACCATTTTGAACTTAATTCAAAATGATGAACTAGGGCTTGTGACAAAAGTCAAAAATAAGAAACAAAAAAGAAGAAGCTTCTTCCAACATCTAAAAAAACAAGAAAAAAGTGAAGAAAATGATTGGCCCATTAATGGAAGAAAATGGCAAGAAGGGGACGAGCACTGCAGCAGGAAGAATGCTTAACTCATTTTTGGCATTTGTCTTTACACAGAAGGAAAAAACAATCCAACCTATCAAAAAAATACAATAAAAATACTATAAAAATATGAAGAATAGGAATGAAAGTCAAAATAAGCAGGAACATGGTTAGAAAATATCTTATCCACTCTGGATGAATTCAAATCACCAGGACCAGATGGATTACACCCCAAGGAATTGACAGACATGATCGCAGAATTACTGAACCATATATTTCAAAAATCCGGGAGTACTGGGCACTACAAGAGGACTGGAAAAGGGCTGATATGGTTCCCATCTTCAAAAAAGGAGGGAAAAAATGGGTCCAGGAAACTACAGACCTAGCAGCCTGACATCAATACATGGAGGCAAACAAACACTTCAGCTCCTGCGGTCATTGGAGAAAATAGATTATCTAGACCCTTTTCAGTCTGGCTTCAGGCCTGGCTACAGCACGGAAACTGCCTTGGTCACACTGATGGATGATCTCTGGCAAGCCCAAGAAGGGGGTCATTCCTCCATCTTGGTGCTACTTGACCTCTCAGCGGCTTTCGATACCATTGACCATGGTATCCTTCTGGGACGACTAAGGGAGTTGGGAGTGGGAGGCATGTTATGGTGGTTCTCCTCCTATCTCTCTGGTCAGTCACAGTCGGTGTTGGTAGGAGGATAGAGGTCTACCCCTAGACTTCTCGTTTGTGGGGTGCCTCAGGGCTCGGTCCTCTCTCCCCTCCTATTTAACATCTACATGAAGCCGTTGGGTGAAATCATCCGATGATACAGGGTGAGGTATCAGCAATACGCTGATGATACCCAGCTGTATATCTCTACCCCGTGTCAATTCAATGAGGCGGTGGATGTGATGTGCTGGTGCCTGGAGGCCGTGAGGGTCTGGATGGGAGTCAACAGACTTAATCCACAAGACCGAGTGGCTGTGGGTATTGCCTCCTAAAGACTATGTTGATTGTCCATCCTTGATTCTGGGGGGGAAGAAATTGTCCCCCTCAGAATGGGCTCGCAGACTCACAGCTAAGATTGGAGCAACATCTGTCAGCTGTGGCTAGAGGGACCTTTGCACAGGTTCACCTGGTGCACCAATTGCGACCCTACTTGGATCAGGAGGCTCTCCTCACACTCACTCATGCCCTTGTCACCTCACGGTTAGATTATTGCAACGCACTCTACATGGGGCTACCCTTGAAAAGTGTTCGGAGACTACAGTTGGTCCAGAACGTAGCCGTGCAAGCTGTCATGGATGCACCTAGGTACACCCACATTACACCAATTCTCCGCCAGCTGCACTGGCTCCCTATTGGTCTCCGGTCACAATTCAAGGTGTTGGTTATTACCTTTAAAGCCCTACATGGCTCAGGGCCAGGTTATCTTTGAGACCGCTTTCTACCGCATAGCTCCCAGCGACCAGAAAGATCCCACAGAGTTGGTCTCCTCCGGGACCCGTCAGCTAAACAGTGCCGGCTGGTGGGCCCACGGGGGAGGGCCTTCTCTGTGGCTGCCCCGGCTTTCTGGAACCAATTACCTCCTGAGATCCAGACCACCCCCACCCTATTGGCTTTCCAAAAAGCGGTAAAGACCTGGCTTTTCCGGCAGACCTGGGGCCATTGATCTCACTGTTGCGATCTGGTGAGATCCGGCCATGAATGATGTGAATGGGTTTTAATTGTTTTTAATATTTTAATATTTAATGTTTTTAGATATGGTTTTTAAATGCATTGTAAGCCACCTTGAGTCTTTGGAGAAAGGCGGCATACAAGTTGAACAAATAAATAAATAAAGTAATAACCAGTTTGATAAACCATCTGTTTGTCAAAACCAGATCATGCCAGATGAATCTTACTGCATTTTTTGACACTTTGACAAAATTACTAGAGAAATACTGTAGATATAATTCACTTGGACTTCGGTAAGGCATTTGATAAAGTAGACCACAACCTACTACTTGATAAGATAGAAAAATGTGGGATAGACAGCATCTCCACCAGATGGATTCGTAACTGGCTGACTCAATATGTAGTCCTTAATGGAACAGCATCTACAGTACATGGAGGGAAGTATTGAATGGGGTACCCTAAGAATCTGTTTTAGGCCCATCAATGATTTAGATGAGAAGATAGAAAGGAAACTCATCAAATTTGCAAACGAGACCAAACTGACAGGAATAGCCAACCCTCCAGAAATAGTCTCAAGATATAGAAGGATCTCAACAGACCAAAACACTGGGCCTCATCTAACAAAAGGAAATTCAATGAAGAGAAAAGTAAAGTTTTACATTTAGGCAAGAAAAACCAAATGCACAGGTACAGAATAGGTGGTACCTGGCTCAATAGTAATAACTACAAGAGGAATCTTGGTGACCTATTTAAGTGAATAATCACTTAAATATAAACCAGCAGTGTGCTGCAGCTTCCAAAAAAGCCAACATAGTCCTAAGTGGCATTAACCGAGAGATAGAATCAAGATCACATGAAGTGTAAGTACCACTTTATAATGTCTTAGTAAGATCATGCTTGGAATATTGCATCCAGTTTTGGTCAACACAATTTTTAAAAGATTTTGAGACTCTAGAAAGAGTGCAGAAAAAGCAACAGAGATGATTAGGGGACTGGACACTAAAACATATGAATGGTTATAGGAATTGTGTATGTCTAGTTTAATGAAAAGAAGGACTAGGGTGACATGGTAGCAGTGTTCCAATATCTGAGTAGCAAGGTTCCAATATCTGAAGGGCTGCCACAAAGAAGAGAGGGGATTAACCAAAGCACCTGAAGGTAGAACAAGAAGCAATGGATGAAAACTAATCAAGGAGAGATGCAACTGAGAACTAAGGAGAAATTTCCTGACACTTAGAACAATTAATCAGTAGAACAATTTGTCTCTAGAAGTTGTGGGTTCTCCAACACTGGGGATTTTTAAAAAGAGTTTTGACAACCATTTGTCTGAAATGTTATAGGATGTCCTGCTTGAGCAGGGGGTTAGATTAGAAAGCCTCCAAGGTCCCTTCCTACTCTGTTATTCTGTAACTTCCTGGTTAGATTAATTCAACACACTCTATATAGAGCTGTCTTTGAAGTCTGTCCCAAAATTAAAACTGATCCAGAATAAAGCAGCACACATAGTTTTGGGCACCTGATTTGTCCATGTTGCACCACTCTTACATGAACTGTACTGCCTTACAGTTTCGTTTCAGGTGCTTTCAATGTGCTGATTATCACCTTTAAACTCTGAATGACATATAGCTGGTTTATTTGTGGGATCTCTTCTCCCTGAGGATATTTTCCTGCTCCATTGCTATATTTTAATGGAAACTTAAATTTATCTACACGTTCAATTGTAGGGCTATGAAGCATTTCAAATATGATCCCGAAAAAGTGTTTCAGCATATGCAGTGATACAAATGTATTGTCTGTCTGTGACCCTTAAGAACAGCTCCACCTTTTTAAATGGATCAAACAACAACTGTAACACAATTGTAGAGTTATAACTTCACACTTCTGCAAGCTTTGAAATTCTTTTTTAAAAAAGTTTTTTATTTTTATTTCTTATAACACATTTACATGTACAGTCATTTTCATCATTTTTCATTCATCTTTTCTTTTAACCTTCATTTTTCATTTTTACTTTTTCAGGACTGCTCTTTTACCCTTTACCTTTACTCCAATCTTTCTTCTTCTCCTCCCCTCCCCTTCTCTTCCTTCCTCTTTCTCCTCCTACTTCCTTCGTTCTTCCTCTCCTTCTCTTTCCTACTTCCCTTTCTCTTCCCCCACTCCTCTCTCCTTCTAACCTTCTCCTCTGCTCCTCTTTCCCCTCCCTTTTCTTCCTCTCCTTTTCCATTTCTTCTTTCTCCTCTCCTCTCCTCTCTTCTCTCTTTCTCTCTCTCTACACCTTCCCCTCTCTCCTGTTGTTTCCCTTTTCAGTTAAATCTAAAGTGGTATTCGAGCAGCCCCAATTTTATAATTATCTTTATTCTCATTTCAATTTCTTATTCAATTATTATTTATTTTTATTTCATCTTTTGCGTACATTTTTATAATATCTGCTGCAACATTCCCTCTAACCATGTTTGTATTTTCACCCAATATTGTCTTGTTTCTTTACACAACCACCACATATGATAGTATGATTCTGGCAACTGGTGACATTTCCAACACTTAGCTAATTTATCTTTAAACATCTTAGCTAATCTTTCTGGTGGCATATGCCATCTATAAAACATCTTATACAAGTTTTCTTTATAGGCTGTTGCCATTGTTAATTTATAGTTTCTTTCCCAAAGTTATTGTCATTTTTCCAATTCTATGGTGTATCCAAAATTCTTTGCCCATACTATCATTGTTTCTTTTACTTCTTCATCCTCTAGTCTAATATGCAATAAATAATCATATAATTTCTTAATCATTTTCTCATCTGTTCCTGTCAATATTTCATCCGGTTCTGATTTTCCCAAGTTAAAGCCATATTGTCTATGATCTGCTTCATATCTTGATTGTATTTGCAGTCTTGTATACCAATCTATCTCAATCCCTTGACTCTCTAGTTCTTGTTTTTGTTTCAGTTCTCCCCGATCTGTCAAAATGTCTTTATATCTAACAATATTCCCCATATTCACAATATTTGGGTATGTCACTGCTTCTATTGTAGAAAGCCACATTGGAATATTCAAATAATGTTTTTCTTTCATTCTCTCCCACACTGATAACAAATCATTTCTTACATAATGTCTTTGAGGTTCTTGTGAAGCACTGCACAGCCTTAATAGATTAGACACCAGTTCCAACCATATTTGTAGAATACCAATGGATATTCATTTCTGTGGTGCAGAATCCATATGATATTGTATACAGAAAGGGACCTGATAGAATGGATCACTGCAGGCTTTCTAAATATTCAAATCCTAACAATACTATAATTGTTACCTGATACTGGAAAATAAAATCCCAATTTTCAATTTGAATTTAATTATTTAAATTGATCAGCAGGTTTCAGCAGTTTGCTGCATTCTTCAGAGGAGGTTACATATTTTAAACAAGATAATTCATTAAGTCACTCAAATATTAACAGATCTCTTAGGCAAATAAAGACATGAGAAAATTAACCAATTACTTCCAGTACAGTAGTGGGTTTCAAAACCCGGTGCTACCGGTTTGCTATCAGTAGCACCCTTGCGGGCTTGCTCACTTTGCAAGCGCATGGCACTTCTGTGCATGTGCAGAGCATTTTTGATGATGTCTGGGCAGGTGGGCATAGACTTTCACCGCCGCTACTACCAGTTCGCCCGAACTGGGTCGAACCAGGAGCAACCCACCACTGTTCCAGTATCTATTAGGGCTTAACAAGAGAAGTGCAGACCTATGCCAAATTATTGCAAAGAGCCATTGTACACAATGCTAATCAAAAATGTTGACCTGAGTGACAACTGCTAAACAAGACTTTGTCCTTATGGTTTGTAAGGGTCTTCAAACTTTGCAACCGAAAGATTTGCAGTCTACCCTTCCAAAGCAGTTAGCATCTAGCCCTGTAAACAACAAATGAGATCTAGCAAGGCCTAGCATAGCAAAGAATACTTGTATTAAATACTGTGAAACATTCCTATTTATGAGCCTGGTACCCCCTGTATACAGTATTTTGGCCACATATCATCAGTATTTTCAGGGAAAATGAGGGATAGATGGTATTTAGCTAGGAATAATAGGATATTCAGGGAAACAATGAACCATGGCAAAAAGAAAAGAGGGAAGCTAACATGAATAAAAGATAAGAAGGTGAATATCCTATAGCAGGCTTTGAGTCCTAACCTGTGGTGCACCTCAGCCCCAATCCTTGGCAAGTTGTTGCATAGCTCCAGGCAAAGTCAAGTGGCTGATGTTTTATAATATCTGGGTAAGGTACTGGATTAAGAGTGACGAAACACAGGATCAAACCCCACCTCAGCCATGGATGAAAACTTTTAAGTCATTCACTCTTTCTCTGCCCAACTTGACTCATAGGGCTGTTTTTCTGGTGGTGGTGGTGGGGAATGCAAGAAAGGAGTGCTCAATGGCCACCATGAGCTCCTAGAAAGAGTCTCTCTCTCTTTCTTTCTCTCTCTCTTTCTTTCTCTCTCTTCTTTTTTTTCCTTTCTTTCTCTCTATCTTTCTCGTATATGCCATCAGGTCAGTGTTGAACCCTGGCAAATCCCTGCAGTTTTCTTAGCAAGATTTTTCAGAAGTTTGTCACTGCCTCCTTCATAGGGCTGAGAGAGAATAACTGGCCCAAGGTCAGGCAGCAGGCTTTGTGCCTCAGGCAGGACTAAAACTCCTGTTCTCTCAGTTTCAGCCCCATGCCTGAACTACTGCACCAAACTGGAACCTCCCAGAGGGAAAGCAGGATATAAAACTTTTTTGAAAGCCAACTATGTTATAGGGATAAAGGTGTGGGGGAACAGCCTTCCATCCTTTCTAAGGTAGGTTAAATGAGGACCCAGCTTGTGGGGGCAATAAACTGACTTTGTATAAATATACAAAAGTATGAAGGCTATTGCTTAACGCATTGTAAGCCGCCCTGAGTCTCCGGAGAATGGCAGCATATAAATCAAATTTTTTTTAAAAAAAAACTTCTAGTCTCTTCTCAATCCTATAAGATTCTTGGGTGACTTTCAGAAAGTTACTTTCTCTAAGTCAACCTACTTCACAGATTTGTTGCAGAAGGCTTTTGTATGTTTCCTTGTGTTTCTGAACAAAAGACAGGTTATGTCTCATAAATCAACAAAAGCTATGAGATCTTAAAAAACGTCTGGAAAGATTTTTAAAAGAAGGCAGAAGGAATACTTTTGAGGTCTTAAAGAAAAACCCTTTGAAGAATATAGCCTACAATGGGAATATTAACTTGTTAGTCTTATAGACATCTTTTATTATTATTTTCATGTGGCTTGCAGCAGTAATACAATTACCTGCAGCCTCACTGTCTGCAGTGAATAGTAACTGCCTTGAAGCTATCAGATGCAAGTGATCCTACCAGGAGTAATATCAGCAGCATCACTTTGCAGAGCCACCCCCCTCCCCCCAATTTCTTGTCCCTAGCAGTCCTTGGATTATAAAGTATTGTATTTTTTGGAGTATAAGACGTACCTTTTTCCCCCTTAAAAGAGGCTGAAAATTAGGGTGCGTCTTATACTCCGAATATAGCTTTTTCAAAGCTTTTTTTCAGCCCTAACGAGGTGCTAGCGAGTGAAGCGATCTTCCCAGCTTTGCCTGCTCCCTCGACTCTCTGATGTGCTTTAATGAGGCGCTGGTGAGTGAAGCGATCTCCATGCTTTGCTCTGACTCTCAGCTGTTCTTTAGAAGCTTTTTTTTCAGCCCTAACTAGGCGCTAGCCAAGTGAAGCGATCTCCCCATGCTTTGCCTGGTTTTCTCACTGCTGCTTCCTCCCAGCTGTGCCTTAGAAGCTGTTTTTTATCCCCAAGAGGGGATAAAAAACCAGCAAACTAATGTACTGAAGCTGACCAGACTAAGGACGCTACCCAGATGAATGCGGTGCGTCTTATACTCCAAAAAATACGGTATACCCCAGCAGGATGCAGTGCCTGGAAATGATGGGAGCTGAAGTTCAACTCACCTCAAAGACAGCAGATGTCAATTTCCCTGTTATTCTGCATTTTAAACACTTAGAAATGCTTTGTGCACATTCCCCTTACCCCTCTGCCAAGTAAATGGCAGGGTGTACTAAGAGATTCTAGCAGAGGAGAAATCTGAACTAGGGAATCAGGTACCTCATTTTCCCAGCTGCCCCATATATATACATGCAGAATTGTAGTGCGGCTACTATAGCAGGTAACTCTGAGCCTCAAAGGACACATTGGAACAGCTTCTGATTGATTTTGGCCTGATTTCTCAATATCTGAATCCTGGTATGGTTCAATTTATCTAATCTGTGTTGATGAGATGCCAGTTTGGTCTGATGGTTAAGGCACCAGGCTAGAAACCAAAAGACCATGAGCCTTAGGTATAAAATCACCTGGGTATCTTTGGGCCAATCACACTTTGTCACTTTACAAGGTTGTGCGGAAAATAGGAGGAGGGAGGAGTATTAGATATATTCACTGTCTTGAGCTATTTATAAAAATAATAAAGGCAGGATATAAATAAGTGAAGTAAAATTAGGCTGGGACCAAACAGCTCCCCTAAATTATGGATTAAACTGCACAGTTTCCACCAAACACTGAAGAATATGTGCATAGCATAACTGTAGTGCAGAAACCACACCCTGGCTCTTATTCCCTAATGTATCTTAGAATGCACCAACAGCTGCATTCACATGTGGTTAACCTGGTTACTAAAGTAAACCCGTTATCTGAGTTTGCCTACATCTTCAAAACAAACTAAGCAAATGGCTGAATTTGCAGAACACCCTAAGCTATTTTTTTTTTTACAAAAAAACCCACACCTAATAAGAATTAAAACTAATGAATTTAGCACTTCAGGCAAATATTACTGCTATTTGGCTAACTGATTTCATTAACCATGTTGTATATTTCTAACCAATGAGTAAAGAATGTATTGCCATTGGGAATTCAGTACCACATGTTATGCAAGGTAGCCATGGGTGATGCTGCAGCCAGTCCTGGTTTACACAAGACTTACACAAGACTCATATTTGCAAATTGCTGGCATTGTTACATTTTTAAAAGTAGATGCTAAAATGCAGTTAGTGAAAAGGTCTTACAAACAAGACTAGTCATTTAAAGAGAAAAGCAGGCTGTATTAATGTATTTTATTAATTTATTTATTACTTATAATATATTTTATTTATTACTTACTTTTAAGTAAGTATTAATTTAATTTAAAGTACTAAATTTATTGGCTGCCCAATTCCAGTGGAATCTGGGCACAGAGGACTGGAAAGAACATAAAAGAGCTAAAAACATTAAATAAAGTACACAGACCATCCTACATAATCTAGTAAACAGTACAGCAGACCTTCCTCCTACTTTATTTATCCTTTCATAGTTGAGGTGAGAGCCCGGACAAGTCCAGCAACAACAGAGCTTCTGGTGCCACCATTCCCCCAGGATGATGAGGGGAAAGAAGTACAAGGAAGACCTATTAAGGTCAGAGGCCTCTTCACCACCACCTTCTGTGCAGGATGGCCAAAAGGGCAGAGATGGGAGAGAGATATCATTAAGATACTTAGTCATAAATGTCCACTGATTGCTAAGCGCCCAAATTTTGATCATGTGAGATAATGCAATGGTGGTAAGTGAGAGGACCGGTCATATGTCCATTTTTTCAGCACTATCCTAACTTTGGACAGTCGTTGAACAAATGATTATTTTCTGCTGCCTGGAATGAGAGTCCAATGATGGCCTCTGTGGGACGCTCTCTGGGTCTGGATCCCAGGGAGCCCCTTTGGTTCTCTGAGGAACTCAGAAATGAAACATCAGAAATGCTGCTGGATAACAAAGACCACTGAACATGGGTCAAAATTTTTATTGCTATTTTCCACATGGGGATAAAGGCAGCAAAATATATTTTACTATTCTATCACCTCCTCAGATAGCCAGCCAGTAGCCCTAAATAGAGCAGGAGAGGTCTGTAGGGGTATTGTGAAGAATATTCTAGGCATCTATCAAATAGGGTTGTTTCTCTTTTATTTGGGGAGGGATGGGAGTGCCATCAGGTCAGCAACGCCAAGTTAGACACACCAAGCCTCAAAGGTTCACCCTCACTAGACTAGGATCACTGGACTCATTTGATTGCCAAATTTCATCAATATATTTGGGATGCTTCCTTGAGCCTCTATAGAAAAGATGGAGCATAAACCCAATAAATAGCAATAAGCTTCTATTAAACCCAATCCTTTTCATACAATATTAACCAATTCCACTTCTCCAGAAAGTATTTCTCTTCCAGCATCTGGAATTTAGGAATATACTTCCCTTGAAAACAGAAACTTACATAAGTGGTTTTATCCTCTTAGACACAACACTTCACATGCTGAAATGAGACAGAATTAATTTCTATCTGAGGAAAAGAAAGCACCCCAGATCCTTTTCCCACTTGAAATGCCAACCTATCCCTTTACCCCAGCTCCCTATAGAGGCACTATGCCCCCCCCCCCACTCACTCTGGGGTGTTGATCCAGATGATATCCAGGTGGCAGTAGTAAACACACTCTTTATCTTTGTAGGTGTAGCAAGTACAGCGTTTGGCTCTGTGGTGGACCTCCCCCAGGTCAGTCACGTTGTCCAGTTTGGAGCTGGTAGCTGAATTCAGCCTTCCGGGTTCTGTGCTGGTTTCTTTTCTGACTCTCTCTGAGAGCCCCAGAAATCTCAACCCTGTGCTATTACTCCTGCTCACACTGGGAAGCAACAGGGGATGAGAGGTGGGTAGCGAGAAACCTGCAAATTGTGGAGGGGGGAAGTGGGGGGTGGGGAAAAAGAGGCCAAATTAGATAGAAGCTGTTCCTAGCAAAGCAGTCGAGTCCTGCAACAAAACTTCCAGTGCCAGATCTTGAAAGTAAGTGGTGTCAGGTTTGGATTTCTTTTTCTCAACTTCTAGAATTACAACTGTGACAAATCACCAGGCAACATTTAAACAGAAACCACTCAGATGCCCCCCACCTCAAGTTCACGGTAATGAATGAAAGCTGGGGAAGAGATCAAGAAAGATAAATGCAAAACAGAAAGTTAATCATAATGCAGCACTAAAAAAATAGCATGGCTAATAAAACAGTACTATTGGGATACACGTAACAAAACTGGTTTTTCCAAAATTTTTAGCATATATAACAAAATGTAGATTAGTAAGGGGAGAGAAACCCTAGTTTGTAACAATTTACACACTAGAAAGAGAACGGCATCAAATGTGTTTGTTACCGTCAGGCAGGTGGTCTGTAATTTGAAGAGCCATTTGCAATTTGCAAAGATTTATGCAAAGGCTGCTTCAACTATAGTAATGGAGCTCAAAGAGGTAGCTGATGAGAAAACATCTTGAAACCCCAGCATTTTAAGCATTCTCTAAAAGGGTGGATTTCAAATGAGATCAAAGCTAGCCTGGTTCCACAAAAGCATAATCCTATATTTCAAAAAGCAGCTAAGAGGCTTCTGGACACAATTCAACAGGCTCTTGAGAACTCCAACCCAGAATCCTGGAAGCAATTGTTTCATTCAAACAAACTCAGCTAGAAATGTTAGTATTTTGTTTTTCCATCTTGAAAGCACTCTAGATAGATACTGTCACAACAAGCCTGCAAGGCCTGCCAGGGCTCTCACCTCCAAATTCCACCCAAGACTGTTTTTATCATCTCTGGGCTACTGGCTAGTTCTTATTTTAGGATTTTCAGGTGCCAGTTTCAGAGTCTGCCTCTCCACCATCACAACTCCTAACAAAAGAAATTGTATTCTCTTTTCTTCAGAACCAAATGCACACGATTTGGCCACTACATAAAATGTCAGCAACATAATATCACAACCTTATAAAGAAGGGATCTCTTTTGATAGAAAGAAGTATTATAGAATCATAGGGCTGGACGGGACCTCGTAGGTCTTCTAATCCAACTCCCTTGCTCAAGGCAGAACACCTTTTGTTTCGTTCCATAGGTCAAGAGAAAAATATATTTTCTCTTGATGTGCAGAACAGAAAAAAATATTTCTGGATATTTCCTTTGGACTAGTATTAGTGGTTGGGGATAAAAGATAACCTTAACAAAATTGGCTAACTAAAAAGCTTTCAAAAATTTAACGGATAGCTTTAGAAGTGTGATTTCGGAAGTTACAAACTCTCTGTCCGATGTAGCATCTTGCCTTTTCATATGCTTCAAAAAACATTAAAATTGTTATAATTATGTAATTGTTTTTTAAAGAAGTGTATTGCTTTCCTGATTTATTCGGGATGCCTCGATTTGTCCGAGGCTCGAAACAACTTTATTTACGAAGCAATTCACGTCTGGAATTGTCCTACGATTGCATCCTGATGCCCATTTTCCAGGCAGTAACAGCAAGCCCGTATTCGGGGCAACCAAATTCCAAGCCAACTTGCCTAGGCCCGCGGTGAAAAAGCACCCTTTCTTTCGCGCGGCTAACGGAAAGCCGCTGTCAAGAAACGGATCAGAAATCATCAGTCGAAATAGGCATCTCTTCTTTCTCACACGCAACTTTTTATTTATTTATTAGGTTAGTTATTTTTTCCTTGCATTTTACCTGCGCTCGAGAGAAATGTAAGTCCAACCAGTATCAAGAATCCCCGCTCCATGAAATCCAGATTGCAAGCTTCTCAACTTGCCGCAAATTCCGAGAGCAAGAGAAACGCGGTCAAAAATAAATAAATCACAAATCGAAATCCGGTTAATATTTGCAACGCGTCAAATTTCTCCTGGCTGACTTGCCGTTGCCACGCGCGCCCAGGTCTTCTCAGCACCTGGAGTCTCGAAACGCCCGGGAAGCCTTCCTTCCACCTTCCTCTTTTTTGTAAGCTAGTCCCAAAGAGGCAAACGGGACAAAGCCACCTCTCGCTCCATAGCTCGCCTGCTCTTTTCTCGCTCCTTTCCCTCTTCCTCGGCAGCCTTCAATGCGATCCTAAACTGGACTCTTTGTTTTTCCAGGCAAATAAAATGAAGAGCGCATTAGACGCCGTCGAGCAAAGAGCCGTTTCCAAGCGAGATCGCCCGGCTGTTATCGCTTCGTCTGTCCAGGCTGTCGCATTGTGCTTCTCCGGCACTTCACCCACACGAGACGCCGAGGCAAGACAAGCCGGCACGCGCTGCTCCCACGCCGAGACCGCCAGACCAGCCAACTGCAGCCGAAAGCGAGAGTCTGCGCGGCCAGTGCAACGCCGCACTTCAAGGGAGCGCTTCACTCTGCTGTGGGCGGGGCGGGGAACCCCGGGAGAGGATGGGGCGCGGCTCCCCCAGAGGTCCTGGTGCTGGTTGCTTATGCCTTAGGCCGGTTTTACGTGCTGAGGTCCGTCAAGGTTGAGAGAGTCCCTTGGCGAGGACTCAAGGGGTACCCATCCATGAGAAAGACTAGAATAAGTTTCTGTAAAAGGATTTGTCGAAAGACTTCAGTGGAAAACATCGGAGCTGCCCGGCTCAGCTATAGGCAAATATAGGTTGCGTTTACAACATCGAACAGGGCCATCGTTTGATTTGACTAAGCTAAGCCAAGCCATGGTTTTGTGAACTTAACAGTGATTGGCTGAGTTCACAAAACTAGCAAAATTGTAAACTACATAGAAATATGTAGCGCCCCCACCACCACCCAACCCATGCAAAGGATTGCCCACCCCTTCCTTAAATGATAGCTCACAAACCACAACTAGATTCATACAGGGTGCTAAACCAAAATTACACTAGATGTGCATTGCATGCATTTAGTTATTATGGCTCAGTCAAGCTATAGTTAAAACAAGCCAGATAAAGCTTCGTTTCAATGAAGCATCTCTGATATAGGTAGGCTTAATTAAGGATATGCATCCAGGATATCTCAGTGTTTCACCACCCTGTTGAAAAAACTCACTAAGTACACTTTCTCCATGGTTGGGGTCACACAGGTGCTAAACAAGGATTTGTATAAACTTAGTCTGCTAAATCAACACAATTCACACAAAATGCTAAGCCAAAGCAACCAACCATATGTTGGTACACTTGTGTGAATTTAGTCGTCGTCTTCCTTATCAGTAAGGCTGAAAAAGGGGTACCCAGTGACATTTATTGAACTTCCAATAGGATTTGCTTTCAAAACTGGCTAGCCAGGTGCTCACAAGGAAGAGTCAGTTAATTTATTTCTGTCATGGCCTTTTTTTTAATATATCAAAAATGTACACAACATTAAGTACAGAGGAAATATATCTAAGCTAATGCCAGATGACATTAGCAGGAATAATGCAATACATTCACAAAGCTCTTGAAAAGTTCCTTCTAAAAATCTGCACTTCCTAAATGTGGCTAAATGCCCCTGCCACAAGCAACTGTGCCTCATTTTTTCTGACAAGTTTTTTTCTGACAGCTTTAAAAACAGCACTTCTTGAAATGATCAATTATGAAATGCTGGATAGGGGCAGAACTTTGGAACTGAAATTATTGCTAACATGAAATACTAGCATATCAAGTCTTGAATTTTCTACTTTCCTATTCTGTATATATCCAAAATGATTGTCTGCTTATCATTGTTTTAATCATGGTGTGAACATTTACAGAATTTTCTATCTAATTGTTATTTATTAAAGAAATGTAACAACAACAATTTTGTACAATAGTCTGGATTCTATACAGGCAAGGAAGGATTTTCTTAAAGAAGAAAACAAAAATATGGTACAGTATGTTCCCTTTGCATTTCATCAGACCCTTAGAAAAGAAGGAGTGCTTTGGTCTTTGCCCCAAGAGCAAAGTCAGCTTTAGAAGTAACCAAACACTTTCTTTAAGTGCAATCAAAGTTCAGAAATAAAACACCCCAATTCTGGGCTTGGATCCAATTACGTTCTTTGGAATATAATGCAAAGGATTTGACTGAACCTTCATTGCAGAAAAATAACTCTGTCAAAATAAGTAAATAAAATATTTTTAAATTCTCAAAGTCTAAAATGCTTCCGATCAAATGTTCCTTTCAGTGTGATTATTTTGATGGAAGGGAAAGGTATCACCTGCAATCTGAGAAGAACAAAATGCCTGTATTTACATTTGCTTCCTAAAGCAGGAATGGCTTTAATCTTATGTATGACCAGACCCTGAAAATCAGCAAATTGAGTGGAATTATATAAGTGATTCCCAAACATGGGCCACAAGCTCCCCCCCCCAGGGAACATGTCATATTTGTGGGGGTCATAATAAGTTCCTGAGGGGCCACCCAAGCATATAATAATTTTGTCCTTATCCTCACATTCTCTGTGCTAATTTCAGCAGCATAAATATTGAAAACTGCTACAGTTTATGATGTATATCTTAAGAGTGGCCATGGAAGTGAGTCACAGAGACAAATGAGGCTGACAAAGGGGACACAAGCCAAAAATGATTGGGTAATGATGAAATGCTGGACAGTGGCAGAACTTTGCAACTGAAATTATTGCTAACATGGAATACTAGTATTATCAAGTGATGAATTTTCTAATTTCCTATTCTGTATATATCCAAAAAGATTGTGAGTCACAGAAACAAATGAGGCTGACAAAGGGGACACAAGCTAAAAAAGATGTCAATCTCTGGGTTACCTTGGTACCAGGTAAAAATCACATGAAAGATGACATGGTGCTCTTCTTTAAATTGGGTAAACAAACTTGAAGAAAATTTAAGGACTCTAATTGTTTTAATGTTCTAATTGTTTTCTTATTTTATGATGTTGTAAGCTACCCAGTGTCATTTGATAGTAAAATGAATGGTATATAAATTTAATATAAATAGGCATAAATTAGCCCAGATAAGCATTTTGAAGCTGCAATGAAGTCAAGAATTACTAATGGTACTTATTTAGGAATTAAAAGACATTGCCTTAGTAGTCTCCCCCATGGAGAAGGGGATACTGCTTTCATTATTCTGATGAAAGCAGTGAGACCCTGGGGTCACTATTGTTTACTTAGGAATTCAATTCACATCGCTCGTAAAAGCAATGTTACACTGGCCGAATTGAGGTATTCCCAAAAGTAGAAAAACTGCATGCACCAGTGACAAGCCCTGTACCTTCAGAATGTCATTCTGATAACACAACTGAAGCATGGATATCCATATAGGCAATGTAGAATCCTGCTCTGAAAAACTCTTTGTGCATACAACTACTGAACAAAATATAGTTGCCTGGGAATTTTGATGCTCGTAAACAATTTTTTCATTAATTTAACTGAGAGAAATCAGAGTAAATATCAGTTTTCTTTGGTTTCATTCTTTCAAAATTTTTTGGACTATACCTCTCAAAAGGCCTAAGGATTATGAAAGTTGATATCCAAAAACCACGGAAGAGTATCAGCTTGAAAAAAACCCTGTCATTTTATTATTAAACCCTCATTCTCGTCCATCCTCATTAATGCACAAGTCTGGTACTTTCTCTGATTTTTTTTAAAGGCTCACACACATTGCTGCACCTGGATTCAATTAATTTTGTGTCCTAGCAGCCATTTCTAAAGAAAATATATTTCATAAAACTAGCCAGTTTTCTATCTAGTGTTAATTAGGAGGTAGGTGTTTCCTCATATCAAGTGGAAGATTTGTTTAATATTATTGTTACAGTTGTTGCTAGTAACTGAAGTGGTACAATAATAATCCTTGAGGAATGATCAGCCTCAAACCCCATGTGTTCATGGATTAGATGTTTCTTTATTTATACCAGGGAAGATAACAACAGAACATGGCCTTTTTTCTGTTATGACAACAGCATACTCTGCTTTTTCCATATCCTCCTTGTAAGTTTTCAATTTTTATAAATCCTTTTGTTGATCCATTTGGATCAAAGAGTAGAATAAAAATACAGTGTTTTAAACAGTATCACTTAACCCTTGAGTAAGAAAACTATAGGATCATACATTGGTTGACAGCAACATCTCCCATTTTTCAGGCACTGTGCTATGATCGCAAAAACTTCAAGATTTTGCTAGTTATACAAACAATATCAGCAAACTGAACAGACATCTGTAAAGAGATCTGGATTGGATACACAAGTGTGTATCTCTTCCTAAATATATACATTATATATGATGACATATCCTGTTTCCCCCAAAAGAAGACATACCCTGATAATAAGCCCAATCAGGCTTTTGAGCGCGTGGCAATAAGACCAAGCGCTTATTTCAGGGTTCAAAAAAATATAAGACAGAGTCTTATTTTGGGGAAAACATGGTATATATGACATTTTAAATTCAGTCAAAATGATTTGATGCTGTTGGATAAGGCATCATTACACAAGTCTATTTTTTTTAAAATGAGAAAGTTGTTGTCATTTACTTCAATCCTATAATCCAAACTAAATCATTTCCAATAAGCCATTCAGACATAACCTGACACTTGCAGGGAAGAAGAATCAATTCCCTGGGTATACTGTTGAACTGTTCTTATGGTTAGGGATGTTTTCACATGATTCTAAATCTGTCTTTCTGTAATATAAGATCATCACTCTATTCCTACATCCTGGGATGATGGAGAATAAATTGGTCACCTTCTAGTTTATCTCCTCAGTCATTTGTTTAGAGCCAGACATATACAATTCTTTCAGGCTTTCTTGATAGCATCTATTTTCAGCCTCCTGATGATTCTAATTATGCTTCGCTTTGGTTTCACTGACTCTTAACAATGCATGACACACTATTAGATACAATACTTGAGATTGGGGACTGACCAATGCAGAATAATGTAGAACAATTCATTCTAGAGATATGGAAATAATATTCCTGTTGATGCAACCAAAATCTCCCTTTGTATTTTTTTTACTTTTAATAAATAACTTTTAAATAATGACAGAATCTTCCAGCTTTATAAAATGAAACATTTTCATTAGAAATATAACAAAACCTTATTATTGAAAAAAGTTACTTGTTGCATAATTCCTGAAACATAGGTTTTATTTTTCAGATGACCATTCTTGCTTCTTGCCCCACATTGGTTTGGGTTATTATTTTTTTTAATAGCACAACACAAACTCCCCTTGTATTTTTGACAATCGTGTTGGTAAAATAGCTGATTCAAACTCAATTTATGAATAGTTCCAGTTTCAAGATTCGTTTTATATGTACTATTACCAATCCAAGTACCCTCCATCCTATCCTCATGGATTTGATGATTTTCCTCTCTTAACATTAATTATTTTATTTCAGTCCATTTCTTATCTTATTGAGAGCTTTTTCTTCTACTATCCTACCTGGTTTTGTACCATTTGCAAATCATACAAGCATGGTAATAATACTAGATACATGATCAAATTCGATTCATACCCATTCCAGTTTAAAAAGGAACTCTTATTTGAGGATAGTTTTCAAATTAATGATGGTTCCATTAAACATGTCTGTGACATGCTATCCAAGTGATTTAATAGCTTCCTAAATAGTGTTCAGGAGGTATTTTATTAAATATTTCCTAAAGTCAAAATATAAATGTAGTATAAATATTATCTACTAGGAAAATAAAATGAAATAATTTAATAAAGTATCAAAAAATGGAATACTTGTGATGAGTATGACAAGATTTGTTCTTGATAAATCAGCGCTGAAATCTTGTAATCACTAAACAGTTCCATTGATACTTACAAATCAATCATTTTGTTTGTTCTAGAATATTATCAAGTATTGATGTTAGACTGACATGACTGTAGTTACCCTGGTCCAGATCCAGCCCGGGTGCTTAGATCTGGCCCACGGGGCCACCCTGGGAACAGCAAAGAACCGGCCTGTAGTGCCTCTGCCAGCAAAAATGGAGCTCGGGAGGACCCTCCTGAGCTCCATTTTCACTCGCAGAGGGTTGCAGGAGGCTGTTGCAGCAGAAAATGGAGCCTGTTTTCTTTGGCAGAGTGCTCAGGCCACCACATGCATCTCTGAGATGAGTGACATCAAGCTGGCCATGCCCACTCTGGCCACGCCCACTTTGGCCCCCAAGATCAAGCACAACCCCGATGCAGCCCTCAAATAAAATCGAGTTTGATACCCCTGATCTAGCACTACATATTCTTGAAGATAATCCACAAAATTCATTAGAGGGCCTACTACTTATGAGATGAACCAAGCTTCCTGCCCTTTTTTCACCTTACCTGCTTCTGAATTCTCAAGTCTCTGATAAGACCAGCATCTAACTAGATCCTATATCACTTGGGTAAAGATCTTTACATAAAATATAAAAACAGTTTCTATATAATTACCTAGGGGTTTTTACCTGCCTTGCAGTACTCCTTGCATGTTTTGCTACCAAAAGAAATGTACTAAATCTTTCAGATGAGAAATGGGGGAGTATTCTATATCATCAAACTCAAGAAAATAATCCATTGTAAAAGGAAATGCCTCTGCAATAGGCAGCTTCCTTGCTTAATAAGCAAGGAAGCAAGAGTGTTTATCTATTGATATGCCCACACAGAAGTGAAAATCCCAACTCTGCCTGCAGTGTTTTGTGAATGCTCTCAGATCTTCTGTGCTCCTTAAGAAAGGTATGATCTTCAAAGAGTCTCTCTGTGTTTTGAATACATTTCATTTTGGGGCACTGGGTACCATGAATTGGCATTTCCAACCTAAGATAACAGATTGAAAAATATTCAAAAAGGTATTAGCTGAAGAGTTGTCTGTCCCAAACCTTATGGCTAAGGATATACATACAGTATGAGCAGACTGGAATTTGCCAGACTTCTCTTTTATAAAATACAGTGAAAAAATTAGTGAGAGAACTCTGTGCATAATATAATGTATATTACATATACATTATGTATATTACATAATGTAATCTACATTAAGGTATTTTGGTTAAGATAAAATTATAGATGACTCTCTCCCGCAGATGCCTTGCTTCACTCTCTAACGAATCATCCTTGGTAGAACTTGTTTCCCAACAGGTGCCAAAGTAATTAAATCCCATTCACTACTATTTTGCATCTTTGCTTTTTGGACCAATTCCATGCTTTCTCTGGTGGGATAGTCTCTTGATTGGGTAATTGGCAACAATCTGTGAAAAAATGCATTTCTTTAGGGAGATGCCAAGACGTACAGGGCATATATCCATGGGTGCTTGAATCAGGTCCTCTTGGAATCCAGATTGCTATTAGTCTTACTAGATAGTGATTAGGTATCATCAAAACATGCTTGACTCCTAGTCAAAATATAAATAAAGTTTCTCCATTTCAATCTGTCCCTAACCTCTTCTCTCAGATCTTCCAAGGGGATACTCATATCCACTTGTCCATCTACTTGCTATTGGACATCCTCTTCTTCTCTTCGTCTACTACAAATAGCACTTCTGCTTATATTTTATCTTCCTGTTGTTTTACCCAAGATACTTGCTGTATTGGTATTGTTCACTTGCTTTGATGTATATGGAAAGATAGACAGACAGACAGCCATTACATACTGTATAGTGCAACTCCTCTTTTTTCCTGTTATTTTTTTCTTTTGAATAACTATAAGAATAAACTATATCCTTCAATTCGGCCATAGCAATCATCCTACCAGATCCAAATTATGTTAATGAAGATATATTTACTTTCCTATAATACTTCTCTTTTCATTTACTTCATAAGCATTTCCCTACGTTAAACATTAATAGATAATTAAAGTCATGAACTTTATGAATCTATGTTTTTCCTGACATTGTCATTGAATAACCCAATGTCCCTATTCTCATACTTAATACTGCAAGGTATAGGTTTTTACTTGAAATTCTTATCTCTAAATTTCAATCTTCAACTTCTACCAAATTCAGTTTCAAACCTCTTAATTAAATCTGGCATGGTTAAATCAGTAAAAGGTGTCCTTCCAGATGTTCCTAAAATGAAACCCATCTCATCCTAGCAGCCATAATCCAGATCATGTAGACTACAATCTTATCAATCAAGGCTACAATTTGCGCATCTATTAACAACATTTTGTAAGCTAAAGCTTGTTTCTCTTTCTTTCGAAACTTCCATGGATTAAGGAAAAATGGATGTGAATATTACCCAAACTTCCAACTTTTTAGCTTCCATTCTAAAGTTTCTAAGCCCAAGGGTTGTGATTATAGCAGCTGTTGTATTGCACTGTCATATCCTAAACCTATGCTCCAGGGAGACAATACAGTTCACAAGCCATGAGCTCTAGTTGGCAAAGACTATTCTGATTCTTCATAATACAAAATCACTAAGTATAACAATTCTCCTCTTTGCTTCCTTGCTAATAGCAATGGTATCACTTTTGCTGTTCAGGGCTTAGCTTCTCACCTGCTATTATTATTATTTTTTTGTTCCATCCCTGGAAGTTCAGAGCCTATTTATTCTGTGAAAGCATGAAAGCTATTTCTGAATTCTAGTAGCAGAATCTTTTCCACATATTTTGTTTCAAACTGTCACTTACTCACTGGGTTTGAATATCTGTTTGGCTATTATAAATGTGGCTTTCAATCATAGACCACAATATACTGCCTTATTTGTTCTAATAAATCTAGGACTGGTCTCATAAGCTTAGTGTAGCCACTGGATAATTTTGTGCAATATTCCAGGGAACATTAAAATACACTGGTTCAATCATTTTGGATATAGTTTGATAGTTCTTCTAGATCTAAATCTTGTGGGACAGTTCTCTATATAAGAACACCAAAATGCTATAAATCTTTTTATAATAGTGTCAAGGGTTAGCGTAGGTAGTATTCATAATGAACCCCATAAGTACCAGGAGATATGGTCATGGTTCTTGCCTAAGGAAAACAAGATAAATGGAGGAAGGTAAAGAGAATGTCAGGCAGACAGATAAACCAAACCGAAGAACGTTTTGAAACTCAGAACATGACCATTGATCATCTGACATTCTTAGATTTCCACTATTGATTAGCTTAGCCTGAGCTATCCTTATAGCTAGCAGCCACTTACAATAAGCTCTCAACTCAAGCTCAGTGCAGTGGGGATCTCCAGTGAGGATGAAGTGTGAGTAAAAGGGTTTACCCTTCTCTCCCTCCCTCCCTCTCTTTCTCTCTCTCTCTCTCTCTTTCTTTCTCCCTCCCTTTCTCCTTTCTCCCTTCCTGTGAAGAATCCCAGAAGGTCTTTGGTAGGAGGAAGAAAAGCCAGACATTTTGAAACTCAGAACATGCCCATTGATCATCTGGCATTCTTAGAGCTCCACTATTGATTAGCTTAGTCTGAGCAAGGATAGCTAGCAGCCACTTACAGTAAGCTCTCAACTCAAGCTCAGTGCACGTGGGGATCTCCCTAAATAGTGAGGATTTCTTTGTTTCTTTTTCCCTTGAAGCCCCACCCTCCCCTTCAGGCAGCCCGTTTTTGCTTCCAGGGGACTGCAGGGAGTCTTGCTAGGCACACACACCCCGTGCCCCATTTTGGCCTTAGCAAGCCTCCCTACAGCTCCTGGGAGCCAAAACAGGGCAAGGGAGACTCCTGTAAGGGGCTGGGAAGGTAAGGTCGTGAGCCTGGTGGGTGTGGCAAAGCATGCTCGGGGGTGGGGGAGGGCTAGCATGACTTACCTGTAGGCAGGAGGAGGCAGCTCAGTTGGGGCACAGGGCAGGCACCACATGGGAAGGCAGTGCAGGCAGGCAGGCAAGCCGCCTGGGTGGTAAGGAGGAAAAGGAAGTGACTGGGCAGGGCGGTGACCAGGGGACAGGTTCGGGGGCATGGCCACCCAGCCATTAATACCAGTTCTGCGACCCTCACCAATTTATTGCTACTGCTTCTCCCAAACCAGTGTGAACCGGTAGCAACCCACCACTGAACTGCCATCTCTTATATAAAAGGCAAGTTTCTTTTATATGCCTTCTCCTTTCCTAGGTCTGAACTGTCATTTATTTTTTCTTAACAGTTCTTGATGATTCCTTCATCAAGGTTATATCTGTATTCCCCTACCCTAGTGTCTAGAAGATTCATATCAAATATGAGCTAGTCTTAATACTGAAATTAAGGAGAGAAATGCCACTCTGGTATCATTATGGTAACACGTTGGCTAATTCAGCAAAGCCGTTGCAGTTTATTTGAGGTGAGTGGTATTTTTAGTGAGCCAAGAAGCAAACACATTAGAGAAAGCCATTAAACCAGCATCACGCTGAGTAAATAATCTTCAGAATTTTGCTCCAGGAAACATACATAGGACTGTCCAAAAGCAATACAAGTAATCTGTCAAAGCATTCAAAGTATAACAATCTCTAAAGCCATTTAAACTCACTGAGGTGGTCTATCCAGGAGGATAAGAAAATCTCAGGACATGGTCTAGACTGTCTCCTATTACAATCTCTTGGAAGTGTATCAGTTCTACTTTAGTTCTAAAAGTTATGGGGAGAAGGATAACTTTCCTAACACAGGAAGAGCAGTTCAAAATGGAGCCAATGATATTCGCTGAAGGTGCTCCAATACAGGCCAGATAGGCTTTTAGATTCCCACCATGAGCAAGGGGATGGGGCATTGGTCCTACCTGACACACTCCTTTTCGTCACACTGGAGACAGCAGCCAGGAATAGGAATGGGTTAATGCCATCTGTCAGTTATTGAACTGAGTCTACAAGTTGTTTAAGCCATGCCTCCTCCTTTTGCTTCCCAGCTTTCTAGACAAAGGTGTTGATACAGACTGAAGTGTGAAAACAAAACCATCACCTCCCTCCCCAACTAGGACCGGACATGAATTCAGATGGGGCTGGCTGCTGTCTCCAGCATGACGAGAAGGAGCATGTCAGGTAGGACCAACGTCCCTTCTCCATAGCGGCCGGAGACAGCAGCCAGGAATGGGTCATACCAAAGCTGGCTGTCCTATTGGGAGGGCGCTGTCCAGTTCAACATCCCCTGTACCGTGCATATTTTCTGAAGTACCCGCCTGCTAAAAGTTGCCTCAGCCAAGGCGTAAGTGGCCAGCTTATAATGGGGGATAAAGGGTGAAGGGGACGACCAGGTAGTGGCTCGGCATACCTCCTCCAACGATGCCTGCATAGCCCATGCAGCAGAAGTAGCTGCGCTTCTGGTAGAGTGAGCAGTGATATGTCTCGGAACCAGTAAAGCTGGACCTCATAAGCCTTGGAAATGCAGTGGGAAAAGACATCTTATTCCCCAAGTGAGGCCAGTTGGAAAGATATGAAAAGAGACTCCATCTTCCGCTGTGCTCTTAAGACCCTCTTATTCCAGCAAGCCTGGCCTAATTTTTCTCCCCTTCTTTTAAATTTTAATTTGTTTTAAATTTATTGGGATTTTAATTGTCGTGGGCCAATATTATTTAATTTGGTTTTAAATTGTTCTTAACTTTTGTATTTTTGTATTTTATCTTGCGCCTGTTCACCGCCCTGAGTCCTTCGGGAGTAGGGCGGTATACAAATTTAATAAAAAATAAACATAAAACATCTTCCTCAGAGAAGAAGTCCTCCTGACATAAATGCGGAGAGCCCTCCGCCCATCCAAGGTATGCCAAGTCTGTTCCAAACAATGGACAGGCTCAGGGCAAAAATTAGGTAGTACAAGCTCCTGAGCGCTATGGAACCATGTGTTTATTTTGGGAATAAATGTTGGGTCTAGGCATAATACCACCCTGTCCAGATGGAAGACACAAAGGTCATTCCTCACTGACAGAGCTGCCAACTCTGAGATATGCCTGGCAGAAGTCTGACCTACCTTGCCAGTTCCCTCAGACTGGCCTGTCTCTCCTGGGAAAGGTATACCTTGGACTCCACCGTATCTATTGTAGCTCCCAGGAGCTATAGTCAGGTTGTGGGAACTAAATGGCTTTTGGATTGATTTATAGAGAATCCGTGGACTTGCAGGACTTGAATCGTGGAACTGGACTGGATAAGAATATCATCCAGGTAGACTTGGATTCTTATGGTAGAGTCCAAATGCATCCCGCCAGGGTGGCCATTAGTTTGGTGAATACTCTGGGGGCAGATGATAGACCAAACGGCAATGCCCAATACTGGTAGTGTTTCCCCATGTATTGGAAGCGGAGAAACTGTCTGTGGGCGGGCAGGATGAGAACATAAAGGTACGCCTCCGTCAGGTCCACTGACGTGAGGAAGTTGCCCGTCTTGACGCTTTCCAAGATGGTCTGGAGAGACTGCATCTTGAACCATCAATAGACTATATGACAGGTCAGAGTCCTGAGGTCAAGAATTGCCCTCTATCCCTCCCGAGGCCTTCTGTACAACTAACAGTCGGGAATAAAGCCCCTGCCCATGTTGCTCCTCTGGAACCGGCTGGATGGCCTGAATATCCAGGTGGTGGTTTATGGCCGATTCCATGAGGAGCTGTTTTGTCCAATCCCATGATACAGGACAGCAGACGAAAGACCTCGGTGGGCTGGAGAGGAACTCCAGGGAGAGACCTGACCTTGCCATCTCCCTGACCCAAACATCCATGGTGGTGACCTCCCACTGGTTGACAAAAAATGCCAAGTGGCCTCCAATGGGAGGGCTGGACAGGCAGCCACTTAGCGCATCTTTGAAAGGAGCGACTCCTCCCACCCCGAAAGGACCATTTGGGTAGGTACTTCTGCCCTTTTCTGCCCTGTCTATCTTGCATCTGTCCTTGTCTGGCTGGAAATGGCCGTTATGATCGTGGCATCCCATAAGTGCCCTCCGCTTCTCTAAAGGAGAAGGGACGAAAATAAGGTATCAGGCGTGGCTCCGACCGACGAGACAAGCTTGGCAAAAACCTTTGTTTGTCCCTGGATTCTATAAATATAGGCTCCAGGGGTTCTCCAAATAATTTGTCCCCTGTATACGGGGAGGATGCCAGCCGCCACTTATTTCTAGCATCAGCCTGCCATTGACGAAGCCATATGAGGCATCTAGTTGCTACTGAGGAGCCGATGGCTTTGGCCACAAATCAGGATCCAATAGAGTCTGCTGAGAACTCTATTGCTGCCATGATTTTGTTAAGGTTTTGGTGGGACTGTGAATCGGCAGCTGGCAATCGTTCTTGTAGTTGCCTCAGCCAGAGCAGTGATGCTTGATTGAAAACTGAGGCAGTGGAGGATGCCTTAATGGCCCAGGCAGCTGCCTAATGGGCCTTGACCAAAGTCTGCTCTGATCTTTTGTCCTCCGGGCGGAGGTGTTCCTCCAGTGGCCCTGTTATGGCCAACTGTAAGGACAGAGCTACCACTGGGGCATCAACAGCGGGAACCTGCAAGATGTTAGTCAGGTCTGAGCCCGTGTTGTATAAATGCCCGTCCAAGCTGCCAGGGTTTGGTCCTGACATGGGAGAGGCCCATTGTTTTAGTACAATGTCCTGGAAAAGTCGGAAAGCTGGGACTTCTTCCGACTCTATGATGGGTTCCTCAAATAGGGAGTCTGTGGGATTTTGGAATGCCAGAAAAATTCTTTTAAACCGAGGAGGTTTGGGTAAATTCTACCCTTTGGGGCTTATCTGCAATTTGCAATTCTGCCACCAATGCTCAAGTCACAGCGTCTCAGAGCTAAGCTCGTAAAAGCTTGTATTACTGTCCACTCAGCCTGCTAGGCCTTGCCTCCCGAGGGATGTAGAAATTGGAATGGTCTTACCGTTCCTCCAAAATGGTGGCAATCGTCCCCTTTCACGCTCTCCGGCTAGTGCTATAGAGCCAGACTCGTGGGCGCTGCAGTGTAGGGAAAAGCAGCTGATTGAGCTAGACCAGACTCACTGGTCTTCCCACCACTCAGATCAATTCGTCACACTCACTAGCAAGTCCACAAGCTAGGCTTGTGGGTGCTGAGTGGAATTCGCAACTTTTTTCAGGGACTGTCTTGTCGGCCCTCCAAAATGGTGTCCGATCCTGCCGCATTCTCTGGCTAGCGGTACGGAGCTAGGCTCATGGGCGCTGCCTGGCTGGAGTCAAAGGAACTGAATCCTTGGGTCCCCTCAAGGGTCAGTGGTTTGGGGACAAGCTTGTGAGCGCTGCACTGATATCTGCCAGCTGGCAGTCTCCTCGCTGTCCAAGCGGCCTTCAGCAGGCTCAGGCTGAGTTGCCCTTCACACTGGTATCACGGGAAAGATCAACCAGCCAAACTGGGATCAGTCCCTGCATATGTTGAAATCTTAGGAAAAAGCCATCAGAAATGGTCAGCTCGATAAAACACATCTGTCCAGCTTAGACTGAGTCTGAAAGCTGGGAAGCAAGAGGAGGAGATGTGGCTTAAACAACTTGCAGAATCAGTCCAATAGCTGACAAATGGAGTTAACCCATTCCTGTTCCTGGCTGCTGTCACCAGCCACTATGGAGAATAAACTATGTTCCCCCTTCCAAGATAGTTAAGTCCAGCTGGGTTCGATGGAATTGACTTCCAATTTATTGTAGAACAGAATTAAGCAACTGATTATTTATTTTAGAATGATGGAGAATTGGGCAGCATACAAGTTAAATATATAAGTACAGGTAGTGCTTGACTTACCAACATTCATTTAATCACCATTTGAAGCTACAACAGCACTCAAAAATTGACTTATGACAAGTCCTCATGCTTATAACCATTGCAGCATCCCTATGGTTACATGATAAAAATTTGGATGCTTGGCAATTGGCATGTATTTACGATGGTTCCAGCATGCAATCTTCTTGGCTAGCTTCCCACAAGCAAAGACAATGGGGGAAACCAGATTGGTTAATGACCATGTGAATCTCTTAAATTTAGTGATTTGCTTAATAACTATGGCAAAATAGGTCATAAAATAGAGGGTGATTCACTTAACAACTGCTTTGCTTAGCAAAGAAAATTCTGGTCCCAACTGTGATTATAAATCGAGGATTACCTGTAGTAATAATAGTAGTAGTGGTATTAGTAGTAATATTACCAGCAATAATGCTACTCCATCAGCAAACCAGCTGCCAGTGTTACACTTATTTTAGAGTTCTTCAGACTTTAAATATTCCATTTCAAAAGGTAATACTGATTATTTCATCTATTTCAACATCCAATCAGAAGACCACAAGTTTCTACTTTAAAGCCCTATATAATGGAACCCATTATATTGACCCAATTATTGACATATAGATTTTATAAAACTTTTAGCAGGAATAAACAGGAATTGAGATGAATGTACTATCCACTCCTCCACATTAATTTCTGCCCTGTTTTAGTGAGTGTGGCCATAAAAATGGTCAGGGGTAACACAATGCCTAAAGAGATCGCATTTAAGGGCGTCGTCAAGAATCTATCTTGATTAAAGATTTCAAAAAGAACCCAAAAAACCACTGGTAAATAGATAACCCAACACAGAGTAAGTTACTTGACTATGGGAAGTTATTTTATGTATCCCCCCAAAATCCCTATCTGTTTAAAGCTAAACTATTATCTCTGGGGTCAATTAACATATCTTTGGAACTTGTATACCATGCTTCCCATGTGAACACAAGCAATGGTGGTAGAACATTTACCAATTAATTCAGGACTGCAGTTTTCACATTGTTCAAAGTCACTGTTTTAGAAGAACAAGAAAAAAAAGACACAATGGAGTTGTATCCACATGCATATCTGCCCATGCAAAAAGATCAACTCAAGCAAGAGAGTGAGATAGTCCAAGAATTCACCTATCACCAAAACACTAGTGCAACAGCAAAGATTACATTTGTACAACACACTGAAACACTAAGCCAGTTTATTTTAGCTTATCTTGTCATGTAAACCAAGAAAACTGATTTATTGTTCTTCTGAAACAGATCGGAACACAAAGTATTCAAGGGATACTGCAGAGCACAGTGCTTCTCCTTGAAGCAATCACATCCCCTGGGTGCTTTGGTGGGACTGCTGTAAAGTCTTTTCCAGTTCCATCTGTACGTGTAGTTAAGACAAAATTCTGGGACCGCAGATGACATGAAACAGATTTCATAAGCACACAGGTGGAGACAATTAGAGGCAGCTTCCAAATCAGCCTTGCCAAATTTTCTGAATTATTTGTTAGTCCTAATTTGGACAGTTTAACTTACTTACACAGCTTTATTTACAAGTAGCATTGAGAAGGTGAAAATTTTACATACAGCATGTTCTCTAAAAGGCGATTTATAGAAATATGAGTTATGTGGTCAGATATTGGAAAGCATACTAACCTTTCCATTGAAAAAAGCAAATGTATGTGCATCACAATCCTGACAACGAGAATCTAGCCTGAGGAAGGCTTACTGAATCTGGCTAGAACTTTAACAGAAAGGATTAAGAAAATGCATGAGGGATTAGGTAATTCTTAGCATAAGGTACATCCATAAGGTGAGACTTCATCAAAATGGGGAAACATCTAAATGATCCCATATTTCATTATATTTATCCATACAAAGTCTATATTTATAGGCAATCCATTCATAAGTAGCTAATGTAATCAGGTCTAATCCAATGAATAAATGGGCTATACATTTATCTTTCCAATGTTGTAATATCAGTCTTTTAGTCATGGTAAGAGTACAGAGAATCCATTTATGTTGGATTCTTAAATTCCATGTACTAGGTATGTAATTCAAGAGAATGCTATCTTTTGAAAATTTTAGCTTTTGTCACATAGTCAGCTTTATATAGTCTACTACTTTCTCCCAAAATTTAGTAATTATAGGATTTATACTATAGTTATACTATAATTTTTATATTATAAAAAGGTATGGATACATATAATAAAATATGAGACTCATTTATATAAAATGCAGGTTTTAAAAAGCATGATAGTTCTATAAGTGTATTACAGATATATATGTTTCTATTAAATAATTATATATAGCATTGCGTTTACTGTTGCAATGACATATTGTTGTTTTTCCCCCTTATTTTTAAAGCACTTTTTAAAATAATGTATGTATCTTTGTGTTTTGTCCCTTTTCTTTTATTTCTTTTTCTGTTAATTTAACAGCAAAAAAATGATGAAATGTGTGCCATGATGTCTTGACACAAGATCCACCGTTCACCCCTTATATATTTATACATGACTTCATGCTGCAAGTACAAAATGGGCAAAGTTTTTATCATGATATTGCAACATATCATGGCGCTTTCTTGCTTCACCAGCAGTGATGCCTGGCCCTGGCCTAGCTACATCCTATCAGAAGGACAGTCCGATGGCTCACTCCATGCATGTATGCCTTAGGAACAATGGCAGAAAGAAGGCCCTGAGATTAGCAGTTTCTTAGACAACAAATAGGCAGAATAAAATACAAAGTGAGACCAAACAATAAGTTCCTAACTCCATATGTGTAACCCCTATCCCTTCTGATTAGGAGGTTGCAAGGTCCTAAAGAATCAGTGCAATTGAAAACAGATTTCTAACATTGTGCCAGAGGACCTTAGAAGAAGAGTGTGCAAACACCCACATTTTCCAATGGATATTTCAACTCTCTTGCATCTAATAAATAGTAGAAAAATTGAGAACATGAAGAATTATGTTTGGGCATTAATGCCAGACTTGAAGTAACTGATGTACTCATTTAATTTTATTTCCAGAGTTTGGTAAGGCAAAGGGCTAAAACTGACAGCTGCACAGCCATAGTGTCAAATACTAGTTATCTTAAGAAAGCATCTCCAAAAGAGAAATAGAGAGAAAATAGGAATTGCAATTTATCAGAATCAGACTTGAGAAAATAGGAATACTGAATGGATACTTTGCCAGTTGATGCATAAACTACATCCCAGCTTGTCATGTTTTATCTTGCTTTCAAATTACTTTCCTTACAATCTTTTCTTACCTACGAGACCGTCTTTTGCCACCAATAGCCTCCCACCGACCAGTTCGTTCTCACAGGGAGGGACTACTCAGGGTACCGTCAGTCAAATTATGTCGACTGGCGACTCCCAGGGAGAGGGCCTTCTCTGTGAGGGCCTTCTGGTTATCATGACTTTCACAAGTTGACAAAATTTCACAATGCTAGAAATGATACCATATGGAAATCATTTGATTTCCATAGATTAAGTTTCCTCAGCAAGGAAAACAGAAGAAATGGCAATGAGGCGAAGGGGGTTAAGCTATTAAAAGTTGTGTCTTGCAACAGTACGGAAGCTAAATCAAGCTAAACCCAGCAACAAATAATTAGGCCTGCAAATATGGAATCTGGGAATGTGTTGTTGCCACTCCTTTTTTAATTTGGAATATCATACAGGACAATTTTTCAGCTCAACGTTGGCATTAAATACAATCACACTTCCAACTCAGATTCCTGTTTCATACGCACACAGATATACACATATAATCCCTGACACACATAAATAACACTTTAAAAAAAAAGAAGTACAAATCATGTATTTAGCATTACATGCAATTCCACTCTTACACCGGTATCAGAGAATAGCTATGATTTGAGCCATACCAGATGAAGGCAAATAAATGAATCAAATTATTTCTTCTGTGGTTTTTAATTCTTCTGTTCTGTTTCAACATGGAAACAGAGACTAAAGAATCTTTCTTGTTCTGCAATTCTTGAGAACTAAAACTGTCCATCACTAGGTGTCAGCATCTAGCTAACCTTGTCTGATCTCATAAAGCTAATGAGAGTCGCAGCTGATTAGTATGGAGAGGAGAGATCAGCAAGATTTCCAGGACTATTGGCTCAAGTGAACAATTAATTTTAAAAATCTTTAACAATATCTTTAAATAAAGCAATTATAAACCAGACAAAGCCACAAACAAAATACATGATGCTTGCATCATTGTGCAACATGACAGATCAGAAATTGCAGAAGACAATATAAAGGCTTAACTTATTCTCTTTTAATCCTATTATCCATTGTTATTAGCAAGACCTTCATGCAAATACTCCTGAACATAAAAGGCAAGTTATGCAGGGCAGGGCTTTAAAATCAAAATCTATCTTTATAGTTCAGAACTATTAAAGAGACAGGACAATTCTCTTGTAAGTGAAGAATCACACTGGATTTTACTCTTTTCGTCAAGCATGCATTAGATAACAATACAAGTATAAACATGATTATGAATATATGAAATGAATACAAATAAAAAGGGAACATTAGGAAAGGGACGGTAGGCACGCTGGTGTGCTTAAAGACCTCTTAGGAATGGGGGGAGGTCTACAGTAGACAGTCTAAGGTTAAAGTTTTGGGGGGTTGGGGAAGAAACCAGAGTCAGGTAGTGCATTCCAGGCATCGACAACTCTGTTACTGAAGTCATATTTTTCTGGAATCAAGTTTGGAATGGTTGACCATAAGTTTGTATCCATTGTGTGCTCTTGTATTGTTTTGATTGAAGCTGAAATATTCATTGACAGATAGGACATTGTAGCAGATGATGTACTACGCTTAGGTCAGACCGAAGATGGCAAAGTTCTAAGTTGTCTAAACCCAAAATTTCAAGTCTGGTGGCATAAGGTATTTTGTTGCGAGCAGAGGAGTGGAAGACTCTTCTCGTGAAATATCTCTGGACTCATTCAATTGTATTAATATCCGATATGCAGTGTGGGTTCCAGACAGATGAGCTGTATTCAAGAATTGATCTAGCAAAAGTTTTGTATGCCTTACTTAGCAGTCCAATATTACCGGAGAAGAAGCTATGCAAGATTAGGTTAACAACTCTTAGTGCTTTTTTGGCAATGCTGTTACAGTGATCTCTGGCACTTAGATCATTTGAGATGATTATTCCAAGGTTTTTGACAGAGTGAGGATCATCTACTAGGTCATATCCACCCAGCTTGTATTTTGTGTTCTGATTTTTTTTGCCAATGTGTAAGACAAAGCATTTGTTGGTTGAGATTTGGAGTTGCCAATTGTTTGACCATTCTGACACATAGTCAAGGTCTTTTTGTAGGGTAGCAGAATTGTCAGTGGTGTTGAATAGTTTTACATCATCAGCGAAGAGAATGCAGTTGCTTATAAGATGATTGCAAAGGTCATATTATAGGTCATATATCGTATAAAGAGTGTGGGTCCTAAAACGCTACCTTGAGGGACACTGCTGTTAACAGGTGCTGGGTTTGATAAGGTGCTCCTTATTTTGACTACTTGTTGCCTGTTTGATAGGAACACAGCTATCCACTTATGCAGGAATCCGGAAATGCCATAAGATTTTAGTTTTAGAAGTAGTTTGTCATGTACCACTGAATTGAAGGCTTTACAGAAATCTATATAAATTGCATCTATTGATTTACCCTGTTCGAGTTTTGAGTCCATAAATTTTTGCAGTATAAGAATTGCAGATTGCAGGACAATTTTTTTCTGAAGCCAAATCGCTTGTTAGAGAGTAGGTTGTTAGTCTCCAAGTAGAGGGTAAAGGATTGGTTTATGATTGATTCCATGACTTTGTAGGTGATGCAACATAATGAGATTGGTCTGTAATTATCAACTAGGCTGGGGTCACCCTTTTTGAAGATAGGGATGACGGTGGCTAATGACCATAAGTTAGGTAAGGAGCTGGTTCTGAAAGATATTTCGTAGATTATGCTAAGTGGTTCTGCTATGGTGGTTGAGAGCTTTTTTAGGAAGTAGGCACATAATCCATCAGGGCCAATCGATAAATATGATTTTAGGTTGCGTAGTGCCTTTTTGACGGCATCTTCTGTGAAATCGACATGTAGTAGATCCTTGTGATTATTTGTGGTACGATTGAGAAATGTGGGTCATGATCCATTGCTTTTTACAAAGACTGAACTGAAGAATGTGTTGAAGAGGTTGGCCTTAATGGTTTCATCATTACAGTCTTTCCTGTTTGGCCTTTTTAGTGATGGGATGGATCTTGAGTCTTTAAGTTTGTTGTTTACAAAATTTTAGAAGGCCCGGGTGGATTTAGTGCATATTAGGTTTTCCTCTTGTTTGCTGTGATAACTGATGCATTCTGTCTTTATCTATTGACATAAGGTTTTGTAGCGAATTTTGAAGTTAGCAACATAGCCAGTTTTGGTTTTGTGCCAAAGAGTTATAGGTTTTTTTGTCTGAAGCTTCCTTATTGTTATAGGTAATTTGTTTTTCCTGGTTTTGTGGGGTATTAGTGGTACGTATAGTTTGATGATTCTTTTGACTTCTTGCAAAAAAATGTTATAATGGTCTTCGACAGTGATGCAGCCAGTGAATAGTGTTTGCTAATCAAGACATGAAAGGTCATCAGTTATGAGATCATAGTTGGCTTTTCTAAAGTTATACTTTGGGAATCCGTCATTATGATCATCTTTGTAAGGGCATAAATTGAAACAAAAGTCAATCATGCTATGGTCACTGTTGGAAAAGGGTTCAATTATTTGTAGACCATAGATTGAGTTTAAATTATTGCAGAATATGAGATCAAGGCAGTTGTTGAGTCTAGTGTTGTTTGTTACTAGTTGGTCCAATCCAGGGGTGAAATCCAGCAGGTTCTGACAGGTTCTGGAGAACCTGTAGTGGAAATTTTGAGTAGTTTGGAGAATTGGTAGTGGAAATTTTGAGTAGTTCGGAGAACCAGCAATTGCCACCTCTGGCTGGCCCCAGAGTGGGGTGGGAATGGAGATTTTGCAATATCCTTCCCCTAGGAGTGGGGAGGGAATGGGGATTTTGCAGTATTCTTCCCCTGGAGTGGGGTGGGATTGGAGATTTTGCAGTATCCTTCCCCTGCCACGCCCACCAAGCCATGCCCACAGAACCAGTAGTAAAAAAAAAAATGGATTTCACCACTGGTCCAATCCCAGATTAGTAACAGCATTGTACATGGTTGTATGAATTGGTTCTGTTGTACATTCATTTAGGGTTAATAAGAGGTAGATTGAGGTCACTAAGAAATATAAGAGGGTATGGGCAAGAGGCTGCCCATGTTAGTAGTGAAGTTAGTTTGTTCGCATGTACAAGGTCGTAATCAGGGGCTCTGTAAAAAAGTAAGAAGTGAAATGTGGTGTTTAGGGAAAGGTCGCATACGATGGTCTCAGGAAGAGCAAGCTCCTGTGTAACTGGGTGGAGCATAGTATCCTCCCCTAAGTGAGACTGTGGGTCCACATCAAACTGGATATCACATCTGATTTGTGACCAGCTGTAAGTTGAAGGCATACACTGGTCTATTATCTGATTTTTTTTTCATATAAACAATGCTGTGCCTCAGTGGTTAGATGGCGTAGACATTGGTATTTGAACACAGATCTTTTTAACATTTATAGTTGTGTTTTACTAATCTAGGTGAAACGTTAATATATATTGCTAGTCCATGCATGATATGCCATAGGCTAAATAAATAAATATCTTATACTTCTATATCTGGTTTACTTATAGACTGAAAGATTTAAAAAATAATCCTGAAGAACAACTAACGTGGTCTGGAATAAAGAAGAATTCAACTAAATTCTTATTGCTCACCTGTTAATTTGTAAGACCTGGAAATTGGTGATGCTATAAATTTTCATCATCAAATGGAAACTGTAGTAAATAACTAGAATTTATCAGACAATAAAAGAAGTGACATACAGCAGAGCATATGCTTTGCAGATTCATTATGCAGTTAATTGATCTTTCATAGCTTAAGTAGGGAGGACTTCAGAAGAGGATCAAGTTAAACAGGTTACCTTAAGTCTGGCTAAGGCAGCTCTAAATTGAGAAAATAAAGTATTTTGTTTTTCCCAAACCTATAATTCTAATTGAATTTAAACTTTACAGGAAGCAAGTTCATTCCTAAAATACTTCCTGAGATCCCCATCCTATACACGTTTATTTGGAAACAAGTCCAAATTTAATACCAATTTTATTCTTTGTTTACAGTAGCCCTTACAACTTTGTTTTCTTCAGTAATGCAGAAGATTTGTAAACGATTAAGTTGTCATATCGTTTCGTGAATCCAGGTAATAAAACAATTCAGAAACATATGAAATAGTCCACAAGGATAAAGTACTTCTTTTCGTTTGTTGGTTTTATGTATACTGTGCTCAAAGTTTACCCAAACTTCAGAAATCCAAACTTTTGCAGTTTCTTTTAGATTGCACACATGAACACACATGTCTACACACATGAATACACGTATGCCAGTTGGAGATGATCAAAGCCCTGAAGTTCTTCCAGATGATGGAACTATGCAAATGGTGGTGAAAGATGATACACCACATGACGTTGCAACCAGAAAATTATAATTTTAATATATCTATGGCTATTCAAGAGGAAGGGAACATGGAATGCCAAATGCCAATGGCTATATCTTTATGCCAGCAACATTATACCTTGGATAGAGAAGTGGGATTTAAAGAAATAAATGCTTCAGAAATACCATATCATTGCTTTATGCATCCTGGTTCTTGGTTTGTCCTTTTAGCTCCTAGAATCCTGGCATATGATTTTGCAATTTTTGAAATGCATAATTACAAGCATGTTAGCATTAGCAGCTTGGAAGGCTACAGAAGTTTGTTGCCAAAGAATGGAGAGAAATCTCATCCCAAAAAATTAAAAGATGAAAAAGTTCAAGGAAAACCTGAACCTTATTCTTCAGTCAAATCTAACCTGGCAATCAAAATAATGGGCAGAGACAATCAAAGCATGGAAAAACTTGGCCAACCAATTAGGACTGTGGAAGTTTCTTTTTTGGTGAGTTTTTAAAAGGAGGAAGGACAGCTCCACTACTTTTTTCATTTTCATCCACAGGCAGAGAAAAATTGCTTCAAGCCAGGTAAGCAAAACCCTGATCCTCAGGGTAGGTTGAAGAACAAGAAAAAATAGAATAATCTAGGAATTATTGGAAGCTATATACTGATTACAATGCTGGTTTATTTATGGAAAAGTACAGTCAGGTCCAGAAATATTGGGACATCGACACAATTCTAGCATCTTTGGCTCTATACACCACCACAATGGAGTTGGAATGAAACAAACACAATGTGCGTTAACTGCAGACTGTCAGCTTTGATTTGAGGGTATGTACATCCAACTCAGCTGAACGGTGTAGGATTTACAGCATTTTGTATATGTGCCTCCCACTTGTTAAGGGAACAAAAGTAATGGGACAATTGGCTTCTCAGCTGTTCCATGGCCAGGTGTGTGATATTCCCTCATTACCCCAATTACAATGTGCAGATAAAAGGCCCAGAGTTCATTTCAAGAGTGCTATTTGCATTTGGAATCTGTTGCTGTCAACTCTCAAGATGAGATCCAAAGAGCTGTCACTATCAGTGAAGCAAGCCATCATTAGGCTGAAGAAACAAAACAAACCCATCAGAGAGATAGCAAGAACATTAGGCTTGGCCAAAACAACTGTTTGAAACATTCTCAAAAAGAAGGAATGCACCGGTGAGCTCAGCAACACCAAAAGACCTGGGAGACCACGGAAAACAAGTGTGGTGGATGACCGAAGAATTCTTTCCCTGGTGAAGAAAACACCCTTCATGACAGTTGGCCAGATCAAGAACACTCTCCAGGAGGTAGGTGTAAGTGTGTCAAAGTGAACAATCAAGAGAAGACTTCACCAGAGTGAATACAGAGGGTTCACCACAAGATGTAAACCATTGGTGAGCCTCAAAAACAGGAAGGCCAGATTAGAGTTTGCCAAACAACATCTAACAAAGCCTTCACAGTTCTGGAACAAGATCCTATGGACAGATGAGACCAAGATCAACTTGTACCAGAGTGATGGGAAGAGAAGAGTATGGCGAAGGAAAGGAATTGCTCATGATCCTAAGCATACCACCTCATCAGTGAAGCGTGGTGGTAGTGTCATGGCATGGGCATGTATGGCTGCCAATGGAACTGGTTCTCTTCTATTTATTGATGATGTGACTGCTGACAAAAGCAGCAGGATGAATTCTGAAGTGTTTCGGGCAATATTATCTGCTCACATTCAGCCAAATGCTGCAGAACTCATTGGACGGCGCTTCACAGTGCAGATGGACAATGACCCAAAGCATACTGCAAAAGCAACCAAAGAGTTTTTGAAGGGACAGAAGTGGAATGTTATGCAATGGCCAAGTCAATCATCTGACCTGAATCCCATTGAGCATGCATTTCACTTGCTGAAGACAAAACTGAAGGGAAAATGCCCCAAGAACAAGCAGGAACTGAAGACAGTTGCAGTAGAGGCCTGGCAGAGCATCACTAGGGATGAAACCCAGCATCTGGTGATGTCTATGCGTTCCAGACTTCACTCTGTGATTGACTGCAAAGGATTTGCAACCAAGTATTAAGAAGGGAAAGTTTGATTTATGATTATTATTCTGTCCCATTACTTTTGGTCCCTTAACAAGTGGGAGGCACATATGCAAACTGCTGTAAGTCCTACACCGTTCACCTGAGTTGGATGTACATACCCTCAAATTAAAGCTGACAGTCTGTAGTTAACGCACATTCTGTTTGTTTCATTCCAACTCCATTGTGGTGGTGTATAGAGCCAAAGATGTTAGAATTGTGTCAATGTCCCAATATTTCTGGACCTGACTGTATATGAGCTGTGATGCCTTTTTCTATTTTATCCTGACTTTGCTGCGGACATACATGCCTATGTATGCCTCTTGCTGTCTCTGGCTGCAACAAAGGTGACAAGCCTTCCATACAAGCTTTCCATAATGAAATTAGATTTTGATCACGTTCATACTGTTTCTAGAACTGTTCCCAGAACTACATATTTTGACTGATATAAATGATATGGAGATTCTCAATCATACAAGTCACGGTTGTCCCAAAGGTGATTTTCAAAAGGCAATTGGACTTTCTTGGGTTTTTTTTCCTTGAAACGTTTTGCTTCTCATCCAAGAACTGAAGACCAAGAAAATCCAGTTGCCTTTTGAAAAGCACCTTTGGGATAACATATATTAATTTCAATTTCATTCACCAGCTTCCAGTTTGGATATGAGCTTTCCTGGGTCCTATATTTTAGAGCTGCTTGTTTGTTTTTTGTAAGAATGGATCTAACAGTTGATTTATCCATTATGCTAATCCTATAGTTTAATTATGCACAGTGAATTGAGTAAGCTACAACTAGCTGGTTTCATACAGATGTAGAATTGCAAAATTGTAAAATGGTTTATAAACCACAATTATTTAGTTTTCATTATGTGCTAATCCCAAACCTAATTCCTCATCTATAATGAAACATCTGGAAAAAGAAAACAGAATGACAGAGTTGGAAGGCACCTTGGAAGTCTTCTAGTCTCAACACTCTGCTCAGGCAGGAAGACCTATACCAGTGATGGTTAACCTTTTCAGAACCAGAACCCAGAAGAAAGCAGCTGGCCGGTGCGCATGTGCACCAGGCCAGCTGTCCGGCACACATGCACATGACGGAACCCGGAAGAACAGCTGGCGATGGCACACGTGCCCACACAGAGGGCTCTGTGTGCCACATCTGGCACGCATGCCATAGGTTCACCATCACAAACCTATACCATTTCAGACAAGTGGTTGTCCAATCTCTTCTTAAAAACTTCCAGTGTTGGAGCATTCATACCTTCCAGAGGCAAGTCGATCCACTGATTGATTGTTCTGTTAGGAAATTTTTCCTTAGTTCTAGGTTGCTTCTCTCCTCAATTAGTTTCCATCCATTGCTTCTTGTCGTGCCTTTAGGTACTTTGGAGAATAGATTTGACCCCTCTTCTTTGTGGCAGCCCCTCAGATATTGGAACACTGCTACCATGTCATGCAGTGGTGGGATTCAAGTAATTTAACAACCGGTTCTCTGCCCTAATGATTTCTTCCAACAACCAGTTTGCCAAACTGCTCAGAAAGGTAACAACCAGTTCTCACGAAGTGGTGTGAACTGGCTGAATCCCACCACTGATGTCTCCCTTAGTCCTTCTTTTCATTAAACAAGATATACCTAATTCCAGCAACCGTTCTTTATATGTTTTAGCTCCAGCTCCTACAGCTAAACATACCAGCCCTGAGTTACATATACAGTATTTGTCTATTGTCTCCGATCATATTACTCATACATATTCATTCAATATAGCTAGTTACTACTGAGCCAAAATTTCTGTTGCTAAGCAAGAGAATTATTAAATGAGTTTTACACCATTTTACAATCTTTCTTGCCACAGTAGCTAAGTGAATAACTGCAGTTGTTAAATTAGTAATATGATTGTTAAATGAATCTGGCTTCCCTATTGACTTTGCTTGTCAGAAGGTAGCAAAATGTGTTCAGATGACCCTGGACACTGCAATCATCATAAATACATGCCAGATGCCAAGCATCTGAATTTTGATCATGTGGCTATGGAAATGCTACAATGATCATAAGTATGAAAAAGTAATAGGTCACTTTTTTCAGTGCCATTGTAACTTCAAAAGGTCACTAAACAAATGTTTGTAAGTCGAGGACTACCTGTAAGGTAGCATCACCATCTTCTCTTCTTCTCAGTGCACTCAGCAGAAACATTATTCTGTAGTCTCAAAATGCATTGACCTACGTGACAGCCATTACCTAGTAGATACCAGCCATGATTTGCACACAACCTGATTCAATGCTTTCAAGAAACTGACCCTTCGGCCATATATGCACATAGAGAAGGGAGCATAGGATGTGGTTCTTTTTATTTATAAATTACCTGTGTTTTTGATCTTTGTTTTTTGGTTTGTTTTCTTCCTGTAATTTCCACTTTATTTGTCAGTTCCATTCTTGTATCTTCAACTGGACTCCTTGAAATAGGAGATAAGCTCTTTCAGGAATGGTGACCTCAATTCTCTTTTTTTCCTGTACATAGTTCCATAGGTTACACATGATATGAATAAAACAAAGTAGCTTATTTTTCATTAAGGCTCTTCATATCAGAGATACAATAATAATTTTTACTAGTTTTTTTTTCAGTTGTTGCAGTTGGCAAATGCTTTTTTCCTAATCCTTTAAGCTCCCTACTTTGTTCCTGGATCAATATCTGCTCTTCCCTTCCTCCCCACAATTAATTCTCCTTTGAATTTACTTCATCTGAAACTTCCAGTTTGCTAATCCCACATTCAACCTCAGTGCAACTATGTTTATGCAATCTCTCTACCAGTTTAAGCTTAAATGTGTTGGTCAAAATCAGGAGAAAGCATGGCACGTCGGTTCTACAAATTATTATTTACCTCAGTGATAATATGCTAACCTTCTTGGACACAGAATATCTAACCAAAAGGGACTTTGTGTGGACTTCTAAGACTGATATTTTTCCAAACTCGAGATAGGACAACCCAGATTTTTCAAAAGACCCCCAAGAACAGAATATTCACAGAATATACACACCTCTTTCTTCTTGCAATTTCCTAGGTCAGCATCCTCTTTTTCATTCATTCTTTTATGTCTGATGAAATCAGCAGCCCAGGAGATCTGTGGAAAACACAAAGCACTGATTTGGTTTATTGTCTTGAATGAAAAATATGGATCCATTTCATCATTTCAGGGTTTTTTAAAACACTGAGTGGTCTGGAATTGCATGTGGCTATAAGCCTCCTCCCCTTTTTCTTCTCTCTGCCTCCTCCTCTTCCAGAGATAGAAGGCAATGTGAAAATAGAAATATCATTAGGAATTAAATGTTAATGGAGTTTTTGAGCTGAGGTAATCCACAACCTCTCCTTAAATCAGCAGAAAGCTGAAGTGGCATGAATCTTGCCATCCTCATTGCTAATCCCTATGCTGCTGTCTGGATTGTCTCTGTCTCAAGTCCCAGCAGTCTCAATGCTTCCTTCAGGATGTCAGCCAAGGTGACAAAGCTTCACTGATTTGATATACTCTGAGGATACTAGACTTGGAAAATCTTATGTTCACATCAGTACAATTAAAGACAACATAATCCTATTTCAGACATGGGCTAAGAATAAGATAAAAGCAACTTCAAAGAGATATGACAAAAAAAAAATTAGAAGAGGTAGAATTGAGGAGAGAAGAGCCCCTTCTCATGTCTGTTCCAAGTAATAGTGGTCAGATAATGCTGTATTGATTGTCACATGTGCTCTTTGTTTTTGGTTCTCCTTTCTGGTTTACTTACCGCTGTTTCCCAACAGTAAGTCACCAGCCCGCAGAGGGAAGCAAGGCATTAGAGCAGAAATAATATAAGTTTTTAAGGCCTTTTTGTCTGCTTCTCTCCTCTACATCCCATTGGACATCCTCCAAGTTAAAATGTGAAAAAGATGGGAAGATACCAGGGAAGGACAGAAATTTGTCTTTTTCTTAGCTTTTTTTAGTTGTCTGCTTTCAGTGGTGTATAAATGTAGTTTCTTTCTATATATGTTGATGACACATGCTTTTAATGAAACTCTCAATTTTCTGCATTTTTGTTTCTGTCTACTGACCTTTTGGATTTTTTCAGGGCAGCAATGCAATACCCTAGAGCAACGTTTCTCAAAACTTCAGCAACTTTAAGATGCATAGACTTCAACTTTCAGGATTTCCCAGCAAACATAGGTATTTAGGAAATAAAAGTCCACAAACCAGTTTGAGAACCAGTCTGGTCAAGTGGTTAAGGTATCAAGCTAGAACCCATTAAGACTGTTGAGTTTTAGTTCCACGAAAGCCAACTAGTGTCATGAAAGCCAGCAGTGTGACCTTGGGCCAGTCCCTCTCTCCAGTGATGGGTTTCAAATTTTTTTACTACCAGTTCTGTGGGCGTGGCTTGGTGGGCATGGCAGGGGAAGGATACTGTAAAATCTCCATTCCCACCCCACTCTGGGGGAAGGATACTGCAAAATCTCTATTCCCTCCCAATCAGCTGGGACTTGGCAGGCAGAGAATAGATGGGGGTGGGGCCAGTCAGAGTTTTTACGGTTCTCTTAACTATTCAAAATTTCCGCTACCGGTTCTCCAGAACTAGTCAGAACTTGCTGAAACCCACCTCTGCCTCTCTCTCAACCCAGCGTACCTCACAAGATTGTTGTGGAGAAAAAAAGGAGAGAGGAGCATTATGTGCATTCCCCACCTTGAGTTATTTATTAAAACAAAATGGGATATAAATTAAATTAAACCTTAAATCCGAGGTTGAGAAACGTGGTTCTAGGTTATTTCTGACAAGAGGAAGGATGACTAAGAAAGAAACCTTTACTTTCCAAAGAGTTTCCTGCATTGTCTGTAAACGTGAAGGGGGGCAGAGCAGCAACGGGGATGGTGCAGCGTGTCAGAAGGCGGGAAGAGGAGGAGTTTACTACAGAGAACCAGATTTAAATTGGTCGGCCAACCCTGCGCTCCTCTAACCACTCCTCGCAATTTCGTTTCTTTTGGGAAATTCTGGGAATTATTGCCCACACATCTTTAAAGTTGCTGAGTTTGAGAGGCGGGGAGGGGGGGGGCAGAAGAAAGCACGCGAGGGTCACGTGTTTAACGCCTGCGGGGTGGGGGAAGACGCCACACCCCTAACGGACATCCGCCGCTCGCGCTCATTCCCTCCGTCGCACGTGCTCGGGGCCGAGATCTTCGCAGGAGGAGCCTCATTCGTTGCAAATCTCGCGAGAGGCGCCTCTTTGTTTTCCCGTTGGAGTCGTCTGGAGGGGAGGTGAAGCCCGGCTTTAGGGAGGGCGTTTCGTCAAGCTTCCAAGGGGCGGCTCGTCTCACCGTTTGGCGGCGTGGAGACAGCGACCGGGGGTTTCCGTGGTGCTGGAGCGTGCCAGAAGGGGAGGGAGAGAGGGAGATTTTGCGGCCGATGGGCTGGGGAGTCCCGGTATCCCAGTGGACGGGGGATCCGAGTCTCTCCTCTCTCAGTCCCACCCTTGGATTACTTTGCTCTCATCTCCTTCGCTGAAGGCCGTGCATATGTTTTTTGCTTTACGTTGATTTATCATCGGCCCTTTATTTTGTACAAGTCGATTCGACATACCTGGTGGTGAGCTGGGTTGGGCAGAGAGACTATGGCGTTGGAGACTATGATGTTGCCAGCCCGACATCAGAGAAAACTTTTGGTAGGCTGTCTTGCTTGTTTGATAGAGCAATTGCATTTAGGTTCTGCAAGCCACCAATCTGAGCAGCAGCAGCAGCCCAACATTCCTGGTTTACCGCACTGGGTTTCCTAAGCAGTGCGGATTTGGATGCGGATTTGTGTTATTAATTTATCATCTCTGCATTCGTTATACAAACATAAGGCAATTTCCAATAATAATCTTGTGGTCTCCAAATTCAGTCTCCTGTTTCCTTCAAAGTAAAAGGGGTTGAATTAAACACCGTAGTCCAAATACATTTTTAAGTACCCTTATAGTGAGGGCCAGGTGGGATGAGCAGATATGCCTTCTTTGATCAGTGGGAAGTGAAATACCAGGGAAAGGTGTTCGTTTGTTTTTTTGTTTTTTTTTTAGTTGGGAGCTGTAAGTAAATGCAATTCTCAGAATCGGTTGCTGTAGTAAGATTGTTATTGCTGAGAATATTTCATAGGTCTAAAGCATTCAGAGTATACCTATATCGTTCTTTCATTTGGTAGCACGTGTTATTTTTCCATCACTGAAATTATTAAGCATATGAAGGCAAGTTTGGACAGCTCAGCTTCAAGTCTTGTGTAAGATCTGCTATTTTCCTTAGCCAAAGAGAATTATTGTTGCTTGTAAAAACACCATTTTAGAGTTTGTAACATCACAAAACTTATGATATTCAAGCTCATTATTATGCAGAGAAAGCAGGGATGAATTGAGATATAAGCAGGCAATGTTCACAGAATTCAAAACTGCATCTAGTGTTATGGCCTCTGAAATAGCTTCACTTAAACTTGATACCCAATGAAAGAATAATCAAGGTGGTAAAAATTACCACTCTCATCTATACATGCTTTCAGTAGGGTTGTTTTGGGCTCTGAATTAGTATGTCGCTCTAACTGGAAAGAAGCTTTTCAAAGTAAGTCCTCAAGTTTGACTCTGGATAAAACACACACAGTAGTGGGACCAATCACTTTGCTAAATCATTTATTTCTGAGGTTTGGAAACATTTAAGTCAGTCCATTCCATCACATGTATGAAGAAAGACCAGATTCCACAGGATGGTTGTGGGTACATTATACAATACAGCATTGTAAATCATGGTTAGGCTGTGTGTTATGAAAGCAATTCTCTTGTAACATTACAGATGACTAAATGTTATATATTCCATAGTACTATATATGATCCAGTTACCGTATTTAATTCTCAGTTTCTCAGTTGTAATTAAAAAGACTAGACTCACAAGTAGATAGTTGCCATGTTGTACTGTCATGCTTAGAGAATAGTAACTGATTTTGCTTCTCTCATTGCTTTTCTAAGAATCTGGCATCAGGCCCAATACTTGAAATTTGTGAACAATGAAACTGAAAACCAAGAATTTAATTCTGGACTACAGAAGTTTGGCAAAAATGTGTGTGCTGCCGTTTGGATCAAGTGAAGCTAGATAATCAAAAGCATTATGGGAAACAAGCATGATCTTAATTCCAGGAGGATGAGGCATGTGACTCTTACACAGTAATAAAGTGACCTATCGTGTCATCCAGAGAAAAAGTGTTTCCACAACCTATATTAATCCTTTTTTCCTTCAGGGAATGTAACTTGTTACCTAGACCAATAGTACATTTATATTATCTGATTTCAAATTGAACTTCCTGGCCATATCCATTCTTGTATTTACTCCTGACAATGGTGTATTACTTCCACTGTTTCTCTAAAATTAATAAACAGAAATAAGAGGAACAGCTGAATGACAGCTGGAGATACGGAGGATTCCGGATCTGCGTACCTTCCGTCGCACGCTTAAGACGTTCTTATTCCATTAAGCTGGCCTGACCTAAACTTTTCCTCTTTTTAAAATGGAATTTTAAATTTTAAATTTGGTTTTAATTTATTGGGGTTTTAAAATGTTTCAGCCAAATTTATTTAATTAGTTTTATCTCCATTTTAAATTTTGTATCTATATGTTTTATTTTATGGCTGTTCACCGCCCTGAGTCCTTCTGGAGTAGGGCGGTATACAAATTTAATAAAATGAAAAAAAAAATGAAAAATGTGCAAAGTGTTGGTACTTCATTTAGAAACCTTGCAAGATAATGTATTAATGTTATGATGCATGCTCACCCTTACCGCTAATATTACTGCAGTACTATGGTTCATCGTGCTGAAAGCCATCAGAAATGTCAGGATAATATTGTTCACCTACCTTCTTGGCTCAGATCCACTAGGGTGAACAGATGAAACACATCTACAAATCAAATTAGAGCACATCCAAATAATTGGTTTCAACCTGGAAATGAAATTTAACTTATGTTCATGTATACAAAGATGACACTTTTTTTATTTTAAAAAAGTAATACATTTTGAATGTATTGTCTATATTTTTAAAGTCTTTGTTTTTTATTCTTGTATGTTACAGCTTTAAGTTCTGTAAGTATTACGGAAGTGGTTAATACAGATGCAGGAAATAAATCTTCACTGCTTTTCTAACCATCCTGGTTATTTTGAACAGGTTGCTGTATTACAATTTGAAGAGTAACTATTTATGCTCCAAATGTTTTTTAGCGAGCAGGCAAAACTGAAATATGCCAGAAAGCAAATGTCTTACCTGCTAAGTGTCATTTGCTTCTTTTTTAATATGTGAAGTTTTTGTGTTTTTATGCTTGTGCTATAATTCATTCAAAACATTCTACATTTGGCCATCATACTATTTCAGTTGTTCTACTGTGTTGCCTTCTTCTTAAGGGAGGGGTGATGTAAAAATTATGTTGAACGAGAATAGCGCAGTATCATAACATATTTCATTGTTTTGATATGCTTTGTTTCTCGAAAAGAAAGTTCAGTTACATTTGACTGATTACAAGTCTTGTACCGCAGTCAAATGGTATTGATTATAGTATTCACTAATAAGGCTATTTTCTGGGACAAAATATGGATGGATCACATCAATTCACATTATAATCTCTGAATATTGTATAAATGATTCTTTTTCCAAAACAGGTTAATGCTAATTCTGGAACATTTTAAATTTTTGTAACCATTTTAATTAATGTTAATTAATTACTCACATCTGTAAGAATGTAGAAGCACAGAAATTCACAGGAAGCATTTTAGTCAGACAAAATATTTGCCAGAGTATAGTTAGTTGTATATTCATTTGGCATTTTAACTGAAAAAATATTCAGAGGGAAATGAAATATTTGCCTGCAAAGGAGATGCATGAACAAAAAGAAATTCTTTTAAACTCGGAATCCTTGTGCTTTGGTTATTCTGGTGAATAATTTCAAATCGGTAATGATTCAGCAGCAACAAAACCTGAAACATTTTGCATTATTGTACATTCTGCCTAAAAAATCCCAAGGGATTCCAGAGTGACTTTGTACAGAGTGATTTTATGCAAAAACCACAAAGCTGATGCAACACAAAATGTTTTTCTGGATTCCGCTATCAATTTGATTCCAAATACCCACATGGAGGCTCTGTGGGCTACCCATTTGTATGCCATCTCCAGGGAAACAACCAGGATCTGCTCATCCCTATTGCCATGGCAACTGAACTCCAACTCACAATTCCCTCTTCTGTATAGTCTTGCCAGCCTTCCCATTGCTATGCAACAAGAATGGATCAGCAGCCCATTTGGGCAATCAAGGGCTGGGTTGAGGCTAACAATGCAGGTTCAGATTAAAAATTGAGTCCATTAGAAAACAGCTGTGCCTGTGAAATTTTAGAAATGAGGGTAGAGGAGATGATTAGTAGTTTTTATGTTGACAAACTTTGACTTCCACGTGGGCTTAAGGCTATTAGGTAGTGGTTTCTATTCTGCCCCTACTCTGTCCAGTTTCTCCATCTATGGATGTGGCAAAATAAATATTGCAAAAGTAAGGAGTGAATTTCACACTGAGTCATAAGGCTATAGTAACAAGGTTAAAGAAAGCCAGTCACTGTAAATAATATATTTCATCCCTTTCCATCTGTATTTCAAGACTATATACAGTTTTTAAGCCATTGTGTTCTGCCGTTATAGTACACAAAAGTTTTATGGAGTGCATAAAGATAAAAGCTAATTTCAGGCATTATGTAAAAGCAGCCAAAATATTAACTGGAAAGCTTTCAGAAGCCATCTACCTGCTTTTCAAAGTTCATAGCAGAGTGTGACTGTTCTGTGCCATGGACTTTTGACCCCGTGTTGCATTTTTTAAAAAGAAATTAGATTGTAGAAAGGCATTTAGAAAGATACTGTATAGATAAGCATAAAGATCAATATATATTTTATAATGGGTCATATCTCCAGTTTCAAGAAATAATATATGGTGGCATTTCAGTAATTTGGATGATTAAATGTCATTTTCAGTATTAATACATTCAGCAGAAGGCTCATCCTTCTCTGCTTTAATTTTGCAGAAATGTGTTTTTTCTCTATTGCCTTACTGGGCCAGCATATTAGGAACAACCTACAAATGCTTAATCTGTCTCCTGCTCAAAGAAAGGCACCTATGAATTTTACATGAAAGTTTTAATAGCTTGTTAAGATATATGAAATATTAAATATAAAACAAATATAATACAATAGCACAGTTAAGCTCCAAATGATAATTGCTTCACAAGTGTTCTAATGCAATGGAAGTGTGTTTAGGAAAGTGCATGATTTTCAATTGGGCAAATGTTTAACTGCCACCCTAGTGCACAGATTTGACATGTATGTAAAGGGAAGAAAGTACTTGTTTGTTTATGCTTTCAGTTCTTTTTGACAAACCTATGCATTTTCATTTGGCATAATAAATATTTTCCCCAACTGACCTGAGAAACAAGTTCAAAGAATATCTTCCTATTGTAGAAAAGGTAATATATCAAAGAGATAAGGAAGTATGTACAGGTCTCTACAGAAAAGGCACAAAACAAATCAATGCATGCTTGAGTTGTTTGCCAGAAGAGATGTGGGAATATTTGTGCAATACAAAAAATGCTGCAAAGTGATTTAAGGACACTGATTTCATGCAAAATTGAGGAAAGGAAAAGTTAAGATTAAATAAGCAGCACAGAGCAGCTGAGAAAACAAGTTGCTTTCCTATCTTCAGGGCTAACTTTCCACTTCTCAAAGGAGGCAAAGTGATTCTTAGTCTACTTTCTGAGGTATAAATAGAGAAAGTGATAAAATGCGATTGTATAGATAATTTGATGAAGAGAAATTATGTAGTGAACTCCTTGGGATTTAAATGTGCAACTAATTGCACTTGTAAAGAAGCCCAGATCCTTGGCAAATATTTGCACGGGCGTCGTTTTTTACTTTTAAGATACAAGAGAAAGGTAGGTTGATGATGGCCACCCCTTCATATTGAGCTCTGCTTTAAATAATACGTAACTTATTCCTTAGATTTCTATAACCAACCTGTCTTCATCATCACTGCTGCTTATGTCATCGTATTCCAAATGAATTGGCTTATTCATTGCTTCCAAGCTTTGCTTTTCTTTAGATGGCGTTCCAGGTAAGGATTTAGTTGAAACTGACATCTCGGTAAGTCTTGATGTGAGCGAAACAGGACATAGACTTTGGCATGTGGGAGCATGTTGCTCTTTTAAAGAAGGATACAAATCTCTCTCCATTAATTGTTCTGTTCTTTCTGTAGTAGGAATGTGGGGCTCTAGAATGATAACATTTTTATCCTTTGATTCTAAGTTATTACAGCCTCTTTTTGAACAAACAAAAAAAGGTCTAGTAATCTGAGATCCAACAAAGTTACACAGCTGGTTCTTTGTATCTTTGAATTCCAAATGATAAGGTTCAGTAGACGGTCTGTTGTACTCAGAATCTACATCTGGGTGTTGTTCTTTTGGAAAGATTTCCAAGGAGCAACTACCTAGACTGCTGAGTTTTTCTGCTGATACATTATTAGACAGTGGACAGGAGTATGTAGGTACTTCTCGGATTGTAGAAATTCTTGGAAGAAATAAGCTGTCACTTGAGCATTTGTTAAGTCCAGGTGTGTCCTACCAGACATAAAGAAGAAATTTATCAATTCATCAGTTGCTATAAACTACTAGTAATATGTATGTCACTGAATTCCACTTTGGGGGAAGAACAATGAGAGGCATTAATACATCCTTGACCTGCTTGAGGATTTCCTCACAGCAGTTGATTGGGAAGAGAATGTTGGACAAGATCTGATTAAGCCAATACAGCTGTCCTCTAGAATACTAACAGCATCATTGGCAAGAATGTCTTCCCATGACATGCTTTGTGTTAAGTATCTCATGCAACTTGTAACTAATTGTGAAATTAAGTGTTTACCGAGACACTTGGTCTACCCCAACATGTGGGAGGGGGCATTCTGCTCCCTTTCACCTTTCAGTTCCAATCCAATAATTGTGAAATATATATTTTCGCAAAAAATTAGATTCCATAAGAATGGCCATAATATAATAAATCTTTTTAAGAATTAATTTACTTAATATTAACTGAATATAGTTAGCCATTGACCATCATGAATGCTACAACAATACAATATCGTACATACTATTCTTTCTTGGTACTAAATAATTAGTACCAAGCAAAATGTATTCCACTCATTATCCAATACTTTACAACTTTTAATAGGCTCTTTAATATTGTCTTTCCAAGTTCTTCCTAACAATATTCTGCATTCTAAAGATCCTCTCTTATTTTCTTAATATGGCCTATCAATGCAAAAATTTTATTTGATGCATTTTAAGCAGAAGTTACTATTCATTTGGTGAACAATCAAGTTAATAACCCACATCAGATTAACATGAAGTATCTGATTTAGCATGGGAAAAAAATGTCATGCATAAGTCACTCCTTACTTGTTTCATCTTATCCTCTTCCAAATGGAAAGCTGCTTTATCCGTTGAGTTGTAATGTAGCTGTTGCAGATTTTTGTCATTTCCTATTTGGAAAAAAATACTTTTATTTACTGATGCTGATACACTTAACCGTTTCTCAGAGAAGGGTAAATGTGGATTTTGTTTAAATTTGATTTCACTGTTAATACATTTGAGAAATTGAATGATTTATAGGCATCTCTTTAATTTTAATTAGTTAAGATAACTTTACTAATTTATTCCCAAGGGATAAAAATGGGTTAAGATGTAATTCTAATTGTGACTTAAATTATGGTCTTAAATCAAGCACTACCTGTATGTACAAATCATACATAAAGTTTTAAAGATCAACATTTAATTGAAACCAAAATGTTTCTTGCTGGAATGAATGGACCATCAATTAGAAAAAAAGTAATGGAAAATTATGTACAAAAATTGGAAGATTCTGAAATAAATCACAACAGAGAAATGGTTGGTGAAGATGACAGAACTAGCAGGGATGGCAAAACTAACTTGTTTGATTAGAGAAAAATCAATATATCTATCACTGACTAGAAACTGCTTATGGACTTTTTGTCAGGAAAAAAACCAAAAATGTGATTTATGGGTTGAAGATTATAAACAGTAGCCTATTGAAAAGAAAATTATGAAGTAACCTTAAAAAGAGTGTAAAATATAAATGCATTTATAATCGGTCAAAAAGATCTGAAGTTGCTTCTTTATCATCTTTTTATTTATTTCTATTTTCTTTCATTTTCTCTTATTCACAGTTCTTTATTTTCTGTTTCTTTTCTAATATTGCTTTGTTAAAATTTTCTTCATTAAAATTATATTTTAAAATATAAGTATATTAGAGATTTGATCCTAGAGAATGAGAATCAAATTGTACAATGAATATACAAGGAAAAAATGGATTGAGGGAAAGGGGGGGGAATAATGGGAGGAGTTCACGGAATCCTTAAGAAGAGACAGATGAAAAGTATGAAGAATAAAAAGTAGAATGTGAAGTTGTACAGTGACGTGATGGAAGCAAGGGTGGTTTATGGAATGGTGATGCTCAAATTATTCCACATTGCCTCTAATACTGGGAAAGGTGGAAGAAAAGAGAAAAAGTAGAAAAAAGGACAACCAGGAGCAAGGTGAATAGACTATCCATGTGGTTACTAAAAATTGATGATAACTTAATGTCACAATCAAGAAATGGTAAATGATGTAAATTGGATGTAACCCTTTGCTATCATGCCTATCATATCTTTTGCTGATTATTTCTTACTTTTTTCTGTTTTTCCATAACTGCTTTCATCAAAAGAAAACAACGCAATGGGGATTTCTACATTCTTATGGAAAATTTGTATGGCAACAAATGTAAAGTGGCAACAAAGTCCAATTCTTACATAGCTCTCCAAATTATTTTTAAAACTATGGAAGATAAAAAATAGATTAGTTCATGTTCATAATTTGTCTTACTATTTGAATTCTAAGATCTAAAGAATACAGGATAGAATTGAGAAATCAAGTACAAAAGTTTTTTCTTTTCTTTTCTTACTGCAGTAGAAAAGCTGGGCCTGGTAAATTATATGCTTAAAAATTCAAGTTATGTTCTTTACCATAACCTATTATAAATTCAAAGTCACCAAGGAAATTGACATTAAGGAGCTAATTCAGGATGACTAAAAAGAATTTGAAGCTGGAAAAAAATGACCCAAACAAGAAACTGACCAAAGCCTAAAACCAAACCCCAAGTATAATTCAAAGAAAAACTGCACAGGAATCCTGGAGCACATGTAAACATCATAGAAATTGAAAATTAATATCTTATAATAGCAGTCCCATCATTACATTGATTACTACCAGGCTATATAACATTTCAATATTTCAATTTGCTTTAACCTGCCTTCAAGTCCGTTTTTACTCCTGGCAACTGCCTTGTTGTGGCCCCGCCCTCTGAGCCTATCCCATCGGAGGAAGAAAGCTCCGAGCATGAGGAAGAGGAGTCAGCCAGGCCTCCCTCTCCAGGCCCCTCCCCTCTTGCACTGTCTCAGGAGCCGGCCGAGGGAGAGGAGATTAGCCGGGAGACAGGTGTCTCAGATGAGAGTGAAGGAGAGACATCATTCCTGGACGCACACCAACGAAGGCGCGATAAACGATTGCAACAGCTCAGGAGGTGTGATAGGGATTAGAACTGAGTCACTGGACCACGCCCCAGAGACTATATAATAGAGGGTGGTGGCCAGTGATCCCTGTGACGAACAAAAACAAACCCTGGATAGTCACTAGAGCCTCGACCGAAGCTGCTGAGAGGAATATTGTTTCTGTTGGACTCTTGTACGCTGAGTATATCATCTTTCTGTTTCTGTGGCAATAAAAGCACTTGGCAGACGGTGTGTATATCGCTGCCAAGTTGGAGATAAAGACCTGGGTGTGTGCCAAGTGCTTCCTTAACCCTCGGCTGGCTGTGTTTGTGTGTGTGTGTGTGTGTGTGGACGGGGACAGATAATGCCTGGGCTAGTCCCTGCAGTCTTCTTGCAAGATTTTAGAATTGGTTTGCCATTACCTCCTTCTTAGAGTTGAGAGAGAATGACCGGCCCAAAATCAGGCTGCTGGTTTTATAACTAAAATAAAACTAGAACTCAGGGTCTCCTGGTTTCTAGTTGCTTTAATTACTATACCAAATTCTCTAGTTATCTTTTTTTTTTAAATTGAAAAAGTTTTTCAAATACAGATTTTTCCCCCTTTTTTCCCTCCTCCTCCCTAACCCCCCCTTACCCTCCCCTCCCCTTGTGGCTTCTACAAAATAAAACCCAAATTCATAACAGATTATATAATACTTTACCATCCCTTTACTCCACCCCCCATACGCTGACCCTTTCTTTCTAATAATATTATTATATCCCCCTTATACATTTCAAAATAACATTCAACTGTAACATTATATAATAACTCCTAATTTAGCATAATAATATTATATCCCCCAGTTTAGCAATTTCTACTCATAATCTACCCTTTTCCTCCTCCCCCATACATATATCTCTTAATTCAAATCTTTTATATATATTAATATAACATTTCCAAGTAACCTTCAGCTATAAAACTATATAATAAATCCTAATTTGACATTTATTCAACCCATAGTCTGCCCATTTCCTCCACCCCCATACATATATCTCTTTTTTTTATTGAAAAGGTTTTTCAAATACAAATTTTTCCCCCTTTTTGTCTAACCTGTCTCCACCCACTTTCCTACAAGACTACCATACTTAATAATTCTTAATATCTTTATTCTTCTGCCCACACCATTAAAAAATACTTCCTTATGTAAATAAAATCCTCTTTAAAAAGACTTTAAGCTTGTAATCCATATGATATCTTCTGTAATGTCTTTCAACTGGATTGTTAACTCCAACACCCATGTTAGGGTAACATCACATCCTAATTCCAACAGTATATTCAGTATCTTCAATTACCATCTGCCCCCATCAATAACAAATATCTTCTTAAAAAAAAAACAAACAACCACCCGAGTGACTTTATATTTGTATTCCATATAGTGTCTGTAGTGGTGTCTTTCATCCATATTATTAATTCCAACCACCGTAATAGGGTAACAGCCAGATCATCTGCGTGCCCCAATTCCATAGCTCTCTCGCCTTGTAGCTCAGCATAAACGTAGTACATTTGTCAAAGAATCCAAAAAAAGATAGTTCCAATCCATTCAGTTTAAGGCCCTTTTCACATCCCAAAAGTACAGCACTGCAGAGGTCTGTCACTCTCCTCAGGATAATATAAACCAATACTTTGCCTCAACTATCTTTTCATATATTCAATCATCTCTTAAATAACTGGCATTACGCTGTTGTTTAGTTTAAAAGTTTTTGTTTTTGTGAGACCTGCTTCTTCTTTTCTTGACTTTTTGTGGGTTGGATCTCCATCCTGATTTCCTTTCTATAAATTGTATATCAACTGTTTGGTTTTCATGCTGATCTATAACTTGATCTTGTTGGTTTTGCTTTTGTGGCTTAAATCTCCATTCTGGTTCTATGAGTTGTATATCAGCTGATTGATTTCCATGCTGGTCTGTAACTTGATAAGTCATCACATTAGAATCCAGAGCCGCCTCTCTTGTATTTATAAATAGTCCAGCTGAGACCTCTGAAGGAGAATCCAGAAGCGGCTCATCTGCAAAGACCTCTATAACTTGTTGTTTTTCCATTACTTCCACCTCCATCTGCTTATCCTGAATTTCTATCTCTTGTTGATTTTGCTTTTCTTTATTCCACTCATGTATTATACATGGAGATGTTGAACCCATTTTGAGAATCTTGTAATAAAATTCTTCCGCTTTTTCAACAGTATTTAATTGATATCTTTCTCCTTGATATCTCAATATTATACCAACTGGAGCATCCCACCTGAATGAGATGCTTTGTTTCTTTAGCTCAGTCACCAAAAATCCAAATTTCATTCTGTCTTTTAACATCTTGGGCGGCAACTCTTTATATATCCAGATCTTTCTTCCATTCAGTTGTAGAGTAGAATTAAAGGATTTTTGCACAATATCATTTCTTATTCCTTTATCTGTAAAGTAAATCACCACATCTCTAGGCAATTGCCTTTGCTTTGCAATCCAAGAATTTACTTTATAGGCCTTGTCAATCTTACAAAATACCTCCTCAGGATGAACCTTTAAAATCCCAGCCAGAACTTCAGCAGATACTTTTCTTAAAACATCTCTATTATTTTCCTGTAACCCTCTCATTCTAACCGCAAATTCCATGAGCCTGTATTGCATCATTGTAACTTCTTTTTCAATCCCTTGTTTTATACTTTCTGCATTGTAAGTCTCGTGATCAGCTTCCTTTTTAGACTTTACTTCTAAGCTATTATCTTGAATATTTATCAAATCATTTTCAATTCTTTGTATTTTATTGTCCAAATTATAAATCTTATCATCAACTTCCTCCATTTTAGACTCTAATAACTTAATATTTTTATCCATCTTTATAACTATTTCTGAAAAAGCATTAGTCACTGTTACAATCTTTCGTTGCAAATTATCATACTTTAGTTGTATCAATTCTTTAATTTCCTGCCTAAATTTTTCAAGATTCTGGTTCACAATCTCGTCATGTCTTGCCATCTCCTCCAGAACAAATTCTTTTAGGTTAAAGCCATTCTTCTGAGTCTGCAAGTTGGCAACTTGTTCACATAGTTTGTAAATGGGGGATCCCCCCCCCGCTGCTTGTTTGTCTGGCTTTGTTAGTCTCAACGCCATCCTGCCACACAGACAAACTCTTTTTAAAGAAAGAAAACTTCTCTCCAAATAAAGTCAATATCAAATCTCCAAGAGGAAAAAAACATAAAATAGAAATTTTTCTTCTCAATTCTAGCCAGCGCTGTTTATTCTGCTACTTTGTAGCTTGTTAAACTATCCAGACAGAAGGACTTTCGCTTTCGGCTTTCTTCTTCTCAAGCCTCAGTGATCGCCATTTTAAACTTTTTTTTTCCTTCACTTTAAGATCGCTTATAAATCATTAAAAATACTTGCGATTTAGGGTCCCAAGTCCAGATCTCATCCTCTTTAATTAAACAATCTGTTGATTTTCATTGAAAGGCTTGGTCTCGTCGCCTGGCTCTGCAAGAAGCAGAGTTCTCCCGAAGCCCGGAGCAGCGGCGAAGAAAATAGGGAGCCTCATCCTGCTTCGTCCCCAAGAGTAAAACAAAAACTCTGGGGACTTCGCAGAGGGCTCTACCTGCCCTTGCCTGCTCTATCTCACATTTCCTTATGGAAATGGAGTTTTTCGAGCCGCCTTTCAGCTGTAAAGGCGGCTCTTTACGGGCGACGGGGCTGGCGGTCCCAAGGGACCGTCGGACAGCGACGGAAGCCAAACCGCCCTCCTCCAAATTCTCTAGTTATCTTAACAAATACCTTATTCTCTAGTTATCTTAACAAATATCTTAACAAAGAATGTAGTAAAATATGTTCAGGGTGAACTATCAGGTTCTGTAGGATGACTGTTAAGTCCAAGAAGTCTGGGCAATGGCCTAAGGGGATCCTACAATCTGTTGGGATCTTTGAATGAGGGATTTTTCAGGACAGATGTTGGAGGAAATCCTTAAACTGCAAGTAGCTTCCCGTAGTCTTCATTTTCTTTTATTCATATCCTGCCTTTCATTTAATAGATTATGGCAACATATAGAAGACTCTCCCATATTTTCCCATCAACAATAACCTTGTGAGCAAAGATGTCCGCAAGATACCCTCAAAAAAGTCAAGAGACCACAAGGGTACAATTGAAGCTGCCCCTTTTTTAAAATCTGCGCTGCATTAAAAACAGAACTCTGATGATACCATTATGCCAATCAACTTGACTTTTTCAACCATACAATTCTGCCTGCATGGTATGCTGGATCGATGGAGAATGATTGCTGAAATGCAGCCATTGAGCCTTCTAAGGCTGCAATTATTTTTTTTCAGACATATTGATAAGCTTTCTTTCCAGGTTAAAAGTCCATCAAAAAAGATTATTAGATTGAAGAAAAATGTGAAAATGATTTAGTTTTTATTTTCTATGTTACTCTGTTATGGCAAACTGAATACCAGAAGTAAGGGCAACTATCCATGTCAAGGAGCAGGAATTTGCAAACAAAAAGACCCCACAAATGTTACTCTTGACATTTTTTGTCATTTTCCATTTCCCCTCCTATCTAACTTACCTAGTGAAGTTGTTGGAAAACAATGGCATTTTCCACAATGCTCCCAAATGCCAGAAGCGTTGATGTGGGAACGCTTCCTGGAAGTCCTCAAGGCCCAGCATTGCTTGCTTGACTGGTGGCTTCTGAGAAGACGATGTCTTTGTGCGTAATGATCTTCATGTCTAAATAATGAAATCTACAAATTAATATTATGTCATTTGAACATCCTTCAAGCTCACGTTTCATTACAAATATTTAGGACTGCTTTGCTTGCCAAACTTCAGTAATCTGGAAAAAATAAAGAATATTCTTTGCTGTACAGTTTGTCTCAACAGGGAAAAAAATATGTAACCGACCGTAATGTTCAACAATCAGCTAATTAAATTTAACTGTTGTGAACTTTAAAAATGCCAGAAAATATCCTACTTGAAACAAATGAAATTATATCTCATTAAAATGTGGTTCCATTTTTATACCTACTTTCAAATCTCCTTAATGATATAATCTGTTTTGCCTGATTTAAATTGGTTGTGCTGAAAAGCAAGTTCTGTCTTTGGAGATTTCTATACAATTTTAACCATGTCTAATATGACTTTTTTTTTTCCTGCTACAGAAAAATTTTCAGCTACTAGTACACAAGCCTCATGATTTTATCCAACCTCAGCAAGCCTTTTTTGTAATGGTTTTTGCATCAACTTTAAACTTTGGGAGAGATAAAATCATTTTTTTCAAATACCAGCATTTCAATCCCACACTGATCAATGTAAAAACAAAGGATGTCCTATTTGATGCTTTCAGTATTAAATATCTGTTCTTTCTTCCCTGTCTGCATTCCCTTTTTCCTACTATGGTAATATGTCCATTATGATTTTTTTGCAAGCAAAGAAAGAAAAAAGATGTAGAGTGATCAAATAAGAATACAGGTAGTCCTCAATTTACAACAATTCATTTAGTGACCGTTCAAAGTTACAACGGCACTAAAAAAGTGACTTATGACCATTTTTCACACTTACAACCTTTCTAGCATCCCCAAGGAAAGGTCATGTGATCCTTTTGTGACCACCTGATAAGCAATATCAACGGGGAAGCCAGATTCACTTAACCATGTTACTAACTTATCAACTGCAGTGATTCATTTAACAACTGTGGCAAACATTGGTCGTAAAATGGGGCAAAACTCACTTAAATGTCTCACTTAACAACAGAAATTTTGGGCTCAATTGTGGTCGTAAGTCGAGGACTACATGTAATATGTTGGAGGGAGCATTTTATTTTCCTGGAGAGAGGTCCAATCTGCAAAAAAAACCATTGATTTTTTGTCGTTTTTAACAGAAAGAACGTTTAACTACAGAAAATGCAATATATATAACTAGCTGGCTACATTCTACCAAGAGAGGTTCAAGAAAAGTATGATTAGGGAACAAAGGCAGGAAAGAAACTCTTGACATTAGCTACCTTGTAAACAAAGAGGAGACAAAGCAACAAAGGCTTTGTGAAGGCAGAGGAATTTCCTAATTCTTTAATCATGGGTTAAAGCAAAAGCTAAAACTTAATTACTTATAGCACAAGTAGGATAGCATTTTTGTCATGATGTTATGATGTGCAGGTTATAGTATTGAAGATGTCTGTCCCATTCCCTGTTGACATCAATAGGTGATGAAGACTGAGATATGACTGATATCTGAAGTCACAACGTAATAGTTAATCCAGGAATTTAATTTAAGTCTTTTAAACTTTAGTAGATTACTTTTGTTAGTGTCGTACTACTGTTGCACGATCTATGTAAGTGTCCTACTTCTTTCTAAAATAAAATTTTGAAAAATTCTCCTCACAAAGCCTTTCCACCGTATCGTTCAGTTATGAATGTTTTTCATAATCAAAGAAAAATTGTTTTTCTAAGACTAAACCCCTGTTTCTTACCTCTTTGGGTTGATCTTCACTTTTATCCTTTTTAAGTTTCTCTTTTCTCTCCTTTTGTAAAATTTTTCTTTTTTCTTTTCTAGTTCTGGAATGCTTTTGGAAACCTCCTGAGCACCAGTATTTAAAAAGTACTTCTGTGAAAGCAAAAAAAGAGTAACATTGCATGACAAAAATCAAAATGTAAACAGCAGCACACAACATGAAAATAGTGGAACAGTTTGTCTCCTCTCAAAAGAATGTTGGATGTAGTTGTGATTGTTTTATTATGTGCTTCGTTACCGTTTTGTATTTGGTATTTATATATTGTATTGTTTATTGTAAAGACTTTTTTCCCTTCTTTGATTTCTTCTTTGTTCTTATGTTGTATACCACCCAGTCATAGTGGTTGACATGGGCAGCCTTATAAATCTTATAAATAAAGAAAACATCTCCATCTTATGACAGCGACCATGGCACTACAATTATAATGCCAGAAAAGACACATTTATTCTTTCAATTTTTAAATATGTTTTCTTTTATTCTAATTACAGAACATATCATTTATAAATATCTCATTTTTGCAAAGGAATGAGAATGGTTCTCTGCTTTCCAGAAGAGCACCCAGAGGATCAGAACGATGGGAATCTGTCTTCCCAGTGCTACACATCATCTTCTGAAGTGGCTGCAAACTGATTGTGGAAGAAATGGGGTATTCAAAGGCATTTCTAATGTGGCAGGAGACTAATTTCTCTAACCACAGACAGTTCACAGAGTGTTTTTGAAATAGATAAATTCAGAGACAGCATCACTAATCTCCCTTCTGGTAAATTAGAGTTGGGTGGCTAATGAATTTAAAATGATCGGGATCGGGATGATAAATACATAACCTTTGTGACAACATATTCTCAAAATTCCAAGAAAGATTACCTACATTGTTCTAACCTAATGGTTCAACCTATAATCATCACACTGAATCCACAATCTTCAAATCTAGTACTAATAAGGTGGTATAACACCTCTTAACAACCATTCCCATTTTATTTTAAAACTAAATCAACAGTATTGCTCTATCTAGGAACTGGAAAAGCATAAAGCCATTACCTTCTCTGTTTCATGCCTCTGTGGAGAAGAGATCAGTGTTTGGGGTTTTTCAATTCCCCAGCCTTCCCTAGCAGCTTTCCCATGGCTTTTCATTTTGCAGTTGGACTGTCCACATTTTGAAATGAAGTTTTCATTCATATACAAAGAAGAATATGCAGAATCTTTCATTTCCTTTTGCTCAATAGGAAGTGGGAGGCTTCTTGACAAGCAACACCAAGTCAGCTGAGGCTCCGCATTTAGAGTTGGGAAGGATAGATTCAGACTTGGGATTTGTAAGTTTCCTGCATGAGATTCTATGCTTAATTGGGGCCGAGAGCAAATCTCCTTTGGTTGAGTGCACAGCACATGACAATAAAGCATATTGGAAGAGTGGCAAAGACATTTTGGACTGCTAACTGAACAGGTGGGCAAGTTTTTAAATCCTGGTAAAGGGTTAGTCTCCAATTGCCATTCCTTGACTTCCTTTTCACTACTATCACACAAAACTGCCCTTTCCACCAATGAAGAGAGTGAAATTACTGAACTCTTTGCTGATTGTATTAACTTTAAGGCTGAATTTTGCCCAGTCATGTCTGATGATAAGAAAAGCCCTCCTGTATAAATTGTGGTAAAGCATACTTTCCTCCCAGGAATGTGTGATGTGCAAGAAACTATACATTCATCCTCTTTTGTTGTCAATCTTTGATCATCTAAGTTGTCTTTACTGTCTCCTTTACATGTATCTTTAACTTTCCTGCTTGCACTTTGAAAATGACATTTTTGATCTACCATGGTTGCAATTGTTGTTGCTTCAAGGAGAGTTGGTGCAGGAGCTACCAAGGGTGTCCATGTTGTGTGCAAGTCCCATTTTAGCTCTTTTCTTCTGGCTGGATGCCTCAGATCCAACTGCAAAGGGCACAAAGTTACATCAATGGAATTGCTATCAAGTAATTTATTTTTACAAGCAGGATATGCGGAAATGGTTGAGCTGCTTGGTAATGAAACATATGGCATATTTTCTGGCTCTCTTGTAAGAAACAATGGCACACCTATATTGTTTCCTTCTTGTGAATATTTTAAGATGTACTTTGGAAGAAAATCGTTTTTCTTTAGATGAGAAATCACTTGATTTCTTACCACATGCTGAGTGTGGGTTGGTGCTGAGTCTATACAGTTTGATAATTCTTCTGTTGCTGTGCGAGATGTGAATTTTTTTATTGCAAACAAATTACTGGTGTGTTCCTCTGTTACATCAGTCTTGAATTGTTCAGGAAATGTGGTTGCAGATATACTTGCTGTATCTGTTAGACTTACAATACAATCCCTATCATTAGATACTGTTATAGAATGTTGGATTTCTTCCTCACATTCCATCCTGCTACCTGAAGCAGGTGTTCCTACCATTACTGTCCATTTTTTCCCCTTAGCTGAGTCCTTTGCTGATTCTGCAGCAACTATGTTAAGATTATAACAGTCTATCAGTTTCACAACCAACTCGGTTGAACTACTATTTTTAAATGTTATATTTTCCATGTTTTTCAGTTTATCCACCTTAGGCTTCTTCCTTTCTGAGGGTAACTTCTGAGATTCATACGCCAGCTCACTGGTGTTGCACTGTGGTGCCGATAAAGCTGTGTGTCTAAGGTGGGCAGTTTCTTTACCCCTGCATCCTTTTCTATTAGCTGCAGTATCCTCGTATTTTTGTACACATTCAGTAATGTGTCCATGTGCATCTTCTAAGTCATGATCATGCCGAGTAGCAAAGTTCAGCTGAGTTTCCTTAAATTGGACTTTCAATTCACAGCCTTTACTTAAAGGCAAAGCTTTACTGTTGCCACTCTGGTGTTTTGAAACATGCAAGTCTCTGCATCGATGTTCAACAGATGACGTTTCACTTGCCATGCTGTGTTGTTCACAATCACCAACTGAACACAAGGTTTCTCTTAATTCTGCCAATCGTCCTGAATTCTCCTGAGAAAAAGTAGGGTGACCAACAGGGTTAGTTTTGGAATGACTTTCCAATGTGTCAGGATTTGCTTTTGCAGTACCATCTACTAATGATGAAATTACGTTTCCAGTTTCAGAGCTTTGGCTTTCTCTCGACAATGTAACTTCCTTCCCACAGGCAGTTTCCTTGGTATCTGAATAAATGTTTGAAACATTTGTTAAATTACCTTTTTGTTTTTTGGTTGGTTGACTGCTTTTCATCTTCTGATAAATTTTCTTAAATGTCTCATCCCCATAAACTTGCCATTTTTCCTGAGAAAACATTTTTAATTTTCTCTGACTGGGTTTCTTATTCTTGCTGTTCACTCCTTCCACCCCAGCTTCAGATTTCTGTTTACCTTTTTTCTCCTCTAAAGAGGGCGAAGATTCAGTCATATAATTTAATGGCACATCATCTACTGCCACCTGTCTAACAAGTGCCCGGGGGTGGCTGTTAAGAACATTTGTCATATTTGTGCCTAAATTGCTGCTATGCAACAAGCCAGAAAAACCTACATCTGGGGATACTCTAGTGAAAGAAGACAATTTTGAACTATCTGCCTGATCCTGCATCTTCTTTGTACTCTCAATAAAAGGCAGGGAGTTACTTCTTGTAACAGGCACACAGTCAATTGTTGTTGAGAATTGAGTGGGAACTGAGTGAAAAAACAATGGCTTAGTCTTTTCCGCAGGAGTGAAGATAGATTTGGCTGAGCGCAGAGAAATATTCTTTTTCTTGCTGATGTCCAGAGGCCGTATATCAAAATGGAATGAGTCTTTGTACATGTAAGGCATTGGCAAATCAATGCTTCCTTGTTTGGATAGAACCGTTTTCCTGGGCCTAACACTGTCCAACTGGGTGTCATCCACAACTGCTTTATTATGAGATATTAGCCTTGAGATATGCTCTTCCAACCTTTTTTTCTCCAGGGTTACAGCTCCTGTTGCTTTCTCAGTTGAATCTACTTTTGAAAAACTGTAAGTCATGCATTTACTGGTGACAGCTGCATCATCTTCTGACTCTGTGCTATGTTCGCAAAGACTGTGCAGGAAGCCAGGTGAGGGTGTCTGATGTTCCACGCTGTCAGAGCGTGACAGATAACCAGAGTCGGTGCTCTCGCACTTTTTTAGCTTGGTGTCCACAGATCTGCTGTTCCATAGCTTCTCTGAATACAGAGCTTGCTGTCTCTGTAGCTGACTATGTTTGCTTCCTGTTGGAGACCTTTGATCCTGGATCTTCTTTCTCTGAGGTAGATCTGTGGCATCTCTGGCGGTCTCTTTTTCAAAGACATTCTGATTTATTTCTCCATGGCAGGAGTTACCCGTTTTTATCTTCTGACTTTCCGAAACAGGGAGCGTTTCCAATAACGAAGTAGCAAGAATATGTTTGTCACTAGGCTCTGAAGCAGCAGATGTAATCCTGGCACTTGGCTGGACATCATTTTTATCATGAGATTCTATGGTCTGGGAGGACGCAACTATCTCGGTCAGCTTCTCATTCTCTTCTAATAGACTACTGATATCAGATTCTGAAGGCACCCTGGCATTATTGACATGGGTCTGAGTTCTCCTGTGTTTATACAGATTGCTTTGAGTTTTAAACGCAATGCCACATGTTGTACATGGAAAAGGCCTCTCACCTGTATGTGATCGCATATGTTTCTCAAGGACACTTGGCTTCAGACAGTCACGCCCACAATGTTTACACAGGTACTTCCCAGAACCTTTGGCCTTCCCTGGGCTTCCAGCTAATGCACCTGGAGAAGAACTTTGTGGCAAAAGTGAAAAATGACTAACTATGTTTATTGTACTGGGTTGCTTCTGAATGATTGCCTGAAGTTGATCTGTCCCTTTTGAATGCAAAAGTGGATTGAGGATTAAAGGTAAATTACTATTGTCTATATTGATATTTGTCTGGACTCTGGAAAGTTTATGGTTTGATTGAACAGGCTGATAAAAAGGAATAGTTAGCGCTTTTAAATAAACAGTTTGAGCAAGTGCTTGTTCTGGCTGAAGAATCATGGGACTCAGCAAGAGATCTGATGCTGCTGGAATGGCCTGAAGGCAGGAGAGCTGAACTGGTGGGTCTTCTAAGGAAACAAGTGGACAAGGAAGTCTCTGGTCCTCCATTTCCTTTAGATGTTCCAACACTGTATTTGGGCCTATCTGTGGGAAACAAAGAACATCTACATTTGAAATCTGAACACATTTTCCTCACTTCCAGAAATAGGTCAGGGCTACGCTGATGCCAAGTCACTTATATGGGCACATGTTAACCAATATATAAATTCATCCGTGATGAGATTTTTTAAAAGTATTTTCTTTCAAAAGTCATCACAGGCATACAAATTATTATTTAATACACGTTTCTACATATGGTATTTTTCAGAGTATAAGACACACTTACCTTTTTTGTCTTTTTTTATTTTTTAGACAAACACACATACAAACATACAATGTATTTTCTTTGAACAGAGTATTTGGCCGGTTCACAAATTTAAACAGTGTTTAGTCATTTCAATTAAATTTACAATTTCTATATTTCCTTTCTGCCATATTTATTCCTCATCTATTTTTTTAAAAAAAACAATATTACCCTTCATCCTCATCTCTAATCTTAATCAAATTCAATTTTTCCCTTCTGTTCTATATTATACCCTTTCCCATTGTCATCTATTTTCATATCCATCCTCACATTGGTTAATTATGTAATATTACAATTGTTTAATATAAATTCAACATTTTAATATAAGTCAATTAGTTATATAACTATCTTTGTTTTTGTATATTAATCAATATGAACATGAATATTCTAATTATTTCCATGCAATCCAATTTCTTACAAATCAATTAATTATATTTACCAATAATAATAAACCAAATAATTTTCCCCATATATTCCTCAAAACCACAACTTAACCATTTCTGCTTCCAACACAATATACAATTAATAGTATCTCAATTATTACAATTCCCTAGTTAAATAGAGCTTTCCCCTTATATTACTCATTTTCACATCTTAAACTCTCCCAATAACCCAAATAGTTTTGCCCATATAATCCTCCAAATCACAACTTAATCATTTCTACTTTCATCACAATATATAATTAAAAATATTTCAATTGTTACAATTTCCCTAAATTTAAAAATGTTCTAGCTGTTATCCAAGCTACAATTTAATCCTTTTTACTTTCACCACCATAAACCATTAAAGATATTTCAATTGTTAGTTTTTACTAATTTATATTTCTAAAAAAAATAAAAAATAAAAACTTACCTTCTAGATTTCAAAAATACAAAGACAAATATTCTAATTATTATTCATTTCATTTTTACAATCATGATTTCCCATTTATTTCTTACTACTATTCGTATTTCAATTCTAAATATGTATAACATCTTTCTCTTTCATTTCTTTTTCTTTTTCTCCCTTCCCATTTTTATTTTTGCCTTTTTCTTTCTCCTTTTTTTCTTTTCTGTTTTAAAATCTTGAACTCTCCTCTTTTGTCCTAAATTTCCCATTGTTTGAACCTACCTTTTTTGGTGAGGAAAAAAAAGAAAAAGAAATCTCCCTCTGCCACTGCCTAATTTTGCGACCAACAGTAAAGAGCACGCTTTACTTTCATTTTCGTTTTCAGCATAGCTTGATTAGCACAAAGAAAAAAAATCTGCTCCAGTAATTTACCTCTTTGCAGCAAGCAGCAGAGCCGTCCCCAAAACAGCTGAGAGCAAATCAGCTGAGAGTGGGGAGGCCGATCTAATCAACTTGTGCTAATTAGGCTGTGCTGAAGCTGAAAGGAGCTGTTTTTTCTTGCTGTTTGCTTGCAAGGTAACTGCTGCGAGGCACAGGCCAAAGGGTGGGGACCAGTGGATGGGCGGGGCTACTTTTAGTGTATAAGATGCGCCTAAATTTTCACCCCCTTTTAGGTGCATCTTATACTCCGAAAAATACGGTACTTAGCAACGGATATTTTGGGCTCCACTGAGATCATAAGTTGAAGACTAACTGTATAAGATTTTATTATTTTTATTCAAATAAAAATTGTATTGCGATATACTGTTAACTTGCTTGTAACAAAAATGAAGATAATATACTACAATCATTGATTTCTAAGAAATAAAATGAAGTAAAATGAAAAATCTTCTGAGATTTTGGCAGTCAAATGCGAGGAGTGGGTGGGAGTGGTGGGGTGGGGAACAGGGCAGGGGGCGGGGCTGAATCCCACCACTGTGCGGGCCGGATACATTGTGTCAGCGAGCCGTGCCTGGCCCGCGGATGGTGGTTTGAGGACCCCTGCCTTAAAGGAATGGTTTTACAGGTCTATGCAGTGTCTTGCAACATTCTAGCAACTATTTGTCCTTTATTTTTGTGTCTGAGCCATTGTGAAACTGCGCTTGAACCCAGAAAAAAAAAAAAACCATCTTTTTGCTACATATTTATGACAAGCAACTATGTATTGTATTTGAGGCACATTGAGAAAGAACGCCAAATGTTCAGGCACCATTGGAGGGAAATGAAACTGAAGGATGGGAGCAATTAAAATTGAATCAATACATCCTCTTCTGGACTACAAATAGACATTGGCAGGATTCAATTAAGTATACTTGAAGGGCTGCTTTTAGTAGTAATCAGTTATGCACGACACAAACAAAAGATCCTCAAAAGAGGATCGGATTTAATGAACCAAAGGTCAAAGCACCTTTTGAAATAAAATGAAGAACCATAAAGGCACAACATAATTATAATAGATATTTAAAAGACATGAATATTACATTATAATATTTAATAACTAAGTTGTTCCAAGCTTAATACGCAAAACAATAAAGAATCCAGGCAAATTGTATAGGTGTTGGCTTTTAAATAGAGTGCAATGGGAGTGATTTAAATTGTGCCAGATTCCCATTCACATCCATACAAATGAAAATTATTTACATTGCATATATTTTAACCAGCATTTTGAATATAACTTACAGCAAATATTTTCCTGATACATAAGGAGAAACTATTCTTTAAAAAAAAAACAGTAAAATGAAATGTTCTTGCAATGGAATCGAGAGTTTTCTATTTACTCTGCAATTATTGAACAAAAATGTCTAAAAATATTCAAATTTTGAGTAATAACTGAATGCTGGCAGTGCACCTGCTGCTTTTCAAAAAGTTTTTATTGGAATGTATCTTAACATTCCTGAAGGACTTCCGGTGGTGATGTTACGCTGTTGTGGGGTGAACGAGCAGGACTCCGCTCATTTTCACCTGATTTTTCGTGTTTTGAGGCCCCCACGGGCGAAATTTGATCCTGGAGTGATCAAAGAAGTAGAGTGATATCCTCAGAGTTTATTCGGAGAGAGGTGTGAGCTCCCGTTTAGCAAGAGGAACTCTCAGATCAGGCACGGAAGAAATTGGCCTTACATGGCGGATCCAGAGGCATGATGATCCGATGGTTCGAGTAGGAAGAAAAGAGAGGAAAGCAGCTCGAAGGATCAGGAAGAAGAGAAATATAAGAGACAGAAAGGAAAAACTCTCAGCGATTGTGAAACGATGTGATATATCAGCAGTGAATCAAGTCTCCTGGAAGGTGGCGATCTGGCGGTGGGAGCAGAGGCTACAAGCTGTCAAATATCGGAAAGTAACACGTGTGAGGTATGAATGGATTTGGGCTTTTTGTGAAAGATTAACTGGATTTTGATAATGGTGCCTTAAAAGAGAAAACACTCTGCATTCTAGAAAGAAATTCAGCTAGAGAGAACTACGGTGACTGTGCATATTTTAACTGAGACGACATCTCAGCAGCGGCTCTGCGGCAAGGCCAGAGTCGGGGAATGGTGCATTTCCCGACTCCGGGGAATGGGGCAGTTGGGAGGAGCCACGGGAGAAAGATAAGGACACACCGCTTGGCGATGAGAGAGTGGGCAGCGGCTCCAGGGCAAGGCTGGTATCGGGGAATGGTGCATTCCCCAACCTGGTTGAGGCAGGCGGCGAGCAGGCAGCGGCTCCAGGGCCCAAGGGAATGGCACATCCTGGGGCCTGGCCCCTGACCCAAAGCGAAGAGAGAGTGGGTGGCAGAATAGAAATTTAAAAGTTTTTCCTACCGGGTTCTGTGGGTGTGGCTTGGTGGGAGGGGTTCTTGTGACTGAGTGGGCATGGCTATGAGTGACATCGAGTTGGCCATGCCCACTCAGTCACAGGATACCCCACCACCACAAAGCCACGCCCACAGAACCGGTAGGGAAAAATTTCAGATTTCACCCCTGGAAAAAGTATATTATTCATAACTACTTTCAAATGTTATACAGTCAAAAGAATATCCTAGAATAAAATATTAAAAAGTACTTACAAGAGAGAAATGTGCCCAAGATATCAGAGGAAGCTAGAAAAATGTTAAATGATAAAATAACTTTAATAGAGATGAAGGTGGAAATTAAGAAACAAAAAAAATAATAAAACACCAGGGCCAGATGGAATCCTCATGGAAATATATAAAAAGTTTCAAAAATTATTGGAGGAAACTATGCTAGAAATGTATAATGAAATATTAGAGCGAGCTATAATGCCAAATTCATGGACCAAGGCATTCATAACACTAATTCTGCAAGAAGATACAGATAATCAATTTATTAAAAATTATAGGCCAATCTCGCTGCTGAATGCTGACTATAAAATCTATGCGACAATCATAGCAGAAAGACTTTTAAAAATATTAAATAAGATTATTCATTCGGACCAAAACAGATTTTTACCCAAAAGACAAATAAGAAATAACACAAGAATGAATGTATTAGAATACTATGAAACCCACCCTGAAAAACAATTAGCACTAATATTGGTAGATGCACAAAAGACTTTCAATAATTTGAATTGGCAATTTCTAACCATACAATTAACCATTATGAAAGTCGGAGAAAAATTTATCAGAATGATCAAGGCAATATATTCAAATCAAACAGCGAAAATAATGATAAACGGAGATCTAACAGAGAAAGTCACCATAAATAAAGGGGTTAGGCAAGGATGCCCACTATCCCCTCTTCTATTTATTCTTTCGTTCGAAGTTTTATTGACACAGATTAGGGAAAATCAGGAAATAAAAGGGTTAAAAATAAAAAAAGAAGAGTATAAAACACAGGCGTTCGCAGATGACATGGCTTTTATAATAGAAGATCCTCTTGAAACAGGAGAAATATTAATTCAGGAAATAGAGAAATTTGGAAAGGTCGCTGGTTTATAAATAAATGAAAACAAAACGAAGATAATAACCAAAAATCTTACAGAAGGCCAAAATAAGGAATTAGAGAGGATATTGGAAATTCAAGTAGTGAAAAAAGTAAAATATCTTGGCATCTGGCTGACAGCAAAAATTTCCTCCATAGAAGAAGATAATTATTCAAAACTATTACAACAAATTCAAAAAAACTTGAGGAATTGGGCAAAACTACAAATATCCCTGGTCGGAAGAATTGCGACCATAAAAATGAACATCTTACCAAATATTTTATATTTATTCCAGACTGTACCCATAAAATTAAGGAAAAAGTTTTTTGAATAAATAAAATAATGCTAAAATTTATTTGGCTGAGGGAAAAAGCTAGAATTAAATTAAAACTCCTACAGGATTCCAGAACTAAAGGAGGCTTTGGTCTCCCGGACTGGGTACTTTATTACCAGGCAGCAGCTGTAGCATGGCTTAAAGAGTGGATAATTCTAAAAAAATAGAAGAATATTAACGATAGAAGGACATGATTTACAGCGGGGATGGCATGCCTTGATTTGGGAGGGAAAAAATAAAGCCAATAAATATTTTCAGAGACACCAGGTGAGAGATGCCTTATTAGAGATTTGGGTGAAAATTTAAAACAAATTCTATATAAAAATGCCTAGATGGATATCAACTATGGAAGCAATGGTTTACCCCAACCTAATTGATTTGAACAGGATAGTAACTTACAAAGAGCAATATTAGATGGGCAAGGGAAACTCAAATCAAATCAGGATCTAAAAATACAAGGAATTAAAATAGACTGGTGGCTGTTCCTACAGATTGAAACAAGATATAAAAAAGATTCAGAACAATATGGGTTTCAAAATGAGCAACAAGAATTAGACAAAGTATTAACAGGTCCTGATGAAAAAATGATTACCAAAACATACAATTGCCTTCTTAAATTTTAAATGGAGGAGGAAACTGTAAAAGAAACAATGATAATTTGGGCTAAAAGGGCCCTACTACCACATGTGTCGGACATGTCAAAAGCCAGGAATTATTGGACAAAAATTAAAAAATGGTTGGAGGAAATTGTTGAACAAAAAATTGATATGAAGCCAGAGTATTCCTTTTGGGTATAATAAAAGGCAATACAAGCAAAGAAATTCAATACATCTTGCTTCATATAATCACTGTAGCCAGAATCACATTCGCCCAATATTGGAAGCAAGAAAACATTCCATCAAACACAATGATTATAAAAAAGGCTTTAGAATACTCAGAAATGGACAAATTAATGATGGAATTAAGGGACAGAGAGGAAACAGTGTATTAAGAGACATGGAACAGGTGGTATAATTGGCTTGAAAAGAAGTCTAAAATTAATGTATACTGAATGTACAGAAAAGATAATAAATGGATAAAATGTAAATTTTAGAGTGTATTAGACATGTAAATATGTATATATAAAAATAAGTAACTATGAAATAACGTATATGTATAAAACAATAGGCCTGTGGATAAGTTGAAATTAAGAAAAAATTCCGATAACGGAAAGCTGTAATTGTATAATTGTGATTTTAAAGGTTAAAAACGTTGAATAAAAATATTTACAAAAAAAACCCCATTCCCGAAGACTTAAGCTTTTCTATTGACATATTGGCTCTTTCTGTTTGCTCATAGTGGGACATGGTGGCTCAGTGGCTAAGACACTAAGCTTGTCAATCGAAAGGTCAGCAGTTTAGCGGTTCAAATCCCTAGTGCAGTGTAATGGGGTGAGCTCCCGTTACTTGTCCCAGCTTTCAGCAGTTCGAAAGTACGTAAAAAATGCAAATAGAAAAATAGGGACCACCTTTGGTGGGAAGGTATCAGTGTTCTGTGCGCCTTTGGCATTTAGCCATGCCAGCCACATGAGCACAGAGATGTCTTCAGACAGCGCTGGCTCTTCGGCTTGGAAATGGAGATAGAGTCAGGAACAACTAGCACATATGTGCGAGGGGAACCTTTATCTTTTACTTTTATTTGCTCATAAGGCAGGTAGGCTGTGGAGGCCTACCGCTGACTATGGAGGAGAATACTAGGAAAAGGCACGTCCCCCATAAGATAGGTGATAGCCATAGTAACTAACCAGGAGCTATATCAGGGCAGGAAGGCCAGACAGGATGTACAAACCCAGAGACTTCCAGGAGAAGAGATATAAAACCTCCAGGCCAGCCTGTTGCTACAATATGTGGAAAAAATCTGGACGTCTTGGACTTTCAGTAGAAAATTTGATTTTATGCATTTTTGTTTGTCACGGCTGTGAGGCCTAAGAGGGCAGTACAGCTGTATCTGGTCATGGTCACCCATTTAGCACTGTCCAGGAAGCACATGTAGCTTAAGAAATGCTACGGACATGACTGTATTTATTGAATTTACTGAACAGACTGGCTGCAACATCCTGGGGTGATGATACCAACACCCTAAGAACAACAGCCTCGGCTTTGGTTTATTCCCCAGCTGAATATTGTGCCAGTGTGTTGCTTAACAGCACTCACACTCAAATGGTTGATGTCCAACTCTGCCAGACAATACATATTATCTCTGGCACTCAAGTGCACTGGTTACCAGTATTTGGCAATATCATACCGCCCCACATTAGAAGACAACAAGCTTTCATTAAGCTACGGTCAAGGATGCTTAATAAGGCCCGCCCTGTTCACCAGGACAATGCATAGTGCATCACAAGATTGAAATCTCGTAAGGCAGCATGGAAAACAACAATTCATCTACCCAATTTAACCTTCAGAATGCATGGAGAGAGGAATGGTCTAAGGTGCCTTTCTGTGGCCTGATCATTGGCGATCCCTCTACCAAACCACTTGTTTTGCCCAACCTCACTCTGTCTGGCAAAATTGAACAGAAGTAGGTGCAATACTGGAAGAAGTCCCTCTATCCTGTATCATTGAGGATGGAAAGATTTCCCTTTGTTGCAATTATGATGCTGATATGCAAACTATTAAATATATTGTGCAAGGCTGCCCATGACATGCATTCCCTGGTTCCCTAGAAGACTTGCACAAAGCAATGCCAGAGGCGATTGCCTGGATAGTTGAATTGGACATCCGATTATGAGGCCGCTGCCATACCACCATAGAAATTTTGTATATACTATAATTACATGGATTGTATGTTTATGTTTACTTTCCCTCTGTCAAGTTTTCATCATATGCTAAATAAATAAATAAGAAGTAGAAAATGAATTAAGCAGAAGAAATAAAACCTTAAAATAACATTGCTAAACATTTCTAGCTAAAAGAAAAAGGCAGTCTGCTGCTCAATGTTAAAAAAAAAAAATTAGATCATCAAGCAATGCCAACCTAATACGAACAGCTTAAGAATTTGACATAAAAACAAACTTTTATCTTCCTAGACTCAAACATTTGCAAGGAAGATAAGTAAAGCCATGAAATAAAGAGACATCTGTTACTTGAGAGGAAGATGACAAATCTAGACGAAGTATTAAAATGCAAATAAATCATATAGACAAAAAAGATATTGTCAAGGGTATTATGTTATTATTGTAACATTTGGCTATGAAAGTTGGAACAAGTTGGAGTGACAAAACATCGATCCTTTGAATTATGTGCTGAAGAGACTATCTTGGACTACAAGTAGAAGAAATAATTTAAAACCAGATAAAATAAAACCAGACTTCACTGGAAGTACAAGTAATGAAGTTATAGCTTCAGTATTTTGGACACACAATGCAAAAGAAAAGCCAAAAGGTCATGGAAAAAGAATATTTGGAAAAATGAAGGCAATAGGTGTCTAGATACAAACACTGATGAAACAAGCAAGAGCTTAAAATAATGCAAAGAAGCAGAATGAACTGTTTTCTCCAGAATGAACTGTCTTCAACGTGACCTTTTAGATCTCTCACTGGATATACATCCAACAGGAACAAGAAGTGCCTCACAGGAGCAGATAAAGGTAAATCCTAAAGAGGCAGGAAATGCATCACTGAACAATGGAAATGAATGCTAGAGAGGAATAAAGCTGCATACAAAGCAAACATAACACTTGTAACAGTGCAAGGCAAACATAACACTTGTAACAGTGTAGGCATGCAGGGGGGGGCAGGGGGGAGCACAGGGAAGGGATGCCACATCCCCCCCGCCCGTTTTTGGTCCGAGGCTTCAGGGAGGCCTGCTAGGCCCAAAACGGGGCACAGGGGGGTTTGTGCATGCATGCACAGGAGACGGGGAAGCCGGCGCGGGGGCCTGACGCACACATGCACAGGGGGGGTGGCGTGCACATTTTATTATGGGTGTGGGCACGCGCACGCTTTCAGCACACAAGGACAAAAAGGTTAGCCATCACTGCCATAGGATAATGTACAAAACGGTGAAGATAACTCAGTAAGATTAGTGCCTCATTTTAAGTATTTTGCGAAATATAGTACATGCATCAAATCTGTATCATTACAGTTCATATATATTATCCACACACATAAAAGCAAATTATGCCTACTAAACAATAATCAATATGGATAATTTAGGAATCACTTCTTTAAGTAGAATTTATCTGGCTTCAATTCAGAGAGAGAATGCTAAAGAAGCTATCTCTGAAAATTCAAGGGGACATGGACTGAAGTTTGCCGTCCCCTCCCAGAGATGTACCTAACATCCCCACCCCCCGCATCCTCACATACTATTAGCTTTCCGCAAAGCAGTCAAATCTGTGTTGTTTGAACACAGCACTCAGAAGTTAGATCCGTTGGGGTTTGTCAGAGCGGGCAGCCATCTGCATTCTAAATGTATTGTTTCTGTTCACTTGATGTAGGTTTTTACATTTACAGTTAAATTGCCAGCAGTCTCATTAAGCTGAATATAGAGGATCTTCTAATAAATATACAAAATGTGTGGATGCTAGCATTATAAATATGGTATCCTAAAATCATTTTCTGATGAACAATATTGTTCATGGATAGCAGTTTTAAAACAATGACAATCTTAATGAATGACCCTTGTGCTTACTCCGGCATATGCAAGCTTTCATGTAACTGAAAAGTGAAAAGCATACAGTACTTGAAAATAAAAAATGGTGTATTACATTTGTATTAACAGACTCAAGCTACGATAATGTGCTTCTAAAAAGAAAACATTGAACTCAGTAACAATACAGATGGTGTGAAGCAGCCCCATACTCTTAGCCGATGACAGTACTCTAGTGTTTTCCAAAACAAGCTGATTCTATCTTTCTTTGTGGTATCCGGTGTTTTGCATATTTCAGTCTGATCCTCTGACTCTGTAAACTTCTTATATGGGACAGTCATTCTCTTTCTTTGCACGCAGATGCACTTTGTACGCCCACTCAATTCTTAAATCAGAATGTGCCAGTTCAGGAAACAGGGTAGTCTTTGCAAATATATGGCATGCTGGTATTGAAAGCTTTCCACTGAAGATAACACACCTTATTTACTAGTCAAATAGAAAGGCTCTTTTCTGGTGCATTCATTTTCCGCTTAGTTTGGTGTTGTTTTTTGACATAAAGGGATGTGTTAAAAAGTATAGTTGAAGCCGCAAATTCTGTCCTATTACTACATTTGATCCATTAGGCTTATCTATGATAACTGAAACATGATGTACAGTGATGCCCTGCCAGTGAGAACTAAAAAGAGAAAACTATTGCAATTTACTAGTCTCAGCCAGTAAAATCAGGGTGTTGTGCACGGCAATGCAACAAACCTGAAGAGCCAGAAATTAACCACCACTGGATATGAAAGTCTATAGAGATGCTCAGTCATCCAGGTCATGCCTGCCCCAAATATGTTTTTTCAAGAGGCAACTGGACTTTCTGGTTTTTCTTTGAACACTTTTCGCTTCTCATCCAAGAAACCTTTTCAACTCTGACTTCCATTCTTCCATTACCCACCATCCAGTCAGAGCATCCAGTCAGAGCTGAAGAAGCTTCTTGGATGAGAAGTGAAACGTCCTCAAAGAAAAACCAGAAAGTCCAGTTGCCTCTTGAAAAAGCACCTTTGGGATACTGGATATGAAAGCTGTTTTTCTATGTTATTAAATGAAGACAAAATTACTTATCAGGATTCATTTTTATACAGCATTAAATCAGGCTAATTGATTTCAAAACCAATGAAGAATCCCTATGAGGAATGAATTAAATGGCACTACTAACATTGTAAATATTTTAAAAATTGCTTCTAATAAAGTATTTTGCTTTTGCAAAAACTGTTAGATATGCCCACTCTATTTTTTTCCCATTCCTCCTCTGCATTAATGAGAACTCTAGGAATATATATTCTTTTATCTCAAAATCCGGTTTACAAGAATTGTAAAGTGTTCAAAGTCACTTGATAATGAAATATGCAGCATATAAATATAATAAATAAAATAAAATAAATTAGTGAAAAAAATGTAGCCAGAGGTAAAAAGGAATGAATGCCCACTTTGAAGTACATCTGCTTTTTATTTTTAGCAAGAGAATGAGCAGGCTTAGCAATAATTGGCTTTATACAGTACATTGGTATTTCCCTGGCACCAAATTATTGCTACCATGCAAAACAACCTACAATTTTTGATGTACCTATGAATGGACACTAATATGTTCTACAATAGCAGATATATTACAGTAGAACTAAAGTTTCTAATTAGATGCTTCTTTTTAATATTGATTTTTAGAAAGAATCTCAAAACTTAATGTCTCAGTTAATACAGATGCCTATACTTCATTTTATACATTTTAATTGTGAGTTGCCCAGAGTCACTTTGCAGAGTGAGATGGGCAGCATAAATTTCACCATTATTATATAAATAAGGAGCACGGCTGGTTTGCGTGGTTAGGATGCTGGGATGGTGGTTAGCAAGCTCACGTTTGAGACTCAAGTGCTGCTGTGAGGCGTGGTTGAGCTCCCTTCCTTCACTCCAGCTTCTGCTGGGACATGGAAGGAGCCCCCAACTGGGCATCTCCCAGGCAAGGTGATGTCACCGGCTACTCCTTTTAACTCAGAAGTGCTTGTGACACAAATGCAATGCAATTATATAAATGATACAAAAAACAGAACTGTGCCTAAGAGACCGATTTATATGAACCTCTCCAGATAATCAAGTATAATTACGCTCTCATCCTTTTTTCCCCCCAATAAGTATTAAAACTTAGTTTTACTAGTTACCTTGGAGCCCTAAGGAGTGCATTCTCCACAGGAGATGGTTGATGAGGTAAGAAGACCTCATCTTTGTACCATCCATCCCTTAGTTCCTGTTTTTTGTATAGTTTAAAATTTTTAATTTTCATGGTTTTAAAATTTTAATTGTTTTTCCATTCTATTTTTTAGAATTTGCATGTCATCTAGAGTCACCTTATTGGGGAGATGGGTGACATATAAATTTAATTAATAAAATAAAATTTATTAGGTAAATTTCTCTTGAATTAGGTACCTTTCTCTTGAAAATGTCACTTAAAATAGCTAGCAATCTCTTAATTTCTCTTTTGAATGACTAGGACTAAAATCATTCTGGATTAAACATCTTTTTTTTCCCTGTTAGATGATTCACAACCAGTTAAGGACTTGAATATTTTTCTTCAATTTCAGCCCCTAAGAATAGAAGACATTGGTGGAAAGATATTATATCTAGGTTTCCATTTACTAATTGAAAAAAGAATCATCTTTTTGTGCATCCTCTGTTGATATTTATTTAAATCAAATGTGCAACCACAACTGTATCAATGTTTCCCCTTTCCCGCTGCAAAAGACATTCCACATAAACGGCTGTTTACAAAATGCTCACTAACATTTCCAAGATGGATATTGATAGGCCTTCTGCAGTTCTTAAAGGGATAGGAGTACAGACCATCCTATTTGTCTCTTGAGAAACCTATATGCAGTCAAGAAGCAACAGTGAGAATTGGACATGGAGCCACTGAATGGTTCAAAATTGGGAAAGGAGTCCGGCAAGGCTGTATACTGTCCCCCTGCCTATTTAATTTATATGCAGAGCACATCATGAGAAAAGCAGGGCTAGAGGAATCAAAAGTTGGAATAAAGATTGCCAGGAGAAATATCAACAACCTCAGATGTGCAGATGATACCACTCTAATGGCAGAAAGTGAAGAGGAACTAAAGAGCTTCTTGATGCGAGTGAAGGAGAGTGCAAAAATCGGCTTGAAACTCAACATCAAGAAAACTCAGATCATGGCATCTGGCCCTCTCAATTCCTGGCAAATAGATGGGGAATAAATGGAGGTAGTGACAGATTTTATTTTCTTGGGCTTCAAGATCACCACAGATGGGGACTGCAGCCAAGAAATTAAAAGACGCTTACTCCTGGGGAGGACAGCTATGGCAAATCTAGACAGCATACTAAAAAGCAGAGACATCACCCTGCCAAAAAAAAGTGTATATAGTCAAGGCTATGGTTTTCCCAGTTGTAATGTATGGCTGTGAAAAGTTGGACCACAAGAAAGGCTGAGCGCCAAAGAATTGAGGCCTTTGAACTATGGTGCTGGAGAAGACTCCTGCGAGTCCCTTGGACTGCAAGACGATAAAACTGGTCAATCCTAGAAAAGATCAACCCTGACTGTTCTTTAGAAGTCTAGATCCTAAAGACGAAACTCAAATACTTTGGCCACCTAATGAGAAGGAAGGACTACCTGGAGAAGAGCCTAATGCTGGGAAAGACTGAGGGCAAAAGAAGAAGGGGACAGCAGAGAATGAGGTGGCTGGATGGAGTCACTGAAGCAGTAGGCATGACCTTAAATGGACTCCAGGAGATGGTAGAGGACAGGAAGGCCTAGAGGAACGTTGTCCATGGAGTCGCGATGAGTTGGACATGACTTCACAACTAACAACAAAAAGGCCTTCTGTTTTGCCCAGAGAAGGGGGCTACACTTAAACCTTGGCTTTCCAGATAGGACTGAGAAAGATTATAGTGTGTGGTTCTGGAGAGGTGTTGCCAATTCATAGAGATAACGCTGACATATATAATCCAGGGCCTGATACAGCATAAATTTCTCATTTTCCTGTTCTAAAAGGCATGACACTTTTCCTGACAAATCTTGGGGAATTATAATTCATGAAGAAAAATGGCCAGGTTTTTTTTCCCCTAGTGACATATTGTATGTTATACACCATGAACCAAAATCATAATCTATATGCAACTCAGCCTCAGCCCCTGAAAAATGCTGGTGTAAAGCTTCATCAAGATATCACAAGATGAATTCCCCTAGGGTCAAAGAATCTCCATTTCAATTGCTTACAGTCCTGATTATCTTGCATTCAAGTTTTTTCAATTCCTAGCACTCACACTGATAGATTTTCTCCTAGATGATGGAGTCCTAACCTGTCTTTTCAAGTCTCCTGATGGTGTATTATTCATCACCACTGTAACTGAATCCATTCATTTTGCTGCTGATCATCCTCTTCTCTTTCCTTCCATCTTTCTTAGCATTAGTCTTTTCCAGGAAGCTGGGTCTTCACATAACGTTTCTAAAGTAAGATCATTTGAGCCCATTTGTGTTTCTAATAACAACTCTGAGTTTATTTGTCCAATGGTCCATCAGCCTGTTTTCTTGGCTGTCCATAATTAAAAAATGATTAGGGGACTGGAGGCTAAAACATATGAAGAACAGTTGCAGGAATTTGGTATGTCTAGTTTAATGAAAAGAAGGACTAGGGGAGACATGATAGCAGTCTTCCAATATCTCAGGGGCTGCCACAAAGAGACAGTCAAGCTATTCTCCAAAGCACCTGAAGGCAGGACAAGAAGCAATGGGTGGAAACTAATCAAGGAGAGAAGCAACCTAGAACTAAGGAGAAATTTCCTGACAGTTAGAACAATCAATCTGTGGAACAACTTGTCTCCAGAAGTTATGAATGCTCCAACACTGGAAGTTTTTAAGAATAACCATTTGTCTGAAGGGATGTAGGGTTTCCTGCCTAAGCAGGGGGTTGGACTAGAAGACCTCCAAGGTCCCTTCCAACTCTTTTATTCTATATTCTCAGAAGTCTTTTCCAACAGGGCAGTTCAAAAGCATCAATACTCCATCTGCTTCCTATCCTATCCTAAGTACTTTAATATAGGAATTATGTAAATGGTAGCTATTTCTCAGAAATACTATCAGCATCTTTTTCCAAATGGTAAAGTCGTTAAGTATCAAGAAGTAAATCTAAGTTTGCCAAAGCCTTTTTTAATTGAGACCCTGCCTTGTGAATTGAGTCTGGCTTTTGCAATTTTATCTCCATGTTCCTGTAAGTGTGCTGTATCATATATGTAGGGTCTTTCTGTATTATCATGGCTAGAGGAATAGTTTGCAATTTTATTTTACCAAAGCAAAGACAAATAAATTACTACAAAAGTATTTTTTCCATGGTCTACATGGCTTTATATTTTAAAATATATAATGTCAGATATCTTGTTTTTTCCCATGGCAAATCATTTAGTTATTCAGACTGTGAGCCCATACTAAAGTGTTGCTGCTTGCAAAAAGTACTGTAGGCCATTGTGAAGACTGAAATGAATAACAAGGAGCATGAGAAAAATGACTAAACTTAAAAATAACATTAGAACAATATGTGCATAGAAGCAAGAGCAAAGCTTTCAACAATGATTTGCCACAAAGCAATGTGTTCACTGTGACCAATGGATTGAATGTTTAAAAATAAAAACAATGGAAGAGAAAAATAACAGTAAGCAATGATTCACGTGCACGTGTTTGGTTCATAAACTGCAAGGAAAAGAACTTCCATAAAGATATTAATCCCCCCCAAATTATTTTCACATTATGGAGGGTTTGTGTGTGAAGATATCCTCGCTGAATTTTATAAGAAAGCAGCATTCATAGATTAGATTCATAGGTTCAATAAATCATAATGCAGTCTGCTTTGATTAATAGGATCACAAGTCTGCCACTGTGATCTGGGAATCATTCTTTTTACATCTTACTGCAATCTCTATTCCCAACAACTGACAGTTATTTTACACACATTTTAAAAGCAAACAGTTAGCTTAATGTGTCAATACAGCCAATCCTAAAAGAGATTTTTATACTGAGTGTAGCCCCATAGGGATTGTTAGAAAAGAAAAATGATTTTTCTTCATTTTGTTCGGAAATATGACCTCCTGGTGAGAGAAAAGCTAGAGAATGGATAAAAGTAAGAAAGAAGCATCATCTGCCAAACCATGGCAGAAATCAACTTCCTCAATTTTCTTTCTAGTGAGTTTTCTAACAGGCTGTATCTTCATTACAGTTACTTTGTGGTGGCCAATTTATATTAAACTCAATTATCTAGATCCGTTCCAGTCGGGATTCAGGCCCGGGTACAGCACAGAGACAGCATTGGTTGCATTGGTTGATGATCTCTGGAGGGCTCGGGACAGGGGTTGCTCCTCTGTCCTGGTCCTATTAGACCTTTCAGCGGCTTTTGATACCATCGATCATGATATCATGCTGCACCGGTTGGAAGGGTTGGGGGTGGGGGGCACTGTTCTACAGTGGTTCTCCTCCTTTCTCTCTGATCGGTCGCAGTCTGTGTTGACAGGGAGGCAGAGGTCGACCCCGAGGCCCCTTATATGTGGGGTGCCACAAGGATCGGTCCTCTCGCCCCTTCTATTCAACATTTATGTGAAGCCGCTGGGTGAGATCATCCGTGGTTTTGGGGTGAAGTACCATCAGTACGCTGATGACACCCAGCTGTACATCTCCACCCCAGACCACCCCAATGATGCCCTCGAGGTGATGTCCCGGTGCCTGGAGGCCGTACGGATCTGGATGGGGAGGAACAAACTCAGACTCAACCCATCCAAGACCGAGTGGCTGTGGTTTCCGTCGTCCCGATATAGTCAGTTGGCGCCATCTCTGACTATTGGGGGCGAGTCGTTGGCCCCCACAGATGGGGTTCGCAACTTGGGCATCCTCCTGGACTCACGGCTGTCTTTTGAAGAGCATATGACGGCCGTAGCCAGGAGGACTTTTTATCAGGTTCGCCTGATTCGCCAGTTGCATCCCTTTCTGGATCGGGACTCATTACGCACGGTCACTCACGCCCTTGTCACCTCACGCCTGGATTATTGTAATGCTCTCTACATGGGGCTCCCCTTGAGAAGCACCCGAAGGCTCCAACTGGACCAGAATGCGGCCGCGCGGGTGGTAATGGGAGCAATGTGGCACTGTCATGTAACCCCCCTCCTGCGTGAGCTGCACTGGCTCCCAGTGGTCTTCCGGGTGCGCTTCAAGGTTTTGGTTACTATCTTTAGAGCGCTCCATGGCTCAGGACCAGGGTACTTACGAGACCGCCTCCTGCCACCAATAGCCTCTCACCGACCAGTTCGCTCCCATAGAGAGGGACTCCTCAGGGTGCCGTCGGCCAAACAATGTCGACTGACGGCCCCCAGGGGGAGAGCCTTTTCTGTGGGGGCACCTACCATCTGGAACGGGCTTCCCCCGGAGTTACGAAACATCCAAGACTTACGCATATTCCGCCGTGCCCTGAAAACATTTCTATTCCAACAAGCTAGTCTGGCCTAACTCTCCCTTTTTAATTGGCTTTTAAACTGGCTTTTAAATCGGGTTTTAGACCTCTTTTAGATAAATTTGGATGTTTTAATCTTTGAGCCAAATTACTTAATCTGTTTTTTAATAGTTTTTAACTTCTATACGTATTTGTATTTATTATGGCTGTTCACCGCCCTGAGTCCTTCGGGAGTAGGGCGGTATACAAATATGAAAAATAAATAAATAAATAAATAAATTCAATTTACATGTAGCCCTCATTTAAAGACCACAATTGGGACTGGCACTCCATTGTTAAGCAAGGTGGTTGCTAAGTGAAACCGCAACTCTGCTTACAATTTTAGTCCAGGTTTCCTTTGCTTTATAGACCTTGTTCCTTTCCCTGGCTGTAAACAATGTCATTACCACCACTACCACCACCAAAAAACCCACCCCCAAACCAAAAATCCAGACTTTGTTGTTTTACACAAGCAACTCAGCAGGGAAAGTCTAAACTACATAACTTGCTAAGTGATAAGATGTGGGTTGGACAGCATTACTACCAGATGGATTCGTAAACTGGCCAACCACCTGAACTCAATGTGTAGCAGGGTGGATAAAAATCAATGATTTTTTTAAAAAAAATAAAAAAAAATGGATTTTTTTGATTTTTATCAAATTTATTTTAATAAAAAACTTTTGGGGTAAAAATCTATCGTAAGATAGTTTTCTATTTAAGATACATAAATAATTTAGTTTATTCAACATGAAATGGAGCTTAGTTATGTAGCATGAGGCTGTTTATTCTGCAACACTGGGACTATTGGTGAGTCAACAGTGGGTCAAAGGAGTAGCAGAGATGACAGTTGCTCTTTAAAAATTATGATTTAAATCGAGTTGATTTAAATCAAGCCTTTTTACTAGTGATTTAAATCGAGTTGATTTAAATCACAATTTAAATCATGATTTAAATCACTAGTAAAAAGGCTTGATTTAAATCAACTCGATTTAAATCATAATTTTTAAAGAGCAACTGTCATCGAGTTGATTTAAATCACAATTTAAATCATGATTTAAATCAAATCCACCCTGATGTGTAGTCCTTAATCTAACTGTATCTACATGGAGGAGAATATGCAATGGGGTGCCCCAAGGCTCTGTCTTAGGCCCAGTACTCTTCAATATCTTCATCAAAGATTTAAATGAAGGGATGGATGGGAACTCATCAAATTTGCAGATGACACCAAGCTGGCAGGAATAACCAACACTCCAGAAGAGTTTAAAATACAATAGGATCTTGACAGATTTGGACACTGGGCCCCATCAAACAAAATGAAATTCAAAAGACCTCACTTGGAATACTGTATCCAGTTTTGATTGGCATGATGTAAAAAATGATGTTGATACTCTAGAAAGAGTATGGAGAAAAGCAACAAAGATAATTAGGGGACTGGAGGCTAAAACAGCTGCAAGAATTGAATACGTCTAGTTTAATGAAAAGAAGGATTAGGGATGTCATGGGAGCAGGATTCCAATATTTCAGGGGTTGCCACAAAGAAGAGGGAGTCATCTTATTCTCTAAAGCACTTGAAGGCAGGACAAGAAGCAATGGATGGAAACTAATCAAGGACAGAAGCAACTTAGAACTAAGGAGAAATTTTCTGACAGTTAGAACAATTTATCAGTGGAATGACTTGCCTCCAGAAGTTATGGATGCTCCAACAGTGTAAGTTTTTAAAAAGAAATTGGACAACCATTTGTATGAAATGTACAGGGCAGTGGTGAAATCTGAACTGGCTTGCTACCGGTTTGCTAATCACGCATACATGCTGCGCGCCAAGCATGTGCTGCATGAGTGCATGCGCACCAAATGTACGCTTTTTGCGCATGTGCGGTGCACACCAAACACATGCGGCGCATTTAAAAAGCTAAGCTACGATCCGACGATCAGCTGTTCCACCCAGTTTAGCTAACTACCAGTTCGCCCGAACCGGTAGCTTTTATTTTAACTACCGGTTCACCCGAACCGGAGCAAACCGGTAGAATTTCATCCCTGGTACAGGTTTTCCTGCCTGAGCAGGGGGTTGGACTAGAAGGCTTCCAAGGTCCCTTCCAACACTGTTATTTTGAAAAGTTTTAACTCACAAAATGCAAAAATTACTTTATTACCTCCATAATATGCCCAAAACACCCCTTGGGATCAATCACCCCAAGTTTAAAATTCACTGCTTTATTTAAAGCTTTCATACATTCTGGACTTTAGAATTAGCTACTCCCAAAATCCAGAACCAATTCCCTGGTGACCTTATGAGCCTTATCAGCATCAGTCCATCTTTGAGGAATTCCTAAGACGTCTTCACCAAGCTTTCAATTATCTCCTTATAAATCAGAATGTGTCCTTTAGAATGCACAGTCCTTTAGAGCAGGGATCTCCAACCTTGGCAACTTTAAGACGTGTGGACTTCAACTCCCAAAGCTGGCTGAGGTATTCTGGGAGTTGAAATTCACAAGTCTTAAAGTTGCCAAGGTTGGAGACCCGTGCTTTAGAATGCGCAGTCATCTAATCTTCTGCAGCTCAAACATTTGTTATATGGATCCACCTTTCTTCCGCAAAGGACTAAAGAAAATTAATGCAGGGTCTCTTTATGAATAAAAGTCCTTAGAAGTTAGCAGTTAAATTACAAAAAAGTGCTCTATGCTGACAGATGTTTTGCTGCTCTCAGGTTCACTTCATGACTATACTATCCATATGTTGCCAGGCTAATCAGCACTTTAAAAGAAACAGAGGGCCTCAGTTATATTTGGAAGCTGATTGAAATGTTTCTGAATACAACAGGATACCGGGACTTCTTTGCTAAAATTACTTTCAGTGAACTAAGTTCTTGAAATATAAGGCTTGCATAGATCAGAAGGCCAGACTGCCTAGCTTTCATGTTCCAATCAGCCCAAGAATCAAATGACAGTGAAGATGGGCCCTTCAACCTTTAGCTTAGTTATTGATAAAGCATGTTTATTCTGGAGGCCATGGATGACTTGGCATTCTATAGATTAAGGAGAAAAGATTGAGATTTCTCCAAGCTCTGTTTGGCAGTCAATCTATGAAATAGCATGTTAAAGTTGATGGATAGGAATTCTGTGTGACATTGAGTATAAGTAGTATTATCTCATTGACCAGAACATTCAACCAACTCTATGACTATTTAAAACAGAGGTGTCAACTCATGTCGTCACGGAGGCGTCACATAACGTATTGGGACTTTTTCCCCCTTCACTAAACCGGTTGTGGGTCAGCACAGGCCAGGAGTTTGACAGTCCTGATTTAAAGTGTCTCTTGCTCCAATTGAGTGGCTGGATCACTGTAAAGTTACAGGCTTATAAGTGGCATCTGTGGCAAGGAGAATATTTGCATGATTATAGGCACATCCCATTTTAAGTGGAAATGCCCTCAAAAAGTGTCCAAAATTACAATTAGCACAAAGTGTGGTTAAGCTATTAACTGGTACAAGGAATAAAGATTTTTATTTTATTTATGTCCCAGTTTTATTATTTTTATAAATAACTCAACAACAGCAAACATACAGAATATTCCTTCCTTCTATTTTCACCACAACTCCTCTATAGGTGGGTTGAATTGAGAGTGTGTGACTAACCTAAAGTCACCTAGGCAACTCACAGTCTCCTGGTTTCTAACTGGGTGCCTTAACCACTAGTTCAAAATGGCTATTTTAAAGATACCCTGTCAGGGTTCCAAGTAACACCTCCAACGAAATCAAACTATGAGGCTTGAAGTTCTCAAAGCTAACTTTTATTAGAGATGTCATATTAGCACATCTGAGAAAACCCGAATCTGAGAGTTTCCGGGTTGTCCTCACCCAAAAGAAAGTTCAAGTCCTTGCCTCTCACCCACATGTCCATCACATGAACCAAACAGGTACTCTCTGGAACAGAAGATACCTCCTCATTCTTCTCAGCACAGCTGCAGGGCACAACGGCCTTGACTTTCTAAAAAGAATTTTATTTTGACTACATATTCTCTTCACTCTATACAATCCCCCCTCCCAGTTTCCCAGTAGAATTTGATACTCCTGAAGCCTGAAGCCTGAAGGCTCAAAGGTAGAAAGATGGCTTCCAGGTCTGATAACCCTGCTTTTAGAAGTTTATCTATCTGGTGTACAGGAGAGAACCTTCTTTGGTATTCCCTGGATATTAAAGGTACTCTTCAAGGATATGTCTTTGGTTCATCTAAATATTCAGGAAATGGGTGGAAAGATATCTTGCCCAAAGCTTTTCCATGTAACTGAAATAATTTTCATTTTACTTCAGATTTTAACTTCATTTGTTTCAAACATTTATTTCAAATGTTTATATAGCCACCCACTTTACATCCAACTGTTCCCAATCAATAGTTAAAGCAACATTAACAATAAACAATCTAATACATACATCTATCTATTTATTTAAAACTTTGCACATAGTTTTATGTTCTATAAATTTTTCTTGTTAGCAACTGTGGTAAGGCATTTGAGTGTTCCATGCTTAGATAGACAGGATGCAAGCTGAACAAATATTCATCAACTACTTAATAAAAAACCCAGGATCTATTTTATCCTAAACCACAAACAAATTACAGAATAAATGTTATGGTAATTGGAAAATAAAATTGTGTAATGGATCACCTGCAATCCAGATTCCTAGAAATCAAAATGGGAAAAAGTATTCTTAAAATCCACATAATTTTAGCATCAATTCAACACTCTTGCAGTTGAATACTAGTCTCATTTCTTGCATTTGAATGGCACAGATTTGAGGAAGAAGTACTGTAATTCCAGTCTGAGGTAAGAGATTTGCAGGATATAAGTGTTTCTTTTATTCAACTATATATTATCCAACCTCACAAAAAAAGTCAATTCCATAAAATACATCTTGTTTCTTCATTTTTCAAGGTTACATTTAAATTAGGTCCGGTAAATCTTTTCTGGAATTGTGATTCTCAAATAGGAAAAGACAAATCTATAAGAAACCATGAAAGCAATTTGAAAGACTTTAAAAAGAAAGGGAACTGATTAATAAAGTTTTTTTTACTTATTTCCAGATGTGGTTGACTTTAATCATTTCCAATAACTGGGGGCTCACAAAGGCATTATAAATCAAGACGGTTAGACAGTGATTTACAATCTTATTTATCATTGTTCTTCAGTATAACAATATCCACATGTCCTATTTTCTGATTGTTTTAAATAATGCAGAAACAGACTGGATATTTTAGAGCTGAAAATAAAACTTACCTTTGTAAATTTAATCTGCTTAATTTCAAATGATTTATTCTGTAACTTAATTACACATTTCGGTTGAATATATGTAATTATTCCAAACAGCTTGGGATATTTGATTTCTCATCCTCAACTTGATAATCCCCAAATATGATTTTATCTACAAATCTGAAAAGTAGCATATTGAGTAGGACTGATTTGCAAAATAATTTTTAACTTCTAGATTCACAAACTATGCCATACTAACTAAACAGTACCCATTAAAATGCTACCCATTTTAAGTCAAAACAATCTGGGGATGGTAGAAATATCATCCTCCCCCCAAAAAGCATTTCCCCATAGGTAGACTACTGGGCAGGGTATGGCAAGGGTACCACAGAGTACCATTAAGTGTGGCATGATCTATTTGTACATTGTTTCCATTTGTTCACATTACATATGCATCCACTTATAGTTTCACATTTGCATATTTGAGTTCAATAGGGCCAGAGCTTTCATTCCTATTCAGCATCTTTTTCCCTAGAAAATACTTTGCTAAGATTCTCATGGTGCTTCTATATACCAATGTTATCTCCTCACGTAAGGTTAAACATTAGATTTTCCACTAGAAGAGTAAGTTTGTTTTCATGAATCATCTTCTTTTAACAACCCCATAATCCCTTGTAGATTGGAGTCTGGGCACCTGAATGGAGCCGAGTGTTTACTGGCCGGATGTTCTTCCTGTCGCCAATGCAGAGTTACATTCAGCAGATACATTCTCATCATGCCCAGAGAAATATTTGCCTCGACCTAGGATCGAACTCACAGTCTCCTGATTGTGAGGCGAGTGCTCCACCTCTAAGCCACAGCACCACTCAAGTTTGTTTTCATGAATGATGCAATAGATGTGCCATGGAAGCATATCAAAGATTGCAGAGGTAAAGGATCCCTCACATACAGCTTAACTCTTGATGACCAGATGAGTACGTCCATGTGATTTGCCCCTGCTTTCTTCAACTTCCCACACTAGTCTTTAGTCTGAAGTTCCTCATGTTTCCTGTCCAGCTAACAAAGTGTAATTTCATTGAGCTCCTCTGAGAACTGTGACTGGTTGCTTGCCAATGCAGTATGGATTATATAAAAGATCATTTTAAAATGTAAGCCATTGTTAAGAGATGAAGCATACTTAGCTTTTAAATTAATACAATCTGACTTCATCCAGCAGCCTTTTCATTTCGTTGCAATTTGCAAGAAGCAAAATTACCATTCATTTATACTTCCCCGTTCCATCTTATGTCCTGGTAGATACATTGTATGTCTTCAGGAACACGGTCTGCTGTCTGCTTGATATAACACGACATTTTTAATTTCTTATCCTGCCTTTGTTTTACTAGTATGTCAGTCTCGTACATCCAACCATATTTGTGTAAGCAACCTTTTAGAAAACTGTTCATATTTGCATACAGTTTTCATTAATAAATTGGGAAAAATGGTACAGCTAACCAAAAGGCTTCCTGCTGAGCTCTGAGCATCATTTATTAGGCTAGATTTCCATGTGGTTTTCTTCTTCCTCTTCTTCCAAGCAAATGGCATCATCATGAAGCAATGGGGGGGACCAAGAGAATTTTCAAAATTGAAAAAAAAAACATGAATATTTTTCTTCGAATATGGCTTGCATTAGGCTTCTGTCAATAGGCCTAGAACTGAGGAATTGTGCTTCAAGTCTGCCCTCAGTCATAAAGTTCCCAGTATGAGTTTGGGATTGTTGGTTATCTCACCATCTGAGATACCAAGAAAATTAGTGTGTGTGTGTGTGTGTGTGTGTGTGCGCGTGAAATTGCTATTGCCTGCAGATTTAAAACAAACTCTCTCTGTATCAGAAAAAGATCAGAAATGTAAAATTCCAGACTTTAGGCATTCTAAATTTTTAATTATTAAAAATAAATAAGGAATACCATTATACAATATGCCTTTACCTATTTTTGTATTATTATACAGATGGACCAACGGTAAAACAAAAAAATCTGGGGTGCTGGAGCAACTCATATAAAAGTAGGGTATCTAAGAGTATTCAACTTTGAAGAAAGTTAAGGAAAACAAACAATGTATATTGTGAGGAAAGTAGTAAGGCGTTATTCTGTATTATTTCCAATATCATAGTACCGTGATGGCAAACCTCTCTGCGGGCATGCGCATCATTGCCAGCTGTTCTTCTAATCTTTGCGCATGCCGGAGCCCTGGAAACCCAAAGACCACCTGATCTTCAGGTTTCCGGGGCTCCAGTGCGCACAAAGACTAGCTGGCCTCCTCGCATGCACGCCAGAAGACCAGCTGGTCTCCGAGTTTCCGGGGCTATGGCATGCGCGCACGCACACACATACACACACATTCCGGTTTGAGCACTCGGTGCTGAAAAGGTTCACCATCACTGTCATAGGCTTTTTAAAAAAGGAGGGGAGCAACTAAGTTTTAAGCAGCTAAGGTGGAAGTCTCCCATAAAGATTTCTTCTCCCATAAAGATTTCTAGCTGGAGAGGAAAGTTGTGAAAACATAAATATTTTTTTCTATATATCAGGGGTGTCAAACTCAAGACTCGGAGGCCAGATCCAGTCCGCAAGGTGGTTAGATCTGGCCCAGGAGGCTGCCTTGGAAACAGCAAAGGACCAGCCCGCAATGCCTCTGCCAGCAAAAAACAGAGCTTGGGAGGGCTGCATGCGGCCCTCCTGAGCTCTGTTTTCCCTGGCAGAGGGTTTCAGGAGGTCGTCGCAGCCAAAAAAGGAGCTCAGGAGCCTGTTTTCACTGGCAGAATGCTTGGGCCGCCATAGGTGCCCCTGACACAAGTGATGTTGAGCTGGCCTCACCTACATGGCCACGCCCACTCCGGCCCCCAAAGGTCAAACAAAACCCTGATGCGGCCCTCAATGAAATCAAGTTTGACACCCCTGCTATATACTATCTTGACAAGTAAGATAATCTGAATATAAACATACATTCTGGGGACAAGTTAAAAGTGCTTCCTAATTACACTAAACTTCTTTATCTTTTAAAATATTTTTAACAAGAAAAATGTGGATAAAAGCCATCTGTGACCATTCACACTTTTATAAAATGAATAAAATACCTATACCCAGACAACTTTTCTACTTGAACATTCTTCCAAATCTCATGTTCAGAAAAAGTTAAGTTTGACCATACTTGATATGTAACACAAAGATTCAAAATCTTAGGAACTGAGTTTCCATAGCAGCTTAAATATATGAGACAATATTAGAAAACTTGGGTTTGTTTTCCTTCTAGAAAATCTAAATCAATTCAGCTTGCTGCAAATACCCTTTTGAGATTCTTTCAGAAGGCGGCCCTGTGGTTAGTTTTATCATAATACTTTCAGCAGCAGCACGCTGAAAACTTCCTACATAACTAAAAGGGCTCCTAGGCCCGCTTGACACCAGGAATTCAAGGTCTTCTATCAATAGCAACCTTTGTGAGACATTGGGATTATCCCAGCAGCTGATCCAAAATAGGGTTGTGCAAATGCCCATAGCTAAATGGATAAACAAGCTGATATAAAATACTCATAAAGTACTTTAGAAGGAGAAAACCAAAGACAATTGACCATTTGTATAATGTTTGGAACTGTTGTATCCTGCAAAACTCTTGATCAAATATAATGAGCCTAATAGCAAACCACATGGAGGTTAGGACTCTACTAATGTCCTTAATGGATAGTGATAAAAAATAAGTTTGTCCCTTTGTACAGTATTTCTAGACTGGATCATCTAATGGCATTAAAGAATATTAATGTTCTGGGACAGTGAATAATATCTGTCCCTGTGGGCCTTTGCGAATCATCCCAAATAAGCATAAAAGCTTGAAGAGCTTGTACACTGGCAGCTTAAAATCAGTGACAAGATTCCATATCTTTTGGCAATGGTCCTTCCATAGAAAGAAACCTGGTTCTGCACTTTACTACCATAGCATTGGGGGGTGGGGGGGGCGGACATCTGTTAGAACAATTACTGTTTTCCTAACTTGTGTTACAAAAAGATAATTACTTCATCTTTTTAAATGCACTAAAAAGATTCTTGTGTATGAAAAGACATATGGTTACGATTTGGATATTTGAAGGCATGAAGCAATTTATTCTTTTGCAGTTTTATATAAACCAGTATACTATTATAAAAGCTACTGGCTGAATTATAGGATCCTCTGGTCCAGAAACTTTAGAATCATTTTTAGCCCCAGATCGGAATGTCAGCTCTTCAGACTGACAAGCAACATAGAAGGTCAGGTTTTGTTTTTTTTTTTAATTTGATTTATATGCCGCCCTTCTCCGAAGACTCAGGGCGGCTTACAATGTGCTCAGCAATAGGTTTTGCTGAAAAGGATACTGACTTGGTTCATTCTTCACACCCAGCTGTTATTGTAATATTTTTGTGCAAATACATAACGTAACCACATTTCTAATACTACATACAGATCAAGGCAGTACATCTCAAAAACACTATTAAATGACTGAGAAGAATGCCAAGAAGATAATTTAAATTATCAGGCACAGAAGTCATGCTTTGTGCCAAATATGTCAATTAGATTTTCTCTCTTCACCATATTTCTCAAGAAAAGTCAAGAAGAATGCACTACTATACAGAACATTAGGAAACAATTCATACAAGTAATTCCCTGTCTAAAAGAACCCAGAATATTGCCCATATACTTGTTAGTCACAAGGTTCAAGACTCTCTAATGCAGGCGTATCAAACTCAATTTCATTGAGGCTGCATCAGGGTTGTTTGACCTCAGGAGGCCGGGGTAGATGTGGCCAGCTCGATGTCACTCATGTCGGGGGTGCCTGTGGTGGCCCGAGCGCTCTGCCAGTGAAAATGGAGCTCCCAAGCTCCATTTTCAGATGCGACGGCGTCCCTCTGCCAATGAAAATGGAGCTCAAGAGGATCGCTCCGGCCCTCTTGAGCTCTATTTTTGCTAGCACCAGGGCCAGTCCTTCGCTATTTCCAGGGTGGCCCTGCGGGCCAGATCTAAGCACCCCGTGAGCTGGATTTGGCCCCTGGCCTTGAGTTTGACACCACTGCTCTAATGGTTAGAATTTGGATGCCAATAATCATGGACTGCATGAAGAGAACACCTTCTTTACAAAAAAGATAAGAGCAGTTGTAAATAGCATTTCATTTTACCATAAGAACATACAGTCCTGGGATTAAAAAAATTACTGGAAAGAGTCTCCATTATTACTGGCAATTAACAAAGAAAGGCTCAATTCATACTCTGTGATCTATTCATCTTGAACTAATTAAATGGACCCAACAGTAGATTGCAGGTCAATCTAAAATGGAATCCAGCAGAGGAACAATCACAATTAAATAGACATGCAGAAAGATGAAGGAAAAAAGGATATTGTGGACAAAAGAAAGAGATGCCAAAAACTAAAAATAGATCTCAGTTGGTAGGCTGAAAAAGCTGATCTTTATTTTGTGTTGTGGAGAAAATGCCCGCTTTAAAAAGGAATCAAAGCATTTGGAGATACAGTAGATGCCACAAGATATTGCTTATTGACAAGCATAATAACAGGGATCATTGGGCCTAAACAATACAAAAGAGTCCCAGTCTTAAGCAAGATTAAATGTTATATACCCCCAGAAATGTTTCATAGTTGAATCATAAAGGAAATAATAAAAATTGTATTGTGATCTTTATACCAGGTAGGTAGCATTTGATAATACTACAGGATTTCTCTTTCTGTCCTAGCCACTTTTTACAGAGGCATAATTGAGAAAATTTTAACAAAATGCATCACTATTTGGTTTGGTGGCAGCAGTGCCTCAGATAGAAAGTCCATACAGAGAGTGGTAAGGACAGCCGAGAAGATTATAGGAAGCTCACTTCCTATTATTCAGGATACTGCTTATAAACGCTATATGCTTAGAGTTGAAAGCATTTTCAGAGACCCCACACAACCACTTTTCTGTTGCTCCCTCTGGGAGGAGATTTCGAAGTATTTCTAGCAGGACTACAAGATTTTATAACAGCTTTATTCCCTATGCCATCTCCGGTCTGGTAAACTCGCAAGATTCATTTTTCTCACCAAGTACATCCAAACTAGGCTGTATACATCCAAACTATACATCCAAACTAGACTGTGTTGTTTCTCTGTGTCATATAATATATGTGGATATATGCATAATTTATATCTAATTGTTTATTTATATTTTGGTCATGTTTATGTGGTGTATATTGGAGGTGGTGATCCTTTGAGAGCTGCATGCAATGAAATTTCATTTTAATGTATGCCGATTAGTGTAAATTCAAAGTGACAATAAAGTTTATTTATTTATTTATTTATTTTTCATATTTGTATACCGCCCTACTCCCGAGGGACTCAGGGCGATGAACAGCCATAAATAAATACAAAGACATACAAAAGTTAAAAACTATTAAAAAAAACAGATTAAATAATTTAGGTTTAGGTTCAAAGATTAAAACATCCAAATTTATCTAAAAGAGATTTAAAACCCAATTTAAAAGCCAATTTAAAGGCCAATTTAAAAGGGAGAGTTAGGCCAGACCAGCCTGTTGGAATAAAAACGTTTTTAGGGCGCGGCGGAAGATGCGTAGGTCTTGGATCCTCCGTATCTCCGGGGGGAGCTCGTTCCAGATGGCAGGTGCCCCCACAGAGAAGGCTCTCCCCCTGGGGGCCGCCAGTCGACATTGTTTGGTTGACGGCACCCTGAGGAGCCCCTCTCTATGGGAACGAACTGGTCGGTGAGAGGCTACTGGTGGCAGGAGGCGGACTCATAAGTACCCTCATCCTGAGCCATGGAACGCTCTAAAATAGTAACCAAAACCTTGAAGCGCACCCGGAAGACCACCGGGAGCCAGTGCAGCTCGCGCAGGAGGGGGGTCACATGAGATCGCCACATTGCTCCCGTCACCACCCGCGCGGCCGCATTCTAGACCAGTTGGAGTCTCCGGGTGTTTCTCAAGGGGAGCCCCATGTAGAGAGCATTACAATAATCCAGGCGTGAGGTGACAAGGGCATGAGTGACCGTGCGTAACGAGTCCCGATCCAGAAAGGGATGCAACTGGCAAATCAGGCGAACCTGATAAAAAGTCCTCCTGGCCACGGCCGTCATATGCTCTTCTAAAGACAGCCACGAGTCTAGGAGGACGCCCAAGTTGCGAACCCCATCTGTGGGGGCCAACGACTCACCCCCAATAGTCAGAGATGGCGTCAACTGACTATATCGGGATGACGGAAACCACAGCCACTCGGTCTTGGATGGGTTGAACCTGAGTCTGTTCCTCCCCATCCAGATCCGTACGGCCTCCAGGCACCGGGACATCACCTCGAGGGCATCAGTCTAAGTCTCAGTCTAAGTATGGCCTTACTATAGCTATCCAAGTACCTCTTGATTATTTGATACTAACAGAACTCTAACCCATCATAATTACAGGTAGAGGCATATTTCATTTTTTTATTGCACTTTGCTTTACCGTGCTACACATACGGCATTTTCTTACAACATTCTCCACCAGCAAAAACATTTCGACTTGCTGAAAGATGAGATGATGATTAGCATTTTTTGCAATAAAGTATTATTTTAATTAAGGTACATACATTTTTGTTAAACATAATGCTACTGCATGCTCAATAACTACAGGAAAGGGTAAACATAATTTTTATATGCACCTGAAAACCAAAATTTTATATAACTCTCTTTATTGCAATATTTGCTTTATTGCACTGGACTGGAACCAAGACCTAAATATCTCCAAGGTACGCTTGCATTCATTGTTTATGACATTTATTGTATTCACATAACATCTCCCTTGTCACTAAACAAAAAATAAAAATCTGGTTTTTGTTATCTGCCTCCTAGTTCTCCAGGCTCACCAGGTGGCTTTAGTTAGCTTGCTCCTTGATATTTCTTGCCTTTCCTCCTGTTTATTTATATATTGATATAGCTGCCCTCTCACACATGTAACCCTGAGCAACTTGCAACATTAAAAATAATAAAAACAAATACAAAATTATAAAACTCACAGCTGCCAGGAAACAAAATAACAAAGCAACACTTCAATATTCAATACAGCCAGGCAATGTGTAGCAATGTACAGGTAATCCTCGATTTACAACCATTCATTCAGCAACCTTTCGAAGTTACAATAGCAATAAAAAAAAGTGACTGACAACTGATTCTCACACTTGACTGTCGGAGCACCACCATCCCACGATCAAGTGATCAAAATTTGTGTGCTTGGCAACCGTCGTGGACTTACATACCAACATCAACATCCCAAGATCTCATGTTCACAATCTGCGACCTTCCTAGCTGGTTTCCTGAAAACAGTTAAAGGAGAAGCCAGATCTGTTTAATGATTGCAGTGATTTGTTTAACAAAAAGATTGTAAAATCAGACGTGATTCACTTAACAAACATCTTGCTTAGCAAAAGAAATTCTGGTCCCAATTGCGGTTGTTAAGCTGTACTAGGCTTAACAAGCTTGTACTACCTGTACAAACCACCATATATGACACCCTTTGATAATCTGAAAGTATTTAAGAGAATAATGTGGACCTCTCATAGCTTCTAGTAAATCTGAACTTGGGGGAAAAAAAATCTAGCAAATAGATTAATGTTGAGAAATAAAATTCCCATTCGTTCTGTCTCATAGGAAGAGCAATTTATTTTTAAATGCAGAAATTATGCTCCTATACAAATAAGTCTGGACAAAATATTTTAATGTTCAGAGCTGCCAAGTGGATGACTGTAACAACTGGCTTGAATTAAATAGTAAAAGCAATATAATTTATGTAATATTTACGGAGTAAAAGGCTAGAATTTAGTGGCTTATATGGAAGATTGGCTGGTAGTGCTGATATTTTCTGTTCTTTTGAGGGTACCTTGCATTCCGGAGAATATTCACATGCTGAGATCTGTCCACAACTATTGAAAGCCATTATTGCACTTATTATATAACAAAACATATACATTTTAGCCTGATTTATTTTAAATTAGCCATAATCAGAACATACCATAAGAAACTGTGGTTAACTTCTAAAGTAGAATATTTCAGCCTCATCTCTGAACTATGTAGAGGGGAAGAGAAACAGATCAGCCTCAAATTCATAAAGATCCAATGCTACAGCATGGCTATTTATTACCACTAAACATGGTCTTCCTGTCTTTCTAATATTTTTTCATGTCTTATCATTCTGGATTTGTAACTGCACAAAACTGCAAACTAAATGGTAAGGGATCTTTTTCTTTAAATATACACAGGGAGGAAATTTACTCAAGGACAATTAGTCTACAATTTCTACAGTTACAAACGATTCAAATTTTCATTTTATATGCCAAAGCTAGCAGGGTAGAGTGAATCAGTCCTCTCTTGTACCCAGATGAGCCAAGGATATTAACTATTATTGCTTAGGTCTTATAAAATGTTGATCAATAACAGTTTAAACATTATGTGTTAAATAAGAGACACAATAGGGAGATTATTTTTACAACCAGTAAGAGAGACACAAGGATCCTTCATAATGTGAAATTATTACAAATGCATTTGTTGAAAAACAACATAACGGTTTCGTAAATGACTTATGGAAGGTTCTGGCTATTATTCTAATGAGCAGACCCTGTACATTACAACAAAAAGGGATAGTGAGACACAACAATATGCATCCTCGGATTTTCTGTTTCAGCTTACAACATGAATGCTAACCAAAATTAGGAACCAGGAGACTCAAACAAATTCCATGTGAGAAGATGCCACATGCGAAATGTGCAAAATACCTCTTCACAATTAGATATTTACAGCATATACATTACATCACCTAAGTCTTTTATGGTACAATATAAACTATGCAGGGGTGGGTTCTACTTACCTTTACTATCGGTTCGCAACGGGACCACGCACAGAAGCTTCCTGACAACATCCGGGTTGGTGGGCGGAGCCTCCCGCCATTTTTACTACCGGTTCTTGCGAACCGGTCCAAACCGGGGGCAACCCACCACTGAAACTATGTTAACCTGCCTGAACAGAATTGCACCCAGATAAGATCAACAGTCACCTAACCAAACCTATACCTCTTTCTAAAGGTGTTGACAAGGCTGCATTTTAGCACATCAATTGTTCAATTTAACAAAAACCTGATGGTTAGAAACCAAAGGGATATCTTCTTTTTCCCACTAGTTGTGCATTTAATTTCCTTTTAGATTACTGGGGTTTTTTTTTTCTCCCATTCAATCGTGTCTGATTCTTGAAGACTGCCTGGGCAAGTCCCTGCCATTTTATTGGCAAAGTCTTTCAGAAGTGGTTGGTCATTGCCTGCTGAAAGAAAGACTAGCCCAAGGTTACTCAGCTGGCTTTGTGCCCAGGAAGGTCATGGTCTTCTGGTTTTCAACCTGATGCCTTAACCACTAAACAAACTGGATCTCAGATGGTTTTTAAATAATAATAAAAAAGAACATGCTTTTCTATATTTTGCTCTATGACCATGATTATATAAACTAATACATCTAAACATTTTATTTCAAATCAATATCACCACCTTTAAATATATAAATTGTATCTTACATATATATTTATTCTGCAAGCTCCATGGCTGTGTATAATGAAGGATCAGCAAATAGGTATTGAAATTTATTTACATGCAAATTAAATTAATAAAGATACTGTCAATCTAACTTGTTCTACGAACAGCAGATTTTCTACTTTAATTTCAATTTTCCGAAAAGAAGGGATTTATCAGATTTAATACAATGCTGAAATCGGTATTTGCAGGGAGGAGGTGATAATAACAAGATATCACAGCTTTGGTAAGAAAATGTGAATATTTAAAAAAAAACTTTCAAGAGTGGGCCTTCACTAGAAATGTACCAAAATATAAATTAAAAATCCACTAACAGGTCTGACCGTACTAAGAATTTAAATGTTTCCTTTGATGCAGGAAGCCTTTTGTTCTGTTGACTGCTAACACATATTAACCAAATGCATACGATTTGCCCATATTATCCTGGTACAGGGCGAAGCTGATCTACTTTCACTTCTTGCCTGAAGTTGAGTAAAGCATATGTATTTTCCACAACACCAACCTAGAAGCACTATTTGATTGAATAGTTTCAGTATACTCGAGTGTCCTTCAGTACAGTGTAGTGACGCAAGGCAAAAAAGACATAAATACTTTTATATCAGAACACAGTCTTAATGAAGCAGCCTGAGACTAAATAGAAATTTTATTGGTGATTATTGTTGATTGTCGAAGCTTCTTCTCCGATAACATCAAACTGCAAACTAGGGCATACAAAACCTTTGCCAGACGAATTCTCGAATACAGCTCATCTGCCTGGAATCCACAGTGTATATCAGACATTAATACAATTGAGCGGGTCCAGATGTATTTCACAAGAAGAGTACTCCACTCCTCTGCTCACAATATACCTTATGCCACACCAGGCTTGAAATTTTGGGCTTGGACAACCTAGAACTATGCCGCCTACGGTCTGACCTAAGCATAGCGTGCCTACCGTCTCTGTCTCGCTATCACCAATTATTTGTACTCATTACCTGTGCTCATGTCCATGTTTATACTTATACCTGTTATCTCGTACATGTTTGACAAACTAAATAAAAAAATAAAATTATGGTAACGGAAAACATTAATTCATAGGGATTTTCAGTAACTACAAATTGGTCTCACAATTCAGCAGGAAGCAAGAATAGAATGAAAGCATTAATGAACGCCATTCCAAATAGTATATACATGAATATCTGCTTATCTATCTCCATGCTTACAGGGAGAGAAATAACACAAGTGCTTAAAAACCCAAAATGAACATCCTTCTGCCTTTAACATCAACAGTATCATTAAGATTTCTAATCATCTACTTGAAATGGGATTTGGGTATTTGTCTTTTCTCAATACACTTTTTTTTAATTTGACTGATATTTTTTCAGACTGATGTCTGCTACTTTCCTGTTTAAAAAAATCATTCAAGAATTGGATGATACCAGAAACAAGAACCCTGAATAGCACACTGAATCATACTTGGCATTCATGAAGTTACGTTTAAAACATATGAAGAAATCAAGATCGCTGTTTTGATTGTGTTAATATGCCTGGTTTATGCTAAAAGTTGTTTTATTAAAGTATAACTCAATAGAAATAATATTAAATATCTGGTTTCATGCAAATTAATATTTGTTCCTGTGATCGCTGGATGCCATTTTCATGCAAAACTTACATCAAAAGCAAAAATATAAAAAAAAACCATATTTTTCTTTTGCTATTAGCAAAATCCTGTGGTTATCCATAACCCACACTGATATAGGCAGTCCTCGACTTATAACAGTTCATTTAGTGACCATTCAAAGTTATAACAGCACTGAAAAAAACAATTTATGACCATTTTTCACACTTATGACCTTTGCAGCATTTCCCCATAGCCATCTGATCAAAATTCAACTGTTTCCCAACTGACATATTAATAACAGTTGCAGTGTCCCAGGGTCATGTGATCACTTTTTGTGACCTTCTGACCAGCAAAGTCAATGGGAAAGCTGGATCCACTTAACAACCGTGTAACTAACTTAACAACTGCAGTGATTCGCTTAACAATTGTGGCAAGAAAGATCATAAAAATGAGGTAAATTCCACTTAACTGTCTTACTTAGCAACAGACATTTTGGGCTCAATTCTGGTCATAAGTTGAGGACTACCTGTAGTCTGCTGAGAGATTTTGGTCACTGAGAGTTGGAAATTCAACAAATTTGGTTTCTCATACTAGTTAGCATTAGCATTTCAAACATGATTTAAAGTGGGTGCAGGTACCACAGAACTTCTAAGAGAAGTCCTCTTTGCTCCAACCTCAGGAATACTTGTCCAAATTGAACAAATATATTTCACAAGGGATGCAGAGATGTTTAGGATACTAAAACACGAAATCAGAGTAGCAGATTTGTGAATGTTTAATTAAGACAGCAACTTATTCTCAGTATGAAATATCATCATAGTTAACATTTGCTTTCTCTTTGAATACATCCCACAGAAGCTTCCATTTGAGTAAAATACTACATTGTAAGAAAAACAAGTAATTTAACTATGCTCAATTATTCTCCCAAATATTTCAGCTTTTAAAAATGAAGGCACTAACAAGCCTTCACTCAAATATTTCACTGTAGGTAATCAATTTATGACTATAACTGAGCCCAGAATTACAATCATAGGTCATAGTGGTTGTTGAATGGTTTACCACGTGACTGTGCCCAATTTTCTGACCTTTTTTGTGGCGGATGTTAAGCCTATATACAAAGCAATAACCAGATAATTAGCCTAGAAATAACACACTTACTGAAAAATTACTACCAATTGCTCCATTCTCTCTCTCTCTCTCTCCTTCCCTCCCCCCCCTCTCTCGGTGACCTACAGCAGGGGTCCCCAACCTTTCGGACCACAGGGACCACTAAATTCATAATTTTAAATCCCACGGACCACTAATATGATCTGCCTAATGACTAGCTGGGTGGGCGTGGCTGGGTGGGCGTGGCTAGGTGGTTATGTGACTGGGTGAGCATGGCCAACTTGATGGCCAACTCAATGTCACTTACATCAAGGACACCTCACCAACCTCTACTCACCCCTCTCCTGCCATCCACTCCTCCCCTGCCCACCCAGGCTCCTTAGGGCCCCAACAGGAAGCAGTTGTTGGAGCTAAGCAGCCACCATGAGAAACAGTTGGGAAAACAGCTGGCTCAGTTCAAATTGTATCTGACCAAGAGGGAGGCTCAGCAGAAGGACCTCAGTGAGGACTACAACCATAGGCTTTCCAAGCAGAGGGAAGACCTGCAGGAGTGCAAGGCCAGGTACCGGCATCTGGAGGATCAGCGGGCTGAGATGATCAGCCAGTTCCAGGCCATGATGCAGTCCCACTGGAACATGGCCCTCTGGCTCCTTGCCACCAGTGGCACTTCCTTCCAGCCATTGCCCAAAGTCCTGCACCAGGAGGCTGAAGCAGACCCCAAGTTGGAATTTCTGCCCCCCTCCAACCTGCACAAAAAGACCCCAAAGGGGGAGGCTCTCTGCAGCAACACAAATGTTCATTGCACGTATCTGGGCCAGGGGCTATAGTTTGAGGATCCCGATTTAGTGCAATATTTAAAAAATGCAAATAATTTTTCTGCGGACTACCAAAATTTTCTCACGGACCACCAGTGGTCCACGGACCACCAGTTGGTGACTGCTGACTTAGAGTAAAGTACATGCAACTTAGCCTGTGTTTCCCAGTACACAGAGAAACACAAACAAATACAAATGCAACACAATGGGAGAGGAGAAACAAAGAAGTTACAAGGAAGAAAAAAAATGACTTTCTGTCTAAGTCATTTGGGCATAAAGTACATATATTTTTGGAAATACTAATAACTTTCAAAGACTCTATCTTACAAAAAATTGACTCCGGATAATTAGTTACATAGAATTATTAGTTACATAGAATTATGTAACTAGAAAACAGTGTTATAGTACCTGTGGCCCTCCAAATATGCAGCCAAAACTAACATGGCCAAGAACACCTGGCTTTAATTCAACAACATGTGGAAGGCTAAAAGTTAATTACCCCTATAATAAAATAGCAAAGCTTAAGAAAGCTTATAAAACATGTGGCTAGCGGGTTTTTTGGGGTGCTGAAGAATAATTAACATTTTATGGGTGTTTTTATTGTCACAGGTCATTACCTATATTGAACATGAGTACTTTACTTGATGCATCTTTGCACATTACATTCTGCTAAATAATAAAAGCCATTTTATAGTGCATTATAACATGAGAGACCAAATTATTATGATTAATACTGAGAGTTCTAGAACAAACTTTAAAGCTCCTTAGATTCCAAAGCAAAAGAAACAAGCATCTCTTACTCATTTACACATACAAGACAATTTAGATTTCCTGTCATATTTTTGCAAAGCTAAAATATTACAAAAACTGTTATAAGAAAAACAAGTCTTTGCATTATACATAATAAATAAAAATTTCCTTAAGACACTATCATTTTATTATGAATATACTTTCCTTTTTCACCTAAGGTAAATCATATAACAGAAGTACAATATGAATTATTTTGCAGAAAATTTAATTTTTATCAGTACTGTCAGAGGAAAAGGAAAGATACTATTCTGCTTTTCCATAACAAGCTGCAGAAAAATGTGTTTTAAAGGGATTTGCTATAAAATTGGTAGAAATAATTCTAATGTGCTTTGTGCCAGAAAAGTGCAGGCTGACTGTGGTTTATATACCAACATCATCAACAGATATGCCTTTTCTATGACCATATCTAGTATTTTAATCTAGATTTCAACATGTGTGTGGCTGAACCAAAGAAACTAAAGATCCTGATGACAGAGCCCTTTTGCAGGTTTTTAGGGAATTTAATTATGTACAAGCAATTATCGTAGCCAGAAATTACTGAAGTAAAAAGCCTGTTCCTTGCAGATTCTCACTAAAATTTCTAAATTTTAAAATCAATGAAGCTTTTGCTAACCTTTAGATGACCAAGTCCATAGGCCAAAGAGGAGTTTTAGGGTTCTTTGAGACAGCACAGGAGGAACAACGAAAAAGAGTAATCCGGAATCATCATCTTTTTCTCCAGCTTTCTTTTTCTTAATCTGTAAAAACATCAATCCACAAAAGGTTAGGAGGCATTAGGTGAGCTCTGGGTAGGGAAGAAAGAAGAGGGCTGTTTCTACGCACATTTGACGTGGGAAGAGTTTTTAATGGCTCTTGCTTGTAATTCGGTTTTCCAAGTACTGTACAGTGTCTCACTACTGCAGCTCTGTGTGGGCGTAAAGAAATGAAACGACTGGGTTTCAAACCATCAGAGAAACATTTGAAAAACAGATAAATATATATATAAAAAACTCAGCAGGTAACTCAGCTATGTCATTTTTAAGACATAGTAAAAGTAATGATACTTCAATCTACTAAAAGCCTTATAGCCATGTATAACTCAAGCACTATTTAAAATATAAAGGAGCAGGTTTGATAATACTCTTGCAATCAATGTTTAATTAATTACTTCTGAAACTGCTTTGTATGATTTCAAATTGACAATGAATAAAATGCTTGAAATGCCAAGATTGCAGGGTGAGTTACCAAAATATCCCAGACTCACTTCTAATTCACACACACACACACACACACACACACACACACATATATATATATATATGAGGGAAGAAGTAAAGCACATTCAGACTTTGGAAGATTCTGTTGCTATAGTCAATCTTAAAGTAGTTTTAGGCACATTTGGTGTCTGTTTGTTGGGCTGGTCTATCTTGTAGGGCTGGCAATGGGAAAGGAAACTTGGAAGCAAGTAACTTCTACTCCCATCCTTAAGGGTTCCAAACACTCTCTCTCAAAAAAGAAGAAAGAAACCTGACCAAAATTCATTGCTGAAGTATAAGTTAAAGTACAACTGAAATCAGAGACTTTTCTTTGGGGACTAATGTAATGGCACTTTGCTTTTATACATGACAACTATAGGAAGACTACCATGTTTCCCCAAAAATACGACTTACCCTGAAAATAAACCCTAGCCTGATTTTTGGGGGTGGGCCTAATATAATAGGCCCTATTCCAAAAATAAGCCCTAGTGAAGGGGTGGTTGTGGCCAGCACAGGAGGTAGTTCTTCCCTTCTTCAGTCATCTCATGGCGGCTCGGACCCTTAATTGTGGCCCACGGATCAGCTGAGCCAGTGAGGGCCAGGCAACTCGGCACAGATCTCCAGAGCACCTCCCCAACCGCCCGCTTGCCAGGGCCCCTTCGCCAGTAGTTGCACTATCCTGAACAATCTCCATGGCGGTCCTGCAGCAGGAGGCAGTGGGAGATCACACCAAAACCCCATCTTCCATGGCCGCCGAGCTCCCTGTCTGTACCCCTCTCACTGGAGCAAGATATGCAATTCAGCACAGGTATTACCCATGGAGGCCTCCCAGTACAACGTTCTGTTGTAGCTTAGGAACAAACCTCCACCTTCCCTGTGCAGGATAACACAGGAAAATCTCCCACACACACATTTTCCTACCAATGGTTCTTTATTTGGGATCGCAGTACAGACGCATGTCCCAAAATGCTCCATCCAAAGGCTTCAGCCTTACAATCCTGGGATGTGCGTCTTTGCTGCAATCCCAAAGAAAGAACAGTCTGCAAGACCGTTCTTTATTTGGGATCACAGGACACCCTCTCTCTCCCCCTCCACCCTCTCTCTCACACACAAACACATACACACACACAGGTCCCTCACCCCCACCCCCTACACTCCCAAGGCAGCCACATCTCTTCACTAACCTGCTTTCTACTCCATTCTCCACTGCGTGTGCAGGGCAAGAAGTCTGTGGGACTACAGTAAAAAAAAGAGTTGAGACCTTCCAACTTCGCCAGATTTTTTTTTTTTCATGAGAAGTTGAAAGGTCTGAACTATGGTATTTTTTTTACCGTAATCTCAAGGACTTTTTGCCCTACACATGCAGCAGTGAATGGAGCTGAAAAGCAGGTTAGTGAAGGATGTGGCTGCCTTGGAGGAGGTGGGGGGTGAGGGACCTTTTTGTGTGTGTGTGTGTGTGTGTGTGTGTCTGTGTGTGAGAGAGAGATCCAATCCAACCTCAGCTGGCGGCGATGTGCTTTCTCTCTCTACTGAATGTTGACCATGTGACACCCTGGCAATGTTGCCATGAGCATCTGGGTGAAAAACAGGCATACGTCACTTTTGTTTCAGTGGGATAGTTGGAAAGAAGAGGTTGCAAATATCCCAGCCAAGAGCACGGAATCCAAAACCTCCTGCAACGAGGGATCTTTTTTGCAAAGAAAAGGCAGCTCTTCTTTGCTGCGCCAGACCACGTGGATTGGGACAAAATAAACACCGCTTAAAAAATTGTGGATTGCTTGTGCGAATGTTAGTTTAGGCAGCGTGAGGCATGTGGGGCGGGTTGTTCAGCCTCCCAGTCTTTGCAGCCGCAAAAGAAGTGGCTGTGGGCAGGGTTCTCGGAGTAGCCGCCACAAGGCTGTTTCAGGTGGATGGCCGGTGCGACCATTAGGTAAGGGCATGTGGGTCAAGTTCCTCCCCACTTTCCACCCCTTCAGCGTCGTCTCACCTCATGCTGTCTGCCCTGCAGGCAACGAGGAGGCCCAGCAATGTGTGGGACGCATCGCTGGGCCACTTTTGTGGTTGCAAAAGTGGCCACACTTGCTGGAGGCGGCGGCCTGAGTGGCACCTGCAAAGCAGCTGCTTTGTGGATGGTGGGATGGCCTGCTGTGACCCTTTGAGAAACTGGCACAAGGGGCCACTCGTGCCCCCCGCCTACCGGTACATGGGGGGGGGAATTAAGACACCCACGAAAAGAAGCCCTAGCCATTTTTTCAGGGGTCAAAAGAAAATAAGACCCAGTCTTATTTTCAGGGAAACACTGTATTATATGCTCAAAAGTCGAAAACGTCAGCACTACCTACCATGGAGGAATGGATGGTGAAGATGAAATTTGTGGAGATGGTTAAATTAACCTCTTTGGTTAGAGAAAAAATAATGTCTACATTTATGACTGACTGGAAACCCCTTATAGGAAACCCCTTTTTGCATAAAATGGAAAATGCACTTATGATTTGTAGTAGACTCTGAGGGTTGAAGCGAAGAAAAAGAAATACTGCAAATTCTGCAATACAGAAGACAAAACAATGGACTCCCAAGGACAGGAGCTGCGACACAGCCCCACAAGCAGACAAGAATAGCTCTGGTTATTGGTATTTCATTATTAAAAGCAACGGAAACAGATGGATGATGACTGGACTCATCAGCTCACGAAAGGAGATGTGTCCCAGGTTCGTGGACATGACCAAACAATTTTCAAGATTTAACAAGTTCACTGATAATTATCTCTTCCTGTTGATACAGGTGGGGACAAATGACACTGCAAAGAACAGCTGCGACTATCACATTTAATAACCTTGGAAGAAAGCTCAAGACCCCAGGGCATTCTCATCCAACTATGGAAGATAAGTGAAAAGGGAAAGAATACTAAATTGGCTACACAGATGCTATAAACAGAAATGTGGGTCTGGCACAACAGTCTTTTTGACCTACATAACAGACTGCTGAGACAGGATGGGCTGTATCATCTATGGACTGGTGTAATCGTATTTGGCCAGTGCATATCCTTATTAGGAGGGCTTTAAAATGAATCTTTTGCAGAATGGAAGCAAAAAAAAGCCAAGATAAAGATTTTAGATAAACACTTGTGCATTGCAGAAAATATAAGTAGTACTAAAATGAGATCTCTTAAGCCATTCAAAGAAAAAAAAAAGACAAAGAAAATTAGTTTCCATAAAATTTATGGAAAAAAGAAACATTAAAAGCACAATTGCAAAAAATAAGAACTAGTAAAAGAAACCAGTGTGACTACTCAAAAACGCCTAATGAACATATGAAAACTACAAAGTAATGGGAAGAGAAGTACAGACAGATAATCCAAAACTGTATAGTCAGTGTCAAGAAAGTAAACACTCAAATAAATTGAAGTTAGTGAAGGATGCTGAGAACCAGAAGGATTTTTTTCTAACTTTCAAAAGAAAAAGAACCAGTAAATCCAGTATTCAATAAAGACAAAATACTAACAGTAGAGAATCAAAACTATTCCATTTTGAGTATTCAAGAAAACTACATCCAAAGATAGATTCATTATTTTTCAGTTGTCACTGGTGAGTTGTCCTTGAACTTTATATAGTTCAACCTATTACAATCTATCGAAGTTAATACAAAAGTGGTTCCTTTTCTCCTAGTTTTAATTTTGGTTTCATACGAAATGGCAATAATAAGAGCCTCGGCGGACTAAAGTGCTGTTAAGTGCTAGCACTTAGCTAACACTTAGCTGCCAGCTGCCTGCAATTAGTGTAAGTTCGAATCTCACCAGGCTCAAGGTTGACTCAGCCTTCCATCCTTTCGAGGTAGGTAAACTGAGGACATGAATTGTGGGGGCAATAAACCAACTTTGTATAGAACAACACCGCTAGGTGGGGGGGGCAAAGCCCCAATAAGCAGGTATATACAAAAAAGTATGCAGGCTATTATTATAATGCATTGTAAGCCACCCTGAGTCTACGGAGAAGGGCGGCATATAGATTGGACTAATAAATAAATAATAAATATATAATTATGTTCAATGCTTTATCAGATTTAATTACTTTGGCTTTCACAATTTTAAGTTCTTCATATCTCATATACGCCCCTTTCCAAACTCTAGAAAATCTGCAGTCCATCTGTTTAGACATTGACTGAAGTTTCACCATTAATTCAAAGGTTGTTCTCCTCTTCAAGACAGCCCTACATCTGGGGCTAATACTGCTGTATCTCACCTGGCAAAGTTTTGAGACACAGTGCAGAACCTCGTTCAGCTTTCCTCCTTCTCCAGTATTTGGGGTGGAGCTCTTTGCTCAACGTGACTGAGGGTAACCATCTTCCTGACTTTATACATCATATCTTTGAAATAATGTAATATACAGATTGTTAATGCAAATTGTGAAAGTTTTGGGATTAACTGGGCAACATTCAAGGTCCAAGTGAAATGAAAGAAAGCAACCATCAAACCAGAAGTTGGTAACATCCACGAGTACTATGCTGCCACCCAGAAGACATTTTATGTAAATGGTATAAATCAGTCTACATTTGGACAATCAGACAGATATTCCTATGCCCAAGCTGCCACCACAACTAGATAGTTCTCGATTTACAACAGTTCATTTAGTGACTATTCAAAGTTACAGCAGCACTGAAAAAAGTGACTTACGATCATTTTTCACACTTATGACCATTGTGGCATCCCCATAGTCAAAATTCTTACATTTGGCAATTGACTCATATTTATGATGGTTGCAGTGTCCCGAGATCATGTGATCACCATTTGTGATCTTTTGACAAGCAAAGTCAATGGGGAAGCCAGATTCATTCATTCATTCATTCATTCATTCATTCATTCATTCATTCATTGAATTTCTATACCGCCCTACTCCCGAAGGACTCAGGGCGGTGAACAGCCATAAAATAAAACACATACATATACAAAATTTAAAATCGAATAAAATGAATTAAATAAATTTGGCTGAATTAATACCCATAATTTAAAATACCCATATTTTAAAATACATTAAAATTTAAAATTTGCATTTAAAAGGGAGAAGATTTAGGCGAGGCCAGCTTGATGAAATAACAGAGTCTTCAGCTCGCGGTGGAAGGTGCGCAGATCCGGAATCCTCCGTATCTCTGGGGGGAGCTCATTCCAGATCGTCGGTGCCCCCACAGAGAAGGCTCTCCCCCTAGGGGCCGACAGCCGACATTGTTTGGCTGATGGCACCTGGAGGAGCCCCTCTCTGTGGGAGCGTACTGGTCGGTGGGAGGCTATTGATGGTAGTAGGCGGTCCGATAAGTAACCAGGTCCTAAGCCATGGAGCGCTTTAAAGGTGGTAACTAGAACCTTGAAGCGCACCCGGAAGACCACCGGGAGCCAGTGCAGCTCGCGCAGGAGAGGTGTTACATGGGAGCTCCACACCGCTCCCATAACCACCCGCGTGGCCGCACTCTGCGCCAGTTGGAGCCTCCGGGTGCACCTCAAGGGGAGCCCCATGTAGAGAGCGTTACAATAGTCCAGACGAGAGGTGACGAGGGCATGAGTGACTGTGCGTAACGAGTCCCGATCTAGAAAGGGACGCAACTGGCGAATCAGGCAAACCTGATGAAAAATCCTCCCGGTCACGGCCGACAATTGTGTTACTAACTTAACATCTGCAGTGATTCTTTTATCAACTTTGGCAAGAAAAAATATAAAATGGAGCAAAACTCACTTAACAACTGTCTCACATAGCAATAGAAATTTCTGGCTCAATTGTGGTCATTAAATTGAGGACTACCTGTATTGGTATAACAATATAGCTTTAGACTATGTAGGACACAACTAAAGCAAATTTAGAAATAACGGTTTCTCCCAATTAAAGACAATAAAAGTTTGTTTTTAAAAAACCATTAACAGAAAGCTCTTGACTCTGAAAGCTATCAAGAGCATTAATGATTTCACACAAGTATCCTTAATTCAGCACTGTTCTTTGAATATCTCACCAGTCAGGAGTTTGTATTACGTAATTACTACATTTCCTAATGGCCTCAGATGTATCTGCTTTACTCCTAAGATTCCCAATATGCATACTTGGCATTAAAGAGATTGGAACATTTGTATTTATATCCCAGTTTTTGTCACATTCTGTAAATTAGCTGATCTGAAGAATGTTGGTTCAAAAACTGTTGACCTATGATGCAACATTTCACCCAATTTAATATTACAAACCAACAGGCCCAAGAAGTTTTATAATAGCAAAAGCACGATGCTTTACACCCCTCTCTACAAAGTCGGCATTTTGCCCCCATACAGATATTCTGCAAAATATAATCTTTGAGAAAATCAAATTAGCTCAATCCAATAGTATTACAACTGTCAAAATTGTTGCCTGCTATCTTAAGACTATTCTTTAAATTAATATTTGAATATAGGAAAATATCACAAATTAAAATTACCATTCTTTTCATAAATATAGTGCTTCTTAGACCTGAACAGAATTTACATGGTAGAATTTTAAATTCTTTTGGAAATAGAAATTTCCATTTCAAGAATATCAGTTCAGCAATCTTGTTTTTCTCTAAACAAAGCAAATGATGGTAGAATCCTATAAAGCTCCTAATTACCTTCTGTTTCAGTCACATGTCTTTGGGACACAATTAATCTTAAATTTAGAGTTATTAATTTGAGCCTATCTAAAATTGCTTCTATTTTGTGGACAAAGTTGTATCATAGTGCTGCTGACACGAAGCACAAAACCATATGTACTAAATTCAGTCCGTCTGCTTGACTTGCATGTTTGCCTTAACCTTAAATAACTCAAAGTTCTCTTTCCAATACTCTTTGGCTCCCTCACTCATGGAAAATTGATTAATCACATCTGTAGCTTCTTGAAGAAATGAGGGATGGCTTTTTTGTAGCATGAGCCCCCATGGTGTTTCAACCAGTCTGAGGAGGAATGGAATGAAATCACCAGGACTCTTTGCTAACAGAAGTCAGAGATTTGTTTGTGCTGTTATTCTGCAGCTAGACAAGCAATACAGATAGTCCTCAGATTACAATGACCACTGGAACCACAACTGTCATCACTAACCAATAGTCATAAAGCAGGTAATTACATCCCTTAATGATGGCAATCCCGACAGGTTGCTATTGTAATGCCAAGATGCAAGCTGATCATTAAGCAGAAAGCAGTGGGAGCCCTAGATAAGGAGCATGGGGTTGTTGGGGTTGATCTTGGGAGGCCCAACATAGAATAAGCACGAGATGGGGGAAGAGAGTGCTGTAGTGCGGCACCGTGGGCAGACAGACAGAGGTTCATGTGGGCGCAGGCAAGCTGCAGGATAGAGGGTGTAGCACAGTGCAAGTGAAGAGAAGCCAAGGGAAGGCTTCTTTGCCGGTACATTTGAGCAAAAGGAGGCCAAGGGAAAGAGGGCACTTTGCAGTGCACAGGAAGGCTGTGGGGGCAGGGGAGAGACATGCAATCTTCCCTCCCCATTGACTTTCCTCGTGGGAAACCAGCAGGGGAATGTCACAAATGGTGATCACATGACCAAGGGGTACAGCAGCTATTATAAGTGTGAGCTGGTTGCCAAGCACCCAAATCGTGATCACATGACGGTGGGTGCACTGCAAATCACCACTATTATTAAGTGAATCATGTAGTCATTTAGTGAATTGGCATATCCAATCAGTGTTTTCTTTACCATTTTCTGCTGGAAAATGGAAAAATGTTGCAAATTGTGTTCAAGTGACTGTTGAATATGGTCTTACTTTCTTTTGGACCCCGAAATGAGGGCTTGGCCTTATATTGAGGGGTCTTATTATTTCAGGAGTGCAGAAGGCCCCAGGCGGACTGCACACTCACAGCCGGGAGTCCAGCAGAGAAAGGCTCCCTTCACGCGCTGCCATCAAGCCTCTCCCTCCCCCCGCGGGATGTGTATGTAGAACGTGAACGGCCCAAAGGCACCAAGCCACGTGAGTGCTTGTCCCCACCCCCCGCTCACGCACCTCCCAGGCCTCACTACGTCGATGTGGGCAAAGCCGGTGAGCACCAGGTCCTTGAGCTCCTCGTAGCAAATGCCGCCAGCGCCCACCACTAGCAGCCCCACGGAAGCCATGGCCTGGGCCAGCTCTCCCTACAGGGTCCAGCTGTAGCCATCACCAGAGTGGGAAGTACACTCCCAGAGCGGCCACTGCCCTGACTGGGATTTGGAAGCTGCAGAGGCAGAGTTTGGGGGAGAGAAAGACTTCTGCTACTTTCCTTGCATGCAGCCAAAAGTAGAAGCAGCTGAAGTCTTTCTTTCTCTCCATCAAACTCTGCCGCTGCAGTTTCCAAACCCCAGCCAGGGCAGCGGCCACTCTGGGCATGTGCTTCCCACTCTATGGTGACGATCACTGGAGGCCTCCCCCAGTGCTCCTCCCAACTCCAATTGCCTCCATCCGAGCACTGGCTGTCAGGATCGCCCACCAGCAAGCCCAAGAAGCCCCTCCATCTCGGGAGTCACCAGACTGGATGGCGATCAGGCCAGATTCTTCCTGAAGAAAGGAGCCTCACGGGACCCTTGCCCACCCTCCCTTCCTCCCGCAGGTCAAGTTTACTCTTTCCAGGCACCCGGCAGCAAGACACCAGGCAGCCGCACCGAGGGCAACCCCAACAGACACAGCTCAGCCGGCCCAGCCATGGCCAACGCTCCTTGCCCGCGGCTGAGCTTGGCCACAGGAGGCTGCTTGGCTTCTGTAGGCAGCGGTGGCAGCAACAACACCTGCAGCACCTCAGCCATCCTCAAGACCCGCGCCCAGCTGCAGGACGTGCCAGGCCTGCCGTTGTAGTCCTCCGCAACTGCCTGCGACGCATGGAGGCCTCTCTGCCACCAGTGGCCGCCCTGCCATTAAGCCCCGGGGTGGCAATACTTGCACTGGGGCTGTTGTGGCGGGTGCTCAGTAGCGCAGGCTATGCAGACGCGGACCCTGGGTACGGGGGCAAGAGCGGGTCAGCCGCCACCATGGCACAGGAGCAGGAGCTCGAGGTCTATGGTCAGTGCCACGGGCAGTGAAAGAAGCGGGGGACACAGGAGTTCGCAGGGATGTGGTTGCCTGGGGGGGTTGGGGGATGAAGGACCTGTGTGTGAAAGAGAGAGGGGGGAGAGAGGGACTTATTTTCAGGGAAGGACGTATATTTAGACCCCCACAAAAAAATCAGTCTTGACCTTATTTTCGGGACATGTCCTATTTTGGGGAAAACACAGTATTGTTTACACGTGTATTATTGTGGTTGAAGCTGAAGTAGTCATTGACAGGTAGGACTTTGAACAGACAATTTTGTGTGCTAAGTTTAGGTCTGACCATAGGTGGCATAGTTCTAGGTTGTCCAGGCCTAAAATTTCAAGCCTGGTGGAATAAGGTATTCTGTTGTGAGCAGAGGAGTGAAGTACTCTTCTCGGGAAATATCTCTGGACTCACTCAATTGTGTAAATGTCCGATATACAGTGTGAATTCCAGGCAGATGAGCTGTATTCGAGAATTGGTCTGGCAAAGGTTTTGTATGCCCTAGTTTGCAGTACAATGTTACCAGAGAAGAAGCTTCACAAAATTAGGTTAACGACTCTTAATGCCTTTTTGGCAATGCTGTGAACTCTGGGGCTTAGATCTTTTGAAATTAGTATTCCTACGTCCTTGACAGAATGAGAGTCGTCTACGAAGTCGTATCCACCTATTGGTCTGATTTTTTTTTTCAACTTTTACAATGCTCAAAATATTCTGAAAGGGTTTACTCCATGCTGCAGGTGAAAAGTTGAGAGTAGCTTCTTTAAAACAAGCCAATGGTTATAGGCAAATATATATGTCAAGGAACAAGGCATATCCTTGGCAATAATTAGGCAAACATACTGAATTCATCAACTTTACAGTACAAGGAAGCAATTTCTCTATGTGCAGATAACATATGGAACTTGTATCAAAGTAATAAAACTACAGATGAAGAACTGTTGACAAGGTCTTGCTATTCTGCATATTCATCTGAAGATAATTAAGATGGCTGTATTAATGTTAAAAGTCTACACACTAAAGAATTCATTACTTAATTACTAAGTGATTAATTTAGCATTGGATTCATTGCTTTTACTCGTTCTCGGTATGTCACATAAAAATATACTGAAAAATGAATTCTACAATATTCTGCAAAGGTAAAAGTAAACTCTACTGAACACAGCTGTACTAATAAAAGGACAAGGGCCTAGAGGGAACCATTCTCTGTAACCTCTCACTAAGATTCTGAGTAGGCAGGATTATTGCATGGAAAAAATGGAGTTAGGCTACAGAATCTTGAAACAGAATTCAACAGTGAGCATATTAAAGTAGGCCTCCCTATTGCATGGGGGTGCTTTTTCTGGGTCTTGGTTTAATAAGGATACTAACTGCATATTTAATACTACAAAAAAGGCCCATCTGTTCTTGTTCTGCGGTATTTTGGAATGCCCATTTTTGTGCATAAAATTACATCACGGTGCAAGCAGTGGTAGGAAGATATGAGACATGTTTATTTTATTGGAGTTGCTTTGTAATACAAAAGATAAAAGGCTTCGGATAAGAAATATTTTTGCTTTATGTTTCTTTCAGAAATTTCCTTATAATTTCGTAAAGTAAAGCAAGAATCAACAGATACATAAACACATGCACATCATTTAAATATTGAACAGGGATAGTGAAGTGTAGGTAATCACAGAACTGAAACATAAAATTCAATAATGTAACAAATTGCTCTTATGACTGTGATACTTCAGTATGGTCTCACTGACTTCAATGTGTCTCTATAGATATACAGGTAGTCTTTGACTTACAACAGTTCATTTAGTGATCATTCAAAGTTACAACAGCACTGAAGTGACTTATGACCATTTTTTACACTTACGATTGTTCCAGCATCCCCATGGTCACATGATCAAAATTTAGATGCTTGGCAAGTCGTTCATATATATGATGGTTGCAGTGTCCCAGGGTCATGACCTCTTGATAAGTAAAATAAGTGAGGAAGCTAGATTCACTTAACAACCGTGATACTACCTTAATAACTGCAGTGATTCACTTAACAACTGTGGCAAGAAAAGTTATAAAATGGGGCAAAATTCACTTAACAACTGTCTTACTTAGCAACAGAAATACTGGGCTTAATCGTGGTCATAATTCCAGCGCTACCTGTATGTTTTTTATTTGTGATCTGCCTGAAGTTGTTAGGGCAGGCAAAAGGAAAATTTAGTAAATAAATAAATAAATCTTAAAATTGAAACTAGAATTAAAATAATTACTTTCAAATTTAGGAGCTCTAAAATATTTTTTAAAAATAAAATACCATTAAACAAAAGACAAAATTGACATCATTGTATAGTGTTAAAAGTAATAACTGATGGTAACTGGACTGCTGAAAACTATGCAATTTTTATTGAAAAATAAAGCACCATGGAAACTTGAAAAACAGCATTAAAGAAGATGACCCATTTTTAAATATCTGAGTAAAAAATTCAAAATAGTAACAGGCCTTTATTTAAAATTAGTGAAATATGGTTTACATCATTCTTTTTTTTTTTAAGGAATCTAGGAGCAACCTGTATAGAAGAACATTCTCTATGGTATTTTCCTAACAGAGTTGAAATGGGTCAGCTACAATATAAAATACTATATTGATCTATTTTGGCTATAGTTTTATGATCTGGCATGTCAATTCCAGTTTAACTATAGTGGCATGAGTTTAATTTCCTTACATTGCAGGTTAAACCTCAGAGATGTTATTTTTTAAAAAAGGAGAAATCTTCTAGTTTAATTTAAGGTGTTGTGTTATTTGCATAATGGTCAAAACTTGAGTTTATTCATTTTAATTTGTACCTTGAAAACCTTTGATTCCCGAGAAGCTTGAGTAGCTCTCCCTTTTCGTCTATTTTTTAACAGATTATTGTGTAATAACTGAAGGTTTTTAACCATAGCATATACAATCCGTGCAAAATCACAGCCACGTCTTCTACTGTACCTGATAAGCATTTTTATGACACAACATATTCATGCTCTATTCTTTTAGAAGTGTGGGTATATGTATGTATACACAATCTTGTTTACATGTGGTTTTTTTAAAAAAAGAGAATGCATGAATGCATATAGCTGTGCAAACATACTTGTAAAAGCTTCCAAATTTCAAGACAATCAATTGTTTTTTAAATTGTTCTCTTCATGGACCACTTCTACAATTTTAAGGAAATCCTACATCAATACAGAATTTCTCTCCCTTTACATCTGGAAAACTGAAAATTACTCCTGATTCATCAACTGCAGATTTTATAACATTTGTCTAATTTTCTTATCTATTCATCTTGTTTAAATCTAGGAATTTTCAAACAGTGAATATATTGTATAAAATCAAAGATGACCTTCCATTAAAAATAGAATTTTAATTTTTCAAGTTATCCCTGCTTAATATTAGAAAAACTGAGAAACTAAGCTCTCAAATAGCTCCATTGCTACTAAAGACAGAACTTTTAAGCTATGAGTTATATTTACATTTCATTTCACACTGGAAATTGTACTTAGTCATTAGTACAAGTGTGCATAGGTGTCTGTCAGCAATCTTGTTATAGAGAAGATTAACAGATAACTGAATGAAATGCAGTTGTGGAGGTATAAAAATCATCACCTTCTTGCTATGAATATACCTGCTGCAGTTATTAATTCCTTTTGGATGAACTCATTACTATTTTTTGTAATTGCAATTTGCATTTTTTAAAGTTTATCTGGAGAAATTTCTTCTATCAGTTACCATTTATAGCATAGGTTTTCACAAAATATCAAAACTGCTGCAGAGCATTAAAATTTAACAGAAAAAAGCATTGTTTTCCAACTTTATATAATTCATTTTGCTCAAGAAGAGTATTTGGTTCCAGAAGTTAAGATTTTTAAACCTGAAATCATTTACATTAGATTCTAAATGGCAACATTCCTTGTTATTACTTTAAAAATTAAAAATGGGACAAACTTTATAAATGCAAATGGAGTGCCAACTGTTTACAGAATATTGGAGAAAATACCAAATTTCTTTTCTGTTCAAGGAATTTAGATTTCAAAGAATGCAGTTTTGTACTCATGCATGCCTTCATTTTATTAATGCCTCTTGAACATAAACTCTTAGTAAAAAATCTGCATCCTTGTAAGAACAAGTATTAAGAAAGGTTGAAATCTCAAAACACGGTAAGGATATAATAGCCAATACAAATAGATTTATAAATGCAAAAAAGTGATTTAATATGAACTACTGGATGCTTCCATATGGACACCAAAAAGAAAAAAAGCATAAACAAGGAACATGACTACCTCAAGGTACACTGGCTCATGAATCTTTCTATGTTAACATGAAAAAAAAATCCAAGCATACCTTAAGCACACCAAATCATACTCAGATTTGGTCAGACTCTTGCCTCCTTGATTTTTTTGTAGATCCAATCCAAATGCTATAAAGTTTATAACTGTACTTCTCACAAGTCTTTTCTCTCCTTACTTTACATGTAACGTCAACAGATTAAGCTACTGCTGTCCCAACCCACGCTATTTATGAGTGCCGCATCCTTCTATCTTGGTTTTTATGCACTTGTGTTTTTATCAGTTGTCAAGGAAACACCAGATTTCTACTACTGCAGCTCTGTGTTTAGATCAGTTATGGTAAAGACAGTATCATCTTGAAATGTAGAAGTAACTCATCTAATTTTCCCCATAACCTTGAGATCACAATTTGTTGCTAACATTGAAGCTTTTTTAAAAAAAATATTTTTGTTATTTGACATCTAAATTTACAGAAAAGGTAGTTTTAACCTGTATATTGTATTTATACATAAGTGTTATTACTCCCGAGAAATGAATAACTTGTAACTGCTCAAATCCTACATGGCAGCCATTTTGTGAAAATTAACAGGATGTTTTGTCAATATTCCAAATATTTTTACCAGCCCCAAAAGACTTCTAAGTTTGGGCTTCACTTGAAAAACCAAGGTGTCCAATCCCACCCACCACTACCACCCAATTGCATTTACTTTTTAAAGATTTGTCATTTGCCTGTCAACATCTGCTCACATGCTAACTAAAGAGAAACAGAGAGAAAAAATAATCCCCTAACTGTAGCGTTATTGCAAAAATCATGGATAAAAAATTCAATGAGTCTTAAACCGAGCAAATAACCATGAGTAAACAATGACCCATTGTGCCGAGCCTTTTATTGGTAGAAAATATAGACAAGCAATAAACTTTTAAAAAGCTAACTGCAGGAGGAGCAGTGGAAAGAAGCCACCTTGTTACTCTGTTACTTCACAGATTAAACAAACAAAATATATAATCCTGGATTCTATTTCTAAAATCTCTAAAAAGTCCAGAAACAGGACAAGAAAATCTCATTAAGTACCTGAAGTATACTCTACCTAAATTTGGAGACTATGTATTTTTATGTTGCATATTACTTTTATAAGTAATATATTGAGATAGTAGATTCAATAGATTTGGCAGTCATTTTAGCCAACTGTGCTATTTATAAGGTACAGAAGATATTGAAGATCTAGCAGTCTGTACTCTTAACAAATGTCTTGAGAACTAACCTAGAACTAAGGAGAAATTTTGTGACAGTTAAGATTATACTGATTAATTGTATCAGGGGAATGGCTTGTCTCCAGAAGTTGCGAGTGCTCCAACAGTCAAGGTTTTTAAGGAGAGATGGGACAACCATTTGTTTGAAACAGTATAGGGCGTATTGCAACTTTTTTCCTCTTTGCTAAATCCAGCATGGGTGTGGCCAGTGTGTGATGCATCCTGCCTGTGGGCTGCAAGTTTGACAGCCCTGGTATAGGGTCTCCTGCCTGAGCAGAAGGTTGGACTAGAAGACCTCCAAGGTCGTTTCCAACTCAGTTATTCTATTATTTACTGCAAAACTGAGGAACTATGACTGAATGCAACTTCTTGCACAGCATAAAGTGTTGTGTTTCCTTGTGCACTCAGCTGTATAATGAAACAAGAACTGATGCTTTTCTAGAAGCTCTCCATATGTCAGCCAGCTGCATCTTGTTAAAGTACAACAAAGCTGTTCTATACTTTTCATGCTAAATATACTTAAAGAGCAATCAGGATATAAGCTTCTGAGGGCATAACTCTTTCAATGCAGCTACTTGGAAGAACTTACGATTCACCTGCCAATGGGTTATTCATGTCAGTTAAACTATTATGAGTGTATTCAGATATTTTTGTTTTACTCAAAGTAAAATCCATTGCCACAAGAAGTTGTGGTTATGATTACTAATTTACATATTTTACAGAAGCATCACACAAACATAGCAGTAGACTATGTTTAATTTCTTGTTAACAGATGTTCCAAAATAGTCCATGGGACAACTACACAAAGGAAATATGAGGCACTTAGTTTAAATCAACAACTTACCAAGGAAAATAATTATTTGCACTGGAAATCAATCACAATTTCTTTGATCTTCAAATAGTGATTTAACATATTTTATTTTCCAATGTCCCTTGACTGAGTTCTAAGTTTGCAAAAGTACAGTATTTTCCTGGAAACAGAAATCACAGAAATCAGTGATTCACTTTTGAGTAGACACATACAGAAATAAGCATTATAATAATCTAGTTAGTATGTTTCATGTTTTAATTTATCTTATACAAATATAGTTTATGTTTAAGTTTATTTGTCAAGCATATATAAGATTACAGGTAAAAGTATAAACATAATTTTAACACGAAAAAAGTAAAAAGAAATATTACGACAGGGACGGTAGGCATGATAGTGCACTTATGCACACCCCTTACAGACCTCTTAGGAATGGGGTGAGGTCAACAGTAAACAGTTTAAGTTTTGGGGTTTTGGGGAAGAAACTACAGAGTCAGGTAGTGCATTCCAGGCACTGACCACTCTGTCACGGAAGTCATATTTTCTGCAATCAAGTTTGAAATGGTTTACCTTGAGTTTGTATCTATTGTGTGCTCATGTATTGTTGTGGTTGAAGCTGAAGTAGTCGTTGACAAGAAGGACATTGTGGCAGATGATTTTATGTACTATGCTTAGGTCAGACTGAAGTCGGCGTAGTTGTCTAAACCCAAAATTTTGAGTCTGGTGGCATAAGGTATTTTATTGCAGTTAGAGGCCAGTATTCCCATTTAAAATTACATACCCTTGCACACAAAACAATTTTGAAATGGCTCACAGATAAATAACACACAAACATAAGCTACCACACTTTTTAAATAAAAAGACAAAAAATAAAAATGTTAAAAATCTGTTGTAATTTTTTTAAAAATCATTTTGAAGTAAATATAAAGCATGGTTCCTTCTGTTTTTAAAGGCACATCATTCTGGTTTTCTTGGCTGCAATACAAAAATCGTTTACTATTGCTTTCTTTTGTAATATTTTTCCACATCCTAAAAGTTTAGAGTTTAGGATTTATTTCCTAGTGGTCTCTCATTCAACATTAATCAGGTCTCATTGTCATTCGTGCCCACCCCCTCAAAAATAATACTGTTTCTAAAAGTGCATCCTTTTCCGCAACCTGAATCTGTACCATCAACATTCCTAACCAATATAGTAAAAAGGTAAATTATAAAATAAAATTTGGAAGGAAAATCTCAACATTTTCAACTTCTCATTTACTCAGAACAAATGTTAAAATCAAGGTCTGAATTCATAAATGCATAAATTGGTATAAACTTATAGAACTATAATTATATATATTATATATAAGCTGGTATAAACTTATGCATAAATGCATGTTGGTGCATAAGGCCATAAGCCACCAACGGGCCTATCGTCCCTGTCCTAATGTCCCCTTTTATTCGTATCAATTTAATGTTTTCTTAATATATGTTATCTAATACATGCTTGACAAATAAAATCAATAAAATAAAATAAATATAAATAAAACAGGCCTACACCTTTGACTCCCGCCCATATGCTTAGGTCCCACCCATCTCAGTCAGGTCAGTACCATTCCAAGGTTATCTCACGGGGGGGGGGGAGTGAACAAAACATTCCCTAACAAGGGAACGAATATCTAAAGGCAGTCCCTATCAACCTACAGTATCGGAAATACCAAATATTCTCAATTCTACCTGCACCAAATACTTATCGAATAATGAAACTTACACCGGGAGAGTCACTATTCGTCCTTTCCCTTCCCCCCTCCCCAAAGGTATAGAGACATGGAACTGTCCATCACGGCCCACTGTGAGGCGAGGAAGCGTCACGGTCCAAAATTCGGCTTTTAAGCTTCAAAGGCAGCCAAGATGGCGGCGGGCGATTGAGCGCCAAATTCCCTCTCAGCGCCTGCGCGGAGGATCCGCCGGCGCGTGGCGCCCCCGCGCCTGTAAAAACTTTATCCCCCACCCCACCCCATTACCACTTTCTACCCACCGCGGCGTGGAATGAACGACCATGCCGTTGGCCGTGCGAGGTCAGAGAGCTGTGGCGCTGCTGCACTTCCTCTGCTTCCTCTGGGCGATCTTCGCCCTGACTCAAAATTTGGGGTTGCCCAAGCCGGTCCGGAAAGTGCACGACGACAGTTATGGCGGCCAATGGAAATACCTGACCTTCCTCAACCAGGTGGGCGCGCGAAACGGAAAGCGCACTGCGCTTGCCCAAATCAGTCTTGGCCCCTTCGCACGTGGCGGAGGAGGGGCTTTGGGGAGAGTGAGCCAATGAAAGCGAGGCTAGGCGGGGCGAAAGGGAAGGGAGTTTAACCTTAAAGCAGGGGTCTCCAACCTTGGTCACTTTAAGCCTGGAGGACTTCAACTTCCAGAATTCCCCAGCCAGCTTCGCTGCCTGGGGAATTCTGGGAGTTGAAGTCCTCCAGGCTTAAAGTGGCCAAGGTTGGAGACCCCTGCCTTAAAGCGTCAGTTTAGTACAGGTGAAGCCAAATCCTGGGGATCCTTCCTTAGACCTACTTTTGGATCGTATTGAAGATGACCCCCTCGATCAATCTGACAAGAGAGTTGGGCTACAAAATTCCCAGCCTACGGCCGTTCTGGCTGAGAATTCTGGAAAGTGCAGACCAGAACATGGGGAACTTAAGAGGCAGGGCAAAGAATCTCTTCAATCAGCCTTTTCCCTGACCTGGTGTTCTCAGAAATAAAGAAAGGCAAATCAGTCCCAGCACAAGTCTGAATTTTGGCAGCCAATAATGACTGGAGATTTTGGGAGAGGTGATTTTTTTTAGCAATACTGAGTGATGAGTGGTATAAAAACTCAGGTTGGATTCATTTCTGTTGCACTTATAAGTAAGCATTTGAGTTTACTTTTATGTGTAATATTGTATGATTCTTTAATTCATTGAGGTTTTGCGAGGTGATTTTTAGCAATATTAAATGATGTGGTGTGGAATAAATACTCCAGTTGGATTCATTTGTATTGCACTTATAAGTAACCACTTGAGTTTTACTTGTATATGTAGTATTGTATGATTCTTTAATTCATTGGTGTTTTGCCAGAGATGATTTTTAGCAATATTGAATGATATGGTGGTATGGAATAAATACTCCGGTTGGATTCATTTGTATTGTACTTATGAGTAAGCATTTGAGTTTACTATTACATGTAATGTATTAATTCTTTAATTCATTGATGTCCTTCTCGGTACCTATCACTTAACATCCTTAATGGATTTTTTTTTATATTGTGCTGTTAGTGACTAATTGATGGTATATGTGCGCTAGAAGAACTTATTATGTTACCATGGCTCCTTATCTCTTTCTGCTGCTAAAATCAGCCTGCCAGAATAACCATTGGGATCTTGGCTCAACTTGCCTATACATAAAAACTGCTGCATTGCATTTCCACAAAAGTCTCTGCAGGATTTTCAAACCATGATGGGTACCGAGGTCTTTCTTTGTGGCTAGATCAGTTGTAAAGCAGTTATTTCTCTAATATGGATCCTCTGCTAAATGCTCAGACCGCCCTTGATCAACATAAAAACTAGGTAAACTTATGGCTTTTTCCTTCGTGATTCTGGGTGCAAGAGACCAGAGACTCATTGGAACCTGCTAGCTTGCAACGATAAATTGTTGATCCCCTTCAGTTGTTGCTGAGTTACTTTTACCACCACATTGGAAATTCTATGAACTGCAGTCCAAAATGTCAGTAAAGCACTAGGTGAGGAGTAATTGATTTAGATGGTAGATTCACAGTTCTCACTTTTGAGGTTACTATACTTGGTCTAGTGTACTGAAGAAATCTTGATTAAAGGACTTGGGATATTTTTTATCTCTTCTATTATATCTAAGTCATAGCTTTTAACTTTAAATATTATTCTTGGATTATAAATGATGGAAAGAAAATGCATGCTCCACCTTGAATATAACTTCTTTGAATTCATAGCTTCTACAGACATTGCTGTACTTATTGTGTGTCACAATTGATGCTGTAGCTCTGTTTGTCCCTTCCCAAGAAAAGAAAGTGTCATCTATAGTGCTGCCTATTAGAGATTTCATCTTCTCTGCATACGTATTCCCTGTTGGCTTAGTAAGTAATTACAATATCTGCTATTATTTAATAAATCCATACTGTACTATAAGTCCATTAAATTGAGATTTGCTTAAAGCAGAGGTGGGGAATGATGGCCCCTTTATGGACTTGTGGACTTCAACTCCCAGAATTCCTGAGCACAGAATTTTTGGGAGTTGAAGTCCCCAAGCCATAAAAGGGCCATCGTTCCCCCACCCCTGCCTTAAAGGTGCATGAGATTGTAGATGGTTTTCTTAAGAATCACATGATCCTTTCCATAATCACAGCAAACAAGTATATCAACTTGCTTTACTGATAAAATCAACAAATGTAACCATTTGATGGTTACCATTTGATTTCTCAATGGTAACCTCATCATTGTGGACCAGTTATGATTTATTTTGTCCTCCCATATAGCACCCAAAAAAATTTCCACTATAGCATTTGCCTAAGAAAATTGGTGGTTTTGTTCTTTAAAGCAGTCATTTTGAGAGCTTGGCCTGTTGAAGAACAGAAAACAGATAGTAGTCAGTAAATGGTCAATTATCATAATGAAGGGGCGTAAACAAATAGATGTGTGCAGAGCTCAGTGCTAGCAAAAGAAACATTAAATTTGAAAAAGGCCTAGATTTGGCTTGGGAAAAACGTTTCCGAAAAAAAAAATCCCAAGTGCAGCTCTACAAGAGTTGGCTCAGAAATTGGTGACTGCTCCATTCTGTGACCCTGTTTTTCTTCCTAGTTATGTGTTCCACAGCACTGTATGTGGAGTCCCCTCTCTGCTGCCCAGTATTCATGAATATACTACCACAGCACACAGGGAGATCATAAGCAAACACATCAATCACACACACAACATGCTACTTGCACAAAAGAAAATGGCCTCCGTGGCTAAGACGCTGAGCTTGTCGATCGAAAGGTCAGCAGTTCAGCGGTTCGAGTCCCTAGTGCCGCGTAACAGGGTGAGCTCCCATTACTTGTCCTAGCTTCTGCCAACCTAGCTGTTCAAAAGCACGTAAAAAATGCAAGTAGAAAAATAGGGATCACCTTTGGTGGGAAGGTAACAGCGTTTCATGCACCTTTGGCGTTTAGTCATGCCGGCCACATGACCACGGAGACGTCTTCGGACAGCGCTGGCTCTTTGGCTTTGAAATGGAGATGAGCACCGGCCCCTAGAGTCAGGAAAGACTAGCACATATGTGTGAGGGGAACCTTTACCTTTACCTTTTTATGGCCATTACTGCTAAAGAGGTTAGAAAGAATTTTCTGTGCAGGCTTTTATTATCTACAGGTAGTTATTGACTTCTAACAGTTCATTTCGTGACTGTTCAAAGTTACATCATCACTGAAAAAAGTGACATGACCATTTTTCACACTTACAACCGCTGTAGCATCCCCATGGTAACATGACTTACATTTGAATGCTGGACAACTGACTCACATTTATGACAGTTACAGTATCCCGGGGTCATGTGATCCCCTTTTCTGACCTTCTGACAAGCAAAGTCAATGGGGAAACCATATTCCCTTAACATCCATGTTATTAATTTAACAACTGCAGTGATTTCACTTAACAAATGTGGCAAGAAAAGCCATAAAATGGGGCAAAACTTACTTAACAAATTCATCACTTCACAACACAAATTTCGAGCTCAATTGTGATCATAAGTTAAGGACTACCAGTATTAAACCATCTTGCTTCATTTCAAAACTGTTCTAATAAAGATATTGCCATTTGAGGTATATAAAAAGGAGCTCAAGAAGGATGAGTAAGATAACTTTTACTATTCCATCTTACTTAGAAATATCATTTAAAAACCAGTTTGATGTAGTGGTTAAGATATATGCTAGAAAGCCAGAGACGAGCTCTAGTCCCTCCTTAGGCACAAAACCAGGTAGGTGTCCTTGGACCCCTGACTCTCTCCTAGCCCTGGGATGGAAGTAATTGCAAACCACATCTGAAAATGTTGCCAAAATTTCAGGGAGTTACCCAATGCCCAAGCAGTTGCCAGGAATCAGCACTGACTAAAATCGCATAAAAATGAATAGTCTTTATAAAATACCTCTAGCATCTAGCACTAAAGATATAATCATGCATAGTTTTAAGTAAAAAACAGCAAATAATGTGGGATTTCCGTTCAAGTAGGTAGGGACCGAAATACACATTGAGCAGGGTTCATTTGTGGAGAGTTGTAAATTGGGGTTTTCAAATGTTTTGAGGGAGTTAATTAAAAAATAAATTCTTGATCAAAAGACAGGGCTCAACTGATAAAAATGGGCAATGAAGTGAAACTTGTACACCTTATCATTTATTTATGAAACTTTTTGTGTTAAACTTATTTGCATGTCATAAAATTGAAAGCTCCAATTATTGTCTCTGAAAGTTCCTCCACTTTTTTTTTAAAGTATAAAAAGTAACCCGATTTCCAGTGTACAAAAATTATAATTTGAATTTTATAATTACTGTACTTGGGAGGTTAATGATTCAGCCAAGTAAATCATTGTTATGTGCCTATTTCTTTTCTTTAAAAGGTTGCTAGAAATGTCCTTTTTTCTCTCCCTCCTTCCTGGCATGGTTCTGGAAAAATTGCCTCTATAGATCAGCTATTTGTGTTTCAGATGAGAATTTCATTGGCAGCAATAGCAGATTTAAAATGCAAATAAAATTTGACAGCAATTTTTATTAACAGAGTAGGAAGAAAAGTTTAATTTTCTCATCCATCCATCCTACTTACTTACTTTATTTTATTTTATTATGTAAAGCTATCTTTACATAACAAAATATAATGTTAAAAATTACATAATATTTAGTTTTGATTCTTTAAAGCAAAGGGAGTTGCTCTGAAATTGAGAAGGAAAGGGTTTATAAATTAAATAACTAATAATTTAGCAAATTGATATGCTACCTGACTCCCTGCAACTTTACAGGTGCAGATACAATTGTATGTTGCACTGCGTGATCCAGAATATGTTTGAAGGTTAAGTTTTTAATCATATGTTTATCTGGAGAAATTAAAATGATAGCCATCTTATGTTCATACATGTACAAAGGCAGTTTGTAAGATGGTGACTACCAGATTTCTTTAAAAAAAATTCCAACGTTTGAGGTTCTCATTAATGTTCAGATGTTTTCTCTTAGTTTGTAGCTGTTGCTTTCTGGGGCCTTTATGCAATTGACAGAGAACTAGTGTATCCTAAAGAGCTGGATGAGATTAATCCGGATTGGCTTAATCACACCATGGTAAGTATTTGAAACTTTGGGTCTTCTTTTAGCACATGCAATTTGTTATCAATGTGATGATCGGTATTTTAAATGTCCGGTCGTATCTCAAGGACCATCTGTATTCGCATAGGCTTTTCAAAACGAACACTATAACTTGACAGATTTTCTGCTTTCAGAAAAAATACCTTGAAAGTATTTTTCTTGCAATAATGTTGGAACAGAAGAGCAATAGCAATAAAACTCAGAACTATATGCCACTTGATAGTGCTTCGCAGCCCTCTCTAAGCAGTTTACAGAGTCAGCATGTTGCCCCAAACAATCTGGATCCTCATTTTACCGACCTTGGAAAGATGGAAGGCTGAGTCAACCTTGAGCCTGGTCAGAATCGAACTCCAGGCTATGAGCAGAGTTTGCAATATTGCATTCTAACCACTGTGCCACCATGACTCCTAGTGGTTTGAAACCAGAATAAGAAGCAATACGACTGATTTTGTTTCCATATATATACTTTTATGTTCTACTTTTGCTTTTTAGCACACTACTATCCTGCCACTGCTTTTCATAGAGCTGGTTATATGTTCACATAAGTATCCTCCTAGATGGAAAGGATTATTGGGACTTGGCATCTTTACTGTTGTATACCTATCATGGTAGGTATTCAATCTTGTTTGAGAAATGTATTTGAATTAAAACTTTTTTATTCATTTTGTTCAGATATTTCATTTGTATTAACTGGAAGGAAAGGTGGAAGGGAAGGGAAGGGAAGACAGAGGAGAGAATCAATTGCTTCTCTGAACAATTGAATAATTCTTGTAGAATATTTAAAAATCACTATACAACTTTGGAGGCAAAATTACAACAGTAATATATAGGGATCAGGGGTGAAATGCTTCCGGTTCAGACCAGATCGCCCAATCCGGTAGCGATGGGGGCGGGTGGTTCGGAGAACCGGTAGCAAAAATCCCTGCGGGTCCCCACCACCACCACCACCATGCCCGGCTGAGCCACACGATCATCAGAGGCTTTTTTTTTTTAACTTTTAAAAGCATTTTTTCTACAACCTCTTCCAACAAAAAAATACTTTTAAAAGTTTTTTAAAAAGCCTCTGATGATTGCGGGGCTCAGCTGGGATCCTCAGAGGCTTTTCAAAGCATTTTTTTCTGCAACTTCTTGGCCGAAGAGGTGGTAAAAAAAATGCTTTGAAAAGTCTCTGACAATCCCAGCTGAGTTGCCTGATCGGCAGAGAGATATTTTTTTAAAAGCCTCTCTGACGATCCCAGCTGAGTTGCCTGATCGGCAGCGGCTTTTCAAAGCATTAGAAAAAATGCTTTGAAAAGTTTTTTTAAAAAAGTTGGCCATGCCTACCCAATCACATTACCCCCCACCACCAAACCATGCCCACAGAACTGGTAGTAACAAATTTTACATTTCACCCCTGATATGGATTCAATGCAGGGGTGGGCTTTAAAAAATTTTAGCAAGGGGTTTTCTGCCTGGTTGTTTGGTGGGCATGGCCATGGTGAGTGTGGCCTAATCATCCTCCTGCACCATGGCGGGGGAGCGTTTTTGCCCTCCCCAGGCTCCAGAGGCTTTCCTCGAGCCTCTGGGAAGGCAAAAATGGCCTCCCCAGGCTCCGGAGGCCCTTCCCAAACTTCTGGTAGGCCTGTTTTCCACCCTCCCCAAGCCTCCGCGCATGCCCTGCACTTACCTGCATCCAAAACAGGCCGCGTGGGGAGGGGAGGGGCAGGGTGGGCGGGGCCAGCCAGGAGTGTGATTTGGGGGTTTTCCGAACTACACAGAATCTTAGCTAGAGGTTCTTCCGAACCCCTGCAAACCCGCTGCAGCCCACCCCTGATTCAATGCCACTTATGTATCTATCATAAACCCTGTATTTCTACCTCTCATGAACTATGGAACCTGTAGCATTTAGATATTGCTGACTTCAACTCCAAATAGCCCAAATCCATCTTTCACTGTAGTAATGGAAGTTGGAAAATGTAGTTTTAGTAGTAGTATCTGGAAAATAACAGATTCACCATTATGAAGTAATCATTGTCAAGCATTTTGTGCCTTACTGATTTAAATAGAAAGTTAAGAGCATTTCATTTTTCCTCATATAAACTGAGCTTTTCAAAGGCCTAGCCCAAGCCTTGGAGATCACATTGTAGATTTTTAATTCTCTTCAAGTTCATGTAATATTAACTTTTGCATCTGTAAGAACTAGCCAACCGAAATATTTTCAGGCAGCCTCGAAATAGGTGCCATGTTTAACCTGTTTTGGCTTCTTGTATTTCACTATGTTGCTTCTCTTGCTTTGTTTTAGGATAATTTGGATACATCATGTAGCAGGGATTTGGGCTTATCCAGTTTTAGGAGTGCTTGGCTTCCTTGGGAAGGCAGCGTTTTTCTCTGTCGCTGTGGGCATAATGTTCATCTTCTATTTCCTTGGAGAGCACCTAACAAAATGGTTGTGGGGTAAATGATGCTTTTTTCCCACTCTTTTTCTACATTTTCAGTGCCCTGTCTGCTTACACCAGAGGTCTTCAAACTTGGCAGCTTTAAGACTTGTGGACTTTAACTCCCAGAATTCTGGGAGTTGAAGTCCACAAGTCTTAAAGTTCGAGGTTTGAAGCTTTAAGAATAGTTGTCAGGCATTAGTGTATGCATGGGACACGGTGGCTCAGTGGCTAAAACACTGAGCTCGTCAATCGAAAGGTCAGCAGTTCAGCGGATCCCTAGTGCCGCGTAACGGGGTGAGCTCCCATTATTGTCCCAGCTTCTGCCAACCTAGCAGTTCAAAAGCATGTAAAAAAAATTCAAGTAGAAAAATAGGGACCACTTTTGGTGGGAAGGTAACAGCGTTCCGTGCGCCTTTGGCGTTTAGTGATGCCGGCCACATGACCACGGAGACGTCTTCAGACAGCATTGGCTCTTTGGCTTTGAAACGGAGATGAGCACCGCCCCCTAGAGTCGGGAACTACTAGCACATATGTGCGAGGGGAACCTTTACCTTTACCTTATTAGTGCATCCTGGCATGTCACCAAAACGTCAGGGCATGTCACCTTTGACAGGTGTGCCATAGGTTCGCCATCACTGTCCTAAACCTTGGATTAGAGTGGGTGGCAGACCCCTTGTGATTATGTGATCATTTCTCCAGACACTCTTTTTATACTATGGCATTTAGTTTAAATTTGTTTACATTTTGTAGATTGTACACCACCAAAAGTTCATAATTGGTTTGGCTAACACCCCATCTTCAATTACACAGATTTCACTCTCCTGGCTCTCTCAAAATCACCCTAAATTCAGTGTGCACTACTAGGACCTTGGAGAAGACCACATCCTCACCTAAGTGTTAATGGTGCAACGGGTGGCTATCATGGAAAGAGTCCCATTCTCTGAAGGGCTTTCTTTGGAGAGACCCCTTAGCATCCTCAGTGAATGTCCTTAGAGGCCAGACTTCCTTTTCTGGTAGGCATTAAATTTTTAATATTTTCACTAGTTTATGTAAATATTTGTGAAGTGTAAAAGGATGCCGTTTATCATGAGCAGCTGAGCCCAAATGCATTAGTCCTTGTGTATTTCCGCAATTGGAAGAAGGAAAGGTTTAGCCATAAATTTGCAGGGATCTCTTCCATATATAGAGGGAAACATGCCTGGGAGGGCTTTGTATCTATGCTCCAGTGACATATAAATTATTATGCTAAATTTATTTTATTTCTTTATTTGTCCATTTTAAAAGTTTGCAGAATAGCCAAATAGTTTAACATTCCATTTATCTTTTATTCCCTTACAGCAAGGCGTAAAAAGAAGTGCATGTAGAAGAAGACCCCGAGAAAGACATCAGTTCATTAAAAGGGCAAGCTCACCCAGTGGAATACAGTGCAACTTGAACCTAGAAAACATTATTGATTGTAACTGGTTCTTAATGTTTTCAGGGGAAAAATAACATTTTCTCAATCTCATCCTTTGGAGCAGAAGTGAAGAATCTTGGGTCTTCCAGATGTTGTTGACACACAGTTCCCAGCCATGCCAGTTACTGTGTCGTGGTTTCAAGTAATGGGGTTTTTTTTAATCAACAGCAGTTTGGAAGACCACAAGCTCCCTATTCATACAGTAGCAACCATCCAAGTAGAAAGAGAAAAATGGCAGGGGGAAAAAATGCTGCTACCGATATGGTAGCAAGACTCCCCCTGAATGCAGATAATGGGCTGTGTGCCTAAGTGAGTAATCAGAGAAGGGATCCTGCAAATAAGATTATTTCATTAATAATGTCAGCAAATGAAGCACTTTACATCTCAACTTTCTATTTTATTTTTTTAACAGGCTAAAAATTAAAAATAACATAAACCATGCCTTTGGGGAGAATAGTTGTCTCCCCAGCAGCCAATAGGGTCACACACTAGTAAGTAGAATCTATTTAAACTTTTACCCAATTTCTCTATAAATCTCTGCCCAGAAAGAGGTCTTACTCTTGACATCGTAATCATCAGGTTCAAGCAATAAAATAAAATCAAGCTGCTTCATTCCTTCCTTCGCCTGAAAGTTCAAAAACGCTGTATTTTGAAACAGCAATGCATGAATCTTTATCTGAGATACCTTCTGACTTTAAAAAAAAAACAGGTAGTCCTCAAGATATGACAGGTCACTTAATAACAGTTCAAAGTTACAACAGATGCTCCCACGTTGCATACAGGTAGTCCTCGACTTACAACAGTTCATTTAATGACTGTTCAAAGTTACAACAGCACTGGAAAAACCTGACTTATGTCCATTTTTCACAATGACCATTGCAGCAGCCCCATGGTCCCATGATTTACATTCGGACGCTTAACAGGCGGTTCATATTTATGACGGTCGCAGTGTCCCCAGGGTCATGTGATTGATTCCCTTTTGCAACTTTCGGACAAAGTCAAGGGGCAAGCCAGATTCACTTAACAACTGTGTCACTAATTTAACAACTGCAATGATCCACTTAAACGTTATAAAATGAGGCAAAGCTCACTTAACAAATTTCTCACTCCACAACATAAATTTTGGGCCCAGATGTCGTAAGTCGAGGACTACCTGCACAACTCTGTTTCAAAGTTACAACTGCTGCAGCATCCCCATGGTCATTCGCCCTTAACGGCCCTCGTGTCATCCCGCCTGGCCCAGCACTGCTTGGGCCTGCCCCCCTTCTTGGAAGCAGCGGTCATTTTCAGTGGGAAACGATAGCGCCTTTCAGAGCTTTTTGGGGTTCTGATCAGCTGGCCATCGGGAGATTGCAAACCTTCTCCTGGCTCTTTGTCAGTTTTGGGGAGTCAGACCCTGCATGCAAAGATAGCAGCTTCAGGGTAAGGTTTCCAAACAAAACCTTACCCTTGCTTTAACCCCATCCCTCCCCCAGAAAGCCATATTTCTTCAATAAATCGAAGCTGGGAGGGGCAGACTTGTTGATCTTGCTCCCACACCCCAACTCTTCCCCTCTGTTCTGCAACCTCTTATCACTTTCAAAAACCTTGGCTTGAAGAGGGAAGGAAGGGAAGCAAGCGAGCAAGCGAAGAAAATCTTTCTTGCCTTGAGGAGCTGAAGCAAAGCAAAAGTGGCTAAAGCAGAAACATGCAGCAAACAGCCATGGCAAAAGCTGGGTCCTAAAGATAGTCAGAACAGGCAAGTAGAGATAGTCCTCAACTTACAACAATTCACTTAGTGACCATTCGAAGTTACAACGGTGCTGAAAAAAGTGACTTATGACCATTTTTCACATTGAGGACCTTTGTAGCACCGGCATGATCATGTGATCAAAATTCAGATGCTTGGCAACCAGTTCACACTTATGACCGTTGCAGTGTTCCAGGCTCACGTTGATCCCTTTGGCAACCTTCTGACGAGCAAAGGCCATGGGGAAGCCAGATTCACTTAACAACCGTGTTGCTAACTTACCAACTGCAGTGATTCACTTAACAACCGTGGCAAGAAAAGTTGTAAACGGGGGCAAAACTCAATGTCTCACTTAACAATAAAAACGTTGGGCTCGATTGTGGTCGTAAGTCGAGGACTACCTGTAAAGAGCTTCAAAAACTTTGGAAAGCTCTTTGCTGCCTATCTGATACCCTTTAGGACCCAGCTTCTTCCATGGCCATTTGCTGTGTCTGTTTCTGCTTTTGCTTTGGGGCTTTTTCTTCAGGTTCTGAATGCTGGAGAAAGATTTTCTTTGCTTGCTTGCTTCCTTTCCTCTACTATTCAGCCCCCGGGGCCAAGATAAATAACTTTTAAAAGCATTTTTTCTACAACCTCTTCCGAAGAAAAAATGCTTTTAAAAGTAAAAAAAAAAAAAAAAAGCCTCTGATGATCACACGGCTCAGCTGGGATCATCAGAGGCTTTTCAAAGCCATTTTTTCTGCAACCTCTTGGCCGAAGAGGTGGTAAAAAAAATGCTTTGAAAAGTCTCTGGAAACTTTTTAAAGGTATTTTTTTAAAAGCCTCTCTGACGATCCCAGCTGAGTTGCCTGATCGGCAGAGGCTTTTCAAAGCATTAGAAAAAATGCTTTGAAAAGTTAAAAAAAAAAATTGGCCACGCCCACCCAGTCAATTAACCAATCACCACCAAGCCACGCCCACAGAACCGGCAGTAACAAATTTTACATTTCATCCCTGATTAGACTAGAGATACTTAATTCCTGCAACTGTTCATACACTTTATTTTCCAGTCCCCTAATCGTCTTCGTTGCTCTTCTCTGCACTTTTTCTAGAACAGTGATGGTGAACCTTTTAGACACTGAGTGTCCAAACTGCCTGTGCGCGGATGCCCAAACTGAAAGGTGCATGTGCACATGCACAGCAGAGACCTGAAGACCAGCTGGCTGGCGGGAGGCAGGGCATCCCAACACCTTCAGTGCGGCAAGATCTTTTTTCTTTTGTGAGCGTCTGCCACAGAGATCTGACCTGGGGCAATGGCACGCTTGCCAGCAGAGAGGGCTCTACGTGCCACCGGTTCGCGATCACAGTTCGAGAATCTTGACAACGTCTTTTGGACAATGATGACCAAAACTGGACACAGTATTCCAAGGATGGTCTTACCAGTGCAGTATAAACTGATTCTAACACTTCACATGATCTTGATACCATCCCTCTTTGATACAGCCTAGGACTGCATTGGATTTTTTGACACCAGCAGCACACTGCTGGTTCATATTAAGTAGGTGTCCACCAGGACACCTAGATTCTTATTTGCCTATACAAGTCCCTATTTGCTTATTTTGACTTGTATTCCGAATCTGTCTTTTGCAATACTGTTTTTGTTAGACTGGGCTATTTTTTTTTTCTCTTAAGATTGGCAGGCTTTTAGAAAAGTTCTACAGAGCAATCCTTTTTTTTTTTTTATTAAAACTATGCAAACTTACTGTCACAATTAATCTAGAGTGCAATTTTCAAATGTCAGGCTTAGCAAACAGTCATATTATTTTCAATTTACATCTTGAAAAACAAAATGCTTATGAAAATTTCTTTGGTGCAATATACATACAGTTTTCTATTAGTTTGTTTTCAATTGGGGAAGAGAGAAGTGCTGTGTTTTATGTACTGCAAAACCACATATTTAATGTCATGTTTACTTCCTCTATTTTGTTCCATGATGTTAGTTAATCCTCCTTGAGTACTGAAACAATTTCCTTCCCCAGCATGCCATTTATTGTCATGGTGCCCATTATTGTTTTTAGCCATTTTCAGACATTATCTCCTTTATGTACAAAGCAGATAAAAACTAATTAAAAGCCCATTTCTTTTTTTAAAAAACACATGTTGGTTAAATATACTCTTTAATAACAAAAAAGTGCATAAAATATTGGATATTGTTGTTCTGAGCACTTGGAAATCTGACACCTTTTTTATTAATGCAAGTATCATGTTTAATCATTTTCAAACTTGGCAACTTTAAGATGCTGGCTGGGGAATTCTGGGAGTTGAAGTCCACATATCTTAAAGTTGCCAAGTAATTTTGATTAAAGAGCCCACAGATACTGTAAAATATAGAAAGTCTACACATCGCTGTTAAAATGCCAGGTTTTTGAGATTAAAAAAAAATCATACCAAGATAAATTATTTCCGAATTCTGTTCATCTTTAATATATAACATAAAAGCTGTACAATTTATTTATTGTTAAATTTATTTGCTCCTTATCTCACCTTGGGGATACTCTGGCAAAAAACTGAAATCTTTTAGGGGAGTAAAAGCAACAATAAAAATGTACAATAATGTAGTTGTATAAGTGTGCACACCCTAAAACTAATGAAGAGAATGGAATGCGATGGGATGGAATGGAATGGAATGGAATGGAATGGAATGGAATGGAATGGAATGGAATGGAATGAAATAACAGAGTTGGAAGGGACCTTGGAGGTCTTCTAGTCCAACCCCCTGCTCAGGCAGGAAGCGCTATATCATTTCAGACAAATTGTTGTCCAATCTCTTCTTTAAAACTTCCAGTGTTGGAGCATTCACAACTTCTGGAGGCAAGTTGTTCCACTGATTAATTGTTCTAACTGTAAAGAAAGTTCTCCTTAGTTGTCTCTTTGATTTGTTGAAGCACCTTTGGATGTTATGACAGAATTCAGTCTCTTGGTGTAGAATCATAGCATATCTTAGCTTGGGAATCTTTGCCCATTCTTGCAAAAGTGCTCCAAATCTGTCAGACTGCAAAGTCATCTCTTGTGTACAGGCCTTTTCAGGTTTTCCATCAGATTCAGATCTGGGCTCTGGCTGGGTCATTCCAGAACTATGATCTTCTTCTGGTGAAGCTGTTATTTTATTGATTTGGAGGTATGCTTTGAGTTGTTCTTGTGTTAAAAGGTGAAATTCCTCTTCATCTTCAGTATTTTAACAGAGACCTGAAGATCTTTTTGCCAGAATTGACTGATACTTGGAACTGTTTATTATTTCCTCCACCTTGAGTAAATCCTCAGTTCCAGCTGAAGAAAAGCAGCCTCAAAGCATAATGTTGCCACTACTATGCTTCACTGAGGGCATTGTGTACTTTTGGTGATGCACAGTGTTGCGTTCTTGCACCAAACATACTTTTTGGAATTTCAGATTTTCCTATAGTCCTCATGCTTGAAATCAGTGTAGGAATTTTGCATTCATATGGGTCATGTCAACTTCCTTTGAAGAGATGTTAATGAAATGGATACTTTCTGTTGGATCACAGATTGAATCAGATTGAAGGAGATGGTGTCCCCCATTCTCAAGAAGCCATTCTTGGAATCCATTTTATTAGACAAACTTTGTCCAGTCTCCTAATTACCCGTTTTAAGGAAGTTTATTGGCAGGGTGGTCAGCACACAAGTAGCAGGTTCCAGTCCTTCCTTCATTCCCCTCTGTATGTTTGCCAAAATTCTAGTTCTGAGGTGCTGACTTTAAAACAGAGTGATAAAAATCTATGATTTTTTTTAAAAAAAACATAACAAATGGATTTTTTAAAATTTAAATCAGATTTTTTTTTATTTAAATCAGATTTTTTTTTATTTTTATCGAATTAATTTTAATAAAATGCTTTTGGAGTAAAAATCTATCTAAAGATAGTTTTCTGTTTAAGATAAATTAATAATTTATTCAGCATGAAATGGCGCTTAGTTATGTAGCATGAGACTATATATTCTGCAATATTGGAACTGTCAGTGAGTCAAGAGCAGGTCAGAGGAGGAGCCGCTGCGGGACAGAGACGACAGTTGCTCTTTTAAAATTATGATTTAAATCAAGACTTTTTACTAGTGATTTAAATCACAACTTGATTTAAATCAAGTCCACCCTGCTTTTTTTTTTAAAGGTATGTTGTGATGATTATAGTTTTTCCAATTATATTTACGTTTTCATGAAGGTTTAAGATTAGTTCATCAAAAAAACCTATTTCGCAGGAAAACGCGCATCTCTCGTTAGAAAACAAACGTTTTCGTAAATCGCATGAATTCCGAAAAGAATATGGTGACTCATTCCTGCGAATGAGTCACTCAGCAAAAGTTCCACAGTGAACAACTTGTCCTTGATCTGCCTACTAGTATTCTTCATTACTGCTACATACTATTATATCGGATTTTTTTTCCTCCTCTTAAGTGGAATCCTGCATGGTAACTACTGCCTAAATAAACGTCATGGCTTGGCAGAGCTAAGCTCTGGACAACTGCAAATGTTTTTGAATTCTTAAGGATTTATTGTAGCTGCATTACATTGCTACATTACCTTAGGAAAAATGGGAGGAATCCAGAACTGTGTTTAATTGTGGAAGAGGCCAGAGAAGTAATCCACACACCTCCTCTTCTTATAACGCCATGAGCTTTTGAGGCCCTAATGTGGAAAGCTGAGGATCTCTCCAGAATAGCAAAAGAGGCAAAAATTACCAAAGAAAGAATATATCTTCCCTTATTCCATGTCTCCGTTAAGCAACCATCTGGTGAATGCTAGCATCCTTCTATTCATGTAATGGCCAATCTGGATCCATGATAGAGGCTGGGTTCACACAACATGTGAAGGAAGTATTTTACAAACTATCACGCCATGCCTTGGTGTGACTTGTGAATCCATCTGGAACGTTTGATCAGTTTTGCCAGAATTGTTGCGTGTTTTTCTCAATACATCTGTTTCAGAACTAGCACAGAAATCTCACAGCATAACATTGGAATTATCTGCATTGAATGGTTATATAAATCCCTTTCTCTGGACTGTAGTCAACTTGTGTAAATTCATTGTGCATGGTTTCAAACATACAGCAGTCATGTATTTCAGACTTCAGTATTGCAAGACCGTTTTATTACTTGCAGTGTTCATAAATAATGCTAAATAGGTTCCCAGCTGAGCGCTTACGTATCTTACTCATAAAACCGGCTGCTGTTGAAATTGGTTAATGTCTTTTAATTCCCAAGCACAATGAGTGATACCCTGTGCTTAAATCAGCTCTGAAACAGCTTTTAAAGTTATAAAACTCACTGGGCCTTAGAATGTAGAAACAAAGCCTAAAACCACAGTGATTCTGTCTCCTTTGGGGAAGAAATGTTAAGTGCAGTATTTTGGAACCTGCATGCAGTAAAGTAAAACCAAGTGTAGACACTATGTCTTTGGTTGGAATAAAATTAATTTGTTTTTTATTATTCAAGTTTTTCTTTTGCTGCTTTTGTTATAGCCTGAACCAGTGGTGGGATTCAGTTCGCACCACTTCAGGAGAACCGGTGGTTAACTTTCTGAGCAGTTTGGCAAACTGGTTGTTGGAAGAAATCATTAGGGCAGAGAACCGGTTGTTAAATTACTTCAATCCTACCACTGATAGGCCTGAACAAAACAGTGAACAATAGCAATCAAGTAAAAACATTAGATTTCTGAATAATTCAGTTCTCCCCAGCTTACTACAAGTGGTCCTCGAGTTCTGACCACTTGTCCAGTGACTGTTCAGAGTTATAACAGCCCTAAACAAGTATAATCCTCAAATATAATCCTCAAAGTTAACAGTTGTTGCGGGGTGCCCATGGTCATCTGATCGCAGTTCACAAACTTGGCAACTGACTTGCACTTAGAACAGTTTCAGTGTCCTGGAGACACATGATTGCCATCTGCCGGCTTCCAACAAGCAAAGCCAATGGGGAAGCAAGCAGAAGGTTACAAATTGCTCTGGTAAATCATTCCTGCTCTTGCTGCTTTTTCTCCTGAGGAGCCCACAGGTGGCAGGACAAATTGTTGGTCCTAGGCTCCCATCACCCTGTCCATACTTGTGCCAAGCCATGGCACCCATTCTCCCCGCCCATATCTGTGCTGCACCACAACAACCAACTCCCTTGCCCAGGTACCCACACTTGCGCTGGGTTATAACACTCACCAGCATGCCTGGCTACACTCATCCCACATCTCAGCAGACCTATCCATCTACCTGCACTTGCACCCAGCCATAGTAATTATTCATCCAAACTCTGGAATACTCACCTGCCCATTGACCTGCTTGCAAGACACTTGCCGTGAGTGGGACTAGCAACTTCCTGCTAGCTTTCCCATTGTCTTTGCTTGTTGGAAGCTGGCAGAAAGTCGCAATTCACAGTCACATGAGGTCCTCATTTAATGGCCTGTGATGCTCACTTAATAACAGCAACAGAGACTGCTGGGATTGCCAACAATAAGCACTGCAGTCGCTTGACATCGCACTTTATGATCACATTGCTAAATGATGGAAATTCCAGTCCCAATTACCTTTGTTAAGCAAAGACTACCTGTAGTTTCTTTGGCAGCTTTTGAATGGACTACATTCCTGGTGCTTATGACATAAATTTTTATTCTGATGTCTCTGCCATTTCATTGTAATATGTCTGTATGTTTTAGCTTAATTTTAATAGAGCTTGGTGTGCATACCACTCAGAATTAGCATCAAAGAGTAGCTTGTAAGCCTGGTAAAGTAAATAATATTTCTAGAGTAAAGTGACAAAATAAATTATTTGCAATACTTGAGAATTATTTTTTGAAGCGTAGACTACCCCAATCTTTGGACTCTCTCGTTCTCCCACCAAACCTGAAAATGCTAATTTAATGAGCACATTGTTCAGGGATCCCCAACCCCCAGTCCGTGTACCGGCACCGGTCAATGGCATGCCATCAACCAGTCCGTACAAACAAGCGAAGTCCCATCCAAGGGATGCAGGCAGCGTGCAAAACCACACCCCCTCTAGGCTGCAGAATCTCTCTGCATGGAACCAGTCCCTGGTGCCCAAAAGGTTGTGGGCCGCTGACATTAATTCCCCAACTGATAAAATTATACAGTTAAATGCTGGATGTTCTCAAGTCTTCGTTTCAATTTGAAATATAAGGAAAAGACTAAGGACTAATACAAACTCTTAGTCAAAGACTCATTATCAGAGAATATTGACAGATCTTTTAGCTAGAAAGGAAGGTCTAGTCCGGGTGTTGGCAATCCATGGCTCTGGAGCCGCATGCGGCTCTTTGGCCCCTCTGCTGTGACTCCCTATTGGGTGGTCTCTCCGCTGGCTGGCCCCGCCCCGCCCCTTACCCTCCCCTCCCAGTCACTCCTCGCCTGGCCTAAGAAGGTAAGGGTGATGGCGGGGGATGGATAAGCGGCTGCAGCTGATTCTCCAGCGCCTCATCTCTTGCTGGCACTTCTGGCCCTTATTGGTGCTGGGCATGCCTCGGTCACTTGGGGAGACACGAAACCTGCTCTCTGCCCCAAGACACTGGCCCAAGCTGGCCATGACCATGCCAGCCTCAGTAACATGAGGGCTGGCAGGGTGGGAATGGGGTCCAGCAGGAGGGGATGACGGAAAGGGGGACGGGTCCATAGCCGCGGCTTTAAACCTTGCACGAGGGACTTTTGCCGCCCAGAGGATGCTTATCAATCAAAGCCTGTCGGCAGCACTGCTCCGCTGGAGGAGTAAAGAAGCTCAGGGCAGCAGGAAAAGGGGGCTGGCCCCACCGAGCCTTGCATGCCTACCTCGGGGATCAGGCTCGGAGAAAGCCAGAGAACCCTTGCCAGCCGCTCACTTGAGGAGGGTCTCCTCACTTGTGCATGCACTCCCAGCCCTGCCACAGCCGGCCAGGTTGTCGTGACAGAAGGGGGAGGAGGGTCGTCTTTGGGAAAGCCTACATCGCAGCTCATTTCTCAGCCCGGATTTCCAAAAAGTTGCCAAGAACAAAAAGGAGTAGCAAAGAGCCAGGTTGGCCCAGTCTCGGCTTTCTGAGAGACAGAGAGATACAGAGGGGGGGCGGGGAGAGAGAGAAACAGAGAGAGAGAGAGAGAGACACAGAGAGAGAGAGAGACAGAGAGACAGAGAGACACAAAGAAAGATACAGAGATACAGAGAGAAACAGAGAAAGAGACAGGGATGGAGAGAGAGGGATGGAGAGAGAGACAGAGAGACACATAGACAGAGAGAGACACACAGACAGACAGAGAGAGATACAGAGAGAGAGAGAGAGAGACATAGAGAGAGAGAGATACAGAGGGAGGTGGGAGAAAGAGACATAGAGAGATACAGGGAGAGAGGGAGAGAAAGAGGGAGAGATGTCAAAAGGGTTTTGTGGTTCCCTGTGTTTTTTAACAACCAGTTCTCTGCCCTAATGACCAGCTGAGTAGGCGTGGCTAGGGGGTCATGTGACTGGGTGGGAGTGAGTGATGATGAGTTGGCCATGCCCACCCAGGTTTTGTGGCTCCCGCTGTTTTGTTTTCTGTGGGAAACGAGTCCAAATGGCTCTTTGAGTGTTTACGGTTGCAGATCCCTGGTCTAGTCCTTTCATAAACGAAAAGGGACCTTCATTAGGTAGAAATGTTTCAATATTTACAATATTTTTCCTTCATTATACTTGTGCCGGTGGATTCCGTTGTTCTTTTTCATTTCAGATTTCGCCATGTGCCTTGGGACCACAAGTGAAATTCTAGCGTGCCTAGAAAATGCAAAATTGAAAAAGACTGGGCTGCTTCATTTAATTATTGCAATAAACCACAACCCATCAGGAAGCTTTTCTATACTGACAGAAGTCAAATGAATATGAACCATGAAATGACTTCAGTCATATACTTTGGAGTGCTGTATTTTGGGGAGGTGGGAATAAACATTGAGAAGCTGCCTTTGCGTTGAAATGAATGGTCTGGTACTATGAACTGTCAGGGATGTTTTTATAAAATATTTGAGGAGCACTAGATTGCCTATCTAGTGGCAAAGGTTTTCTTGGTTGAATAGCATATAACAGCTTGAATTTTAATTTGCCTTCTGTGAATGGAACAAACATTAAGAGAACATGAATTTTCTTTGTCTTTACAGCCTCCTAAAAATCTGTCTATGGATGTAGGGAGATACTGTACTTGGAAATATGGAAATAGGCTGCAGAGGAATAGAGTAATTATCAGAAATCACACAAACCTATAGAAACGGAACGTTTGAGCCATTCAGCCAATTACATGTAGTCCTGGACTTGTGACTAGTTGCTTAACAACTGGTTGAAATTATGACTCCTGAAAGAATTTATAACCCAGTTCCAAAGTTCTGATGGCTGTTGTTTCCCCATCTGTTGTGGTCCGCCAGCAGCCTGTGGAGCTGGCAGTGGAGTCGGACAGCAGTGAGGCTGAGGAAGAACATGGGCCAGTCCTTGAGGCTGGGGAAGGCCCAGATGAGGGCTCTGCGTCGGAGGCAGAGATGGGGCCAGGGCCATCGGGGAGTGATGTGCGGACTCCGGAGCCTCCAGAGGCTGACAGTAGAGAGGCACGTATGCCTAGTGCACGTATGAGAAGAGCTCCCAGAAGGCAGGAGCAGCTAAAGCAGAAAGGAGGACTCGAGAGTAGGGCCAAGAGATGATTGGGCCCTCCCATAAGGCTTAAAAGGCCAGCAACGGCTCTTGGCCTCTTTGCCAGAAAACAACCATTTAGAGAATTGCTTCTTGTTTGGCTGTAGTTATTTCTTCTGTTCCTGAACTGTTCCCAAGAAAAGTCTTTGGCAGTTTGCCTAATTATCCCAAGGTTAGAGATAAACTAAAGACTGGTGTTTTGAGGACTTTGCTTTCATTTAATTTAGAATATGCTGAGAATGAGTTAATTCTCAGCTGTTTTAATAAAATCTGTTTGTTTTTTGGAACTGTTTTGCATTTAATATCAACTATGTGGGCCTGGGTCACAACACCATCCACCACCACCATCCCAATGTTCATATATAGCCATTTGCAGCATCCCATGGTCATTACTCTTTTATGACTGCATTTTATGCCCCATTGCAAACAATGGGTTTGCTTAACAATTGCCGTGGTCTCTTTCTGACCATGAGGTTCACTTAAAGACCACCAGAGAAAAGATCATGAAATCAAATCAGTCGCCCAGGTGACGTGCTTTACAACCATCACAACTTAACGATTGTAACAAGAGATATATAAATAAAAGGCTATGGAAAATATCTTCAAAGATTTTTTGCCGTTTGACAAAATCACGGACTTCCATTAAAAGTGAGGAGATTCGAGTTAGTTTTTTTTTTTTACATACGTATTCAAACTGCAATCTGATGCCATGTGATAGACACCACTTTAAATGGAAATGGAATGGAATCAGTGGTGGGTTGCTACCGGATCTCCCCGGTTCTTGCGAACCGGTAGTGGAAATTTTGAGTCGTTCGGAGAACCGGTAAATACCACCTCTGCCTGGCCCCGCCCCCAATCTATTCGCTGCCTCCCGAGTTCCAGCTGATCGGCTAGAAGAAAAAAAAACTGTTTAAACTCTTGCTGCAGCACTTCAAAGGGCCACCCTACAGCTGATCAGCGGTAAAAGGCAGTTTGGTGGTAGACCAATGCGCTTCAAAAACAAATGGGTAGACTGGAACACTCCAAAAACAAATGGGTAGACCGGTGCGCTCCAAAAACAAATAGGTAGACCGGAACACTCCAAAAACAAATGGGTAGACCGGTATGGCTCTGCAAGCAGTTAAAAGCCTGGTAGACCAGTATCTTTGCTAAATCCTAAAGAGTTGTTTGTCACATGACCATCAAACCACGCCCACAAAATAAGCTACACCCACAGAACCGGTAGTAAAAAAAATTAGAACTCACCCCGGAATGGAATGGAATGGAATGGAATGGAATAGAATAGAATAGAATAGAATAGAATAGAATAGAATAGAATAGAATAGAATAGAATAGAATAGAATAGAATAGCAGAGTTGGAAGGGACCTTGGAGGTCTTTTAGTCCAACCCCTAGGCCAATGGAGTGTTCAGTATAAGAGTGCATAGGACAGAGGTCTTCAAACTTGGCAGCTTTAAGACTTGTGGACTTCAACCAACAAATCAATATATATATAAAGAATTATTTCTATGAAAAATTGGTCATGCTTAATTGTCTCAGGGTGTTTTATTTTTGTTTTTAAGAATATCATCATTCCAACTGAAGTGGGGGCCAGCAAAAGATTTGCATACACATTAATGTAATGCAGCTCATTTCTATAATTGAGGAACAGCTTTATCAAAAGGATGCTTTTGGTGGGTGAATCATGCAATGTGTATATTTCATTTCAGGCACAATGAGTCACTTTTTAATTGAAATGGTGTGTCATCCCCAAACTAAGATAAAAATCCACCAGTTAAGAAAGTTATTTGCCACCTACGTAGGACCTTCTGGTCTTCTGTGCATAATATAAACATATGTGAATGCAACCTGTTTTCTCTTTTCATAATGGAACAATTCTAAAGCAATAACTATCACAGGGAGGCTGACTGAAGGAATATTCCACTTTGGTGGGAGGAAAGGTTGACTTCAAATCTAAAAGGAATGCCTCCCCCCACCCCCCCAGGGATAAATGTTATAGCCTTCTTAGACATTTGTAGGCACCATGAATAAGAAGCAGAAATAATCCACTGGCTTCCCTTTAATCCACGATACATTATACTCAAGAAAATTTTCCAATAATGATAATTATAACACTACAGTGTGTCCCATTAAATAAACTGGAGATCATGTGAAGTAGATTTGGGTAAATTACTTCCCCTTTTCCACACCTGGAATAATATGTGTAGTTCTAATTGCCACATTTGAAAAAATTCTTCGAGAAGCTGCACAAAAGGATATTTTCATAGCCCTCTTTTTGACTCATGCAGTATACAGGATTTCATGGGTTGGATACTATGATTTCATGGATTGGGTATGAAAAGATCGTTAAACATGGGAAGTTGACAGAAAAAGGGATTGCTAAGGCATCTTGGCCATGCTTAGTTTCAAATGGAAAAAGACCTAAAGACTCAGCGTTACCTCTCTACCGCTGCTTTGTCCTAGGCTTCTATATTCTCTGTTGGTCAGCAACAGCCATATTTTTTATTATTTTTCTATTGATTTAACAATAACCCATTAAGTCAAGGTTCTTTCTTTACCCTGTATTTTCCCACCCCCACACTGAAGCTTACTGCTCATTCAACCCTTATATTTCCCAGTGGACACCCTTTTGGTTTCTGTCCAGGCTGAGTGAAGTTTGATGATGTCATGGGAAGAAAGAATAACTTTGAGGAATAGGAAGAAGAGCCATTACCAAGAGCAACAGTTAGATAAAAGAATTCTGAGTCTGGGACAGAACTGTAATGTGAGCAAGCATCTCAGGCAAGAACCTCTCTAGTTTTCATGAAAATAAGGGGGAGTAGAATGCATTCAGATTTGCATGATTCAGTTACTGTAACTTTATAATAAAAGTAGCATTAGCATTCATAACTTGGATAAACGTCCAAGTGCTTCAATGATCCTCTAAAAGGATGCAAATGACCAGCTGTCTGCAAGGAATATAAATCCTTCCATTCCCCACTATCCTATCAGAGCTGAAGAGGCTTCTTGGATGAGAAGTGAAAAGTCTTCAAAAGAAAAAAACGAGAATGTCCAGTTGCCACCTGAAAAAGCACCTTTGGTGCATTCATAACTTTGTTTTCCAAGTCTGTCTATCCTAAAGGGCTGACAGCTCCCTTTGCTTTCTCGCACCCTTCCCATAATACGGCAATGTGTTGTTTTCCCATTTTTCTCTTCCTACATCTTTAACTTGCAAGGCAGCTAGCTCAAATCTCAATGAAAGCAACATTACTTCTATGACGTTGAACCATCAATTCTCCCTTGTTGCAGAGACCTACAGTGGAGTATAGGAGCAAAGAAACAGCCAGCACAGTATCATTAGAGCAATGATGATTTAATAAAAAGAAAGACATAACAGTGTCAAAGGAGAGAACCTGGCAAGAGTATATGATGGCATCCATCTGTTCAAACATCTGGAAAAGAAAAGGGATTGATGAGGAGTCACAATCTCTAAAAGGGACCCTACCCATCCAAGGGCCAGCCAAAAAGGCTTCCCTGAATGGATGAGAAGAGCAAGAAGCAAGAAAAACACCAATGGGGCCTGCAGTGGCTGTTATTTGGACTCAGCGTCAACCCAACTCCTGTTACTAAATCTCTGTAATCCACTCTGGAATGATTAGGAACAGCCGGAACGAGTACGAAAGCAGTAACTTAAGTTACCATGCAAGAATTGCTAATATAGGATCCTACATGAGTAAGATAGTGAGTGGGTGTTCATATACAACTGCACACAATAAATCAAGGCCAGCAACCTGTCTCCTTCCCACCGCCCAGGTTCCTAGTTTGTCAGCCTTGGAGGCCAAATGGTGACATAATTGCCAACAGAACTATTTTCCATTGTTTTGAGATAGAACATGAAACTCTGCCATAGCCTTACTCACTTTTTAGCCCTCCACACTACTAAAATGATCAGGTTAGTGCTTGGTTCCCAAGTCCTGTAATAAAATATGACTATCTATCTATCTATCTATCTATCTATCTATCTATCTATCTATCATCTATCTATCATCCTGTTGTGGTCCGCCAGCAGCCTGTGGAGCTGGCAGCAGAGTCGGACAGTGAGGAGGCTGAGGAAGAACATGGGCCAGTCCTGGAGGCTGGGGAAGGCCTGGATGAGGGCTCTGCGTCGGAGGCAGAGATGGGGCCAGGGCCTTCGGGGAGTGATATGCGGATTCCAGAGCCTCCAGAGGCTGACAGCAGAGAGGCAGAGGAACAGGAAGACCCTGTTCCTAGTGCACGCATGAGAAGAGCTGCCAGAAGGCAAGAGCAGCTAAAGCAAAAAGGACGACTCAGGAGTAAGGCCAAGAGATAATTGGCCTCTCCCAAAAGGCTTAAAAGACCAGCAATGGCTCTTGGGCTCTTTGTCGGAAAATAACATTGATAGATTTGTTTCTTGTCTTGCTGCATTTATTTCTTGTCAGCGTCTTCTGCTTCTGAACTTTTGCCAAGAAAAGCCTTTGGCAGGTTGCCTAATTAGACCAAGGTTGGTGATAAGGCTGAAGAACTGTGTTATGAAGAATTTGTTTTGAATTAGTTTGGACTATGCTGTGAATGAGTTAATTCTCAGCTGTTCTAATAATGTCTGTTTGTTTCAAACTGATTGCGTCTGATAATACCTACTTGGGCCTGGGTCACAACACATCCATCCATCCATCCATATAGCCATCCATATAGCCATCTGTCAAAATTTGTAGTACTCTTCTGATTCTAGGCAGCTTACAATAATAATAATAATAATAATAACAATTGGAGCACCACTTGCACACCATTGGCATTGACAAAATCACCATCAGCCAATTGCAAAAGGAAATTTTACTCAGAACAGCTTACATCCTGCATAGATATCTTTAACGCCATCAAACATCCACATCTACCTATGCCAGATCCTTGGAAAGCACTCAATAGGTGGATAAAAATGCCACATTCAGTCTGAACATCTGTGTGATGAACCAATAATAGTAATCAATTATTACCTAAGTCTACACATTTTTCTAAGCAATGAGTTTACAAAATAAGAGCTCAGCAGACTAATTAACATCCACTTACATCTGTTGCCTGCAATTACTGCAAGTTCAAATCTCACCAGGCTCAAGGTTGACTCAGCCTTCCATCCTTTCTAAGGTAGGTAAAATGAGGACCCAGATTATGGGGGCAATAAGATGACTTTGTATAAATATACAAAAGTATGAAGGCTGTTGCTTAATGCATTGTAAGCCGCCCTGAGTCTCCGGAGAAGGGCGGCATATAAATCAAATTAAAAAAAAAAGTTCTACCTGACTTCACACAAACAACAAACCACAGCACAAATTTAGTAGATTTGCCTGTCTCATTAAGAGATGATTTAACTATGGTTGGTTGAATAATCCAAAGTAGATAAAAACACAAGCCAAGGACATGTGGCTTATGAGAAAATTAGAGGCCCCTTAAGAATCTGTGTCCCACATATCCCATGCCGCCACCCACAAGCATCCATGGAAAGGTAATCAAACAAGATGGTCACAGCATGACTGAAGCCCCATTCTTTTTATATGTGTTGGTTGTGATTCAGCTAAAAGATGTGGGGTTTCTATTGTATAATTATGGCCACCATCTTTTTTTTTTCTTTTTTTTTCTTTTAATTTATATGTCGCCCTTCTCCGGAGACTCAGGGCGGCTTACAATGCGTTAAGCAATAGCCTTCATACTTTTGTATATTTATACAAAGTCAGTTTATTGCCCCCACAATCTGGGTCCTCATTTCACCTACCTTTGAAAGGATGGAAGGCTGAGTCAACCTTGAGCCTGGTGAGATTTGAACTTGCAGTAATTGCAATCAGCAGATGTTAATAACAGTGCTTTAGTCCACTGTACTACAGGCTCTGTAATCTTCACTCCACCAGAGATGCTCTAGGCATCATTTGTCCCTGTCTCATCCTGCTGTGAAACACATATATCGATATTTTTTTCTAATGAGCTATGAGAATAATTTTGGAAAAAAGAAGAGTTACAGCTCTAGACAAAGGTCTGATAAGAGAAATTTGAATCTAAAGAAAGGATGGGGATGAAGATTGGGCCTCAGAAGAAACCCTCCCTAGTTCTCTGAGAAGTAAAGCCAGAAGAGGGGGAAAGTGTTTTCAGACTTGTAAAATTCTGTTACTATATCTTTACAATAAGAGTAGTAGTAATAATACAATGGTTTGACTTCCTCTCTGGATTATGCCGAAGGATTGGCCATTTCAAAGAAAGTATTTACTCTATATAATGGTACAGGGATTGTTGTTGTGTACACACATTAACATTTCACAATGCAATCATTTAATTAAAGTAATATTTAATGTGGAATCCCCATCATTACCCCTTTTTGAATTTTTTCAAAAAGCCTTGCCTGCTTTTGGCATAACTAGCCATTCAGGTCTTTTGATGCCCTCAAAAGTTGTATGATCCTTCCTTAAGCCATGTTTCACCACGTACAGCGGCTTTTCCCACAACACACTGAGCAAAAGCTTAAAAGCCACATGAACGTGAGAGGTGAACCAGTCAGAGATGGCTTACCAGTAGACGCCAAAACCCCGACCACCACACAAAGCAGAAGGCACAGGGCTAATTGGAAAAAGCCCTCACCAACTTGAAGCTCCTTGGATTGTCCATGGCTACTTCTGATTAAATTTAAAGGAAGAACAGATATAAATAGGGACAGTGAGGAAAAGTATTTAGCCCAACGTTCAGCAAAAGTGTGAAAGAAATTTCTTCTTATCTACAATTTGTTTGTTTGTTTTGTTTGTTTTATTAAATTTGTATACTGCCCTACTCCCGAAGGACTCAGGGCGGTGAACAGGCACAGAATAAAATACATAAATACAAAAGTTAGAAACAATTTAAAACCAAATTAAATAATTTAGCCCAAGACAATTAAAAATCCCAATAATTTAAAACAAATTAAAATTTCAGTTTAAAAATTTAAAAGAAAAGGGAGAAAATTAGGCCAGGCCAGCTTGCTGGAATAGGAGGGTCTTAAGAGCACGGCGGAAAGTGCACAGATCCGGGATCCTCCGTATTTCTGGGGGGGAGCTCGTTCCAGATAGTGGGTGCCCCCACAGAGAAGGCCCTCCCCCTGGGGGCCGCCAGTCGACACTGCTTGGCTGACGGCACCCGGAGGAGCCCCTCTCTATGAGAGCGTACCGGCCGGTGGGAGGCTGTTTGTGGTAGTTGGCGGTCCTGTAAATAACCAGGTCCTAAGCCATGGAGCGCTCTAAAGGTGGTAACCAAAACCTTGAAGTGCACCCGGAAGACCACTGGGAGCCAGTGCAGCTTGCGCAGGAGAGGTGTCACATGGGAGAGCCATGTTGCTCCCATAACCACCCGCGTGGCCGCACTCTGCGCCAGTTGGAGTCTCCGGGTGCTCCTCAAGGGGAGCCCCATGTAGAGAGCATTACAATAGTCCAGGCGGGAGGTGACGAGGGCATGAGTGACTATGTGTAGGGAGTCTCGATCCAGAAAGGGACGCAACTGGCGAATCAGGCGAACCTGATGAAAAATCCTCCCAGTTTGAAAAGCATCCCTTTAAAGCAGGACCTACAATGGAGGCTTTTTAAAAAGTAAGTTTCCTTCCTGAGAGGGCCAAACTTTGTCTTCAAAAGAAGAGACCAGCCTCCATCTGGGCATCATCTGTGTTCATAATTTGGACATCAAAACTATTTTCACCACAGATGTTTCTTCAGACATCTGGTGGCTACATCTGCTGAAAGAAATGCTGCATCTTGAAAGGATTCTCTTGGTCAAGCAAGCCAAGGGTAATTTATTACTTTGATTTGAATTCCTTGCAACAGGAAAAAAAACCACTTGTTCAAGAATGCAGGCTTAAAAACCAACAGTTGTAGTTGGCATTATTTAAAAACATTCTAAAGGAAGAAGAAAACAGACTAAGCACAAAGCTGTTTTTTTCCAAAGAAGAGGGGTTTTTTTTTCAAAGCAAATTCAGCTCAATATTTTAGAACTACTTCTGAATCATCATAAGATTTGATGATTTGCAGTGATCATCTGTCCAACATTCCTCCTATGCAGACACTGTCATAAATTGCAGATTAACACTATGATTCTGCTTCTACGTAGTGTCATGCTATGCCAAAAAAAAAACTTAAAACAAAAACAAAAACCTGTCCATACAACCCACTAAGATATTTTGGATAGTTAATGATGAAAATCACAGCACGATCTAATGCCACATTTTCTATGTAACCATTTAATCTGTGCCCAAGGTCTCTAGAAAATGAGGCATGTTTTCCAAATCTGAAGTAATTCCTATTTCATCCAGCATTTGCAATCATGCTTCATTTGAATTCAGAACCAAGAATCAAAATGGAAGCATGCTTCTTCTTTAGCACATTACTTTGGTGGAGAAGTAAAATAAGAAGAAAAGGAACATCTTTTCTCTCTTTATGTTTTCTTCAGAATATGCAATCTTTGACAATGCATATACATTCTGGCATCCACTTCTAATAGGAATTTAACACTTCTGTCTGACAAATCTGCTGTTGCATCTGGACAATCTGTTGTTTCAGTTTAGTTACCTGCTACTGAAAGCCCCAGCAATTTCTAGATGGAGCTTTGTTGTAAGATGTCTATGGAGATTCTCAGTCATCCAGATCATGGTTGTCCCAAAGGTGCTTTTTCAAGAAGCAACTGGACTGTCTGATTTTTTTTCTTTGAAGACGTGAAGCTTCTTGGATGAGAAGTGTTCTTGGATGAAAAGCGAAGAAGCTTCTTGGATGAAAAGCAAAACATCTTCAGAAGAAAACCAGAAAGTCCAGCTGCTTCCTGAAAAAGCACCTTTGGGATGGTTGTAGAGAGGCACATCAAAACAAAAAGAAAAAAAATGACAGTGTTGGAAGAGACCTTGGAGATAGTCTAGTCCAAACCCCTGTTCAGGGAGGAAACCTTATACTATTTGAGACAAAAACACCCACAACTTCTGAAGACAAGCTGTTCCACTGATTAATTATTCTCACTGACAGGAAATTTCTCCTTAATTGTAGGTTGACTCTCTCTTTGATAAGTTTCCATCCATTACTTCTTGTCTTGCTCTCGGGTGTTTTGGAGAATAGATTGATCCCCTTTTTTCTGTGACCACCCCTCAAATATTGGAAGACTGCTCTCATGACACTCCTAGTTCTTCTCTTTGTTAGACTAGACATAGATTCTGCAACTATTGATCCTATGTGTTAGTCTCCAGTCCCCTAATCATCTTCCTTGCTCTTCTCTGCACTCTTTTTAGAGTCTCAACACCTTTTTTGTATTGTGGTGACCAAAATTGGATGCAGTATTCCAAGTGTAGTCTTACCAGTGCAGTACTACATCACTGCAGATGTTAATAAAATGGTTAAGTAAATCAAGCTTTCCCATTAACTTTGCTTGTCAGGTCACAAAAATGTTCACATGACCCCAGGACAAAGCAACTGCCATCGATACATGCCATATGCCAAGCAATCAAAGTTGGATCATTTGACCATGGGGATGCTGCAATGATTGTAAGCATAAAAGCAATCACAACTCACTTTTTGCAATGTTATTCTACTTTTTTTTTTTTATTTGATTTATATGCTGCCCTTCTCCGGAGAGTCGGGGCTGTTTACAATGTGTTAAGCAATAGCCTTCATACTTTTTGTATATTTATACAAAGTCAGCTTATTGCCCCCACAAACTGGATCCTCAATTTACCTACCTTAGAAAGGATGGAAGGCTGAGTTAACCTTGAGCCTAGTGAGATTTGAACTTACAGTAATTGCAGACAGCTGGTGTTAATCACAATGCTATCAGTCTGCTGAGCCACCAGGCCCACTTTGGAATGGTGACTAAACAAATGGTTGTAAGTTGAGGACTACCTGTGTATAGTTAGATCAATTCTTTAAAAAAAAGACCTTTGAGTTCCTCATGAATCACTACATTGATTTGGCTTAGCTGCATTTCCTGCTTGGCCTGGTTTGAGGATAGTCTTCCTGGATAGTTGATTTCCTGATCTGGTCTATTTAGGGCAGGGGTGTCAAACTCAAGGCTCAGGGGCCCTGGGGTGTTTAGCAGTGGTGGGTTGCTACCGGTTCACCCCGGATCGGACGAACCAGTAGCAGTGGTGGCAGGATGCTCCGCCCACCTGCCCAGGCGTCTCTGCACATGTGCAGAAGCTTCTGTGCATGCGCAGAAGCGTCGTGCACACACGTGAGTGCGTGCGCACCTGCTGTCAGCGTTCCAGAAAAAAACCCAACTCCAAGTAAAGACTCTGAAGCAAACATTTTTCAAAGTTTTATTTACTAGAATAGGTAAACTGGCACACCTGGGAAAACCTGAATCTGAGAGGTCCAGGTTTTCCCTCAGTAAATCAAAACCCCCCAAATCATCCCCTCACTCCTCCATCGATCACATGCTCCAATCAACTGTCGTCCCATCTCGAGACAGCCCTCTGACCACGCCTTCTCCAGATGCAGGATTGCCCTGACCTTGACCAACAGGAAGAATGCTATTATGTCTACAGACAACCCCGCTACTAAATCCCCCCTGCTATTTTTCCACACATGAGAAGGTGGCAGCATGGAAGTTTCAGCTTAATATGGCTTCCAAAGCTGACACTCACAAGCAAACCAGTAGCAACCAAAATTGAAATCCACTACTGGTGCTTAGATGTGGCCCATAGGGCCGCCTTGGAAATAGCGAAGGACCAGCCCACGGTGCCTCTGCCAGCGAAAACAGAGCTCCTGAGCAGCCCTCCTGAGCTCCCTTTTCACTGGCAGAGGGTTTCAGGAGGCCGTCACAGTCGAAAACGGAGCTCAGGAGCCCATTGTTGCTGGCAGAGCGCTCAGGCTGCCACAGGCACCCCCCAACACAAGTGACATCATGCTGGCCATGCCCACCCTGGCCATGCCCACCCCAGCCCCCACCAAGGTCAAACACAACCCTGATGCGGCCCTCAATGAAATCAAGTTTGACACCCCTGATTTAGGGGGACAGGCAAGTTTGAGAATGAGAGAGAGTGATAGGATTCTCACAGCCTGAGCAATTTAATTATAGTTTGATTCTGGAACTCCTGACAAAAAGAATATGGTTGTCTGGCTACTTGGCCACCTTATACCCAGACACCTCCAAGTATTCACTTCCAAGAGATGGGGTGCCTTTGGGAATATGCGGCAGTGTCTGCTTCTCTTCAGGAGGAGGCGATTCCTCAGCCTTGCAGAAGACCGTGGTATGCCTTTTCCTTAAGAGACTATTGGTGAACCCAAACATCATGGACAACTGGAGAAACATCTTGGAGATGGTATCCCCCACGTAAGTTTTGATTGCATCTCCCAGATTTCCTTGAGATTCTTCCAAATTCCCTTGAGGAATCAAGCCAGCCATATTAAATAAGACAGAGGGAGATCCATGGTTTCAGAACATGGTTGAATGAGGAAGGGAGGGAGGGAAGGAGGGAAGGAGGGAGGGAATAAAGAGAGAGAGAGAGAGAGAAGGAAAGAAAGAAAGAAGAAAGAGAGAGAGAGAGAAAGAAAAAAGAAAGAAGGAAGGAAGGATGGAAGGAAGGAAAGAAAGAAGGAAGGAAGGAAGGAAAAAGAAAGAAAGAAAGAAAGAAAGAAAGAAAGAAAGAAAGAAAGAAAGAAAGAAAGAAAGATAGATAGATTCCAGTGAAGGGTTCAGTTTGGGGGAGCAGGAGAAACACCTGTCTTTTCCTATCTAAATCCAAGCCATCAAAAGATTCCTAAAAACATATAAATTCTCTCAAAAACATTTGGAAAAACTTTTAACAGCCTTTCATTTTCTTGGCTACATACTTTTTTAAAAAAAGCATGTAGCCAAGAAAATGAAAGGCTGTCAAAAGTTTTTCCAATTTTTTTTTTTTTTACAAAAAGTAAAGCATGCATCTCTTTTTTATTTCCAGTGTCAGACTGACATACAATTCTATTGTCTTTTGCTCTAGATAGAAAAATACTTTCTATATATAATTTTTAGAGGACACGGTGGCTCAGTGGCTAAGACGCTGAGCTTGTCGATCGAAAGGTTGGCAGTTCAGCGGTTCAAATCCCTAGTGCCGCGTAACAGGGTGAGCTCCTGTTACTTGTCCCACATGACCACAGAGACGTCTTCGGACAGCGCTGCTCTTCGGCTTTGAAATGGATATGAGCACCGCCTCCTAGAGTCGGGAATGACTAGCACATACGTGCGAGGGGAACCTTTACCTTTACCTTTATATATAATTTTCTAAAATTGTGGCTGTGGATGCAGCTGTTTTGCATAGCTACCCATTCTGCTGCTACTGTTGTTATTTTTAAAGGTGTGCAAGAGAACTGGCAGGCAGCAAAAATCATGCTGAATTTTGAGCCATGATTCAGTTTCCAAACTAAATTCCTAAAATAGTGCCTTAAGAGCATAACAAGAAACACTGTTTTGTAACTTTTATAACCTCTGTTTTATAACTAACTTTTATAACCAGCGTGGTTATAAAACTCTGTAAGCAAAGTTACAAAACAAATTGGCTGGACATAGTTTTGATGAACCCTAAATAATAAGGGCAAAGCTACAAATTATCACTGCAACAGCTTTTCACCACAGCTAAGTTGCTTACGTGGAATAGGCAGTGTTGCTCTGCCCTCCAGTGGCTAGTACCAGCAAAAGTGATGTAATGCAAAGGAGGATCAAATCCATCTATCTTTAAGGGAAGAAATGTGGGCAGGTATCTAAAATAAAACAGACAGTTACTCTGGCCAATCAAAAGTTGCCTTTGCGTATTGTTCTTGATCTGAGAGAATAAGGCTTCCAGGCAATTCTTTTTCTAGCCCTACTAGGAAAGATACCATTTGTGGTAAGATTCCTCAGTCATCTCTTGGTGTCTTGGAGTTTCAAGGAGTTTTGCAAGCTGAGTTATTCTAGTAGGTAATATGTTGTGGACAAGAGGCATACATGCTAAGTGCTTTGTGCATTGAAATTAAGCCATGACATGGTTTAATTCTGGATTAGCATTGTGTGAACTCAGTCCTTGGGATATGATGTATATTGTGTGAATCTACCAACCACATACATTATGGTTAACTATTATTATGGTTCAATGTAGTGCGTAAATTAGGCTTTTTTTAAGGGTTATAAGATTAAAGTAATGCAGAAGAATTATTAAGCAAATGGAATACTATTCAGCTCTATAAGTGTTAATATTTTACTCAAGCTTATATTTACGTATGTATTTGTATCCCAACCAGGGTGGATAAAAATCAATGATTTTTTTAAAAAAAATCAAAAAAATCAGATTTTTTTAATTTAAATTGGATTTTTTTGATTTTTATCGAATTTATTTTAATAAAAAACTTTTGGGGTAAAAATCTATCGTAAGATAGTTTTCTATTTAAGATGCATAAATAATTTAGTTTATTCAGCATGAAATGGAGCTTAGTTATGTAGCACGAGGCTGTATATTCTGCAACACTGGGGCTATCGGTGAGTCAACAGTGGGTCAAAGGAGTAGCAGAGATGACAGTTGCTCTTTAAAAATTATGATTTAAATCAAGTTGATTTAAATCAAGCCTTTTTACTAGTGATTTAAATCATGATTTAAATTGTGATTTAAATCAACTCAATTTAAATCAAATCCACCCTGATCCCAACTTTATTATCTTTACAAATAACTCAAGGCAGCAAACATAGTCAAACACATCTTTCCCCTCCTATTTTCCCCACAACAACCCTGTGAGGTGAATAGGACTGAGAGAGCGCAACTAGCCCAAAGTCATCCAGCTGGCTTTCATGGCAAAGGACTTGAACTCACCATCTCCTGCTTTCTAATCTTGCGCCTTAACCACTAGAACGAACTGGCTCCCAAGGCGTGCGATCTTATGAAACTTAACATTAATATAGTGTATAGTATTTGCTGTGTTTTTATTTGAATAATTCTAATGGACTGTATCTTTTTATAGTAAGTCAGAGAAGCCCCGGTTTTTGGGGGGAATGTCACCCCGTGTGTTCAGAGATAAGAGTAGCAGAGAAATGAATGTGTTTGTACCCTAATTGCTTTACAACTGGCATCACACGTGCTAAATTTGTGTCAAGAGTACTGACACAAATTTGTTTGGTGTGAGTTAGCATAATGGGTAAACTAGTGTCGGAAGAATAATCTGGGGTTCCAACTCAAGCTAGAGCTGCACAAGAATAAATATAAATGAGATCCAGATATCTATGAGAAAATAATGTTTAATCCTAAAAGCAAAACAATTTGCCTTTAGGGGAAGGCTGCAGAGAAATGGGGTACAGCAGCAGATTTTTATAGGGTGGAGCTTGTCCAGGGTAAAGTGTCTACACGCTGATTCTAGGGTGACACTTGGTGTGTGTGTGTGTGCATGTGTAGGTAGGTAGGTAGATATGTTTATTCTTGTGAGCATGCAGTTATTCTGGGAGACCTGGTTTAATTAACTGTTTGCAGACCTTATCCTTTGATATGTGGATTAGGTCTGGGTAACTTATTTGGGGGTTTGCTAATTTTACTTGATTAACTTAGTTTCGGCTTGACTGTCGATTATCTAGTGGAGATATTGATTCTCACACCATTGTGGGTTCTGTTAACGTTTTAAGGGAAGATGGAAACAGTATAAAGAACATATTTGGATATAAAACTTCTCACGCTAGCCAGTTATGCTAAGTGTGTTATATTAAGCCCAGATCATTGGTCAACAGTCAGTAAATTATGGCTGAGGGCAATATCTGATTCAATCGGCACCATCATTTTCATGTAGCATAAAAGCTGGGATTCTGATGTGTGTTTAGACACCAACCACTTGAGTTCTTTCTGTCCCAGGATATTTAAAATCCATGGGTTCTACTAATCAAAAAGACCAAAATTCTGTCATAATTTTCAACACAGCAATTTAGTTGCAGCCATTAAAGTTGCTCTGATTAGTCTTTTCCTGTTTGTGCTTAATTTCAACACCATTGTGTTGTCCTAGTAACATTTTTCTGCTGTGATCTCCATAATTTCATATCCATCTGAGTTAAGATAGGCTTATGCCATCTTTAGCTAAACTAATGTTAGTGCAGTATAACACAATTCTTCTCTATCTTCCAAGGAGTTTCCCTACCCTATTTTCTTATATCTATTTTCCATACAGTGGAGAGATTAATGGTTTCTACTTTTTCATATAGAACTTCCTGCACAATCAAAAGGCAGTTTTCGTTCAAGCATGGCCCTCAATGCAAATGAGGACCTTTACAATGGAGTAACTAGCTTGCAAGCCAACATAACCCTGTGCATGCATCCCACTACCTAACATCCATGCAGGGTACTGACACAAATCCATAGTAATTCATGTATTTCTAATAATAAACTATAAAGCTTTTACAGTATCATTTAAATAATTTATATATATATACTTTGAATAGTGTTAGGACTCTGTGGATTTGGCAGAATGGATGTTAAAAATAAATAGAACGTACACAAAAACTAATTTTTTTCATTATTTTCTAGTAATAAATGCAAATCTCCAATTACCAATCCATCAAATTAGTTTTAATATGGACTCCAAAATAATATCTAAAGCAGGTATTCATAAGAAAATGAAACGGGGAGGGGGATTGGGAGTTGCAAATGAAATTTTCCTCGCCTATTTACAAACTTTGGACCCCAAATTGTAGGGTTTTGAACAGGGGTGCATTTTAGACTCTTTACATCTTCTTTTTACTTTCTGCAACTAAACTTAAATAAAATCTATATTTTTGATTCTTCAGATTTTGTTTTCTTCTTTCCCTGGTGATGAACTGCTAAAGTTCTTGTTGTCAACTATTAGGTGGTTATGGTTATATAAATGTCTCTTGGATTGCTTGCCCAGCCATGTGCTACAATACCACTCGTTCTGCTGTGCAACGAAGAACTTTGAAGAAGCAGCTCAGTTGGTCCCACAGGTGCTTTTTCAAGAGGCAACTGGACTTTCTGGTTTTTCTTTGAAAATGTTTCGCTTCTCATTCAAGAAACTTCTTCAGCTCTGACTGGATGGTGGGGAATGGATGGATTTATGAAATTTTTAATAAATCCTTCCATTCCCCCCCATCCAGTCAGAGTAGAAACATCTTCAAAGAAAAACCAGTTGCCTCTTGAAAAAGCACCTTTGGGACAATCATGACCTGGATGACTGAGAAGCTCCATAGACACATGCAGCTCAGTAGTTTTCCTTTCTCCATTTGTAGGTTTCAGGGAGGATTTTTCTCCAGAATTCAAGAATCTCCTAAAAGACAAAGAAGATCCAATGGGTATGTTACTATAGGTGTAATGTGACAATTTAATCAGATCTGGGTAATTTATTGTATTTAAGTATACTAATAAGTAGTCCATCTTACGAAGTAATAACTGCCTCCAATAACTTTGATTTTTTTTGTACTTATTGGAAAGAAAATATATGGGTTATCTCTTGAGCAATAGTTATGCAAATGTTAAAATTAGTGTCTGTCCTTTTTGTTTCCTTCTTTTATATTTTTTCACACTGTATTCTTCTCATCTGCCCTCCATTTCAGTGTATTGATCTTTTATTTTGGTATTTGATCTCTATCTCACGAAGTTCAATCATATTCTTATACTCTTGCAGTTCTCTTCATCCTAACGCATAAAAAATATGCAGCACTACACGTACACACTTCTTCTTAATACTAGAATAAATAAGTATCCAGTGAAATTGAATGAATGATAATTCAGAATAGAGATACTAATAGCTACCTAGCTATGAGCTTTAAAGGAGGACTAGTAAAGCTATGGGGAATATGCAGCTATCAAGTATCATGAGGACTATGATCATATCAGCACTGGTCTTGGACATCATAAGCAAGTGATACTGTCATATATTTGAGGAATTATCCTGCCAATCTGTAGTTACTGAGGTTACGGAATGCTAAAGCAGAAAGGCTTTTGACTGGAACCAAAGTAGACCTCTAATATAATTACTGACTATTAAAAGCAAAAGCTTTTTAGATAATAAAGATTGCTTTGTCCCTAAATCCATGCAAATTTGTTTGGCAGGGGAGAAAAGTGAATCCAAAGCAACCACCAGCTCTGCCCCTGATTCTCAACTTCCCAGGTAACTATTAAGGAACTCTGCTGATAGGAAAACAAGTGTTGCATAAAGGAGCCTCCATATTTTAGAGGTTTGCTTTCTGACTGGAAAATGTATCTCTGTATAGCACAGACGTTTTATGCTTGCTCTTCATTCTTGAGGTATCAATTGTTTCTTTGCAGATCAATTGGTTCCTTTCAAAAATGTTCTTTTTCAGACTGCTTCATATTCAGTATTCCATTTGGCCAGGGGTGAAATCCAGCAGGTTCTGACAGGTTCTGGAGAACTGGTAGCAGAAATTTTGAGTATGGAGAACCGATAGTGGAAATTTTGAGTAGTTCAGAGAACCAGCAAATACCACCTCTGGCTGCTCCCAGAGTGGGGTGGGAATGGAGATTTTGCAATATCCTTCCCCCAGGAGTGGGGAGGGAATGGAGATTTTACAGTATCCTTCCCCTGCCACGCCCACCAAGCCACATCCACAGAACTGGTAGTAAAAAAAAAAATGAATTTCACTACTGCATTTGGTCCACAGTTAAACCACATCATATTATTTGGAATGCCCATGCCTTTTTATTATTGGTCCACCACCATAATAAGATTTACTTAGGCCATTTCCTCACTTATTTGCCTTACTATCACAGTGTGTTTTTGATAACACCATATTGTAAGCTACTGTTCATCTACTATATCAGTGTTTCTCAACCTTGGCAACACCACGATTTATAGATTTCAACTCCCAGGATTCCCCAGTACAAGTACAACCTCCCTAGAATATCTCATATTTCTTATTTTTTTAAAAAACTCTAGGAAAATTATAAATAGATACAAATGTATCTTATCTTGAAACTGTTCAGGTGAAAATATATAAAATGAAATACATTTTCACTTTATATCTCATCATTTTACCCATAAGGCAACTAATAAATATAGTTAATAATTATGTCTGATCTCCTCCATATAATGATTCCATAGTTCCATCTTGGTCAGTTTGCCCACTACCATTCTGCAATCAAAGTCCAGAGAAAGACTGTCAAGATGATGAAAAGATTGGAAACTAAGTTCTAGAAGGGATGGTTGAAAGACCTAGATAGGTTTAGCTTGAAGAAGGTTGAAAGGGGACATAATAACCTCTTCAGATATGTCATAGCTATTACATGGTAGAGAGTCCAGATTTATTCTCACTTGTTCCAGAAGCTGAGATTCAAATCAATGTGGGGGTGGGACCCTTTAAGCATGTAGAAACAGATAAGACATTTGGAAAACCTTCTTCATAGTAAGAACTGTCACTTGTGGAACAGGTTACCCACACAGAATAGTTCCTTCGTCTTCATTGGAGGTTTTCAACCAGAGGCGGAATAATCATCTGACAGGCGTAGCGTAGTGTGCAGGGAGTTGGACTTCATGACCGCTTAGTTTCCTTCTAACTCTTGGAGTCTATAAATATGAAAACTAACTCAAATATGATGAAAAAAAAAGATCAGTAAGGTAGATAGTTAATAGAAATGTGAGCACCAGCCCTTGCCAGGGTTGATCATATTGGAAAAGAAAGCATTATTAGTTTTCATATTTACAGGAAAGAATGGGACACAGGAGACTTTGAATTCGGCAAACCTCTCGGGAAAGGGAGATTTGGAGCAGTCTACTTGGCCAGAGAGAAAAAGACCCACTTCATCTTGGCTTTAAAAGTCATGTTCAAGTCTGTCTTGGAGAAAGCTCAGCTGGAACATCAGCTTCGAAGAGAGATAGAAATCCTAAGTCACCTCAGGTAACCCAGCTGGAATGGCATGGGATGAATGTTGAGCTCTTAGTTGGATGGAGTTATCCTTGTCCTGTTGCCCCTTTAGCTCTATCCTTTGGAACTAGAGGATTGGAAAATATGGGTTTAGAGACAGTTACTTGAAATATAAACATAGGCACAGCATAATGTTTTAGCATACAGCCAAAATCCACTGCTCATCATCCCTTTGGAGCAAGATAGTCCGTATTCCCAAACGTTGAAAAGATACACATTAAGATCTGTGCAGAATAGTTTTGACATTGCCTCAAGATCTGGATGATTTCTTTATTCTACCACTACTCTGTTTCAGCACGAAAGCTTCCATGAGTATTCAGAACAAAGCAGTGTAGCTGCTCTGAAGTGAAGTGCCACTTAGCGGCTTCAACTCAAGCTTTGAAGGCAAAACTTCCTTTAAAAATTATACTGCATGACCCTAATGCAGATTCCAGATTCATGCAGGCCTCATTGGCCAGGATATTCTGGAAGGTGCGGGTCCAGGTGAAGAGCCTTCTGTGCTATTACACATCCCTGTTAGAATATAATTCTCAGAGACTCTTCCCATCCTGCTTACAATCTTTTTGGACTGTTGCCTTCTGGCAGAAGATACAGAACAATTAAAACTCAGACCACACATTTTCTGAATAGTTTTTATCCCAGAGCTATAATTGCATTCAACAATGAATTAAAGGGCCACTGTCAGTGAGCTGTTGGACAGCATTACTTGGTCTGTTGTGTGGATGTTTGGGTGGTTTAAGGGTGGGGAATTGGTGGTGGTGGTGGTGGTGGGGTGTTTGGGGATTGTTATGTGTGTTGGACCTAGTCTTTGGGTGTTAAGTGAATTTCATTGTATGGGTATACTGTGTATACACGTACAATGACAATAAAGTTATTGTTGTTGTTATTATTATTATAGTCTTTTAAAGTGAAAACTCCTTATGCACAGTCACTCATGCCCTCGTCACTTCCCGCCTGGACTACTGTAATGCTTTCTACATGGGGCTCCTTGAGAAGCACCCGGAGGCTCCAACTGGTCCAGAATGCAGCCACGCAGGTGGTTATGGGAGCGACGTGGCATTCTCATGTAACACCTCTCCTGCGTGAGTTGCACTGGCTCCCGGTGGTCTTCCAGGTGCGCTTCAAGGTTTTGGATACCACCTTTAGAGCGCTCCAAGGCTTAGGACCGGGGTACTTACGAGACCGCCTTCTGCCAACAGTAGCCTCTCACCGGCCAGTACGCTCCCAGAGAGGGGCTCCTCAGGGTGCCGTCGGTCAAACAGTGTCGCCTGGCGGCTCCCAGGGGGAGAGCCTTCTCTGTGGGGGCACCTGCCATTTGGAACGAGCTCCCCCCGGAGATACGGAGGATCCCGGATTTGCACACTTTCTGCCGTGCCCTCAAGACCTTCTTATTTCAACAGGCTGGCCTGGCCTAACCTCCTTTTAACTGTTAATTTTAAATTTGTTTTAAAATAATAGGGATGTTTTAATTTGGGCCAAATTATTTAATGTGTTTTATATTGTTTTTAAAGTTTGTATTATGTATATTTTATCTTTTGGCTGTTCACCGCCCTGAGTCCTTCGGGAGTAGGGCGGTATATAAATCCAATTATAAATATAATAAATATAAAAGTAGTTTGTCCCTTTCCTTGAATTGGGAGTGGACAGATCATCCCCTAACCTTTGTCGGCTATCCTTGGGACAGGAGTATCTTATCAACTTTCCTTTCCAAAGTCAGTTTGTACCTTTCTTCTCCCTCCCCGCTCCCCATGCTCTCTCTAGACATCCAAACATTTTAAGAATGTATAACTACTTTCATGATCGGACACGGATTTTTCTGATGCTGGAATATGCTCCAGGGGGGGAGCTGTACAAGGAGTTACAAAAAAACCAACGATTTGACGACAATAGAACAGCTACTGTAAGTACCGCAACCCTGTTAGACGAATATATTTTGTCGGAACCAAGGTGTAAGAAAAGCACTGAACGTGTTAAAATCTATACATACATAATTGGATTAATTACAAGCAGTCATATTTGTCTGAGAAGCCAATGACTGCAGAATTGGGTAATCAAGAATGGGATGGGGGGGTAGTGCAACCATCCTCGGTCTCCTTGATCTCTCAATAGCCTTCAATACCATCGATCATTGTATGCTTTTGAGTCAGCTATGGGGGCTGGGGCTGGGTAGCATGCATTCATGAGAAGAAAACTCCTTAGTGTAAAGATATTGGAGTCCTAGTGGACAATCACTTAAATATGAGCCAGCAGTGTGCAGCAGCTGCCAAAAAAGCCAACACAGTTCTAGGCTGCATAAACAGAGGGATAGAATCAAGATCACGTGAAGTGTTAATATCACTTTATACTGCTTTGGTAAGATCATACTTGGAATACTGCATTCAGTTTTGGTCGCCATGATGTAAAAAAGATGTGGAGACTCTAGAAAGAGTGCAGAGAAGAGCAACAAAGATGATTAGGGGACTGGAGGCCAAAACATATGAAGAATGGCTGCAGGAACTGGCTATGTCTAGTTTAATGAAAAGAAGGACTAGGGGAGACATGATAGCAGTGTTCCAGTATCTCAAGGGTTGCCACAAAGAAGAGGGAATCAAGCTATTCTCCAAAGCACCTGAGGGTACGACAAGAAGCAATGGGTAGAAACTAATCGAGAGAAGCAATTTAGAACTAAGGAGAAATTTCCTGATAGTTAGAACAATTAATCAGTGGAACAACTTGCCTGCAGAAGTTGTGGGTGTTCCAACACTGGAAGTTTTTAAGATGTTGGATAACCATTTGTCTGAAGTGGTGTAGAGTTTCCTGCCTAAGCAGGGGGTTGGACTAGAAGACCTTCAAGGTCCCTTCCAACTCTGTTATTCTATTCTATTCTATTCTAGTTTAGTCTAGTCTAGTCTATTTATCTATAGAATATTATAGCTAATGGGCTGGAAATCCAGATCTGAGATTAACTTCTTGCTATATTTTAACACACGATGATGTACCAAAACAGTACATTGAAGAAATATCTGATGCTCTGATGTACTGCCATGCTCGGAAAGTGATCCACAGAGATATCAAGCCTGAAAATCTCCTTTTAGGATTAAGAGGGGAGCTGAAGTTGGCAGATTTTGGATGGTCAGTGCATACTCCTTCACTAAGGTAGGTTGCTTGCATTTCTTTATAAAGAAAAAACAAATAGGAGAAATGGCCTCTAAGCGAAAGTCTGCATGGTGAATTTGGGACTAGAAGAGCATTTCAAATTCTCTCATAGATGATCTTTTAAACTATCAGCTCTGTGCAAGGCTAAATAAACCCAATTTTATTTAAAATATGAGTGTGTTGCATATGACAAATCAGATAATTAATCCAATTAAGAATGTTCAAACCTGTTTCTTTCTTTACTTTATCCATGCATTTGGATCAATGTCCAAGGCCATGTTTTGCCTTCCTTTCCTCCATCCCAATATGATGAGCCAACAAGAGATAAAGCCAACAGTTCCTTGTTGCCAACAGATGTCCTGTGGACAGTCATCCACCTGGTCTCCCACAATTCAAGTTGTATTTTTGGTGGCTACATGGACACATCCCAGAGGTGGTATTCAGCCGGTTCGCACAAACTGTTGGCAGAAATTTGGCCAAGGTCGCCCAACCGGTAACGATGACTGGCTGGCCACACCCCCGAACCGGTACTCCAGTCACCGCTAACTCGCCCCACCCACCATGTTTGTCACCATGTTCTTCGCGCATGCATATCCCATTGCCTTGCAAATCCAATGGGATTTACATGCACAAAGAACATGGTGGTGACGGCAGCAGCTTTTTCCACAACCTCTGGTATTTTTCGGCGGCCTGCAGCCTTCTTTGCCAGCTGCTTTCCAGCAGTGGTGGCTGGCTGGGGGCTGCAGAAAACTCCAATCTGCTTGCCTTCTGGACTCTGGACCAGCAGCCATGGAAGGTAAGCAGCCCAAACAAAGAGGCGGTGGTGGGGTAGGAAGCAGGGCTAGGGCCGGGGCCACTAAAGGAGGGGAAATGGGGGTGACTGATCAAAGGGAGGGTGGGGGTAAATAGGTGGAAATTCCAAAAATTTTCCTACCTTTTCCTGTGGGCATGGCTAGGTGGGAGGGTCATGTGACTGAGTGGGCATGGGAGTGACATCAAGTTGGCCACACCCACTCAGTCACATGCTCCCCACCTAGCCACACCCACCAAACCGGTAGCAAAAATGTTTGAATCCCACCACTGACACATCCGTGTTGTTTTCATTGTAATAGTATGGAAGTAGCTATTGTTTTCTCCAGGGATGTTTTTGAACTCCACTCTATCTGGCCTTAATAATTCTGACTAAGTGAACAGACTTTCTGTGTGGAAAATAGTTAACTGATTTGTTCAAGCTGCTTGGCTCTGGTTCGGGGTGCCTTGCTGTTTCTGTAGCATGCTGTATTAAAATGCTGTTAACTGGCCTGTAGGATAAAATAATTGTATTAATTAAAATGTTCTTGTCAAAATATTTCCTCAGTCACGGTAAGGCTTCTAGAGCAGAGTTTCCAGATCAAATGGCATTTATTGCTAACCTTTGGCCTTTTCTGTGAGTAAAGAAATGACCAGTTATCTGGATTTTTTCCCCCAGGCTTCACCAAATCTCTGATTTCACTTGGATCTTACTGAATGGTGACTGAAAAGAAATCATAAATGCGGTCATTTGAACACTGTATTTTTTCCTTTGTTTTTCTTTTTTTTTAAATAGGAGGACAACACTATGCGGCACCCCAGATTATCTTGCTCCAGAAATGATAGAGGGGAGTCCCCATGATGAAAATGTTGATGTGTGGTGTGTTGGCATTCTTTGTTATGAGTGTCTTGCAGGATTTGCACCTTTTGAAGCACCCACTCGCATGGAGACATTCAGACGAATAAAGGAGGTACGTTCTTCCAAACCAAAGGCCTGTAAATGAGGTAGTGCTTACAACAGTCACTGGAAACTCATGGCCAGATGTTGTGTTTATTCATGAATGTATGCCAAAATTCAGAGGATTACATTGGAGAGAACAGGAGGAACTCACACATACCTTCTTCTATTCATATGACAAAAATCCCAGAAAGAATTTAGGAAACTTTACAATAAGATGTTTTCACGACCAAATTAAGTAACATCATCAGTGTTAACACTGAAAATGTTACCTGGTTTGGTCATGAGACATCTGCAAGAAAGTTACCAAACTCAGAAAGCACCAAGGGCCCCACTGTTCAAACCTGAGCTAAAAAAATTATCTTCTATTGGTTTACAATAAAAGTGCAAAAAAAATGATCTAAAAAAGTTACATGTGACTTGGTGTAATATCCCTTTTGTGGTCTTCAGAGAAGGTTGGATCAAAAATATGGACCCCCTTTTGTATTGATCAAGGCTGGTGGATTTAACAGGAAATGTGGCAATTACTGTATTTTTCAGAGTAAATACAGTAATTGCCACATTTCCTGTTAAATTAAATACACACCTTTTTTCTCTCTAAAAGAGGGTGAAAATTTGGGTGCGTCTTATATACCAAATGTAGCCCTGCCCACCCGCTGCCCCCCACTCTTTGGCCTCTGCCTCCCAGCAATTTACCTCCTTGCAGCAAGCAGCAAACAACCCATTTCAGCTTCAGCACAGCCTGATTAGCACAAACAGTTGATTGTTCGTTGGATCGGCCTCCCGACCCTCAGCTGTTTCAGACTGCAGGGATTGCCATTGCCTATTGCCAGGTGGGCCTCCGCTGTTTGCTGCAAGGAGGCAAATTGCTGGGAGGCAGGTTTTTTTTTTCTTGTGCTAATATGGCTGTGCTGAAAATGAAACTAAAGCAGGCTGTTTGCTATTTGCTGCAAGGAGGCAAATTGCTGGGAGGCAGAGGCAGATTTTTTTTTCTTGTTTTCCTCCCCAAAAATGGTAGGTGCGTCTTATAGTCCGGAGCGTTTTATACTCTGAAAAATACAGTATCTTACCCTATGAAATTTGCAAAAGGGCCCCTGGTTGCATCTACAAATAGAGAGTGGCTATCAACATGCCACATAAAGCCTCATGTAGTCCTTGAACTGATGGGTATTACACACCTTTACCATACAATAATTAGAAAAGGCTTGTACCAGGAGAAGCAGCAGCAACAACAGTGTGTGTCAGTGAAACCGGGAAAAAAAAATAAATCAGTTGGAGAAGCAGATAAATCGAGATTGTGGTCCAGTTAAACTTTGCACAATGTAGTTGTTTTCATAACAAAATCTAACTTTAAAAAAAAATTATTTTAAGGTGAATTTCAAATTTCCTCCTTGGATATCAGAGGGAGCCAAGGATCTAATTGCTAAAGTCCTTAACCGTACACCTTCTCTCAGACTTTCTCTTGAAGGAATAATGGAGCATCCATGGGTTAAGACAAAGTCAAGAAGAATTTTGCCACCTGTCTACAGTGAAGTAGAAAAGCAAATGTTCATGGCATCTCCTAAAGGCTCTTAGCTCATTTTCTTCGCAAATCTCTCTTGTATCTCTTTAGATGACTTGCTGTTAGATGACTTGCTGTTTGCCATAATAGACAGCTGTTGAATCACTATTGTAAATGTCTTTCTCACATTCTTATTTAAATGACTTCTTGCTACTAATGGCAATAATATTGCATGTTAACTGGATTTGTAAAGTGAAGGTATTAGTCATTAATGTAATAAAGAAAACAAATGTATTCTTTTAAAAATAAAACATGACTCACAAGGCAATAGCAATTGGACAGATGGTATAGATATAGAGCTTATGTTCTTTGGTTCATAACATCTTTGAGTAAGAGAACCAATTGACTGTTTACCTCTTTGAAAATATAGGTAGTAGTAATATTCTGAAAAGTGTGGAGTAAACAGAAACTACTAACCTTCACCAGGAAAAATACCTTTCTTTTCCTTTTTTGATAGCCTTCTGTCAGATCTGGGTAGGCATTAGAGCTGATAAAAATCTTGCCTTAAAAATAAAAGTTGTAAAATATCAAAACTAATAAAAATAGTATTATATTTACTTGTTGGCATCTCAAACTGAATTTTATCTTTTTTCCTGAATATTTTGAGGATGCTCTAATTATAAATACACCATATACTGTTTGACTCGAAAACTCGAAAACATAATCAAGGAAAAATCTCTTAAGCCACTATAGTGCTACTGAGTAGTTTCTACTTGATATCTAATTATGATTGCAACATAATAAGTTTTGCTTTACCAAACGTATTAAATCAAGCCATTATGTACCTTGCTTATCTAGTTATTTTGATTGTTAAGCCCAGATTTTAGTATTTATATATATCATGATTTATGGTTTAGCATATTAACAGAATAACAGAGTTGGGAAGGACTTTGAAGATCTTCTAGTCCAACCCTCTACTCAAGCAGGAGACCTATAGTATACCATTTAAGACAAATGGTTGTCCAAACTCTTCTTAAAAATTCCCAGTTTTGGAGCACCCACAACTTCTAGAGGCAAGTCATTCCACTGATTAATTGTTCTCACTGTCAGGAAATTTCTCCTTAGTTCTAGGTTGCTTCTCTCCTTGATTAGTTTCCATCCATTGTTTCTTGTCCTGCCTTCTGGTGTTTTGGAAAATAGGTTGACCCCCACCCCCCCATTTTTTCTTTGTGGCAGCCTTAGATATTGGAACACTGCTATCACTACAATACTTTGCACTGTTATTGTGTAAACCAAACTAATTATAGCTTATTAAATAAGGCACAGTTAAGCAAATCATTAAAACCTGTAACTAAAGCAGTTTTAAGGCTTTGGGGATATATGTGAACATGTTGAGGAGGAAATGGTGAACATAGCTACTAGAATGCTTTCCCACACTTTTACTAGCAGTGGGTAAATAGGAGGCATCAATATTCTTCTATTGTTGTGTTTCTGCTTTCCCTTCTGTTTGTGTCTTTTGTCTATGTGCACTGGGACATATGAAGTAGGCTGAATATGCTCTATTCTGCAGCTGTGATCATTAAAGAAGAGGGGATGAGGTCCAGAATTTAGGAAATGGGAGCATTCCAAGCCTCTTCTTGGGTGGTTTAGGGGTGGAGAATTGTGGTAGGTTGGAGTGTGTTTGGGGATTGTTAAGTGTGTTGGACCTGGTCTTTGGGTGTTAAGTGAATTTCGTTGTATGAGTATACTGTGTATACACGTACAATGACATTAAAGTTATTATTCTCAATGGTATAGATTACAGAATTTTTTTCAAGAATGTTTTTTCCTGCCTCCCCTGGCTTGATCAGGGCCATTTTTTTTTTTAAAAAAAAAAAATCAGCTTTCTTTTAGTTGCCTTTCTTTTCACACCAGATTTGGTCCAATTTTGCTGTTTTTCAGAGACTTATTCTGCTTTTGGACAGATAAAGTCCCAGGTCCCTTGAGGTAATCTATTTCCAACATTTCCATTTGCTTGGAAAAAACTGATATTCACGAGACCAAAACCCCTCAACAGAAGATCACCTGACAAGCAAATATTTTGGCAAGGTATACAATTGGTCACCTACAGACTAGGATGGATAAGGCTTGGGGCTTTTGGGGCTACTAAACCATGTCTTTGTGATGTGGACTCCATATCTCACTAAGCAAAAGGTTGGCAACCATGGCTTGTCATAGGGGAATCCAACTTCTGTCCCTTCTCAACCCCGTTCCTCTAGAACAGTTATCTTGAGTTAATCTGCCATTACTTTCAGTTCTTCAAAATGAAAATTATTTCTTGAATTGGATCCAAATTTTGTTGAGCTGTATAATTTAGGTCTTATAGAAGAAGAAGAATTAATTGCTCTGCTTCCGAAAAATTGGGTGTGCAAACAAAGTTCCTCATTGATTTCCTTTAGCAGAGAGCCTCTCCCAGAGACACAATAGTTCCTTTATCAAATCAGTCTTTATCATGTATAAACATCCAATTCCTTTGTGGGGGGAGAAGCCAGGCTAAGGTGATCCTATTAAAGTATGTTCTCTTGTATACTAAACAGATGTTGAAGAATGTGTGAGTTATCTATTCTGTAAATAACACTGATATCATAGCTTACTCACTTGGAGAGAATTACTATTGTCCATACAAAGTTCAAATCCAAGCAAAGGAATTACACAAAAGATCAACAGGTATAGAACATCTCATAGCACATAAGAAATGTGACTTAACAGCAAAATTTAGATTTTGAATCGTTAGTTTCCTCGGATGTAATTGTATTAGTCTGCTTTAGTGAGATTTTGTTTCCTTTAACAAGCAAAATGAGCACATGTTTCTGAATAGTGATTGTAGCAACTCCTTACTGTTGCTCGCAATGCAAAAAAAAACATCTTCCTCCTAGGTGAGAAAAATATCCTGCTGTCTTTGGATATTCTGTCTCATTACTCAGCCTTGAAATTTGTTCACATGATTCCAGGGTGCACAAGGTCTATTTCTTTTGGATTGCTACAACTGCCTTGAGGCAGCAGAGATATTCTGTAATTATACCAAGATACAGCCCCATTTTCCCAATTTACAAGACTCAAGTGATACCTTGGTCAGAAAAAAAAGCAAGCTTAACTGAAAAGAATGCTTTTGTGGCTCAATTTCGCTATGAGAAGTCTCTGAGGAATGGGGCTCTAAAAATCAAAACATCCAAAGGAAACCCAATTCCTCTGGGCAATTCCTTGAGAAACATTCCACAACTCTAATCATCCCTAAAGCAATTAGCCTGCTACAACAAAAATAAATGTTTTGCAGTAATATTATCTTTCAACGAAGATTATAATAAAACCAGATTTCCATGGATAAGTTCTCCTTTGGCCCTAGCTGCACCCCATCTGGCCAGGAAGAACATTATCTCTAACAATGTTAAGATTGGTGCCAGCAATGCCAAAGATTTTGGGATGGATGAAAGGTCAGCCACCATGCGCCAAGGAGGGCTGCACAGTCCCAGTTTATACTGGTCTGGAGGGAGGGAGGGAATCATCTTTTTATATATTATTTTTCTTCTATTTGCTTTTTTTCCTATCTTTGCACTTCTCTTTCTCTTTCCTCCATTTTTCACATTTTCCTTACTTTGTATTAGTCTTTTCTCTTTGTATTTGTGTTGCTCTGATAAAATTATTTTTTTTAAAACTACATGTGGCGGGAGAAGGTACAGTTTGAGGTCTTGGTGGATTAATGCCATACCTTGTTTTGTTTTGAGGTATAATTTAAAAAGCAATTAAGTGGCGAAGGTTTTCAATTTCTTACAGGAAATGCAACATCAATGGCAGGAACTTTCATTCTGAAACACTAACTTTAGGCTGAGGCAACCCTCATTAAGGTGACTAAAGAAATCATAGAAGCTGATTTGAGGAGCTATTTGCAATTTCACAATGGTAGAGAATTACAAATATTTTGCCTGTTGCACCCATGGGTGGTTAATTACATCAAGAAATTGTATATTGCAAGCTTAGTTTTGGTTCATTAAGAATAGATTTTCCGTTTAGTATTTTCAGATAGGCAAGATTACAGTTATGAAAAACTTTCATAAAAATTTCCTCTCATGAAAGTTTACCCTCATGTATAAGAACTACTTCTTCCTTAGAGAGTTTCCATTAAAAATAATAGTAAAAACATGGTTCCAGGAGAAAGCATATTGAGAATGTCAGCCTTTGGGAGTAAGGCAGCATGGAAATGTAAGAATGGGAATAGAATAGAATAGAATAGAATAGAATAGAATAGAATAGAATAGAATAGAATTCTTTATTGGCCAAGTGTGATTTGACACACAAGGAATTTGTCTTGGTGCATACGCTCTCAAGTGTACATAAAAGATACATTCGTCAAGAATCATAAGGTACAACACTTAATGATAGTCATAGGGTACAAATAAGCAATCAAATCATATTAGAAAACAGTCAATATAAATTTTAAGGATACCAACAACAAGATTACATTCATACAGTCATAAGTGGGGTGATAGGAATGATGAGAAGATTAATAGTAATGCAGACTTAGTGAATAGTTTGACAGTGCTGAGGGAATTGCTTGTCGCTTTGCTTCCCGGTTCAATTCAAGGTGCTGGCCAGGGATGTCAGGCTTCATTACTCTATTAGCATTTTAAAAAATGATATTATCTATTACATCTGTTAGATGTATTTTGGCGAGTCCCAGTGTTTCCTCGAAACTCAGGCACCCTCCTTGTGGAACATTCTTCCCCTACCCAAAGTTATGTGAGTTCCATCTCTGCTAATGTTCTGGAAATCCTCAAGACCTGGTTATATCATCAGGCCTGTGGGTCTCAGGGAACTGGACATATGGTCAGATGACTGCATTACTGAGGTGGATATACTCTCTCTCTCCATGCCTGTGGTTGATATATTTTCATTTTAATAATATTTAATTTTTAGCACTGATTTTTAATATATTTGTGATCATTTTTATACATGCATTGATACACACATTTTATACACGCATGTAACAAACAAATGTTTAAGAAAATCAAATCAGCCATGAGGGGTGTCTGTTCAGCCTCTTAAACAAATCCATAGCTTCCATAAGTAACCCGTTCTGCTCTCCTAGAGATCTTATCTTCAAAGTTTGTTTCTCCTGAAACTTAAATGATCAATCCACGATGATAATGGAAGGGCAGAACTGCAGAAAAAACAATTACTACCAACCTGCTTGCCACTGAGGACCTGTATACTGCACGACTCAAAAAGAGAGCTGTGAAAATATCTACAGACCCCTCACATCCTGGACATAAATTGTTTCAATTACTACCCTTAAAACGATGATATAGGGCACTGCACACCAAAACAACTAGACACAAGGAGAGTTTTTTCCCGAACGCCATCACTCTGCTTAACCACTAATTCCCACAACACTGTCAAATAATTTACTAAGACTTTATTACTATTATTCTTCTCTTCCTTACTAGTATCTATTTCTTCCCACTTATTACTATAACCATGTTGCTTGTATCTTTCAATTATATTGTTTTTGTTTCCAAGTACGATTTGATAGCTTATTAGTAACCTTGACTATCTTTTTTGTATCTTTTAATTCTTTTAATTGGACTTTCTGGTTTTTCTTTAAAGATGTTTCGCTTCTCATCCAAGAAGCTTCTTCAGCTCTGACTAGATGGTGGGAAACGTCTTCAAAGAAAAACCAAAAACCAGCCTTTAAAAAAAAGCACCTTTGGGACAACCATGACATGGATGACTGAGAATCTCCATAGATGGGGAGGAAGGGACGCCGCACATTTGCCCTCTCCACAACCCCAAGAGGTTCTACCCAAGTTTAAACCAGACCGTTACCTTTTCGCGCAGGCGCAGTCGGGCGACCTTCAGCGGGCCGGGTGGGGAAAAAAAAAAGGAACGTTGATTTCAGTTCTGACGTCACCGGCCCTCAATAGTCAGCCGCCCTATCCGAGGCCTCCCGGAAGCTTGGCCCCACCCACTCTTCTGCAGCCGCGCCTCGCGCTAACCGCGCAGGCGCCTTTGGGTCTCCGCCTCGCCCGGCTTCTTCGGCAACGCTACCTCGCTGCGAGTTCCTGGTCGGTGTCGGCGGGCTGGCGAAGGCGGCGTCTCCCCAGAGGGTTGCGAGGAAGCACCGCCGCCCTTCACGATGAAGATCTGGACCTCGGAGCACACCTTCGAGTGAGTGGCCGAGGCGTCTGAGGAGCGACGGTTCCTCGCGGGGGGGGGGGGGGGGCGTCACCAGGGTAACGGAGGCTCCCATTCCCTCCGGGCGGGGGAATAATGAAGGCTTGGACGGTCCTTCGACCCCCGGGGAGAGCCTTTTCCTTCTCCTTCTGCGGCCTTCATTCATTCGTCCATATATCTCTCAGCGCGGGGAAAACCTCCAGGGCTGACCTTGGCGGAGAAGGTGCGGGCGTCCCCCAGGGCGAAGGACTACAGGGCCCATCATCCTCCCAGGCCGGGTGACGGGGGGTCGCCGGTATCAAAGCCACCCATCATCTGCTTGGAGCCGTGCAGCCCCTCGGCTCCTTTTCATCCTCGAGGTCTCCCCTTGGAGGTCTCCCCTTGGGGGGGGGGACACCGCACCTGTCTTTGGGGAGGCCGAGAGGCTGAGCAAAACAGTTACAGAGTTGGAAGGGACCTTGGAGGTCATCTAGTCCACCCCCCTACTCACGCAGGAGACCTGTAGTAGGGATTCGAACCGCCAAACTGCCGACCTTCGCTGCCTCTCTTTCCCAAAGGGTGCTTCTTTTGGAGAGAGCAGTGCAAGCCGGTCCTCGATTTATGACTGCAATGGAGCCTGCAAGGTTTCTGTTGGCTAAGCTATATCAGTGATTCTGTCGCTGTTTGTTAAGCGAATTTTGTTCCGCTTTTATGACCTTCCTTGCCACAGTGGTTTAAGTGAATTGCGGTAGTTGCTGAGTAGTAACACAGTGGTTAAGTGAATCTGGCTTTCATCCTCCCCCCCCCTCCCCATTGCTTTGTCAGAACGTCCACCAAAAGGGGATCACATGATCCTTGGGAGTCTGCAACTGTCATAAATATGAGCTAAATGCCAAGCATTCAGCATTTGGATCACGTGACCATGGGGTTGCTGCAGTGGACATAAGTGTGAAAAATGGTCATAAGGCACTTTTTCAGTGCCGTTGTAACTTTGAACAATTATTAAATGAACTGTGTAAATCTGAGGACTATCTGTAGTTTTTCTCTCTCTCTTTCCTTCCCTCTGTCCTGGCCTTAAGGACAAATGATGAAAGGTAATGCTTGATTATAAACGCTGTGATTGGTAAAGGGAAAGGGGGGGGGAAGGAGCAAAAGCAGAAGAGATGAGCTTGGCTGTTTTTTAGAAGCAGGAATTATATAGTACAATGCTAGGATTTAGCTTTCAGTTGTGTTTTTGTTTACAGCGTGATTGTGACAAAGGCGTTGTCCTGGGGAATTACAGTATTACCTTATGTGTGTGTGTGTGTGTGTGTGTGTATGTAGATGTATAGGTTTGAAAGGATTCCTTTAGGCCACTGTAAAACTAACCCCTTGCCAGTGCTAGAATCCAAAAGAAAGCATCTTGCCAAATGGCTCTGTTTGAACATAACCTGCCATCCTCAGCAGGTGTCAAATTGTTCTTATGAAGCTTTTTCTAAACTTTCAACCAAAAACTTTCTTCCACTGTTAAGATCTTTATTCCCTGACCAGCTGTCTGGAATAATAAAGGACAGTCCTTAATTGTGGAACCCTTCAAGTATTTGAAGAGAACTGTCATTTTCCCAAAGTCTTTTGTTAAGATTAAACTTCAATGCTTAATGTTTTACTCTTCCCCATACCATTTCCAGAAATTATATTGTTAAATTTATATGCCACCCAATTCCCAGCAACTCTTGGGAGTTTACAATTGTTAAAAACATTTAAAAACAAAGAAAAATACAAAACCCCTCATAAAAATGGCATAAGACAAAAGAACAATAATAGCAAAGCAAATAAACCCAGAGGGGAACAAGAAGAAAGGGGCATCAGTCGGCCTCTCCAAAGGCCTGGGGGAAAGCTAGGTCTTTAAGGTCCTTCAAAAAAGCAGTAGGTTGGGAATTGTCCAAATTTTGGGGAACCTCGTGTATATCTGGAAAACATGTACCTTGAAATCATGGTTGTCCATTGGCGTTCCTGGGCCACATTGAATAAATAGGAATTGTCTTGGGCTGCTTATAATATATTTAGTTAATGTATATAATGTATATAAATAAGAAACTTGCTTTATTTTAATGCTTTAATTTCATTGTCTTGTGGGGCTGCATTACTCGCTCTCCAGGGCTGCATATGGCCCACAAATTGTCCAGTTGCCTTTTGAAAAAGCACCTTTGGGATAACCTTTTAAACATTTTTCATTTTGCTTTGAAATGATTATAAGCAAAGTACTTAAGCTTCCTGGAGGCTTAATAACATATACACATGCACCAAAAAACATAGCTTGTTGTCAGACTATGTTGGGGAGGGTTGATATTTTTTTTAAAAAAAATTGACCCATGAGGAACAAACAACATACTAGTCGCTGGTTGCCCATCCATGCATCATGTAGCCTAATGAAAGGTGTGTTTTTGTTTTCGCTTTATAGTCACCCCTGGAAGACTGTTACTACAGCTGCTATGCAGAAATACCCCAATCCCATGAATCCGAGCGTAGTTGGAGTTGATGTTTTGGACCGGCATGTTGATACTAATGGAAAACTACATAGCCACCGGCTGCTGAGTACAGAATGGGGAATGCCATCCATTGTAAAATCAGTAAGTGCCATACCAAGAGTTAAGGCTTTCAACAGTTCTCTTTGAATGTATGTCATGTGACTTTGGTTTTACAAAATATAGTATATAGTCCACAATTGTAGCATATTGCATTACATTTTCTTTAGAATTTCTGTTACTTAAGATACAAAAGGTGGATATTTCTATAACCGAGTGGTGTACAGAATTTGAATAGACCAAATTCTCACAGAAAGTTACTATTGCATATTCATTTAGGGTTTTTTATAATAAAGGTGACTGTTACATTGGATTGTGCAACAGCTCCTTATAGCTGATGAATGAATCCATTGTGCTTGTTACATCATAAACAACTGCATGTTACAGCAAGTTGAATTGCTTTATTGTTCATTTTTTTCCTCAGAAATACTAAGTATACACTAAGTATAAGGACAGTTTTTATACAAAACTGACATTTTATACAAATGTCAATTTAAATGCAGAAAAGTTTTATAAGTTGAGAAAGAAATGTTATATTTTTCTATGCATTTATATCTATACTAGACAACTCACGACCCATTGAGTCTTCCTTTCAGAAATTCTTCCATTGTGGGTACATACATATCTAGAGCATGTCATAGTTGTAAATGGACGATTGAATTTTGTACAAGCATTAAGGATGTAGTGTAAACATTTGATGCACATACTTGGCTTGAAAGAGGTTCAGTTAAATCAGGGTAGAGAAGCAGAAAAATCCCATTTGTATTTTAAAACAACCTTTATGGAAGATGAACTCGGTGCAAAAATTCTGGATTGTTTCTTCTTTTATTTCATGCCCCCGAAACAGCATAATGTAATTCAGCTTTTGATGCTATGCTTATGTCACAATGCAGCATGTATTTATCTTCTAGCTTATTGGTGCTTGTAGAATGAGAACCTATGTTCAAGAGCACTCTGTAGTTGACCCAGTTGAGAAAATAATGGAGCTCAAGTCTATTAATGTAAGTATTACACAAATGAACTTAAACATTTCAAGTACACTTAATTCCTGTAAGTCATACTTCCAAGTATCTCTTCAGAGGTGGCAGAATACTAGAAAGATACTGTGTGCTTCTCCTTCTGAAGTCCTTAGAATTTCATATTTTTCTCGGGAAATATCTGTTTTGTACTTTGTAAAATTGACCGTCTTTTCTAAAATGGTATCTTCCCAAGTGAAATGGATTACTTTATTATTATAGCTATAGATCATAATGCATTTGCGTATCGTAGTCTTATGAGAAAGTACAATGAAATCTGTATCTGAGGAAGCCAGTGTAATCTATGCTTATTAAATTATGCTCTCACAAGTTAATTGTGTTCACTGAATTATTTTTTAATGCTGAAGCTTACATTAAATTTCTTGTAGATTTCATTTACCAATCTGGTGTCAGTAGATGAGAGACTAATTTATAAGCCACATCCTCAAGAGCCAGAAAAGTAAGTAATATATTTTCAGAATTTTCCTCTATTTATCTTTATTGTATGAAATACTTCAGCAAATCACAGTAGATTGTTTAAAAATAATCAAAATACTGCTCAACATTGTTGGACCAATAATAAAAAACTAAATGCAACAGATATAATCTATGGTAAATTAATTCAAACTTAAACAAATGTGAAGTGCCACTTTACAACAGTAATAACCTATTTGATATTTGTGAATATTGAAAAGGAATTTTGTCCCCAAATATGATTTTCACTGATAAGTAATCCTTGATTTACAACTATAATTGGGACCAGAATTTTGGTCATAAGTCAAGGCATCCACATGACTGCTTTGTTCACTAAGCAGAGTGCTGGGGAGCATCAGAGGGTGGGGGAGACCCTGGCAGACCTGGTGCAGGCCATGCATTAGCTGGGCTGTGCTACCATGTGGTGCAAAGCTGCAACCATCCCAGCCCAACTATATATGACATTCTACTTAAATATAGTTAATTATGATTAATTTCCATATGTTTAATTTTTTTCTTTTATGGTCATACTAAAAACCATACATTTAGTTCATTTTGAGGGCCTTGTGAGCCTAAATAATGCTTTGAGGATTTATCTGTGATCCTGAGCCTCGGGTTGTATGCTTCTGTTGGGTTGGCTATTTTGTGACTGAGGCCACATTTAACATTTGTGCAGAGGATTGGGTCAGACACATTTCCAAAATTCAAACATAAGGATGTGTTCGGAGGATATCTTGATGTTTCCCTTTCTTTTTCAATTATGGCATACGTAGCATATATATTGAGGCATATGCAGACATATAGTTGGCTTAAGACCACAGTTGAGTCCAAAATTTTGGTTGTTAAGTGAGTTTTGCCCAATTTTACAACCTTTCTTGCCACAATTCTTAAGTGAGACACTGCACCTGTTGTTAGTATCATGGTTATTAAGTAAATCTGGCTTCCCTATTGACTGCTTTTCAGAAGGTCGCAAAAGGAAATCACATGACCCCAGAACACTGCAACCATCATAAGTACATGCCAGGTGCAGTGATTCACCTGAATTTTGATTACGTGACCATGTGGATGTTGCAATGGTTGTAGCAATAGTACTTAGACTTATATAGCGCTTCATAGTGCTTTATAGCCCTCTCTAAGCGGTTTACAGTCAGCACATTGTCTCCAACAATCTGGGTCCTCATTTTACCACCCACAGAAAGATGGAAGGCCAAGTCAACCTTGAGCCGGTCAGAATCAAACCCCTGGCAGTTGGCAGAATTAGCCTGCAATATTGCATTCTAACCACTGCGTCACCATGGCTCTTGTAAGTGTGAAAAACAGTCAAAAATCATTTTTCAGTGCCATTGTGACTTCAAACAGTCATTAAACGAATGGTTATAAGTCAAGCACTATCTGTGCTATATATTATTATGGCAGAAAACAGTTCTCTTTTCAGTAATCTTTGTCAGAAGGAATTCCAAGAGCCATCCACGCAAACACAGAAATGCATACCCACAATTTAGGGTTTAAAGCAATTCTGAGATTGTTGGTTGCCCATTCCGTACCCTGTTTCCCCCAAAATAAGACAAGACATCCCCTGATAATAAACCCAGTCAGGCTTTTGAGCGCATGGCAATAAGGCCAAGCGCTTATTTCAGGGTTCAAAAAAATATAAGACAGGGTCTTATTTTCGGGGAAACACGGTACTAGCTTAATGTATCTGTGAACACACTATCCCTGTGGAAATTGATTGGTGGTTGTAATATGTTTTTTATAGACATGGGAAGAACAATTACTTGTTGATTACTGTTTGAGAAATAAATTGATAAACTATTGTTGTATTTTTCCATAGAACTATTTTGACTCAAGAAGCAACTATCTGTGTAAAAGGAGTTAGTCTCAGCAGTTACTTAGAAGGACTAATGGAAAACACAATTTCTTCTAATGCCAAAAAAGTATGTATTGCCAACTTATTTTGAGAAGACAGGAGATAATAGTGGATGAGTTGGGATAGAATGAAAATATGAGATTATTAATGGCTGTGTTATATTTTATGAATATTACCTACTTCAGATTTAAGGATACCCTGAATGATTTTTTTGTTAATAGGGAAAATAAATAAAAGTAATTCACTTGTGGGATTAACACAGATTTTTTTCACAAATGAAAGTAAACATATGTGTCTCTGGATAATCTTGCAGGACCAATCTGGGTCAGTCATTGGAACCAGAGATTTAGTCTTCAAGCTTTTGGACTCGTGCTGGAGTTTATCCTCAGGGATCCTCTCTCTACCGGAATGTGATGAGAGAGAAGTTCCCTGAGGATGGGCTCCAGCTCAGAAGATTACACCTCTGATCCCAATGACCAACCCAGATTGGATCCTGCAACAGATTTTTTTTACTGTGAATCTATTTTGATAATATATCACTTTTAGCCATTTAATCAACGTTTACAAGAATTGAAAAGATAGCAATATTGATCATATAGATCAGGGGTGTCAAATTCAGGGCCCAGATCTGGCCCACAGGGTGCTTAGATCTGGCCCACGGGCCCACCCTGGAAACGAAGGACCAGCCCACAGTGCCTCTGCCAGCGAAATCGTTTTTGCTGGCAGAGGGTTGCAGGAGGCCGTGGCAGTTGAAAACAGAGCTCGGGAGCCCGTTTTCACTGGCAGAAGCACCATGGGCCGGTCCTTCACTGTTTCCAGGGCAGCCCAAGGACCAGATCTAAGTACCCCATGGGCCGGAACTGGCCCCAGGGCCTTGAGTTTGACACCCCTGCTTTACACCCTTTAACCTAGTGGTTCTAAAATTTTAAAGTAATACCAATGTAATTAATATTTATGATCAGTCTCATTTCTGTAAATTACTATGATCTCTGAGATACTTGGACTTGTTTCAATAAAGAATGTGTGTCTTCACAGGGACGTGAAGCATTGGAATGGGTCATCAGCAAACTTAATGCTGAAATAGAAGAATTCACTTCTTCAGCAAGAGGAAATATGAGATCTCCAATGGCAGCCGCCGCCTTTGTGGAAGAATAGTATAGAAGCTACACCAAGTTGTTAGGCCTGACAATTTGAAAGGAACACTCTCAAGCTTCCTCAAAGCTGGAAATATTTATTCTTATACCTATTTAAAAAATAGATCTGTAGTTTAGATTTTTAAATTAAAATTTTGGAGAGAACTTGCCTAAATCTCTACCTGAAGGTAACACACATGGCTTTTTGTTGAATTGTACATTCCTTAAACTGGAATGCAGGCATTCAAGACAGTTCATGTGTTTGCAGAATATATTCTGGGCACAAGATTTTGAGCAGTTTGTTACAGGGTTTAGCTTTGAAGAACAAACGCTATTACTTGAAATAGGATCTAAAGTGCTTTTTTATAGGCTGTTTTCATGAAAGTTACCATTTTCTAACCTGAGAAGTTTGATATTTAACATTCATGTTTACAGAAGCTCCACCGTTTTGAAAACTATTCTGAATGTGGCAGAAATTGCATGCTATATAATTAGATATGAACTAAAAGTGGCTTACAATTTCAGTTTTTCAAAGTCTTTATTTGGTAAAGATAGTTAAATTGTTGAACAATGCAACTTAATCATTTTGGTCCCACATTTTCTAAGAATCAGAAATTGTATAATAGTACATGCATAGGTAGAAATCGCTCCTCCCTTTTAAAATGCATAATCATGATTTATGTACTCCAGACAACCGAAGTCTCTTAAATTGTACTTTGTTGTTTGTCTTTACACACACACACACAAATACACAGATTTTGTTTTGTTCTTTGCTATATATCCATACTGCCCTACTTTCTATCTACAGAAATCTAGGTACTTCAGAACAAATATATCTAAATTCCATAAGTAAAAGAATAGTTCCCTTCTAATATCAAATAGTCCTTTCTTCACAGGGGAGTATTTATATATTCAAAAACTGGAAAACCCAAAAGGCTTTTATGTCTGTGATACAGGTACAATGTCAAATGTAAGTATCTTTGATGAGCAGGACACTAGTAGAACTCTGGTATCTGTCATAAATGACAAGAACTAATGAGTTGTAGACATCTTAATTTCTGAATTCTGATTCCTTTAATACTCTCATCTGTGGTGCTTAGCATGGAATATTTTCTTAAGAATGTCTGTAAATACTATAATATGGACCTGAAGCTAGTTTTAAAAGTTAACATTTCAGTAGAAGGTACTGATTCTTGTGTGGTGAGGTGTGATTGCAAACATTTACCAATGCATTTAAATGTTAAATATTTTTCTACTGGGTTATGTTTTGTCTTTTTCATTTTTAAAAACTGCAAAAACATTTTATAGAGACAATGTTATTAAAAAAGGTTAATGTTTGATACTCTAATCTCTGTTTTAATTCAGTAAGTCAAATACTCCTCGAGTGATGAATGGCAGCAGGCCATGGTTGACCATGGTGAATGGGGAGAAGGTCTCATTGAGACAATAGAAACACGCTGACTCAAAGGGTGGGGTGGGGGATCTGTCTTGGCCAAGAGCCCTAATACATTTAAGAAAGTCAAAGTAGCATCCTGTGGCCACTCTTTGCCAAAATTCTACATATATTCAGTTTACTTTTTATTTTGAATTATGTATGTATGACTATTGCTTTTCTTTGTTTTTCCCATTCAGCCCTTTTCTATTTTTTTTTCCTAATCCACTGGCAATATTAGGGACATTAAAGTGTAGTTTGTTTAGCTCCATATGATAGGTCCACAACTGGCTGGCTACTCACATTCTGAGAATGGCTCTTCATTGAGTATTCATTGATTTACTCATTCACTCAGTTTATATGACCACTCATCTCAGGTTTATGTCTCTGGGCAGTTAACAATAATTAAAAGCAACATAAACACAGTAACCTGTAACAAATTAATAGTCATTGTATGGGCTCAGATATACATTTTAATCCCTAGCCCTGTTGATTAATTGGATTTACAGACCAATTTCATTTTGTGCAACCCAGGACAGTATGCATAATACTACCTCCTATTTTCACCATCACAGTATCCCTGTAAGGCACTTTCATCTAAGAGACTGAGAGAAATTCCAATCTCACAGGTTATAGGTCTAGGACTATCTGTAAAACCCAGTTTTCTCAGTCCCCCCCCATTTTTAGTCTACCACCTTAACCACACTGGCTCTTAATTTGGAATTTGAAAAGGAATTGAATTTCAATGTGAAGAAAACTGAGGGAAGAGATGTATCAGTGTGCTATAGAGAAAATATTACCAGAAAAACTAACATCAGAAATAATGGATATACGTTCCAGGTACCTACATTTTATTTAAATAGGTAAAAATATCCTTACAGAAAGATCTGGACAATAGTGGAACAGTTTACCTACAATTGTGCATTTTCTACATCTGGAGTGACTGCATGTCCCACCTCTTGTTAATTTAATTTTCCTGAATCCTGCAGAGGTTTTCTGGTTCCATCAAACTTTATAATTCAACGATTATACAATTTTCTTAAATCTGGAGGATAGAGTAGCTTTGGAGAAGTATCTTCTGCTACACAGAGAGGAGGTTTGACAGAATACCTTGTCAATCTAAATCAGTGTTTCCCAATTTGTTTACTATCCAAAACCAATTATCAGCTTTTTTTTTACCCAATGTAGGCAAAACACTTAATTAAATTATTTATTATTTAATTTAAACATTACTTTTACCCAATTTTGGATAATTTACCCAGGTTTGGGAAGCACTGCTATAAGTCAAACAATGTTCAGGCATAGATATATCTACTAGGATCCCATGGTAGTTATTCTGTTGTCATGGGGAAAAAAGGCAGCTGCACTGAAATGAAAAGCAGAGCAATGGAGTTGTTTTTTTAATTAAGATATGCAGGGATCACTGGTCACCACCAAAACAAGCTGAGAGCCCTCAGTTTAGGTCAGTGAGGATTACAGGTAGTCCTCAATTTACTATCACAATTGAGCCCAAAATTTATGTTGCTAAGTGAGAAATTTGTTTAGTGAGTGTTGCCCCATTTTACGACTTTTTGCCAGTTATTAAGTGAATCAGGGTTATTAAGCAACTGATTTTGCTTGTCAGAAGATAAACCACATGATCCCGGGACATTGAAACCATCATAAATATGAACCAGTTATCAAGCATCCAAATGTAAATCAGATGACCATGGTGAGGCTGTGATGGTCATAAGTGAAAAATGGTCATATGTCACTTTTCAGTGTTGTTGTAACTTCGGTCCCTAGGGGAATTGTTGTAAGTGGAGGACTACTTGCATACAGAAATGGGGAAAATGTGCTAATCAGCACTGCACAATTAATTACATAGTGCAGTCCCAATTTTCCATCACCAGTGAGGAAAATACTACATGGAACCCAATCTTGGCTTTGGAAAGGTGGCTGGGTAACTGGGCCAGTCACTTCAGCTAACACTGGTCGGTTAACGAAACGTCTGCATGCAAACAACCAAGCCGCCATAGACACCAAGGACAATCTCTCTCCTCCCAATTCATCCACTGAGCTGGCGCTGCGAAAGAAATAGAAGGACGAAGGAATATTAGGGGACATTCGCCGTTTTGATTCATTAAAAATAATAAAGGCTGGGTAGAAAAACTAAGAAACCCTCGCATTTTTCGAAACGTGCTTTAAGAATTTATGGGATAATTTAAAGATAATTCAGTGATGCCCTCCCTTCTATAGTGGCTCCATCTCTCCTAGTAGGGCGTCAAGACCTGGTTCTGCCAAGTTGGCAGATGGGTCTAAAATAATATGCAAAATCTGGGGAGTGATTGGTGGATTGAGGGCACTCCCTCCGCCTCTTAACTTTTTAACCTGCAATTTTAACTTCGTTTTTAATGGCTTTTTAATTCTGTTTTCTGCATCGAGGTATGCTTTTTTATTTCGGAACAGCCCAGCGTGTCGCTCAGATAAAGATGGGTGGTGTAGAAATTAGATAACTTTGATTAATGAAAGATATAAAACACGATAAAAAAATTAAATCATTGCAACCCCAACAATAAAGAAACGAAGCTTCCCCCCCCCCCCAAAAAAAAAACAACTCCGATTTTCCAAATTCTGCGGCGCTGCGATCCCCAAAGAGGGTGTTAGACCACGTGGGTGACATTCTGCGATTCATCCAGAGAGCAGGAGTCTCCAACCTCGGGCACTTTAAGACTTGTGGACTTCAACTCCCAGAATTCCCTAGCCAGGCATGCTGGCTAGGGAATTCTGGGAGTTGAAGTCCACAAGTCTTAAAGTGCCCGAGGTTGGAGACCCCTGATCTAGAGGATAGGTTTCACGCTCATCAAACCACGCAACCAATGAAAATAGCCGTAGCGTTAGAAGGCCCGAGCTTTGATTAGTTATCGCGGACGGGTTAACTCCTCCCTTAAATAGTACGAGATGGATGGGGAAATAAACCCGTCAATCGTACGGGGGGCATCGATAGGACGTGAGTTTTGATTGGTCGACTTGGTTTTCATTTCCGGGTCTTTTAGCGCGTTTCCGGGTTTAGACTCCGGCAAAGCCGCCTTCCGCTGTTTGACTGGGCGACCTTGCGGCCTCGGGCGGGCGATTTCCTCAAGCAAGCAGCCGTCACCATGTCTTACTGGAGGCAAGCTGGGCTCAGGTAGGTAGGTAGGTAGGTGGGTGGCTGAAGGGGCAGCCCCGACCTCCGCGCCCCCAGAATACATTCCCCCAGGCTGGTCTTGTGAAGCCGCCAGTCTCCTGGTCTTCGGGGCGCCTTAGATGGGAAGCGCTAGTAAAGCTTCCCTAGTTCCTCTCCATCTTGCAAATTAAATCCTTTTAATGCAGAAAAGGAAGGGTGAAAAAACCAATAAAACTTCATTCCCAAACGAAGATAACTCTCATCTATCAAGGATGAGGACGCAGATTATTGGGGGCAATAGGCTCACTCTGTAAACCGCTTAGAGAGGGCTGTAAAACACTGTGAAATGGTATATAGCAATAGCACTTAGACTTACACACCGCCTCATAGTGCTTTTACAGCCCTCTCTAAGGGGTTTACAGAGTCAGCCTATTGCCCCCAGCAATCTGGATCCTCATTTTACCCACCTCGGAAGGATGGAAGGCTGAGTCAACCTTGAGCCTGGTAGAATAGAATAGAATTGGAATTGGAATTGGATTGAATTCTTTATTGGCCAAGTGTGATTGGACACACAAGGAATTTGTCTTGGTGCAAACGCGCTCGGTGTACATAAAAGGAAAGATACATTCATCAAGAATCATAAGGTACAAGACTTAATGATAGGAATAGAATAGAATATAGAATATAGGGAATGGGGAATGGGCCAAGAGTGATTGGACACACAAGGAATTTGTCTTGGTGCAAATGCTCTCATTGTACATAAAAGACATTTTCGTCAAGAATCAAGGTACAACACTTAATGATAGCCATAGAGTACAAATAAGCAGTCAAATCGTATTAGGAAACAGTCAATATAAATCGTAAGGATACAAGCAACAAAGCTGGCTTGAGTCAAACTTTTAAACTATTTTAAATTGGAACTGTTTTTAATTATGGCCAAATTATTTAATTATTTTAATCAGTTTTTTAATCTTTCTATGTCTGGATTTTTACTTTGGCTGTGCACCGCCCTGAGTCCTATATTGGAGAAGGGCGGTATAGAAATTAAAACAAAAAAAGTTACAGTCATACAGTCATTAGTGGAAGGAGATGGGTGAGATTTGAACTGCTGAACTGCAGCTAGCAGTCAGCTGAAGTAGCCTGCAGTACTGCACTCTAACCATTGCGCCACCTCCGCTCACTATAAGTCTATAAGCGCTATTGCTATCATTTTAGCCATTGTCTATCCACTGCAGGATGAAGGCCTCTTCTGCATGTTTCCAACCAATATGATCCTGAGCTTTCTTTTGCCAATTGGGCTGACAATACTTGCTGATCTCGTCAATCCATCTTGTTTTAGCTCTCTTTCATGGATGCTTTTAATCAAGTGGGGATCCATTCTAGACTGCCTTGGTTTGGTTTGGTTTAGTTTATTATCATTGCACCTTGTACAACGAAATTAAATGCCATCTTCAGTGTACATCATACGTAAGAAAACTATAAAAATAAATCAAAAACACACATTCTTCACATTCTATAAAATTGAATTGAAAACCTCTGATACTGCATTAGTGTTACACTATACAGTAGAATTGGCAAACCATACACAGGTGCAGTAAATTAAAATACTCTGTGGTGCAGATAAAAGGTCACCAGCAGTTTTTCATTCAGTTGTTTCCTGAGAAGTCTCAGGTAGTATAATCTCTGCTGGGCCCTTTTGACCAGTGCTGCAATATGGTCCACCTGCCAACAGTGCTTCTTGCTATGTGACCAGCCCATTTCAATTTTAATTCTTTTATTCTCTTGATGATATCATATACTTTTGTTTGTTGTTTAATCCATGACCAGGTCTTTCTATCTTGTTTTGGGATGCCCAAGATGTATCTTTCCATGACTCTTTGCACCACTCTAAATTTTGTATCAATTGTGAAGCTAGTATTCCACTGGCATAGGTAGAGCAGGTAGCACACACTGATGGAAAATATTTCTCTACAGGCATAGGGGGAGGTTGTTTTTGAAAATTATGCTTAGCTTGTCGAATGCCTAGCAACCATATTTAACACGCTTTTCAATTTTAGAATGTATCTTTGTAGCTCTTCTGGGTCTCTTGAGAACAACATCATTTGCAAATCTTAAGTGATTTAAATAGGCGCCATTGATTTTTATTCCATCTTTTGCCCATCTAGTTTGCAAAATACTTCTTCAAGGCAGGCTGAGAAAAAGATAGGTGATATTGCATTAAGGGTATGAAAGACAGAAAATGACCCATGATCACCTGTAGACAGTTGTGAGGGTAATCAGTAACTCCTGAAGGCTGACAATTTAGAGGGCTTTAACGGGGTTAACATTTATAGAGCATATAGAGTTGTCAATAGCTGCTTTTCAGTTTAATGTATCACCTTCAGATTGTGCCTCTGAATAAATGTCTGAGCCACTATGATGGCTCAGCTTCACAAAAAGGCCCAGCTTCCATTTTATTAGAAGTCATTTATGACTTTTCCAGGGTGCTGTTCTAATTTTCCACAGTTGTTAACTTCAGGAGATTGATATTCTTTTGACCCATATTTATTTTTCTTGCAGCTACATCCGCTACTCTCAGATCTGTGCAAAAGCAGTAAGAGCAGCCCTAAAACCTCAGTTTAAAGCAGAGGCAGAGAAAACAGCTGGAAGCAATGTAAAAATTATGAAACCCAAAAAGGAATGACAAAAGTAAGTAAAGAAGTTCTAGAGATTTATGTTTCCCTCAGATCTGTATACAATGTTACAGCATTAAACTGAATCTTGTCTTATGTAATGCAGATTATCCATGCAGCCATAAAAAATTGTGATTTAATTGGTTATTACTAATCAGTTTTTGCTGAATCACGAGACTTCGTTCAAAGTTCTAGCAAGAAATGTACAATAGTTTAGGATTGCCTATAATTAACCTAGTGAGCTGTCTTTGCCCCTTACATCAGCCCATTCCATCCAGGCAGGCAAAGAATTCCAACTGCTGGGATATAGAAAGAGAGCCTTCTCTGCTATTGCTCTGCCCTTTGGAACATTCTCTCCCCATTCTCCCCCCATTCCCGTCGGAGGTGAGACTGATTCCCACTTTCCCAGCCTTCTGAAAACATTTAAAGGCCAGCTGGCTCTGCTATTTTGCTTGGTGCTTCCAGCGAGGTGCATAACTGTGGGGCTGGATAGAGTTTGGAAGGCTGTCCCCGGTCCCCGTCCCCCACCTTTTACTTAACTTTTAATGTTAAACTTTATTCTTGACTTGCTTTAAAATTTTATATTCAGTTTTTATGTTTTGAACATTTTATTAGTACGCCACTCAATGTCTCTCTGTGAGGGAGAAGGATGGTTTCTAAATGGATATGGTTGTAAGGAACAGAGCTGGGTGTGCAGAAACCATTTTACTGATTCTGCTGTTAGGCTATTCCAGTGGATTTTGCCATCTCAGACAATGGCCAGGAGGATTGTGCTTTTCTTCTGTATGCAAAAGTCAACTGAAGTGGAAATTCCAGCACTAGAAATAGCTGGCATGCTAAGATATAAAGAAGCTGTATGCAGTTCTGCCTTATCCAACAGCTTTCCACAATTCCTCATCCTAGATCTGTTTCCTCATTCAGCTTCATTATAGCAGTAGTTCCCCAGTGCTGAAAACAATGGGCATTTAAAGTGACTTCTGTGGAGAAAATTGCTACAGCAAATATGTACAACAAAGAGAGATGTAGATTCAAAGATATGGAAATAATTTCAGTGTTTTTAGGTTCTAACCTTTTGTATATTAGCTCATTGATGCAATGGAATAATTTAATTGGATAATACTTAAAAAATACAGGGACTGGTACATTGATATTAGTTCAGAGGTGGGTTTCAGCAGGTTCTAACCAGTTCTGGAGAACCAGTAGTGGAAATTTTGGGTAGTTCAGAGAACCGGTAGTAAAAATTCTGACTGTCCCTGCCCCCATCTATTCTCTGCCTCCCAGGTCCCAGCTGATTGGGAGGAAATGGGGATTTTGCAGTATCCTTCCCCTGGAGTGGGGTGAGAAAGGAGATTTTTCAGTATCCTTCCCCTGCCATACCCGCCATGCCATGTCTACCAAGCCATGCCACGCCCACCAAGCCACATCCACAGAACCAGTAGTAAAAAATTTTGAAACCCACCACTGTATTAGTTCTCAAGCTGTCAATTTTAATTCACATTCTGTGCTACTTTAAATTCTTACTGTATATTTACCTGTCTTTACAGACCCATTCTCTAAAAGGAAAAATGACAACTCGTTGGTATGCTTATGGACAGCTGCTTCCCATTTTATGAAACCGCCATGTATATATATAAATGAACCATGCCAATAAATGAAACTTAATGCAAATGATTTTAGTGATTTGTTTTATCAAGCAGTAATAAAATAACTCTTCAAGGAATTAAGCAGTCTAGCTTTTAATAAGTCTAACTTATTAAAAAGGGTTTTTTTTAGTTTAATGCCTGTTTTGAATAACATAATAAGGTCACTGATTACAGAAGATGTTTGAGTCCTTTGTGGTAGAAAAATATTATTGAAAATCAGGAAACATTCGGTGAAAGAAAAATTCAATGATCACATAAATTATCATGTTTGCTTGGAATTAAAATGATCCCCCCTCCCCAAATTTGAATGCACAGGTTTTTTGCATGCAGTTTATAAATTCAATAGATTAGTTGCACCATGGATCACCAACAGTGATCTGTATGGGAGAGAGATCTGGTTTCCTTCCCAAATTCTGCAACTAAATTTTGCAAAAGAAAATGTTGATAAATTTGAAACCTTTTGGAAAGAAATGGCTTGGATTGATGAAATAAAAATTGAACATTTCAACCACGACCACATGAGCATTTGAAGAAAGTAACACCATGCCAGTCATTATGGTGATGATTCATTATCGTTTATAGATTGGTTGAGGACTTAAAAAGAAGGGAAATTGGGAATGTTTGCACTTCTATAGTGATAACCTTTTCTGAAACCTTTGAAGAATGGTGAAAAAATTTAATTTGTACAACTAACATTGTAAACCGCAAGAAGTGTTTTAATTCATAGAAATGGATACAAATTCTGCTTAATCTCATTTTATTGGCTTTTGTACAATACTTGCATTGCAACAGTAGCTTAAATAAAATGAAAATGATGCGAGTAAAGTAAATGGCAGCTAAGAGAAATATTTCTCCATTTTTCTGCTAGCAAAATCAGTTTTATACTATAGGAAAATAAATATTTTGTACGTCTATGGAGATTCTCATATTCTCATATTTTGTATAAACATTCAACAGAAATCTGCACAACACACTATCAGCAAAAGTGCAAGATAAAAAGAAATGTATATTAATACTGTAGCTGGCAGCATCCGACTTGTCTGGTAGGGGGGAGCTGGTTTAGTGCAATGTTTTATATAATGCTACTGTTTAAAGCAAGGGTGTCAAATTCACATCATTGCAGCGTCACATGATGTATCGGAATTTTTTTTCCTTTCGCTAAACCGGGTGTGGGTGTGGCCAGTGGGTGATGCCTCTGGCCCATGGGCCAGGAGTTTGACGGCCCTGGTTTAATGTAATTATTGGATGCTACATAGGAAAAAAACCTAAACCAGATGACCTCTATGACCCAGTCTCCAGGTTTTTTTTCTATAATTTCTTGAGCCTCTAGTTTACCATTGTTGGTATCTTTTTGAGATGTGTTAATTTCCATCTGCTGCCACCATGTCATTTAGAATATCTTAACATCAAGTTGATAAATGCAAATTTACCGGTATTTCTATAAGCAATTACAAGAAAGTTCCCTTGAAAAGTCTGGTAGAAAAACTAGTAGAGTCCTATAACAACTTAAAGGCCAATAGATTTATTGTACAATACATTTTCTGTCCTATAAGTGAAATTTTCTTTTGATTTCTTTTATCCTGTTTCCTTATTTTTATAAGTAACTCAAGGCGGTGAACATACACTCCTTCCTCCTATTTTACCCACAAGAACAACCCTGTGAGGTGGATTGGGCTAAGACAGAGTGACTAGCTCAAAGTCACCCAGCCAGCTTTTATGCCTAAAGTGGGACTAGAGTTCACATTTTGTAGCCTTTTACTGGTTCTCCTATATACAAATCCTATAGCTAATAATCTTGTAAATAATGCTACCACATTTTATAAGGAAAATATGTACATATCATTTCAATAGTTTTGCTCAAAGCACTGGAAACTCAATTTTTACACATACAAGTACACACCAATGTGTATATGTGTGTGTATACACATATATACTAATATGAAGCGTAAATCCATATATACACATGCATACTTTACATAGAACATGTTCTGATACATTAAGCAGTACTTCCTCTTTCCCAAAATGTATTTATTCTTCTGAATGGCTGTATTTAATCTTTTAACTATGGCTGAATTCTCAAAGTAAATTTGGTTTTGTGAATTTTGCAAGTGAATTAGTATAAAACAGGTAATTTAAAGTATCAACTCTGGCTCTGCTCTCCCCACTGAGCCTCTTAGCAATGACATTGGTAGTGTTAGGTAATCATCTTAATTCCATGTTGATATTTGGGAGTGAGTTACAATGAACTATAACTTACAGTACATTCAAAATACAAAAAGTATTCACATAATACATACAGATAGTCTGCATTTACAACCACAGTTGGCATTGGAGCTTCTATTGTTAAATGAAATCGTTGGTAAGGGAGTTGTACTCAATTTTACAACCTTTTTGCTGCCATTAAGCAAATCATTATGGTTGATAAGTGAATCCACCATTATTCATATGAGTGCAGGGAACTATGACAATCATAAATGCGAGAACCAGTCATAAGTTACTTTTTTTCAATGCTGCCATAACTTTAGTCACTAAATGAATAGTCGTAAGTTGAGGACTACCTGTAATGTGTTACATTAAAAAAGATAAAAAGGTAAAGGAGATTTTATTATAGTCATTGCCAACTATAGGGCGATGCTCATCTCCGTTTCAAGGCCATTGAGCCAGCACTGTCCAAAAACATTTCCGCGGTCACTTGGCCAGCATGGCATTACAGAGTGCTGTTACCTTCCCACCGAAGGGGTACCTATTTATCTACTCACATTTGCATGCTTTCGAACTGCTAAGTTGGCAGGAGCTGAAGTGAGGATGGGAGCTCACCCCATTGCATGGAACTGAACTCTTGAACCTGGGCTGCCAGCTTTCCAACCAACAAGCCCAGCATCTTAACCACTGAGCTATCACGCTGCCCAATGTTAATTGATTCAAAATGAAAATAATCCATCATTCATAGACTCCTTGAATGACTGGGTAGATTAATAAGAACAAGATCCATCAATAGCTTTTAACTATCCTGATTAAATAAAATCACTGTGTTCAAAGGCAATTGACATGTTTGTAGATAAGGGTAAGGGCTGTTGAAGCCTTTCCAGAATGTTTAGCTGGTGGAACTTTGGACCATTCGATTTCATCTGGCAGCATCATTCTTATTTTCTTGCCTTATATGGGAGAGCTGATCCAGTGAAAGGCATGTCTGTCCAATTAATAGGTGCAAAATTCCACATAAAATGTAGGTCAACTAAATGATTTAAGGGGTAATAATTTTAATCTCTTGTTAACGTCTTAAGTTCGAGCTTATATTCATTAGGCTGCTTGTCTTAAAATCTGCAAAAGCTTAAATATACTAGAAACACAAATGGGAATCATAGTGATCCTTCCCCATAATAAACTAAATAAGCTGGCTGGCACATTCAAGTACAAGGTTTTAAGTCAGTGTATCCCTACCTTGGCAACCTTAAGTTGTGTGCATTAGCTGGGGAATTCTGGAAGTTGAAGTCCACATATCTTAAAAGTTGCCAAAGTTAAGACAAAGTTGTTCTAGAGACATACATAAAAACCTATAAGTTGACTGATTACATTTTCTGCCCTGTTAATTTAGCATGTCATATGCTTAGCTTTGCTTCTTTATTTGAAATACTACAGTGAAGGCACTGATTCAGAGGAAATACTTATTGCCTAAGGTGAAGCTCTTAAATCAAATACTAAGTCGTTGGGTTAGTTCTGCAATGCATTTAAATTTAAAAAAACAGTTAGGTAGAACTTGGCTTAATGCATAGTAATGGTTGTTTGTATAAGTGCGTATAGTCAAGACTATGGTTTTCCCAGTTGCACTGTATGGCTGTGAAAGTTGGATCATAAGAAAGGCTGAGAGCGCCAAAGAATTGAGGCCTTTGAATTATGGTGCTGGAGAAGACTCCTGCAAGTCCGTTGGATTGCAAGGCAATCAAACCAGTCAGTCCTAGAGGAGATCAACCCTGACTGCTCTTTAGAAAGCCAGATCCTGAAGATGAAACTCAAATACTTTGGCCACCTAATGAGAAGGAAGGACTACCTGGAGAAGAGCCTAATGCTGGGAAAGATTGAAGGGGATGACAGAGAACGAGGTGGCTGGATGGAGTCACTGAAGCAGTTGGCGTGAGCTTAAATGGACTCCAGAGGATGGTAGAGGACAGGAAGGCCTGGAGGAATGTTGTCCATGGGGTCGGGATGGGTCAGACACGACTTTGCAACTAAAAACAACAACAAATGGTTGTTCCTTCATTTGATTTCCGTTCCTTTTTGGAGACAATCCAGCTACGTTAAATGGTAACAATCGGCATGTTATATTATAAAGTTTTAAAGACCAGTCAGTCATTGCTTTTCCATTTAAGTTGTTTCCTTTTCTTCTTCCCTGACTTCCTCCTCCACTTCCTCATATTCTTCTATATCGGCTTTTGCATCCTGATACTGCTGGTATTCGGAAACCAAGTCATTGGTGTTGCCTTCTGCCTCAGAAAATTCCATTTCATCCATCCCTTCACCAGTGTACCAGTGGAGAAATGCTTTTCTTTTGAACATAGCTGAGAATTGATCAGAGAGGCGGCTGAAGAGCTGCTGAATGGCCGTGTTATTGCCTATGAAGGTGGCAGACATTTTTAGCCCACGAGGAGGTATGTCACAGACGGCCACTTTAACGTTGTTGGGGATCCATTCCACAAAGTGACTGCTATTTTTAGTCTGCACCGCCAATAGCTGCTCATCCACTTCCTTCATAGACATGTGGCCTCTGAAGATGCAGGCCACCGTCAAATACCGCCCGTAACGTGGATCGCAAGCTGCCATCATATTCCGAGCATCAAACATCTGTTGGGTAAGTTCTGGGACTGACAAAGCTCGGTATTGTTGACTGCCCCGAGATGTTAGTGGAGCAAATCCTGGCATGAAGAAATGAAGTCTGGGGAAAGGCACCATGTTGACTGCCAACTTTCTCAAATCTGCATTGAGTTGGCCGGGGAAGCGAAGTGAGGTCGTGACGCCACTCATGGTGAGGGACACCAAGTGGTTTAGATCTCCATAGCTTGGTGTGGGGAGCTTCAGTGTTCTAAAGCAGATGTCATACAGGGCTTCATTATCAATGCAGAAGGTTTCATCTGTGTTTTCTATCAGCTGGTGGATTGATAAAATGGCATTGTACGGTTCAACAACAGTGTCCGAAACTTTGGGTGAAGGCACTACGCTGAAAGTGTTCATGATCCTATCGGGATATTCTTCTTTGATCTTGTTAATCAGAAGGGTGCCCATTCCAGAGCCTGTCCCACCTCCGAGAGAATGGACGAACTGAAAGCCCTGGAGGCAGTCGCATCCTTCAGATTCATTCCTCACAATGTCCATCACATTTTCAATCAATTCGGCCCCTTCGGTATAATGACCCTTTGCCCAATTGTTACCAGCACCTGAATTTCCTGTAAATATATAGTTATAAAGAAAGCTGGCTAAATGTCAATTTAATAATTAGCAGTTTGTTTGAAAAGTTAATTATTCTACCCAACTGCAAAAAGCTTATCTCTAAAACAAGACAGGGTCATGGTGGCCATGGCCTTGTCAGCCTCCTACACCAGGATGGTGGGGTTTTGCCCTCCCTGGGCTCTGGAGGCTTCCCTCGAGCCTCCAGGAGGGTGAAAATGGCCTCCCCAGGCTCCGGAGGCCCTCTGGAGGCCAGAAACAGGCCCATTTCCAGCCTCCCGAACTCCTGGTAGGCCCATTTTTTGCCTTCTCCAAGCATGCCCTGCACTTACCTGCATCCAAAATGGGCTGTGTGGGGACTCCTGGGAGGGGCACAGTGGGCGGGGCAGGCCCAGCCAGGAGTGGGATTTGGGGGTTCTCCAAACTGCACAGAATCTTAGCTAGAGGTTCTCCCAAACCCCTGCAAACCCCCAGCAGCCCACCCCTGGTTTGGGAGTTGAAAGTGTCATCCGATTTGAATAATTTGTTGGCAAGAAAGCGGAATTGTACTACCAAACTCTTATATGACCATCAGTCTAATTAGGTTTGGTGATATTTAACAAGAGAGGAACTACTGCTAAAGCTGTTCTGGAAAGTGTGCATTGTTTCGGACTGCTCCGGTTGAAGTGTGTCAGCAGCAGAGATGTGAGTTGTGCGGAGAGTGTGAGATCGGCTGCAGTCTCTGAAAGTGTTCGGGATTTTGGGTGGCAGAGGCAGCAGGGAGCAGCAGCTTTTGCAGCACTCCGTCGCTGAGTGACTTCTGAGAAGGAGACAGTGTAAACAAAAGAGGAAACAAGGCAAACGTGGAGGGCTAACAACTAGGCTAAAGGCTAATCCATATGGAGTGTTGCTACCATCTATTTTGTTTGCTAATGTGCCCCTTTGAGCCTAAAATGGATTACATGAAGCTAGATTTAATAACAAGCTGGCAGATGAGAAACTGCTGTCTCATCGTTGCAACAGAAAATTGGTTAAAGCATATTCTGTCCCAGATAGTGCTGTTAGCTTGGATGGACTTTAAATATTTTGGCTTATTTTCTTTCTAGAGCGGGCATCAGAATTTCATATTTTAATATGTGCCACTGTGTTCACAGAAAAAAAAAGACAATAAAAGTTATCTTGTCTTGTAACAAATATTACAGAGGCAGGGAAAGAAATTTGAGGAAACATTCCTCTTAAGATTAATGATCTGGTTTCATCTTTGAACATTTTAGATAAGTCTCCTGTGATCTGTTTAAGCTTTCACTCTGTAAAGCATAAAAAACAGAATTAAGTTTCCCCTCATAAGAATTAGACTGTTAGGTGTTCTGAAGCTGTGATTAAAGATACTGATATCTTAGTCAATCAAAGGGATGAATGTCAGCTATGTTGCTTCTGCCAATATCAATTTGTTAAATTAGTTTTATAAGTAATGCCATATACATACCATGAATGTAGTTATCCGGCCGAAAGAGTGGACCTATTTTGCTCGATCGCACACTGTCCATCGTCCCAGGCTCCAAGTCTACCAGGATAGCACGAGGAACATACTTATGAGCTGCAGCACAAGGGATTAAAGATATGATAAATAAACACCTATAGGCCTCACCTGAACGTACAGGACTCCTTTAAAACACTCCAGAAGTGGTTTCAACACCTAAGTCATTCAAACCATGCTAGACAAACATACAGGTAGTCCTGAACTTATGACCACAATTGAGCCCAAAATTTATGTTGCTAAGTGAGAAATGTGTTAAGTGAGTTTTGCCCCCACTTTACAAATTTTCTTGCCACATTTGTTAAGTGAATCACTGCAGTTGTTAAATTAGTAATACGGTTGTTAAGTGAATCTGGTTTCCCTACTGACTTTGCTTGTCCGAAGGTCGCAAAAGGGAATCCCATGAGCCAGGGATACTGCAACCGTCATAAATATGAGTCAGTTGCCAAGCACTCGAATGTAAATCACACGACCGTGGGGTGCTGCAATGCTCATAAGTGTGAAAAATGGTCGTAAGTCACTTTTTCAGTGCTGTTGTAACTTTGAACAGTCACTAAGCGAATTGTTGTAAGTCGAGGACTACCTGTAATACGATTGGTATTGTCTTTAAACTGGAATGTAAGCAGTTTGGGCTTAGAAGTCAATATGATATTGACATTGCCTAGAGCCGTGATGGCGAACCTATGGCCTATGGCACACAGCGCCATCTCTTTGAGCACGTGAGCCATCGCCCCAGTTCAGCTCTGCTGCGCAAGTGCGCATGGCTCCCTCCAGCCAGCTGGTCTTCAGGTCTCTGCCATGCATGCGCAGGGGAGGGGCGTGTGCAGGGGACCCATGCGTGCATGCTTGGGGGGACATGTGGGGGACCACACACACAGGCGTGGCACATACAGGGGCCACACATGCTTGCGGGGAGGTGTGCGCTCATGTGTGGGGTCCACACAGACACATTGCATTTTGGGGGTTAGGGCATGCATGCGTTTTGGGCACTCGGTCCGGAAAAAGTTAGCCATCACTGGCCTAGAGCAATGGGTTGATTCATTTTGGAGCTTCTCAGAATCTATAGGAACTTCAAAATGGTTGTCAGCCAGAGACAATCAGTTCAGAATGGAGTTAGCCCATTGGCCCCCAAGACACCGTTACCGATCTGATGGACCTTTCTAAAGAGGCCCAAAAATGGGCAGGGATCTCATGTTGGACAATCCCCTACTAATTAAAAATAGGCTTAGGAAAACTGCTGAAACACTCCCCACAATCTTCACATCTGTTACCATAAACAAACAAAAAGGGGAAGATAAAAAGAAAACTAAAATAGGTGGGAAAAGGCCTGGCAGTGGGTAAGAGCACAGGTAATCCTCAATTTATGACAGTTCATTTAGTGACCAAAGTTACAATGACACTGAAAAAAGTGATTTATGACTGTTTTTCACATTTACAACTGTTGCAAGAGCCCCGTGGACAAGTGATCAAAATCCAGATGCTTGGCAACTAGTTCATATTTATGATGGCTGCAGTGTCCTGGCGGTCATGTGATCACCTTTTGCAATTTTCTAACAAACAAAATCAGTGGGGAAGCCAGATTCACTTAACAACCGTGTTGCTACCTTAACAAACTGCAGTGATTCTCTTAACAAGTATGGCAAGAAAGGTTGTAAAACGGGGCAAAATTCAATTAACAAATGTCTTGCTTAGCAACAGAAATTTTAGTCCTAAATCAAGGACTACCTGTACCTTGGTATCAAATGTTTATGTAATTTCCTGTTTGTCCGTTAGATGGCAATGTAGCGAAAGTTATGAACGCCTGAAAAATTTATAGTTTAAGTTGGTGAAATACACATAGGACTTTCATTACGTTAAGGAAATCATCACACACACCCCACACAATTTGGCCATAGAAATCTATTCTGGAAGACAATATCAACTCTCTTCAATGAGACTGATGATTTTAAAATGCTGCAGACTTTGCAACCATATCTTCTCCTCTGTACAGTAAAGAATTTGAACTCCAAAATTATTCATCTACTTTCTCTTGAGGTCAGTGGTGGGTTGCCCCTGGTTCGGACTGGTTCTATAGAACCGGTAGTAATACCAGCAGGAGGCTCCACCCACCGACCCCGACGTCATCAGGAAGCTTCTGTGCATGTGTGCGCGGCCCCGTTACGAACCAGTAATAAAGGTAAGTAGAACCCACCCCTGCTTGAGATAATTTATTCAGCTGTGAAGTATCAAGTGCACTATAATCCTAGAGCACTGTTTCTCAACCTTGGTCATCTTAAGAAGTGTGGACTTCAACTCCCAGATTTCTCTGAACTGAGCTGAAGCTCACACTTCTTAAAGCTGCCAAGATTGAGAAACACTGAGGGTTTCATGGCTTCGCTTCACTCAAGGTAAGAGAATAACAATGTTGGAAGGGATCTTGGAAGTCTTCTACACTGATCCCCTGCTCAAGTAGAAGACCCTATATTGGGGTGGGATTCAGCCGGTTCGGACCGGTTTGGGTGAACCAAATGTTAATTTTAATCTGGTTTGCTGAACCGGTAGTTGCAAGGACTGGCTGACCCTGCCCATCCCACCCCGCCCCTCCCAGGAGTCTCCATGCAGCCCGTTTTGGATGCCAGGTAAGTGCAGGGCCCAAACGGAGGCTCTGGGAGGGCGAAAAATGGGCCTACTGAAAGTACCGAAAGTCTGAAAACGGGCCCATTTCCAGCCTCTGGAGAGCCTCTGGACCTTGGGGGGAGGCCATTTTTACCCTCCCGGAGGCTCAAGTAAAGCCACCGGAGTCTGGGAAGGGTGAAAACGCTGTCCCCTGTGGTGCAGGAAGCTGAGTAGGCCACGCCCACCATGGCCACGCCCACCCAGCAACTGGGCAGAGAACCGGTTGCTAAAATTTCTGAATCCCACCCCTGCCCTATAGCTGGCTGTCCAGTCTCTTCTTAAAAGCCTCTAGTGATGGAGCACCCACAACCGCTGGGGGCAAGCCATCCCATCGATTAACTGTTCTCACTAATGGGAAATTTCTCCTTAATTCTAGGTTGGATCTCTCTTTAATAAGCTTCCCCCGCCCCCATTGCTTCCTGTTTTGCCTTCTGGTAGTTGGGAGAATAAGTTGACCCCTTCTCCTCTGCCTCAAATATGGGAAGCAATTAATAACTGATAATAGGATGGTCATTCTTGCCTGAGTGGCAAATTATCTCTACAGCAGTGTTTTTCAAATCTGGCAATTTTAAAATGTGTGAACTTCAACTCCCAGAATTCTCTGGCCGGTGGACCAGATTTGGCATATATTGTAGCCTGTGGTTTGCCAACTCCAGTTTAGTGCAAACTAAGAATTTTTGACATTGCAGTTCTAATACACAAAGCAGTTTCTACACAGGGAAAGACTCATTTGACAGTTCTTAAAAGAAGTGGATTTCATGGCCGCGAAAGATGATAAAGTATTTTATTATTATGTTATAATAATACTGTTAAGACACACTTGACTCTCTGGAGTAAAAATGATAGTAATAAGTAAATGATAAACATGTTCTATTTTTAACCTCGGTAACTGCCTGTGCAAGCAAATTTTGTTTGCCCAGTTACTTACAGTAAGCTTCATTGAAATACACATTAATTCTTTCCTGCTGCAATGGTGAATCACCGTGATAATTTCCCGTGGTGTCAATCCCATGCTCATCACTGATGACTTCCCAGAACTGAAAGAGGACAAACAGACTCAAACAATACAAGCATTTCACCTGGTTATTTATTTCTGCATTTATTGGCCTGGTGAAGTCGTGACATCACTGGCATTCTTGCATGGGGTAGCACGTATGGAATTTGAATGAGCTTTCCTTTGACTTCATACACGCATGCATTAATTCCCACCCCACCAGCCACCTCCTTAGTAGGAAATCAAGCTGATAAAAAATCAGATAAAAATAGTAATAGTAATAGTAGTGAGTCAGATCAGGAAACAACAGCTCCCTCTGTCTGTAACCCTGAAACTGAAAATTGGTTATTTGCTGTAAGTTAGTAGAGCAGTTCCTTTGCCATGTCAGGTGATTTGAATTGCTTCTGTGAACATTTAAGATGTCTTCCGGCAGTTCTCCATGTACTTCTGGGTTCTCATTCATCCTGGTTTCTCTCCTCAATCTTCCCAAAGATTGTTTTTTCGAAAGGCAACTAGACGTTCTTTAAATTTCCTTGAAGACATTTCGCTTCTCATCCAAGAAGTTTCTTCAGTTCTGACTGAATGGTGGAGAATGGAAGGATTTTTATATTCCTTGAATCCACCTGTTTACAATACAGTCCTTTCAGCAATTTCCAGAGGATTCCACACCTATTTGCACTATTCAGGTGATCCTGAGGGCACAGATAAACCTCCAAGTGGCCTCAAGGATTCTCAGAAAGAGTGCTAATGATCAGATGACTGCAAGAAATATAAATCCTTCCATCCTCCACCATTCAGTCAGAACTGTAGCAGTTTCTCTGGTGAGAAGTCTTCAAGGAAAAACAAAGAAAGTCCAGTTGCCTCTTGAAAAAGCACCTTTGGGACAACCAATCAATTCCTCCCACTGCAGTCTTGAGAAGTCTTTCTCAGGTTACATGTTAGCAAAACCAGGTGGGGAGAAAAGGGGAGAAAGTAGATTTCATGGCACCCAGAACTGCCAGAGCAGGACAGAATAAGACCAAATTTGGCAAAAGAAAGGTCCAATTTTAAAATGGGCCAGATTTGGTTGAAGGCTGCGAACTCCAGATAAATCCCCCCTCTCTTTTCTTTTTGGTCACGTGACTTGGAACAGACCATGTGCAGCCCACCCTGTGCACCCATGTAAATAAACACAACTGCAACATGATGAAAGAACAGAAACTCACAGATATAAAATTTCTGTCTTTATTACAAAGACGAAAAGAGTGAGGTTTTTCTCTATTCATGACAAAAGATTGGAAAGTATTCCCAAAACTGTGCTATGCACATTTTATCAACTTGCTTAACTTTCCTCCCTATTGCTGAACTCAGTTTTTAGAACATCTTTCATGATCTTTGAATTGCACTGCATGCTATTCATTAATTACTATTTATTACTAATTCTTCACCCGTTCATTTCAACAAGGCTTGTAGTACGAATCAAAAGCACAGTGACAATAACGGGGCAAACTTTTTTACTAATCCAACAATGACTTGGAATAGAAGGCAACGTGTGGCATCGGATTCTTACCCCACGAGGTCTATCTTTGTGTCTACTTTGACATTCAGCCCCACTGAGCCTTTATCTGGGACTATGAGGGTGTAAATACAAGAACGCCCTCGTTTTGGAACGGCAAGGTCTCTAAACAGCTCTTGTCTTTAGTTTGCAATAAAAAGAATACTTTGATAATTACAAATAGTCTCCAGTTCAAAACTGGGATGTGTACAAAATGTCACGCTGAATCAGACTATATTCTTCCATAGTCATTAGGAAATGCAGCCAAAGGAAAAGCAGCAAGATAATTCATTCCCCTTCTGAGTGCCTGGAATGTGCAATTCAAGAGTCATTTTATTCTCAGAAGTTTTGCTCAATTCTTATAGGCAGCTTTTTCCATCATCACTAAGAATACACTTACAACAGTTCATTTAGTTCAAAGTTACAACATTGAAAAAAGTGACTTTTGACTACTTTTCGCAGTTTACAACCTTTGTAGCAGCCCCACAACCGTGTGATCAAAATTCAGACGCTCGGCAACTGGTTCATACTTATGACCGTTGCTGCATCCCAAGGTCATTTGATTAACTTTTGAAAACCTTTTAACAAGCAAAGTCAATGGAGAAGCCCGATTTACTTAACAACCGGGTTACTAACTTATCAACCGCAGTGATTCACTTAACAACTGTGGCAAGAAAGGTCATAAAATGGGGCAAAACTCACTTAAGTGTCTCACTTCACAACAGAAAATTGCGTTCACTGTGGTTGTAAGTCGGGGACTACCTGTATTTATAATTGACTTACATCAAGAAATAGTTGCTATTGTCTATCAATGATGGCTAGAACAAAATTCTTCAGGATATGATCTATATCAGGCCTAATTTTTGGCCAGTTGTTTTGGCAACTTCCTCCTTTCCAGGGTGCCTTACAGCAACCAAACATATTTGTAAGTAAAAAAATATAGAACTGGTTTCAAACTTTCTTTCTTTAGAATAAGAAAGTAATTCCATAATATTAATTTTAAAATACAATTTACTACCGTAGCAAAGGAGTGATTACCATTTAAAAAGTGAGATTTACTGCTGAGTAAATATTCACAGGAGATTTTCCTAGCCTGGGGACTCCAGATGTCCAACTATAATAATTTCTTGGCAGGAAATGACAGGATCTAAAATTCAGACTATCATTTTAGTGGCTGATTAATGCTGTAATGCTATTTTTCTAATCTGGATTTATCCAGGCATATCTTTATGAGAACAGATTGGTAATGATTCCTTTGAAAAACTCAAGCACCACCAAAACAAGCCTTTTAGAAGGTGAATGAATATGCCAGCATGATGGGAACTATGATCATTAAACTTACTTAGTCTGCCATTTTTACTAAATATACTAGATTCTAACCGTGTTTGCATTATAAGATGATTCTTTCATACCATCATCCATTTTCTTCTCTTCTCGCACCACAATATGTGTTTAAAGAAGGATTCAACAAATGAATGGGGTAAAAATAAAACTAATTGTCATATTTATGGGCTACTCCTGTTTTCCAGAGGAAGTAAGTTGCTGGAAGAAATGAACATTTCTTTTAAGTTGTGCAGGTTTTCTTGAGACATCTGGTATGAAACACAATGTTGGTCTAAATTAATCATTATTTGACCTCACATTATGATCTCTTCTGACAGGTTGAAAACTTACACTTTTATAGATTTGGCTTGTTGGCCAAATGTAATAGCATTTTCACCCAAAGTTGTTCAAACTTCCATCATACTTTGTGTGGTATGAACTTATATCTCATTATCTTTTAGCAGCAAAATGAAAGCAAATGACCTACCTTAGCACCGATCTGATTCCCGCACTGGCCAATCTGGACATGCACAATTTCACGCATCTTGCCTAGATCCAGCAACGTAGGTGGGTTCCTCTTTTCCAGATGTTCTCTCTAAAAGGCTCACTCAGCCCCTGTAGTGTCAGCTCTAGCTACCCTTATCATCTGCCAAATGCAACTTCTAGAGCAAATGCAAGCAACAGCATCAACATGGGAACATCTGGCACCTCCCACTGCTTACAAGAGCTCTTCTGATATGACATTCATAAGAAAGTCCCAAAGAAGGAAAACATTCCAATAATTCAGTGTCCCCTTAATGAACGCACCTCCTATCCATGTAATCTTATGCACAAGGACTCGGCCCATCCAGCCCAAGCTATGCAACCCTACTGTGTCTTTCAACAGCTACTCACATTTCCAAATGTGCAACTTGAGATGCTAATAGAAGATCAGGTCTTTCTCTTTCATCCTAGCTCACTGAGATTAAATAATAATGCATGACTACCATATATACTGCATGGTATCTGGTCCTCAACCTTTTATTTATAATGATCAAAGTACAAGACCATCAAATCCACAAATTTTGTGTCCAAATAGTGCAGTGCAGGCAGATGCCAGCCATATCAGACACAAAGATTATTATAGCCATCAGACTGGGGTGAAATACAGCAGGTTCTGACAGGTTCTGAAGAACCGATAGCGGAAATTTTGAGTAGTTTGGAGAACCAGAAAATACCACCTCTGGCTGACTCCAGGAGTGGGAAGGGAGTGGGGATTTTGCAGTATTGTTCCCATGGAATGGGGTGGGAATGGAGATTTTACAGTATTGTTTCCCTGGAGTGGGGTGGGAATGGAGATTTTGCAGTATTCTTCCCCTGCCACGCCCACCAAGCCATGCCCACCAAGCCACACTACATCCACCAAGCCACGCCCACAGAACGGGTAGTAAAAAATTTGGATTTCACCACTTCATCAGACTCTATTATAGCATGAAGACTCTTCTTCAGAAGATAAGAAGAAGCCAAAGGGGCCTTGGAAGCCACAGAGGTATTGGTCAGGATCAGCAAAGCAAGCAAGGATGAGTCAATAATCCAGATTGTGAAGTTCTGGCTGGATTCTTTGGAACAACCTCCAAAACATTGAGAATCATTGCTGGATAGAAGGTCAAACAACTATGGGGTGCAGAAAGTGAGACTGGCACAAAAACCTCCTTGGAGTAGTATTAGGGATCAGTCTTTGAGGTTTCCCTTTGATCCAATGTATTCATATTCATGCTGGCTGTATTGGGAATTCAGGCTTTATAAAACTATCCATCCAGGTGTGACCCAGACCAAGGGTTTCCAAACAAACAGTCAGCAAAGCTGGCTGAGGAACTCTGGGAGTTGAAGTCCACAAGTCTTAAAGTTGCCAAGGTTGGAGACCCCTGACCCAGACTATTGGAAGCCAGCTCTGTATATGTCTCTTTTTGTGAAATTCTGGCATTATGGCTTGGTTCCCGGATGATCTCTAGCCTGGATTTACTGTTTTCTACAGATTTGACTATTTGGGAGATTCCTTAACTCATAATTATATCTTCTTTCTCTTTTCTAAGTCAACTGGCTAGGAGAAGGCCAAGGTAATTCTTCCCATTTTGGCTGCCCAATGATTTGTAGGCCAATCCATGGATTGATAGCTTTGGAGAATCCTTGTAGTTTTCTGTTCTTGGATAGGCATCAAATAGAAGCAAACTTTACTGGGAGAACAGTGAACTTCTTTGAAATTTTGAATACATGTCTTGGATGTTCTCCCAAAACTATCTGCCATGAAAGGACAGCTTGCCCACTCCCCAAGGGGCTGCCACCTTGATTGTAGTTAATCCTGAAATAATCCTTTCCCAGGAAAAAAATTAGTCTTTGCCACGTATTCCTTCATCCTCCCACCCCCCGCCCCATAGCTTATCTCGTCTTCTTTTGCATGGCCTCCGTAACACTGTGTCTTGGCTGAGACATCATTCTGAAAACAAAAGCATTCTGGTTCAGGAGAAGCCATAGCAAAGCATGTTCCCCTGTGATAGGGAGAGGTTTATTTATCTGTGAGCACCAGGCTTCCCAGCAGTGTTGGCCAAAGGCTGCAGTGATGCTACGAGTATGTTATCCTTCCACAACTGCAGAATGGGGCCTTATTTGTTTAGGCTACAGCTTCATTAGAGGAAGGACTGCAGAATTCATTTTTAATTGTGCACCGGAATTCCGGACAAATTCTGATAAGACAAATATAGAAATTATGAGCCCAGGGCTTTCGCAATGACTAAGGTCCAGATAGGACAGTTAAGTCAGAAGGATAATAAAATATAAAAGCTGTTGCCTTGAAAAGCAGAGAGCATGGTTCTAGAGCCGTGATGGCGAACCTATAGCACACATGCCCAAAGTGGCACACAGAGCCATGTCGCCTGGCACGCGCGACGTTGCCCGTTCCTCTTTTGGGTTTCTGGCGTGCATGCGCACTCGACGATCAGCTGGCATTTGTGCCTGCAGCAATGCCAGAAACCAGAAAAGCTGGTTTTCCATTTTCCGTTGTGAGCATGTGCACCGGCCAGGTGATCAGCGAGTGCGCGTGTGCGCCAGAAACTCAGAAGACTTGCTGGCCAGATTGCACATGTGCGCCAGAAACCGGAAGTACCTTATCCAGTGCACGCATGCCCCCTGGGCAGCTCTTCTTCCTGGTCGCGACTCTGATGAGCGTGCAAAGTGCTCCCTTTTGGCACTTGGTGCCCCATGTGTGGGCGCACTTCTTTTTTGACACTGGGTGCCAAAAAGGTTTGCCATCACTGGTCTAGAGCAAGTGAAGTGCACCAGGGATGGGTTCTAAATTTTTTTACTACCGCTTCTGTGGGCGTGGCTTATTTTGTGGGCGTGGCTTGATGGTCATGTGACAATTATTTAGGATTTAGCAGAGATACTGGTCTACCAGGCTGTACTGATCTACCCATTTACTTTTGAAGGCACTGATCTACTCATGTATTTTTGCAGGCACTGGTCTACTCATGTATTTTTGCAGGCATTGGTCTACTCATTTGTTTTCTTTTAACATTGATCAGCTGTAGAGCGGCCCTTTGAAGCCCCGCGGCAAGAGTTTAAACAGTTTTTTTCCCTCTAGCCATCAGCTGGGACTCAGGAGGCAGCAACAGATTGGGGGTGGGCCAAATAAAAGATAAGAATAACGCAGGGGGTGGGGGGGCAGAACCGGTTCGGTGACCTCTTATCGTCACCGCTACCGGATCGGTGGAACTGGGCCGAACCGGGAGGAACCCACCACTGAAGTGCAGGCCATCCCCCCCACTTTTTTTAAGAGGATTGTTAAAATGTAAAAAAACTCTTTTTTTACAACCAACTCTCAGATATCACAGCAGGCATTTTGGAGAACCAAACGGAAGACACAGGTTTAAGTCTCTATCTGCCCTTACTATTTTTCAGCCTGATTTCACCTATTGGCTATTTTATTGGAACTGGATAAAATCAGCTCAGCTCTCCGTGGGGGATGCAAATGTTAGCCCTCGAGATGGCATTGCAAGGAATTTAACAAATAAACATTGCAGGGTGCATTTTTTTTTTTGTTTGAAAAAAATTACGGAGATGGAACAAATTAAAAATGGCACAATAAAGTGGATGCAAAACTTCAAAGAAGTTATCAGAGTAGGTCAATGGGATAAGTTATGGAAAAATCAGTAAAATGTATTCTAGGATATCATTTGAGGAAAAACTGGTACAAAATATTTCATTAGTGATATATACCTCTATCAAGGCAAATTCACACACTTGAAAAATGTCTTTAGGAGAAGAGTGAAGAGACCAATCAAAAGCAATACATGAAATTACTTAGCTATTAGAAATAATCCCCGAGGTTTAATGTTTTAAAGAACCCAGTACAAACACTTGTTGAGGTTAGAGATTTGGGAAATACATAGAAGGGAAGGGAAGACTGTGTGACCAAAGGTTTTTTTTCCTTCATAATGTTTTTGTTTATGTTTATTAGTAATTCTTTATCTTCTACTTTGCTTTTGTATCTTTGTGTGATTTCTGTTTAAATAATCTGTCAAAGTTTATGAAATTTTTAAAAAATTAATAGATTAACAGAGTTGGAAGGGATCTTGTAGGTCATCTAGTCCAACCCCATGCCCAAGCAAGAGACCCTACACCATTTCTGGCAGATGGTAGTCCTGTCTTTTCTTGAAAGCTTCCAGTGATGAAGCTCCCACAACTTCAGAAGGCAAGCTGTCCCATTGCTTGATTGTTCTGTCAGAAAGTTCCTCCTCATTTCTAGGTTGAATCTCTCCTTGGTCAGTTTCCATCCATTATTCCTTGTCTGGCCTTCAGGTGCTTTGGAAAATAGCTTGACCTTTTCTCTCTGTGGCAGCCCCTCAAATATTGGAAGACGGCTATCACGTCTCCCCTGGTCCTTCTCCTCACTAGACTAGCCATGCCCAGTTCATGTAACCGTTTTTCATATGTTTTAGCCTCCTGTCCCCTAATCATCTTGGTTGCTCTTCTCTGCACTGAATTTTGATCACGTGACTATGGGGATACTGCAATGGCATGAAAAATTGTCATGTCACTTTTTTCAGTGCTGTTGTAACTTTGAACGTTCACTAAATGAACTGTTGTAAATCAAGGAATACTTGTACAATCAAAATTCTGCTCATTTTTATGTGCATCACATAACACCCCCTATAACCTGGGGAGACTTTTAACCCTCCTTCCCCAAACCAGAGACCACCATTCCTACTTCTTCTAGGGGAGAGAGAGGGAAGGAGGGAGGGAGGGAGGGAGAGTGAGAAAGAGGTGAGAGATAGCGAGAGAGAGTGGGAGAGAGAGGCGGGAGGGAGAGGGAGAGAGGGAGGCAGAAGGGAGAGGGAGAGGGAGAGGGAGGAAGGGATGGAGAGGGGGAGGGGGAGATAGAGTGGGAGAGAGGCAGGAGGGAGAGGGAGAGGGAGGGAGGGAGAAGGAGAGGGAGGGAGAGAGGGAGGAGAGAGTGGGAGAGAGGCGGGTGGGAGAGGAAGGGAGGGAGAGGGGAGAGGGGGAGAGAGAGAGAAGCCATGTACCATTATGGATTTGTGGTGTCAAAGATCTCTTCTTTCCTATCTTGCACATCAGCTGTTCCCAGTGGGTTGGTCTATTTTTTTGCATACCTTCTAACACCTTGTCCATCTTGTGTCTGACAAGCAGTTACGGCAGTATTAAAAAGTTTGTTATATATATATATATATATATATATATATATATATATATATATATGCATATTCTTTCTAGCCAGGTTTTACCTGCGTAAACTAAGTTGTTCTACAGCCCTGGTTTACGTAGTTTACGTAGGTAAAACCTGGCTAGAAAGAATATGCACATAAAAGCCTACGAAAAAGGAAAAAAGACATATATATATATAACAAACTTTTTAATACTGCTGTAACTGCTTGTCAGACATATACATACTCTACAAACAGAAAAAGGAAAAGCCACTTCTACTTCAACCAGCCCAGTCTTTCTCCCCAACTCCTTCCTCCACCCTAAATTTTTCTAAACTTGTTTATTAGGGATCACCGTGTACATACACGTTCCTTTTAAAGAAAATACTATTTTAGTCAAATAGCTCTTCAGCTGTATCCAGAAACACACAGCTGGAACTCAAGTGAACTGCCCTTGGCCTTATCAACTGGCACCAGATGGGCAAAGTCAAAAGACGAACATTAGCTCAACAGAAGAGATCTGGGAGCCACCAGAGTTTTCCAAAAGTGTTAGCATTTTTGTTCTAAGATTTAGAATTTCAGAATTTCTGGCACTTTCCAGAACATGAAACTAAATTCTGCTTTCAAAATCTATCTGGTTTGGAAAGAAAAAGGGAGTCATTTGGTAACATCTCCTACAAACAAGGATTACGAATATTAGTAGACATTGTCTTCTATTGATGATGTCCACAGGAGCGGGCAAGTTGGACTGATGAAAGTAGAGTCAGGAAATGGTGATGCAAACCCCTCTCCTTTTCCACATGCATTGCAATACCACACACACAACCAGAAGGCACGGAAAATGTAACATGGTGCCTCGAAACAGCTTTCATCTTTGTGACAAAAGCAGTGTGACCTTGTGGAAGCTGCCGTTTTCTGCTCAAATTTCCCAGTTCATAACTGAGTAGATAATTCAAGTTATGTTCCCACACTCACAACTCCAAGGAGCCCCATTTACTACTGATTACATCAAGAGAGTAAAATAATTGAAATGGAAACGGGCAGGTCACATAGCGAGAAGAACTGATGACAGGGGGACCAAGGCAGTCATAGAATGGATCCCACTTGATCAAAAGCATCCACGGAAGAGACCTAAAACAAGATGGATCGACGACATCAGCAAGTATGGCGGGCCCAATTGGCAAAAGAAAGCTCAGGACCGTATTGGTTGGAAACATACGGAAGAGGCCTTCATCCTGCAGTGGACAGATAATGGCTAAAATGATGATGTACAGAGAGTGTCTCCTTTAAATCATAGCCAACTCCTGACATAAACATAGTTTTCTTGGCAGTCATATCAAAAATTCTTTCAAGACATATCAATTTTCCTATCAAGCTTCTAACATTGAAATAGCAATAGCACTTAGACTTATATACCGCTTTACAGTGCTTTACAGCCACGGGTGATATGCTACCGGTTCGGACCGGTTCAAGCGAACCGGTAGTAAAAAATGCTACCAGTTCAAGCGAACTGGTATTTCCAATGATCAGCTGGGCGACGATCAGCTGTGACGTGCGATGTATATTAGTTAGAATCATTGGATTTCCTGCTTTCTAGCTAATCTAAATCGTGTGGCACAGCAGATTCCCCCCCCCTCGCTGTTGTACTTACCTTTGCAGACTTGGAAGGCTTCAAAATGTTCCTTTTTTAGTGCTGCAGTGGCACGCCTCAGGCGCGCATGTGCACGAAGCACACGCTCAGTAGCGGACTCTCAGAACCGGTAGCAGACTTCAGAGGATTTCACCCGTTTACAGCCCTCTCTAAGCACTTTAGAGTCAGCCTATTGCCCCCAATAGGTACTCATTTTATCGACCTCGAAAGGATGGAAGGCTGAGTCAACCTTGAGCCTGATGAGATTCGATCTGGCAAATTGCAGGCAGCCGGCAGTCAGCAGAAGTAGCCTGCAGTACTGCATTCTAACCACTGTGCCACCAAGGCAGTGAGCTATTCAACCCTGCTTTACTTTAAATATTAGCCCAATCAGCTGGCTACTGCACCCCCTACCCCACTGAATAGATGGGGATCCTAACTGGTAACCAGTACTGCTTACAAAGTAATGGTGTTGCTCATGCCAATCAGGATAGCCCCTTCAATAATAAGTTCCTAAAATTCATCCAGAGCCACTTTGGACAGAACTCAGAATGTGGCAACATTAAGCAACAGGTTAGTATTAGCACTGGAAGAGAATTCTCACTCCAGGAACCCCATTTGTTTGTTTGTTTTTAAATGGTAGTTTTCGCCAGTGTTTTTTTCCTCCCAGGCAGGATTAATAACACTCCACTTTGATCATCCTGCTGGAGGCTAAGGAGTTTCACAAAAAGCAGAACAAAGAGAATTTCTGGTGCAAAATGTTTTTCAGAAACCAGAGGGACTTGACTGATGCCTGAATGCTAGAAGTAGGATATGAAAGAGCAAAGCAGTCCGTCTAGGGCTTACAATCTGTCCTGCGTAGGTTTCTAGCTCTCAAGTGTACATGCTGGAAAAGAGTGTGCACATGTCTTATGAGCAATGTGGAAGATTCTCCTGTCAATTATTTTGCACATTGGGTGGGAGGAGGTTCTTCTTATCCTTTCTCTCAGATGGCAAATGCCTGGACCAGCCCCATATCTGTCCAGTCTTCCACTTTCAGCTGAGCCTCCAAAGTCCCTTCCAACTTGTTATTCTGATTAGGGGCTGGAGAGACATATCCTACCAGCCAGTCCCTCCCTCCCTCCCTCCCTTTGCAGTCCAAACCTGTCTCTGTCAATGTTGCTAATCTCTTTTGCACCACAGAGGAACTTACAAAGGAGAACCTACAGAAGACCTTTTGTGTAGCTCAGGGTAGAACTGCGAAGTCCTGGGTGCTCCCTGAGCTTCAGTTGTTTACCTGAAGACATCTCATTATCCAACTAGATACTGATGATTTTATCTAGTAGGGTAATGAAACTGCAGGCAAACAAACAAGATCAGGAAGCATCCAGGACTACTAAGGCCAGAGAAACATGCTCTGCACAGAACTTCCATGGTTTCACCAAACAATCGAAGAAGCTATCAATTTATTAGCCCTTAAGATATATGGCAATGTATCTATGGCCTATACATCAAATATATATATGACCACCCAAGTAGACCCTGTTTAAAACACTAGTCAAATTTACAGGGAAGGAAGACATCAGTACAGAAGGATCCTCGACTTACAACCGTTATTGAGCCCAAAATTTCTGTTGCTAAGCAAGACATTGTTAAGTGAGCTTTGCTCCATTTTACGATTTTTCTTGCTACATTTGTTAAGAGTGAATCAGTATGCAGTAGTTAAGGTCTTAATGTGGTTGTTAAGGGAATCCATCCAGCTTCTCCATTGACTGTGCTGGTCAGAAGGTCCCAGGATATTGCAATTGTCATAAATGTGAGTCAGTTGCCAGCTGTCTGACTTTCCTTCACATGACTTTGGGGATGCTGCAAGGGTCACAAGTGTGAAAAATGGTCATAAGTCCCTTTTTTTCATTGCCGTTTTAACTTTGAGTGGTCACTAAATGAAGTGTTGTAAGACAAGGACTACCTGCTAAGGATTTTGAAGGTTCTCTCATGTTCCTCCAAAGATCCAGGCAATAAATATCTCTTGAAAGATCAACTGCTGGGCAGAATCAAAGAAAAGAGGCAACTAGGCACCTTCTCATCCAGATTTGGAGACCACCTACAAGAAAACAGCCAGGAACCTCAACCCTCCGGATCGGAGGAGCTCTGTCCTGATCCTGTTGTAGGGATTTTCTGTTTTTTCCTAAAGAGCCAGCAGATCCCCTTTCCCCAACTATTTCTCTGATCTTCTAGCTCGCAAGGCGCCCAGGTGAGCCTCCCCAAGGACTTTTCTGGAATGACACTGACTCCCCTGCTAGTGATCCCCCGGCCCAAGCAAGCCGGAGATGCTGGGATCCCTTTCCGAGGCTCTGCTTTTAGAATAGAATAGAATAGAATAGAATAGAATAGAATAGAATAGAATAGAATAGAATAGAATAGAATAGAATAGAATAGAATAGAATAGAACAGAACAGAACAGAACAGTTGGAAGGGACCTTGGAGGTCTTTTAGTCCAACCCCCTGCTTAGGCAGGAAACCCTACACCACTTCAGACAAAAAAGAGCCTTGGTGGCGCAGCAGACTAAAGTGCTGTTAAGAAACACCAGCTGCCTGCAATTACTGTGAGTTCAAATCTCACCATGCTCAAGGTTGACTCAGCCTTCCATCCTTTCGAGGTAGGTAAAATGAGGATCCGGTTTGTGGGGGCAATAAGCTGACTTTGTATAAAAAAAGAACACCGCTTGGGGGGGGGGGGCGAAAGCCCTACTAAGCAGGTATATACAAAAGTATGAAGGCTATTGTTTAACGCATTGTAAGCCGCCCTGGGTCTCCGGAGTAGGGCGGCATATAAATCGAACCAATGAATGAGTGAGTGAGTGAATGAATGAATGAATGAATGAATGAATGAATGAATAAATAAATAAATAAATAAATAAATAAATAAATAAATAAATAAATGGTTATCCAACTTCTTAAAAACTTCCAGTGTTGGAGCATTCACAACTTCTGGAAGCAAGTCGTTCCACTGGTTAAATGTTCTCACTGTCAGGAAATTTCTCCTTAGTTCTTAGGTTGCTTCCCTCCTTGATTAGTTTCCACTCATTGCTTCTTGTCCTGCCCTCAGGTGCTTTGGAGGATAGGTTGACTCCCTCTTCTTTGTGGCAGCCCCTGAGAGATTGGAAGACTGCTAGCAAGTGAGTCGCGCGTGGGAGGGGGGCGGGAGGAGGAGGGGAAGGGAATCCAGAGAGAAACCGCGCGTGGGTGAGCTTAAGCCTGCGTCCACGTGTGTGTGTGTGTGTGTGTGTGTGTGTGTCAGCCGCTGCTGTCATCCCCGCCCGGTACCCGGGCTTCCCTTATAAAGCAGAGGGCGGCTGTGGGACAATCGGCCGGGGTGAACCATCGCCAGAGGTCACCATGCCGGCGCCTCGCCTGCCGCCGGTCCTCGCTCTGCGGCGGTTGCTGCTATTCCTGGGCTCCTGCGCCTCCCTCTCCGCCGCTCTCCACTTCCAGGAAGGGCAGAGCTGTCACAAGCCCTTGCCGCGCAAACTCGCCGGCCTCCGGTAAGGCAGCCGAGTCGCCATCCCGTCGCCCCCCGGTTGCAATAGCGCGGCACAGGCTGCAGCTGCGGGCATCCCCGGGGAGCGCAGCGATGTCCGGCCAGTCGGATCTGGTCAAAATCGGGCAAAAGGGCGCAAATGGCGATGGGGAGGGTGGGGGGAGCGCGGAGAGAAGGAGTAACCCTCTCCTACAGGGAGGATGCTGGAGGGTGGGAGAGCGAGGGAGGGTCTCTGGTCCCGGGTCAGGCTTCTTTTGTCTCTCCGGAGGAACCACCCGTGCCCGAAAGGTGCCGCTCCCGGGCTGACTATATGGGCTGTTCGCTGTTTTGCCCCAGCTTTCGGCTGCAAAGGATGGAGATGAGATTGAGATTCCCCCAACTAGATCCCTCGTAATCCCCCTTAACCGGGTTAAGCGAGGCATTCGCACATCACGCTAAACCCGGTTGAATGGGTATGGGGTGGGGTGGGGAGGAGTTTAACACAGGGGTTTCCAACCTTGGCAACTTTTAAGACTTGTGGACTTCAACTCCCAGAGTTCCTCAGCCGGCTTTGCCGGCTGAGGAACTCTGGGAGTTGAAGTCCACAAGTCTTAAAAGTTGCCAAGGTTGGAAACCCCTGGTTTTAACATGCTGGGTCAGGTGTCAGCAACCTGCGGCTCTGGAGCTGTATGCGGCTCTTTGAACTCTCTGTTGTGGCTCCCTGTTAGGTGATCCCACCACTGGCTGGCCTCACCCCTCACCCTCCCCTCCCAGTTACTCCTCACCTGGCCTGAAAAGGTAAGGATGATTTGGGGAGGGGGGGTGGAGAAGCAGCCGGGCCAGAGACAGAAAGATACAGAGAGAGGGGGAGAGACAGAGAGACAGAGAGAGATACAGAGGGGAGGGGAGGGAGGGAGTCTTTAGTCTTTATTTGATTTATATACCGCCCTACTCCAGAAGGACTCAGGGCGGTGAACAGCCAAACAATAAAATACATAAATACAAAATTTAAAAAACAGAATAAAACCGAATTAAACAAATTTAAATAAGAGCCTTGGTAGTACAGTGGTCTAAGGCACCCTGTTATTAAGATTACTGCAGGTTCGAATCTCGCCAAGGCTCAAGATTGACTCAGCCTTCCATCCTTTCTAAGGTAGGTAAATTGAGGACCCAGTTGTGGGGGCAATAAGCTGACTTTGTATAAATATACAAAAGAATGAAGGCTATTGCTTAGCGCATTGTAAGCCGCCTTGAGTCTCTGGAGGAGGGAGGCATATAAATCAAATTAAAAAAAAAAAATTGGCCCAGACAGATTTAAAACACCCCAATCATTTAAAAACAGATTAAAATTTACGTATTAAAAGAGAAAGAGGGGGAAAAGATTAGGCCAGGCCCACCTGGTGGAATAAAAAGGTCTTGAGAGCACGGCGGAAGGTGCGTAGATCCGGGATCCTCCGTATCTCCGGGGGGGAGGGGAGCTCATTCCAGATAGTAGGTGCCCCCACAGAGAAGGCTCTCTCCCTGGGAGAGAGAGAAGGGAGAAAGAGATGTCAAAAGGGTTTTGTGGTTCCTGGTGTTTTTTAACAATCAGTTCTCTACCCTAATGACTGGCTCGGTAGGCGTGGGTTGGGGGGGTCATGTGACTGGTGGAAGTGAGTGACCTCGAGTTGGCCACGCCCACCCAGGTTTTGTGGCTCCTGCTGTTTTCTTTTCTGTGGGAAACCGGTCCAAATGGCTCTTTGAGTGTTTAAGGTTGCAGACCTCTGTGCTGGGTGAACTCTGCCATTGGTTGCATCCCGATGCTTCGTTTTGTGCAAGCGCGGCAACCCGAATCAAAGCATCTTGGGTGTGAATTCAGCTTTTCCTAGTCCAATTGTGCTTATTTTTAAGTAGAGGTGCATTATGAAACCGGCAGAAGGGGAAACCGTTTGATGACAGCTGTGGAACGAATCTGAAAGCGGTTTGGTGAAATGGGTGTCAGAGCAAGGCAAGAGGCGTTGTAGGATTTGGTCTCCTCCTTCAAGGATCCAATCCAGCAGCATTTAGAATTTTTCAACCCCCAGCTGCGATCTTGGAAAGGCTGTTTAATTTTTTACTCAAGGAGGCTTCCTGAAATGACATTGGTGCTATCTGAGCCTGGGAAACATTAAAGGCTGGTGGGGAAGGGGAAAATACACGGAGGAAGAGGAAATTTGTAAAATGATGTTGATTAAAAATAAAGCAAAATAAACAAATGAAAAACACTGGGCTATGTTGGCATATCCGTGTGGTTTTTGTGGCACCTTTAGAAGCACTTTCCAATTCTGTGCTTGCAAGATGCCTTAAAAAAAAAATCTTCCTAGTTCAGAAATTCCTCGTTTAGTGATTGTCTCATTTAGTGACTATTTGCAGTGATGAAAAAGTCATTTTGCAACCAATCCTCACATTTGCCACCTTCAAGGGTCTGTGAACCAAAGGAAAGTGGAAGTCAGACCATAAGCACAGTTGTGGTTTCACTTAGCGACCACTTCCCTTAACGACCTAGTTGTCGCCCCCAACTGTGGTCAGTATAGCCTTGAGTCCTGGAATTTCCTTATGGAAATTCTCCCATGTAGCTATTTCTGTTGTTCTGCTCAGCTCTGCTCTGCTCAGATGGGAAATGAATAGACTAGTTATTTAGTTCCTTAGATATGATGTCCACATGTAATGATCAGCATCATTAAATACATTCAGAGAACAGGGTGGGTGTTTATGCTTGGGTTCATAAATTAATTTTGTGTGTCTCAGCACATCAGCAGAAGTCCTACTATAGCAGTGATGGCGAAACTTTTCGGCACCGAGTGCCCAAACTGGTACACACCCACACGCATGCATGCGTCCACACGCATGCATGCGTATGTATGTGTTCATGCCAGCACGCCGGAAACCCGAAGACCAGCTGGCTGGCGCATGCATTTTGGGCCCTTTTCACAGCTGTTTTCAGGCTGTTTTTTGGGGCCAAAAATGGCCTGAAAAAGGCCCCGAAAAAGGCCTGGTTTTGGGGCATTTTTTGGGTGCCCCAGCACGTGCGAAGACCACATGTGCACAGGAAACCAGAAGAGCAGTTGGCACAGAGAGGGCTCTGCATGGCACCTCTGGCACACATGCTATAGGTTCGCCATCACAGTACTATAGAATATGTGTCAAATATCAAGGAATTCAACATAATGGATGTTCCCAAATATGGTACTTAACATTTGTTCCCTTTCATCACTGAGAAGGGAATCCGCCTTTCTGCTTTGAGTAAGGAATAGCCCCCTCCCTCCTCTTCTGAGATAGGATTCATTTTCCCCCTTTTCATTATCTAATGACCTCTCTGACCTCCATTCTTTTTCTGTTTAGGACATAAGATTGTGACTCACAGTAAACAAAGTCAGGCATTCCTCCTTATCTGCTACTTGATTAGATTATGTGTTATCAAGTCAGGGTCAACTCTTGGTGACCACATGGATGAACCTTCTTCAGGATGATCTGTGTCCAACTTGGCCTTTCAGATCTTCCAGCAATGCATCTTCTCTGCGATCACCATCCGTTTTGCTGCTGGTTGTCGTCTTCATCTCTTCCCCGCCATCTTTCCCAGTGTTGTGGACTTCTGAAAAGAGCCAGTTGTTCAAGATATGATAGCTTGAGTCTGTCGTTTCTTACTCAAGTGAGAACCCTAAATTGATTTGTTCTATGATCCATTTGTTCGCTTTCTTGGACAACCAGGGTATCTTCTCTTCCACCAGGATTAAATAGCCTGCCTGATCTTGTTAAACCTAAGTGCCCTACAGACAAGTTCCGGTATCCATGCTTCCAGCTGATAGGTCTCAGGGAGCATTTTCTTACAGCACAAACATTGGGGAGATCCTGGACCTCATGCTGAAGTTCTCAGAAGAAGCTGGCCCAAAACTGGCTCCCAATATTATCATTTAGGTCACTTATCATGCCTGGTCCTCATAAAGATCCTGGTTGATGCCAGAAAATTCTGGCTTTCAAAAAGGTCTAAAAAAGAATTGTTCATTCTGTGCCTGAAGGTTGAGGTGTCCTCACCATCACCGCTGACATAAGTGCAGTCATAAGATGATGATGATAAAGTGTAGTTTCATTATTGATAGTAAATGGGGCGACCAGAGCTTCCTATCTGTGCCTGCTGCTGGCCCTGTTTGACTCATTTAGTTTGCTTTTTGTTTTTTCACAAAACGCATACATTTTGGTGTCACATCTTGGTCTTTGATACTTTTCTCTTTTGAGTAACTTCCCCATACATTTTGTAGCTTTTGTTATTGGGTTGCATGTCTGGAAGACAATAGAATCACGAGAAGCTTAAACACAATGGCCAGCTAAGTGGAAAAATGAGTAAAATCTTCCAGCGATGGTAAAATGCGTTATTCCCCTTTGCCCCACCCAAAATGGGGGAAAAAAGGATCAGTTGGTTCTCCCTTCTGACATTCTCATCTTTCCTCTTAACAGAACCTATCCTCGTCCTCATGAATATTTGGAAATCTCAAAACTGCCCAAGAGTTGGGATTGGAGAAATAGAGATGGAGTCAATTATGCGAGCGCAACTCGAAACCAACACATTCCCCAATACTGTGGATCTTGCTGGGCTCACGGCAGCACCAGTGCTCTAGCAGGTAGGTGGTGGTTCTATGCTGTGCTTGTCTTCTCCCTTATAAAGATACACTGTGCCTGAATATGGAGGCTCCCTTCCTGTCTATTATAGTTTAACCTTAGTCAATAGTGCTTTTCTCTGTGGGTTGGCTCCCAAATTGAGTTTTGTCAGGGTGAAAGATCAAAACCGCATGTAAAGTTCCAATTAAATTAATTTATTACTCAACATGCCTATGCACAAGAAACTACTCAACTAATAGCACTACGTTGGTGTAAGATAAAAGGTCAACGGAGTTGAAGAGGGGTTGGTCTTAGTCTGTTTATGACTACGTAGAGATTCTAAACCGATTCCTCTTTTGATTCCACTCCCTTTTCTGCCATTCCTTCTCCTATATCTTTCTGTTCCCTTAAGCCTGCCCCCTATTTCCACCTGCTCTCCCATTTGTATAAACTTTCCCTAAGCCTAGTCTGAAGAGGTGAATTCTGTTTGATTCAAAGGTAACTGTTGTAATCCGGGATGGGGTTTATCAGTGCCTGTTATGGAGTAGGAACAGGGATATGCAGCTTTGGGTCTGTAGCAGTGGTGGGTTTTTACCAGTTCACCGTGGTTTGGGCGAACCGGTATTGGCGGTGGTGGGAGGCTCTGCCCACCTGCCGGAAGTCATCACGGATGCCTTGTGCATGCGCAGAAAGGTCCACGAGCAAGCGAGACGAGAGCGCACGCACGCACACTCCTGGTTCTGAACTGGTAGAGAAGGTAAGTGGAACCCACTACTGATCTATGACTAGCTCGGCGAAGAGGTTGTAAAAAAATGCTTTCAAAAGGCTCTGATGATCCCAGCTGAGTTGCCTGATCAGCAGAGGCTTTTTTTCTTTTAAATGTCTCTGACGATCCAAGCTGAGTTGCCTGATCAGCAGAGTCTTTTTTTCTTTTAAATGCCTCTGATGATCAGGCAACTCAGCTTGGATCATCAGAGGCATTTAAAAGAAAAAAAGCCTCTGCCAATCAGCCAACTCAGCTGGGATCTTTGACAATCCCAGCTGAGGCGCGCGATCATCAGAGGCTTTTTTTTTTTTAAAGCATTTTTTCGGCCGAAGAGGTTGTAGAAAAAAATACTTTCAAAAGTAAAAAAAAAGCCTCTGATGATTGTGCGACTCAGCTGGGCATGGGGGACGGGCAGGGATTTTTGCTACTGGTTCTCTGAACCACCCGCCTCCATTGCTACCGGATTGGGCGATCCGGTCCGAACCAGGAGCATTTCACCCCTGTCCCAAAGGAGGAGGCAACTGGACTTTCTTTGTTTCTTCTTTTGAAGAAAGAAACTCATCCAAGAAGTTTCTTCAGTTTCTGACAGGATTGTGGGGAGTGGAAGAATTTATATTCCTTGCAGACAGCTGGTAATCTGCATCGTTTTAGAGTAGGGGTGTCAAACTTGCGCCATCACATTGTCGTCACGTGATGTATCGTGACTTTTCCCCCTTCGCTAAAATGGGGAGGGGGGGTGGCCAGCACCTGACGCATCTGGCCCTCAGGCTGTGAGTTTGATACCCCTGTTTTAGAGGGTCGTTGAAGCACTTGGAAGTTTATCTGTGTCCTCAGGGTCAACTCAGTGGTGCTCCTGGTTCTCGTAGTCTGCATTTTTTCTCCGGAAATCCATTCCTACTCCCACACCATTCAGAGGGTGTTCATTCCAAATTGTATAGCTAAAAGGCTGTAGAGATTCTCAGTCATCCAAAAGACAAAACCAGAAACTCCAGTTGCCTCTTGAAAAAGCACCTTTGGGACAACCATGACCTGGATGACTGAGAATCTCTATAGACTTTTAGCTATACAATTTTGGATGAATACCCTTTGAATGGTGTGGGAGAATAGGAATGGATTTCCAGAGAAAGAAAAATAAATTGCAAACTACAGGAACCAGGCGCACCACTATGGTGACTCTGAGGACATAGATAAACCTCTAAGTACTTCAACAACCCTCTAAAAGGATGCAATTGACCAACTGTCTGCAAGAAGTATAAATCCTTCCATTCCCCACTATCCTGTCAGAGCTGAAGAAGCTTCTTGGATGAGAAGCGAAACATCTTCAAAAGAAAAAACAAAGAAAGTTCAGTTGCCTCCTGAAAAAGCACCTTTGAGATTTTTTGTGATGGTTATTAGGTGAACCCATTGTCCGCAGTTTGGATTTTGTTGCCCAAACCTGGACATAAATGCTGGTTTCCAGCAAAAAAATCATTGTATCATCCCATCCCACTTAAATTAATTAGCAAAGAAAGACTCCTGGCACATTATATTTTTCCCCAAGAATATACTGTACTGAGAACAAAGTGGCTTCAGATTTTTGCAAGGCAGAATCTGTTGGGTTGGCGCAAAAAATGATGCAATTAAGTTTCCCCTTTTTCCCTTGGCCAAACTCTGTTATCAGTCAATGTCCAATTAGAAATTCCCAGGTTCTTTAGGAAACGGCTGCTGTGAGCGCCTTCACCATCTCCACATTCCTTTTGTCTGACCTTGTTATGACCCACAAGGTCAAGGCAAGGCAGGCCTTTAGAGCAGGGGTCTCCAACCTTGGCAACTTTAAGCCTAGAGGACTTCAGCTCCCAGAATGCCCCAGCCAGCTTTAGAGAGTCCTTTATTGCCCTCAAGAATTGTTCAACAAACGGCCTTCCAATGACCAGTAAGGCTCCACCCCATGCTGCACCCTCAGTCCCCCAACAACAGCCCATATATTACCAGGAAAGTTCACAAGGCAAAACCCAGGCATAAGACAAATGAGAGTTCTCAGGGCAACAGCAAGCTACAAGCAGTGGTGAAATTCAAATTTTTTTACTACCGGTTCTGTGGGTGTGTCTTAGTGGGCGTGTCTTGGTGGACATGGCAGGGGAAGGATACTGCAAAATCCCCATTCCCTCCCCACTCCTGGGGGAAGGATATTGCAAAATCTTGATTCCCACCCCACTCTGGGGCCAGCCAGAGGTGGTATTTGCCACTTCTCTGAACTACTCAAAATTTCCGCTACCGGTTCTCCGGAACCTGTCAGAATCTGCTGGATTTCACCCCTGGTTACAAGGCAAAGGCAGTTCTGAAGGTAAAGCCGAGCAAAGGGCAAAAGCATTCCACAAGGCTAGGGCAAGACAAATGGCAGTCCTCAGAGCAAAGATGAAAGGCACAAGTCAAAGCCAGGGGGAGTGTAATTTGTTCCTGGCAAAGACTAACTCCCCACCGCTTCTCCTTAAGTTACTCCATCCCAGCTGTTCCCTGTGAGGAGGGATGGGGCAACCTCCTCCTGAATAACCTTGCAGCCCTTCTGTGGGCTTGCCTAAACTCTGCTGTCCTTGCCCTTGGATCAGTGGAGGAGGCAGCTGTTCCTCATCAGAGGAGATCCCCTGCCTATCAGTACCACTGCCTGTCAGCAGCCCATCCTCCCCTGTATCTGTGAAGGCAGGCAGCTCTCCGTCTGGTCAACCACCTCCCCCAATGCCTGAGGGACCCAGGACAGCATCGTCCTCAGCTCCTGGCCTCTCCAAACATGCCAAGGGAGATGTCCTATCCCTTTTGGATGGTCTACTTCCAGCTCTTCCTCCAATGGAGCCATGACAGACCTTGTGCTAGATTGGTACAACTCACCATCAGAGCCAGCACGACTTCATTCCCACCTCCACCCCTGTCCTTCCCCCACATTCCAATCTCTCCCCTTCCCCCACCCCCCCAGCTCAAAAGTCAGGCTGGCAAGATGCAATGTGAAGCTAGAAGCTGAACTGCAGCCATGACACATTGCAAATGGTGGCCCATTGTAAATCTGTGGGACGCTGCAAATGGCTATAAATGCAGGCTGGTTTCCAAGCACCTAAAATGCAATCATATGCCCACAGGGGTGGGGTGGGGTGGACATTGGAACTTCAAATCCGGGTAATAAGTACTTTTTTGTGGGTCCATTATTACGTAGCATCCAGTCATAACTCGAGGACTACCTGCAATTCTTTAGTAAGAAATAGCCAAGGGGAGAATTTTGAAAAAGTCAAAATGATGGTTGCAAGTGCTTGATTGAAGGCCTGCCTCTTGTAAAAAAAAGGGGGGGAGGGCGCTTTGATCAGGCAGGTGAATATTTGGTCCCTTCCTAGGCCTGCCATCATGGGAATGGTTCCATAATAATGGCCCAGCATTGTTCTTAGAAAGTAAAAGTATCCCATGGGAGGATGTCACTGGGATCATTACCAGGGGTGAAATGCTCCCGGTTCGGATCGGATCACCCGATCCAGTAGCGATGGAGGCGGGTGGTTTGGAGAACCGGTAGCAAAAATCCCTGCCCCACCCCCGCATGCCCAGCTGAGTGGCGCAATCATCAGAGGCTTTTTTTCTTTTAAATGCCTCTGACGATCCAAGCTCTGATGATCCAAGCTGAGTTGTCTGATCGGCAGAGGCTTTTTAAAAAACCCTCTGCTGATCAGGCAACTCAGCTGGGATCGTCAGAGCCTTTTGAAAGCATTTTTTTACAACCTCTTCGCCGAAGAAGTTGTAGAAAAAATGGTTTTAAAAGTAAAAAAAAAAAAATTGGCCACACCCACCCCGTCACATTACCCACCACCACCAAGCCACACCCACAGAACCGGTAATAACAAATTTTAGATTTCACCACTGATCATTACCTTGGAAATCCACCTGGATGTAGTTTCAAAGACAAAATGGGCCCCTTATCCCCCAAAGGCTGGCTGTTCCCTTTTTCCCCAGAAGAAAGCACCCCTCAACATCCATAATGCTAAAGGCCCCAACTCATGTCATTCACCAACCCTCTGCTCCTTTTCTCTCAGATCGCATCAACATCAAGAAGAAAGGCACCTGGCCTTCTGCTTATCTCTCCGTTCAGAATGTCATTGACTGCGCCCAAGCAGGGACCTGTCACGGTGGAGACCACGTAGGCGTATGGGCGTATGCTCACCAGCATGGCATCCCTGATGAGACCTGCAACAACTACCAGGCAAAAGATCAAAGTGAGAGCATGGGGCAGCCTTGACCCTAACCCTCTCCTGTTGCAACTTTGCTCACCTCTGCATCTCCATCCTTGGATCTCCATGTGTTAATGTGAAGTTCTGCAGATAGGAGTCAGCTCCAAGGGGCCTTCATCTTCATCTCACCCATAGACGCTCTGATGTAGCCCTCCATTGCAAGGTGGTTAGAAAGAATAGGGGAGGTTTCTATGATACCAAAGGTCTCCATGTTTTTTAGATGTATCATAGCTACCAAGCTTTCTGAGTAATGATCAGGTATGATACTCTTGGAAGTATCTGTGGAATAGCTTTCTCCCACCAGTTTGATGTAGAGATTAAGGTGCTAGATTAGAAACCAGGACACTCTGAGCGCTAGTCTTCCCTTAGGCCTGGAAGCAGCTGGGTGACTTTAGGCCAGTCACTTTCAGCCCAACTCATCTAATGGGATGGTTGTTGTTGGGAATATAGGAGGTAGGAGTATTTGGTATGCTTGGTGCCTTGGGATACACAAAATAGGATATACATCTAACAAAAAGAAAAGGACTCAGGATAACATTTAGAAATTTTAGACAAATTTCCAGCCTACATCAACAACATCTGGTGCAGGTATATAGAGATCATTTCCATAGAGTATTTAAGAAAAATATATTTTCTTGTTTTATTCATATAGAGCTCTGATAGCTATATATAGTTAAATATATATTTAAAGAAAAGATATCTGCTGCGAACTCCACCTAGGTGTCAGGAAGAGCATCTGGCCAGGAAACTTTCAGCTCAATCTGACTCCACTCCCTGACTCCACTCCAAATAAAATATATATTATACTGGTATATATTATATACATATATTATATATAACAAGTATATATATATTATATAACAAATATATATGTATTTGTAACAATATATATATATATATAACAATCCTTTAATCCCTTTTATTCAGAGATGATTGATAGATGATATAGACAGATAGATAGACAGATAGCAATAGCAATAGCACTTAGACTTATATACTACTTCACAGTGCTTTTACGGCCCTCTCTAAGCGGTTTACAGAGTCAGCATATTGCTCTCAACAATCTCATTTTACCCACCTCGGAAGGATGGAAGGCTGAGTCAACCTTGAGCCGGTGAGATTTGAACTGCCAAATTGCAGGCAGCCAGCAGGCAGCAGAAGTAGCCTGCAGTACTGCACTCTGACCACTGTGCCACCATGGCTCATGATAGATATATATAGATATATATATATATAGAGAGAGAGAGATGATAGCTAGCTAGCTAGCTAGCTAGCTAGCTAGCTAGCTAGCTAGATAGATAGATAGATAGATAGATAGATAGATAGATAGATAGATAGATAGATAGATGATAGACAGACAGACAGATTTAAATATATGTCCTGAGAACTTCTTGAATAAATTCTGCAATTTTCTAGAATATTGGAAGTGCTTTGCCATTGCAGCCTTCTTCCTAGGGCTGAGAGAGAGGTGACATCCAGCTGACTTTGTGCCTAAAGTAGGACTAGAACGCAAGATCTCCCAGTTTCTAGTCTAATGCCTTGACCACTGCACCAAACTGGCCCTCATCAGTTTTTAGTTTTTTACATGAAACTATTTATTTGTTATATTTATATTTGCCACTTTCAATAGGGGGTGGGGGGGCTGATTTCTTTTGAAGCCAAGTCGGAGGTGATTCCTGGATGAAAAATCACTACCTCAGGTACAACAAGCAGGACAGCATTTCATTGTTCTCATCTTTGGGGGAGAAAGGCAATTTTCTGGTACCAAAATTCTTTTTGGTTTTCACAGAGTGCAAGAAATTTAACCAATGTGGAACGTGTACTACCTTCGGGGAATGCCACGTAATAAAAAATTACACCCTCTGGAAAGTGGGAGATTATGGAACTCTCAGCGGTCGAGAGAAAATGATGGCGGAAATCTATGCAAATGGACCCATCAGGTAACGCGATGAAAGCTTTATGCTAAGCCTCAAGGTCAGTGTTTCTCACACCTTCACAAGTTTAAGATAGGATGGCTGAGGAACTCTGGGAGTTGAAGTCCACACATCTTAAAACTTCAAGGTTGAAAAACACTGAACTAGGTACAGAAGCCTGCACGTAATAGATTTTTTCAGTTGATCTATTATAATTTTTTGTATGGGATGCCTTTGGATAAGTGTTGATTGCTGGAGACTGCCTGGATTAGTCCATGCACTTTTCTTGGCAAGATTTCAGAAGTAGTTTGCCATTGCCTGCTCTCTGGGCAGGGATGGGCTTCAAAAATTTTAGCAAGGGGTTCTCTGCCCTGTTGCTGGGTGGATGTGAGCATGGTGGGTGTGGCCTAGTCAGTCTCCTGCCCCACGATGTGGGGGGGGTGTTTTTGGCCTCCCCAGGCGCCGGAAGCTTTCCTTGAGCCTCCGGGAGGGCTAAAACAGCCTCCCCAGGCTCCAGAAGCCCTCTGGAGGCCTTCCTGAACTTTAGACCTATTTTTTGCCCTCTTCGAGCCTCCGTGCGCGTCCTGCACTTACCTGCATCCAAAACGGGCTGCATGGGGACTCCTGGAAGGGGAGGGGAAGGGTGGGCGGGGCCAGCCAGGAGTGGGATTTGGGAGTTCTCCGAACTGCACAGAATTCTAGTTAGAGGTTCTCCCGAACCCCTGCGAACCCCCAGCAGCCCACCCCTGTCTCTGGGACTAAGAGAGAGGGGCTGACTCCTCTGGGGCTGGCTTTCTGCCTAAGGTGAGTCACACTGAACATGGTCCTGTTTTGGTCAGTTTTTCAAGAGTTATCCTGCTAATAGGGGGAATCTTTTTATGTATTTTCTTTCAAATATCCCAACAAGTTGGAAAGAATAAAACCATTGTGGAAGAAAACTTTTCTGTGTTATTGTCAAGAAAACTGTAAGGACAGGTCCATATTGTTCTCCAGTGACAACCCCAACTTCTTCAAGTCTATTTTTTTCCCCTTCTTGCAAAGATCCAGCGTCTGAGTTCCCAAGGCTAAGGATGGACTTAAACCTTAAACTAACCTGACACCTGAGTTGCTGCACTACACAGCCTCTCACTAAATCTGACCAAAATCAGGCTTTGTGGTTGGAGAGTGGTCCTTCTCTTCACGATGTTGTCTAAAGCTGCTCATTTCAGTAGTTTTTATCCTGAAGGTTTTATTTCTTGCTTTTTGTTTTTATGTAGTTGTGGGATCATGGCCACTTCCAAACTGGATGCGTACACTGGAGGCCTGTATGAAGAATTCAGTATCTTGCCTATGATAAACCATATTGTCTCTGTTGCTGGTTGGGGGATAGAAAATGGAACAGAGTATTGGATTGTTCGGAACTCTTGGGGAGATCCCTGGGTAAGGAAGACAGGATACATCAATCTATATTATTGTTATTTTTAAAGATCTAGCTGGATGGGCAAAGTTCCCTGCTTGGTATAGCAGGCTATGAGCGTTCCAGCTGTGAAATGTACCAACAAGTTACATAGGGGCAGGGTTTAGTTACCGTACTTTTTGGAGTATAAAACGCACTCCCCGCCCCCAAAAGAGGGTGGAAATGTTGGTGTGTCTTATACACTGAATATAGCCATTTTTTGCCTCCCGAAACCCCGCCCCATATGTCCCATTTTTGCCAAAAAGAGGCCTGTTTTTCACAAAAACGGTGCATGCAGAGGGTTTGGGAGGCCTGCACGGTGCTCCTGGGGCTGGGGAGGGCACGAATGCAACACGTGGGGGGTTTGGGAGGCCCAAAATGGTCCCATTTTCTTTTTGCCTCCCAAACCCCCCACAAGTAATATTTTTGCCTTCCCCAGCTCCCAGGAGCACTCTGCAGGCTTTCCAAACGCTCTGTATCAGTGGTGGGTTGCTCCTGGTTCGCACCGGTTCACAAGAACCGGTAGTAAAAATTTGTAGTAGTTCCGAGAACTGGTAATAACATTGGCTGGCTACGCCCCTGAACCGGTCCTTGGCCTGGTCGCTGTTCGCTTACCCCGCCTACCTCATCAGAGGCTTTTTTTTTTTTTCTTTTAAAAACATTTTTTTCTACAACCTCTTCAGCTGAAAAAATGCTTTTAAAAGTAAAAAAAAAAAAGCCTCTGATGATCGTGCAACTCAGCTGGGATCGTCAGAGGCTCCTAAAAGCATTTTTTTCTGCAACCTCTTAATGTTGTAGAAAAAATGCTTTTTAAAGTAAAAAAAAAAAGTTGGCCACACCCACCCAGTCACATTACCCCCCCACCAAGCCACGCCCACAAAATAAGCCATGCCCATAGAACCAGTAGTAAAAATTTTTAGAACCCACCCCTGCTCTGCATGCCCCGTTTTTGTGAACAACGGGATGCGTGGATGGTTTGGGAGGCCTGCAGGGTGCTCCTGGGGGCCGGAGAGGAAAAACTTTTTTTTTTTTCTTATTTTCTTCTTCCAAATCTTGGTGTGTTTTATAATCCGGTGCGTCTTATAGTACGAAAATATGGTAAATCTTTATGGACAGTCCTCAACTTACAATTATACATTTAGTGCATTCAAAGTTACAATGGCACTAAAATTACAACCAATTTTCACACTTATGGCCATCACAGCATCCCCCCATGGTCATGTGATTTGGGCAACTAGTATTTATTTACAATGCAGTTTCTGGGTCAGATAATCCTGTGACCTTCTCAGATGGCTTCTGACAAGCAGGGTCAATAGGGGAAACTGGATTCCCTTAATGACTGCATGATTCACTTAACAACTACAGTGATTGGCTTAATAGACTTGTAAAGGTTGTAAAATCAGAGTGACTCACTTAACAACAGAAATTCTGGTCCCAATTGTGGTTATGTTATTTCATTATTGCGATGTAGGAAAAGTTACTTCTTGATTAGATGTAATTTTATACCTCATACCCAACTGCTCTATTTTATCTTACACGCAGCTCATGATTTGAAATATTTTTGGGCTGCCACCTTAACACAAGAACTTAATGCTCTTCCATGAATGGGTGCAACTTAATGTCTTTCAGGGAGAACGTGGCTGGCTTCGGATCGTGACCAGTGCATATAAAGATGGAGAAGGAAAATACTACAACTTGGCTTTGGAAGATGAGTGTGCTTATGGAGACCCAATACTCCTTTGAATTTGCCTCTGCACTTCCTTCACTGGTGCTTTTGGAAACTTTGATATAAAAGAAAATAATCTTGCAAAATGCACTCTTCTTAAGGAAGGGGCAGTGCTATTCAGTAGCATTTGCTGATGGAGTATCACCATAATTTATTTTTTCTTTTTACTGATGAATAAAGATAAAGGTTTCTTCTGTCCAGTTGTTGTCGGACTCTAGGGAGAGGTGCTTGTCTCATTTTCGCTGTAGGAACCCGTGTTGTCCAGGGACATTTTCTGTGGTCATGGGGCCAGAATGGCTATACACCAAGGCACACGGAGTGCTGTTAATTTTCCACTGAAATGGTACCTATTTATCTACTCATATTTGCATGTTTTTTAGACTCTAGAAAGAGTGCAGAGAAAAGCAACAAAGATGATTAGGGGACTGGAGACTAAAACATATAAAGAATGGTTGCTGGAATTGAGTATGTCTAGTTTAATGAAAAGAAGGACTGGGGAAACATGACAGCAGTGTTCCAATACCTCAGGGGCTACCACAAAGAAAAGGGAGTCAAGCTATTCTCTGAGGTCAGGGCAAGAAGCAATGGGTGGAAATAATCAAGGAGAGAAATAACTTAGAACTAAGGAGAAATTTCCTGACAGTTAGAACAATTAATCAGTGGAACAACTTGCCTCCAGAAGTTGTGAATTCTCTAACAGTGGAAGTTTTTAAGAAGATGTTGGATAACCATTTGTCTGAAAAGCTAGAGTTTCCTGCCTAAGCGGGGGTTGGACTAGAAGACCTCCAAGGTCCCTTCCAACTCTGTTATTCTATTCTATTCTATTCTATTCTATTCTATTCTATTCTATTCTATTCTATTCTATTCTTTTTTCGAACTGCTAGGTGGGTAGGAACTGGGCCAAATAACGGAAGCTCATCCTATCATGCGGTACATGGGTCTTGAACTGCCAACCTTCTGATTGACAAGCCTAGCATCTTAGCTCCTAGGCTACCAATATCCACTCCCAGATGGACATCTGTTCATTGGGCACACAGAAAATAAATGCCAGAAAGTTTCCTTTCTTCTTGAAAGTATTCGTGAGCTGTCATCTGTGCTTTGGCAAAATGAGGTTACATTTGATGCTGGGTTGAGTGTTTTAATAACTCAAAACAGCTGAATCACCTTTAAATTGATGCCTCTAATTCTAGGGGATGGAGTTGGCAAATTAAAGAGTGGAGCCAAGAGTGGGATTTATATTGACTTCCTCTTAATGAACACTTTCCCCCTCTTTCCTATTACATGGCCATAATTATGGTACCCACATCTTTCTAGTGCCTACCTTTATATTAATTTTCTAACAAAATTGAGAAAAATGGGACTGTATTTAGAAGAGCTGTTGTAAAAGGAGAAAGTTGACATTAGAGCAGTGTTTCTCAACCTTGGCAACTTTAAGATGTGTGGGCTTCAACTCCCAGAATTCCACTGCCAGCATGTCAAGGTTGAGAAATATTGCTATACGGTGGAAAGAAGAAAAGATTACATGAAAACAGAGATATCTCCTTCATCACTACTGTATATTTCCAATCTATGATTTAATCCCATATTCTGAAAACTTTTCAGGAGTTGGATTTGTGCAATACTGTAATATAAGATTGAGTTTGGGGGTGTCCCTCTGCATTCTGCTTTGACTGGGCCCCATTTGAAATAGTGCAACTAAATTCTGGGCACTACAAACTGAAGGTATGACGAACTGGAACCAAATTCAGAGAAGTACTATATCAAGCTGGTGACAAGACTGAGTATTGAATCTTATTAGGAACGCTAAGTGAATTAGGTGTGCTTAGTGCAGAAGAATTGACTTGATGAAAAATATGATGGCACTCTTCAAATAGCTGAAGAGTTGCCTTATAAAGAGAACAAGGGGACTACTTCTCCAATACCTGGACAAGAATACCACAATAGGCATGTTGAAAATGTAGGTGAGTCAAATCATGTTCAATTCAGGGGTGGGTTCTAAATTTTTTTACTACCAGTTCTGTGGGCGTGGTTTGATGGTCATGTGACAATTCTTTAGGATTTAGCAGAGGTACTGGTCTACCAGGCTTTTAACTGCTTGGAGACCTGTACCGGTCTACTCATTTATTTTTGCAGGCACCGGTCTACCATTTACCACCACACTGCCTTTTAACACTGATCAGCTGTAGGACGGCCCTTTGAAGCCCCGCGGCAAGAGTTTAAAGTTTTTTTCCTTCTAGCCAATCAGCTGGGACTCAGGAGGCAGTAATAGATTGGGGTGGGGCCAAATAAAAGGTAAGAATAACGCAGGGGCAGTGGGGCAGAACCGGTTCAGTGACATCAGCGCAACTGGGCCGAACCAGAGGAACCCACCACTGGTTCAATTGGATAGTCATTTGTCCAGAATAGTATAGAGCAGGGCTGTTAAACTCCCGGCCCGCCGGATGCATTATGCGCTGGCCATGCCCATGCCCAGTTTAGCGAAGGAGAAAAAAATCCCGATACGTCACATGAGGCCGCCATAATGACTTGAGTTTGACACCCCTAGTTTAGGGTCTCCTTCCTGAGTTTGGACTAGAAGACCTCCAAGATCCCTTCCAACTCTGTTCTTATGAGGAACATTTTTTACATTGAGAGCTGACAATCAATGGAACAGGTGAGTCCAGGAATTTTTCTGTTCCTCCTCCCTGAAGGCTCTTCAGCTACTATTCCTTTTATACCAGGCTAAAGCTTAGGATGTTATTCAACCCAGTACAGTACCAAGAACAGTAGAATATCAAAATAGATTATGGAACAGCCTCCTCTATAAAATCCGGTGGGTTCCAATACTCTTGGATTGGAAACTCCAAATATTTGGCTTTCCCCCACAGGCCCTTGCCAGGATGTTAGATGTAAGAGCCTTGATAGTACAGTGGTATACGCACCCTGTTATTAACACAGCTGCCTGCAATTTCTGCTGGTTCAAATCTCTCCAAGGCTCAAGGTTGACTCAGCCTTCCATCCTTTCTAAGGTAGGTTAAATGAGGACCCAGTTTGTGGGGGCGATAAGCTGACTTTGTATAAAATATACAAAAGAATGAAGGCTATTGCTTAACGCATTGTAAGCCGCCCTGAGTCTCCGGAGAAGGGTGGCATATAAATCAAATTTAAAAACAAAAAACAAAAAACCCAATACTGTCTAGGAATGGTTTGGGTCCTACATCCCAAGATTGTAAGTCATGACGGTGATAAAACAGGTCACCCACATGACTGATCCAATTTCATAACCCTTTTTTGCGCAGGCATCGTTCACTGTGGGCTAGTTTAGCCAAAACCCAAAAATATATGACAGTTTTTGGCAAAAACGTCATAAAATGTAGTTATATTTGTGGGATGCTAGCTGCTGAGTGCCCAAAATAGTCACATGATTGCAGGGACAGCAGCAGCGGCCATCAAAACCGTATCCCTGGGGAGGTCCATCATAACTTCAAAGTGACCAGATGTAAGTTGAGGATTACTGGCCTGATAAATTTATTATTTATTTATTTATTGGTTCGATTTATATGCCGCCCTTTTCTGGAGACTCAGGGCGGCTTACAATGCGTTAAGCAATAGCCTTCATACTTTTGTATATACCTGCTTAGTAGGGCTTTTGGGCCCCCCCCAAGCAGTGTTCTTTTTTATACAAAGTCAGCTTATTGCCCCCACAATCCGGGTCCTCATTTTACCTACCTTGGAAGGATGGAAGGCTGAGTCAATCTTGAGCCTAGTGAGATTTGAATTCACAGTAATTGCAGGCAGCTGGCAGCTAAGTGTTACTTAATTGCACTTTAGTCCACTGCACCACCAAGGCTTTAATTCTTTTTTAAATTAATAAATAAATAAAATATAGTTTATTATCATTGTACGTGTATACACAGTATATCCATACAACGAAATTCACATAACACCCAGAGACCAGACCCAACTCACATGACAATCCCCAGACCACTCCCACCCACCAAAAATTCCCCACCCCCTAAAACCACCCAAGCATCCACACAACAGAGCAAGTAATGCTGTCCAACATCTCACTGATGGTGGCCCTTTAGTTCATTGTTGGGTGCAATTATAGCACTGGGATAAAAACTATTCAGAAAACTTTAATTTAATATAGTGTTTTTAAAATATTTGTTGCTAGCAATCTACAATTCGTATGTAAGATGGATGGCCAAATAAAATATACACATTTAGAGAGACACTACATTATACATTCTATGCCAGGAATGTCAAACTCAAGGCCCGGGGGCTGGATCCGGCCTGCGGGGTGCTTAGATCTGGCCCGTGGGGCTGCCTTGAAAACAGCAAAGGACCGGCCTATGGTGCCGGTGAAAACAACTCGGGAGGGGAGGGACGTTCTGTTGCTAGTTGGTTATCCTGGTTAGGCCCAATATAAGAGACTGTAGACTTTCTTGTAATAATAATATTTATTTTCTTCCTCAGGAACACATTTAGACAGCCATCAATCTGAGAAGAGCGAAAGCTTATATACAGAGGAGGCGGGGCTAATGGTAAGTAGTAACCAATGGTAAGGAACACAATGACATCACACAATGACATATGCACAAGCACACATATTTACAGATAGTAGGTTAGGTATTTTCAACTGTAACAAATCCCCCTCTAAAATACCTAACTAATGGTGGGTTATTAAGTTTATATATGTACATTAAGTTTGGAAGTCAAATATACATGTTGTTTGGTTGCTAATGGCTTAGTGAGGATATCAGCAATTTGTTCATTAGTATCGCAATGAACAGCCTTAATGAATCCTATACATGACAGTTGCCTCACATGTTTATATTTGATATCGATATGTCGAGATCGTTGACCTATCGCTTCGGAAGCTGATATATCTATCGCTGCCTTATTATCCTCATTGATGATAATTGGATAAATAGGTTCATCCCACACATTACATAATAAATCATCGAACCAAATTAGATTATTGACTGCTTTGGATAAGCAAACATATTCGGCTTCCGCCGTAGAGGTGGCAATTAAGTTCTGTTTGCCAGTGTACCAGTGCACCGCACAACCATTTATAAGAAAAACATATCCAGAAGTGCTTTTTCTGCTTTTTGAATCAGTAGCCCAATCTGCATCGGCGTAGCAGGTCAAAGTTGGTTTTTCAGAAATGAATGGTTCTAGGTATAGACATACATTAATGCTAGATTTCAGATATCTCAAAATTCTCTTGATTCCTTCCCAATGGTATAAGTTAGGATTGCTTACATGTCTCGACAACAAATTTACGGCAAGAGTGATATCAGGTCTAGTCCAATTAGATATGTATAATAAGGACCCAATAATTGATCGATATAAAGTGTTATCCTTAAATGGTTCGTATTCATTGTACACATTCCTATAAAAATCAGTTGACATGGGAGTTTCACAAATTTTTGAGTTAACCATATTACATTTTTCTATGAGTTCTATAATTTTGTCTTTCTGGGATAATTTGAAACCCTTATCTGTTTTGTCAATTTGGACTCCTAAATACTTATTTACCTTTCCTAATATTTTTAAGTTGAAATTTTTGCCTAATTGTTCAGCGAAATTATCACATTTAACCTTGTCACGTCCAAAATATAATATATCATCAACATAAATCAAAACATATTCAATAGAATCATTATTTCTTTTTGTGAAAAAACAAAAATCAGATGAAGTAGCCACAAAGCCTATATCGTTAAGTATCTTTGATAAACACTCATACCACCGTTTGCCGGACTGTTTTAGTCCATAAAGGCTCTTATTCAATAGCCAAATTTCTCCCTTTTTTGTATCTTTTCCTGGGGGTGCTTTTACATAAATTTCTTTATCGAGATCAGCATGCAGATAGGCTGTCTGTACATCAAATTGATATACTTCCAGATTTAAAACGGAAGCTAATACTAATGCTGTTTTCACACTTTCTGATCTAACGGTTGGGGAGTATGTGTCTTCATAGTCATCCAGAAACCTTTGAGCAAAACCTTGAGCCACTAACCTGGCTTTGTATAAGAATTTACCATCCTCTAGCTCTTTGATTTTATAGATCCATCTAGTGCCAATGGGGGACTTCTCAGTGGGTAGATCTGTTGGTGTATATACATTTAGTTCTTTTAAACTGTCCATCTCTTTTTTCATTGCTTCCTCCCACTTACTTTTTTCTTCTGGAGGTAACTTAAGTATGTCATCATACATGTTGGGAGTCAGGTGTTTAGCTTGAATAGACAGTACATAATCATCTAATCTTTTAGGAATTGTGCCCCTATTGGATCTAATGGGCCTATTCTGGGGATGTTCATCGCTATGCATATATTTAGCTTCTTTTTCAGTTAATTGGTCTACCTTCAAAGTGGGGTGTCCTTTCTTCCATTCATCATTAATTGTTTTTGGGCATTTAATTCTGTTCGTGGTTGTGGTTTTGGGATTGGTATCTGATGTATGATGATCTGTGTGCGTGTGTGTAATATTTTTTGATTCTGGATATATTTCGTTGAGATGTCATTTTGACCAGTTCGTGTGTTCATGAAACACAGCAGATCTGGATACAATGAAATGGTTATTTTTATCAATGAAGCGATATCCCTTGGTTCCTGATTCGTACCCCATAAATATCAGTCTTTTGGATACTTTCTCTCCTTTGCGCCTTAATTGTGAGGGGACATATACATCAGCAGATACACCAAATACGTGTAAATGCCCAATTTTTGGTTTCCTTCCATACATGAGTTCGTATGGGGTCTTGTTGATTGTACTGGACCATAAGCGATTTATAGTGTAATTGGAATAAGTAAGGGCTTCAGCCCAGAATGATTGGTTTAAGCCAGCATCATCTAACACACATTTAACCATGGTTTGTAGCAAACCATTTTTTCTTTCAGAGACTCCATTTTGAAATGGGGAAAACGGACAAGATTTAAAGTGCAATATTCCTTGTGATTTTAGCCAATTTGAAAATTCGTTGGATAGGAATTCCGACCCCCTGTCAGTCATTATTTGTTTAATTTTAGTATTGTGTTGCGTCTCTACCATTTTAAAGAACTCCTTAAATTTTTTGAAAACCTCATTTTTGTGATTAAGGGTGTATACAAAACCGAATCTACTGTAGTCATCGACTATGGTTAGAAAGTATCTTTTTTTATATTTAATTGAGGGTTTTAATGGACCTACTACATCCATGTGAATTAGTTGAAAAATTGATTGTGTGGTGCGAGTGGCTTTTTTGGGTTTTGGTTTGTTTTTAATTTTGGATGAATTGCACACAGGGCATTCTAAGTAATTTTTACAGTTCTTTATTTTTAAATCTTCGGAACATTCTAACATTTTTCGTATGACGGGAAAGCTTGCGTGTCCTAGCTTTCTGTGGAGTAAGTGACTACAATTATCGTGAATAGGTCTTCCATTGTTTAAATTTTCAGACATATTAGTATCAGTGTTTGATGCATTATCATTATTACTTTCATCATGGCTATCTGAATTTGGCTTTTTGTTTCTTAATTGATAGTTTGCATAGACTAGTTCGTTATCTTGTGGCAGTAGGTATGTTAGTCCATCATTTGTAAATAGTTTACCTATGTTTCTGTTGTTCTTAGTCATAAATACCTCTGAAAGTGGTTTCTATTTCATTCTCTATACTTAATTTTAGGGTTGCCAATATGTTATTTGGAATTTCGGGCACAAATAGTACCCCCTCTAATTTCCCTATACCCTTTATATGCGTGTCTCCTATTCCTCTCACTAGGACCTTATTTTGGTTTGCTACTTTAATGTAATATTTCTTTTCAGTGAAGTTGCTTAATATTTCTCTATTATGAGTTGTATGACATGTGGCTCCAGAATCTATGAGCCAAGTGTTGAGTGAATCAGACATCAAAATGTTATTGTTTCTTATTCCATATAATGATCCTTTCTTATTTTCTCTAGGGTTATTTCTGTACATTTGTCTTTCTCTAGGGTGTGGTGATTCTCTTCGCTTATACCTGTAATCTGGGGAAGTTCTGTCTAAGAAGAGTATTCTCCTATCCTTGTGTTGATATGAGTCACGGTATCCTGCATTCTTGGGGCAATCTCTACTCTGATGTCTTTCAGATCCACATATGAGACATTCATGTGGGTACCTATCTCTGACCCTAAAATCAGTTCTTCTTTGATTTCTACCTTCCCTTTGTTGTGTATATCGCTCTCTTCTAAGTCTATCTTCAGTAATAAGCTTATTGGTGAGGTTTTCTAAAGTAATTTGTTCTATACTTAGGTTATCTATTAAGGTAATATAGTTATCCCAGCTGTGATCTAATGAGTTAATTATAATGCTTTTCATGGTGTTGTCAGAAATGGTTTCCCCCCTTTGAATAAGGTCTGCTCTTACAGCGTTTAGATTCAAGATATGTTCACTCATGGAGGTATCATGTTTTAGTTTGGCAGAATAGAATTCCCTAGAAATTTTTGTGGTGGTGGCTACACTTTTACTATAGAACAAATTGAATAATTTTTGGTATGTTTCAAATACAGTTAAATTATGCTCTATACTGGGAAGTATACTTGGGGAAATAGAGGCAATTAATATATAATATGCTTTGTGATGGAGGCAGTCTATTTCATAGGTCCAAGGCTTATCTGGTGGGTTATCAATAAAAAATAAAACATTCTCTTTCAAATATGTAATCTGTAAACACTGGTCCCATTCCATTAAGTTGCTTCCATCTAATCTTAACTTTATAAAGTCTGAAGGTATTGTCCCTGAGTGTTGTGAAGTGTTATTCATGTTTAGTAGCTGTCCATGATTTAAGACCTTAGCATACTCACAATAAGGCCTGGGTATGGTAGATGCATGTCTGTATTTACTTATCGCTATGTTGCGCTGACTTGTATTTATGTTTTCTTCTTCTTTCTTTGCAGGCTCGTTCTGGGCATGCTCAGTCCTCATTTTTCTCCAGCAGCCGGCGAGGGAGGTTCCTGTGTCTGCAGCTCCTGGGGTGAAGTCCTAGACGGCCTTCTGTTGCTCTGCTTTGTTTCCGGAGGGCCTCTGGTGACTGAAGAATGCCTGGGGTGCTGCTCTGCTCGTCGGGGAGTCTTCTCTGAGGTCCTCAGTAATTGGAGCTTGAGGCAGGCCGCCATTGCCAATGGAGCCGGGTTGTTCATGGAGTTGCTCTTCGGTAGGTAAGTATGATTGCCAGCTTGTCTTTCTTCAGGTGGCTAGGTCTTTCTTTAGACAGTCCATTTCTTTTTGGCTTTTGGTAGATGGTAGTTTAGAATTTTCTATTTCATTTTCTGGTTGTTTGTTTGGTATTGTTAGTTTAGTCCCGAGTGCTGCAGTCAGCACCTGTATAGCATTGTCTATTTCTACTTCAGTAGGTTGAGCTTTGTTTTGTTTAAATAATTGTTTTTTATTTGTTTTTGGACTCGGGTAGTCATCTTCTTGGTAGGTTTTGTTTTTTATTTCGTAGTTTGAGGTTTGGAATTCTTTTAGTAATTGGTCAGGCATTTTAGAGGTATTAGGTGGGTAAGATGGCTGCCATGAAAAAGGCGGGAAGCTATCGCCATCTTCGGTGTCATTTTTGAAGTCAGGGGTTGAGTTTCTTACCTTGCAGTTTTCTTGTTTGTTATTTTCGTTTATCATGCTGCGGATTTTCACAAGCAGATTTGATTCAACTGTAGTTGTTTCTATTAATTCTAGTATTTTTCTTTTTACCTCATCTTCTTTGTTTGGTGTTGAGAAAGTTTGTTCTGCTCCAGCTAGTGGTTGTTTGTTTTGTGTTAGCAGTTCATTTTCTTGTAATTGCGTTTGTTTCTTAATATTTTCAAGTGGTGTATATTTGTCAGGAGTTAGTTGAGCTGCCATTCTTTTCGTTATGTATCTGGTGGCAGGTCTTCTTTTGTCGTTATGTGAGTCTTGCATCTTTATGTTCGGTTGGGCCTACCAAACCATCCTCTTGCTACCAATTTGTTGCTAGTTGGTTATCCTGGTTAGGCCCAATATAAGAGACTGTAGACTTTCTTGTAATAATAATATTTATTTTCTTCCTCAGGAACACATTTAGACAGCCATCAATCTGAGAAGAGCGAAAGCTTATATACAGAGGAGGCGGGGCTAATGGTAAGTAGTAACCAATGGTAAGGAACACAATGACATCACACAATGACATATGCACAAGCACACATATTTACAGATAGTAGGTTAGGTATTTTCAACTGTAACACGTCCCCCCCCCCCCGAGCTCCATTTTCGCTGACAGAGGGTTGCAGGAGGCCGTCGCAGCTGGAAACAGAGCTCACTAGGACTGTGTCTGGCCCACTGAGCTCTGTTTTCGCTGGCAGAGGGTTGCAGGAGGCCGTTACAGCCAGAAACTGAGCTTGGGAGCCTATTTTCCCTGCCAGAATGCTCGGGCCACCACTGGCACCCCCGATACAAGTGACATCGAGCTAGCAATGCCCACCCTGGCCACGCCCCCTCCCCGAGGTCAAACACAACCCTGATGCGGCCCTCAATGAAATTGAGTTTGACGCCCCCGTTCTACGCAAAATGTCATGGCATGAAGTAAGGCAGATATTTAGGTGATTAGCAACATATTGTGCAGAACCACGGAAGCCTCGGGCGCTCATCAATTACTGTTCTCATTAACTCTTATGAACCTGACAGGGATGGGCTTTGTGTCATGGAGACAGGAGAGCTCTTGTAGAGTCACTTCATTCAGCACCTACAAGGATCTGCACAGTTATTTCATTCAGTGCTTGGCGTGTTAGGTGTTTCTAAATTAAAGGCTATTACTATATTACTGGCTGCTTTAGCAAAGTCACGAGAATACTGCTTATTCAACAGAAACAAGAATTGATTATCTCCAAAAGCTAGGACTGTTTTTTTTGTTCCTGTTTCTGCCAGTATCTGAAAATGCATTTAATGCAAATATTTCGCCAAGTTAAGAAAACTGTTACCCAAGAAGTAAGAAAGGAACGACTTGGCTTTCTTTTGAACTCACAAGTAGCACAGTAGGTGGTAAATGACGGTATGATTGAAGAATCCTATATCTTACGATCCCTAATAAAGATTTTTAAAAATCCTTTCCTACAACATCTGGATCGATGGTCTTTCAAAATTTCTGCTGCTTTGAACTTCTGCCGCCTTCTGTGTATTTTTTTGGCCAGGTGATTCATTTTTTCATTCACTTTCAATTCATTTTTATTGTCTATTTCTTGAAGCATAATTTCCAAAGTAGTCATAAGGCCACTTCATTTTGAATCTCTACTGTTGTGGGCATTAGAAATCCCCATCAAATCACAGCTGGTATCTGAAAAGAGTATGATTAAAAAGAGGAAATCAAGCAAAACCAGTGATGATTTTTTTACTTCCTCATTTAAAAGTAAAAGCCAAACTGTAATATTATGAGGAACATATTCTTATGAAAATAACACAGCTGCTACAGATCATAAATCATACCCCCTTGGTCATGAATTACTTCCTAGAAATTGTTGTTTCAACCAGATGGAGCCTGAGGTAGGTGTTACAGAAGAAAACAGCTGCCTTGGCACTCGTGAATCATATCTGAAAACAACCCTAAATCTATCTTTGTCAGGGTAACACGTGTGCCCAACTATTGCACTATAAAAATAATGGGCACAGCATGTTATGTTGCTCCATGCTGTCAAACTTTAAGTTCTGGACAAAACACTTCTGGGATTTAAGCAATTTTTAAAAGTCAATATAGATAGTCCCCAAATTACCACCATTTGTTTAGTGACCAAAGTTACGAAGGACCTGAAAAAAGTGACTTTAAACTTAGGACCATCCTAACACCCCCATAATCATATGATCAAAATTTGGGCATTTGGCAACTGGCATGTATTTATAATGGTTGCCGCATCCTGGGATTAAGTTGGGATTGCCATTTGTGACTTTCCCAGCCGACCTCCAACAAGCAAATACAACCGAGAAAGTCAGATTCATTTAATGACTGCATGATTCACTTAACAACTGCTAGTCATTTGCTTAATAACCTTGGCAATTCACTTACCAACCACCTGGCTTAGCAACGTTAATTCTGCTCCCAATTTTCGTAAGTCAAGGACTATCTTATGAACAGGCTAAGATCATTTATGCAGAGCAGATTTTGTCAAACATTTTGTGGCAGTTCAGCAGAACCAGAGAGGCAAACTATCTATATAGATAGTCCTTGATTTACAACCATTCATGTAATGAATGCTAATAGTGGGATAGATAGCATCACCACCAGATGGATTAGCAACTGGCTGACAAACCGTACTCAACGCGTAGTCCTTAATGGGTCTAAGTCTACATGGAGGGAAGTAAGCAGTGGGGTGCCACAAGTTCCGTTTTTATTTTATTTATTTATTTATTTAATTTATTTTACAGAATTTATATGCCACCCTTCTCCCGAAGGACTCAGGGCAGCGAACACAGAATTAAAAACATACAATAATAAAAACCCACTAAAACCAGATTAAAATAATAAATAATAAAAACCCAAGGATCAGAATCAATTTTAGGCCCAGGACTCTTCAATATCTTCATAAACGACTTAGATGAGGGAATAGAAGGGGAACTCACCATATTTGCAGATGATACTAAGCTGGCAGGAATAGCCAACTCTCCAGAAATAGGCTCAAGATACAGAAGGATCTTGAGCCTTGAATACAGACTTGAATTCTGGGCCCTATCTAACAAAATGAAATTCAATGTAGAGAAAAGTAAAGTCTTACACTTAGGTAAGAAAAACCAAAAGCACACATATAAACTGGGGGAAACTAGGCTTACTAGCAGTGACTGTGAGAGGGATCTTGGAGTCTTAGTGGGCAACCAGCTAAATATGAGCCAGCAGTGTGCAGAGGCAGCCGAAAGAACCAATGCAATCCTAAACTGCATTAACAGAGGGATACAATCAAGATCAAGTGAGTTACTAATATCACTCTATAAAGCCTTAGTAAGACCACACGTAGAGTACTGCATCTAGTTTTGGTTACCACACTATAAAAAAGATGTTGAGACTCTAGAAAAAGTGCAGAGAAGAGCAACCAGGATGATTAGGGGACTGGAGACTAAAACATATGAAGAACGATTACAGGAACTGGCATGGCTGGTCTAGTGAAGAGAAGGACCAGGGGAGACATGATAGCAGTCTTCCAATATTTGAGGGGCTGCCACAGAGTTTTAATATTTTTAAAATGTCCCTGTTACGATAGGTGAAAAGTTTGTGCATCCGTCCCTAAAGAAAAAAACACTTTTATACAATTTTGAATAATTTATCCAGGTTTGCGAACCACTGGCCTCTCCTGTAGCCTGCAGGAGGCTAACCAAGAATTCCAGCCTGGGGCCACGGCTACGTCGATCTGCTTCAGCCCTTCCTTCGAGTCGCCTTCCCCAAGCCAGGTGGGGAGGTCAGGTAAACGCCAGGAACGCTCTGAAATATAGCTAGTCCTCAACTTGTGACCACAACGGAGCCCAGAATTTATGCCGCTAAGTGGGAAATCTGTCAAGTGAGCTTCGCCCCATTTTACGACCTTTCTCCCCACATCTGTTAAGTGAAGCACTGCAGTTGTTCAATTAGTAGTCCCCGGTTGTTAAGTGAATCTGGCTTCCTCATGGACTTCCGTTGGTCCGAATGTTGCAAAAGATGGTCCCACGACCCCGGGACACTGCAAACGGTCATAAATACGAGCCAGTTGCCCAGCGTCCACATTTTGATCCCATGATCATGGAGAGCCTTGGTAGTACAGTGGTCTAAGACACCCTGTTATTAAGCTGGTTATTAAGACCAGATGCCTGCAATTACTGCAGGTTCGACTCTCACCAGGCTCAAGGTTGACTCAGCCTTCCCTCCTTTCTAAGGTAGGTAAATTGAGGACCCAGTTGTGGGGGCAATAAGCTGACTTTGTATAAATATACAAAAGAATGAAGGCTATTGCTTAGTGCATTGTAAGCCGCCCTGAGTCTCCGGAGAAGGGTGGCATATAAATCAAATTAAAAAAAAAAAAAAAAAGTTTACCAATGTAAATCACGTGACCGTGGGGGTGTGTGTGGGAAATGCTGCAACGGTCGTAAGCGTGAGAAACGGTCCCAAGTCACTTTTTTCAGTGCCGTTGTCACCTCGAACGGTCACTAAATCAACCGTTGTAAATCGAGGACTTGCCTCTACAGCAGACCCACAGGACCCCACCCCCCACCCCCACCGGCCCCATCGAGCCCCAATGGGACGGTTCTCCCTTCCTCTTGGCTGCGATCCGCGGCTGCCCAGAGCCCGCCGGCGAGTCTCGAGTCACGAGGAGCCGCCTGATTGTTTCCTCTTTCGCAACCGCTTCCCGCTCTCGCAATCCCGGCCAAACCCGTCAACCCACCTGCAGCAAGCCAAGGCGGGGCGGCTGCTCCCTTCGTCGTCCCCCCCCCACCCCCATGACGTCGCCGCCTCCCCGGGCCTTTGGCGACCGCGCTCCCCCTCTGCGCCAGTGCTGGGTGCAGCCCTTCAGCTCTCCGGACAAAGGAGCCCAGTCCCGCCCGGCTCTCGCGCGCTCCTTTCCCGGCGACGGCCAGCTGAGCCGGTGATCGTCATGGCTGGGCGCGACCTGTCCTCGCTCGCCCTCTGGCTCCTGCCGGGGCTGCTGGTGGCCTCCGCGGACGCCGCCGGCCTCTACTTCCACGAAGGGCAGAGCTGCTACAAGCCGCTTCCGCGCAACCTCCCCGGCGTCCGGTAAAAGCGGCGGCGCGCCATCCGATCGCTCCAGTTGGGACGAGGGATGCGTCGGCGGGATAGGCGGGCGGAGATCGGCTCGTCGGATGCCCCGGGGTGGAGGTGGCTGGGGGGGTGTGGGGGAAGCTCGGCTGAGCCGCTCGGAAGGGCTTTTTCTGGCATTGTCAAAGGTCCAAGAAGCTCCAGGGAGGCGAAAGCCGGGAAGTAGCCTTTCCTCAATCATCGGAGCCAAGGAAATGCGTTAGATTTAGAACTACAAAACGCCGAATTCCCAGCCGGCGTGGCAGCGGGACGGTGATCTGGCACGGCTGGAGGATTTTAGGTAAAGGTTAGAGTAGAAATAGCAGAGCATAGCATAGAATAGAAATAGAATAGAGCTGGAAGGGACCTTGGAGGTCTTCTAGTCCAACCCCCTGCTCGGGCAGGCAACTCTAGCCTGGCTAGGTGGCTCAGCGGCTAAGACGCTGAGCTTGTGGATCAGAAACGTCGGCGGTTCGAATCCCGCAGTATAGGTCTCCTGCATGAACAGGGGGTTGGACTAGATGACCTCCAAGGTCCCTTCCAACTCTGTGACTGTTACTTGTAACCAACCCTAGACCATTGCAGACCAAGGGCTGTCCAATCTCTTCTTAAAAAGCTTCCAATGTTGGAGGGGGTGCTGAGCAAGTAGACCGACCGACCCGCCCGGCCATCCTCTCGCCAGTCCCCCAGCATCGGTCCCCCAGCTTTTTATTTTGGGGGGGGGGGCGATCCCGCAGCGGCGGTTGGAGGGAGAGAGGAGAGATCTCCGCGCAACGGACTTGGGGCAAATCCATAATAAGCTTTTTATCCAGTCGCTTGGGAGCCTCCCTCACTTTTCGGGCTCTGGATGTCCCCGGGACGCGGATGGAGGCGGAGGGAAGGGGGATGTCGGCTGCAGCCGCTGCTTGGGCTCATCGGACGATCCGCCGCCGGCGGTTCAACAAGGCTTGTTTTCGCCGAGCGGTGGTCTTAACCTGGAAGGTGGCCCGGTTTCAACCCGGGTTCACGCCTCCTTGTTTGCCCCTGAAATTGCCTAGCCGGGCTTGTGCAACCTTTGGGTCTCCAACTTTACCTAAAAAATGTAATCTCGTGTACAACTTTCTGAGTTTCTTGGCAAACAACTGTGATTTAAAATAAATCTATTTATACACGTGGGAAAGAGATAGGCATCGGTTATGAGCAGAAATGGGCATTTTGCCTCTGGTTAAGACCAGCTGAGCAGCAAAGTACAATGCACTGCATATTAAAAAAAAATAGAAAATGTGTAAAGAGATTGAATCTCGAATTATTTCCCCAATCCTCAGAACTGGGGAAATGTTCTGCCTGAAAACATGGACTCCCTGTGTTGATCAGTGTAGATCAGTTTCTCAACCTGGGCATCCATCCAGCTCTGACCCATATCTACTTTTTTTTTTTCCATCTGGGCAAACTTCAAGACAATGACTCCCAGAATTTCACAACCAGTATTGGGGAAATCCACCAGGCAGCTGAGGAATCCTGAAGTTGAAGTATAAAATAGGAGTTATAAACTTTACAATTGTGAAGTTTACTAAGGGCGTCTCTCCACCTCCAGGGATTTTTTTAAAGTTTTTTATTTTTTAGACAAACAAACATTTAATAGATCAGTCATTCCTTCCATGTGACATCTCGGTGTTGTCTCCAAAACTTCTTCTTTTTGTTGTTTCGTCTATCTTCATTCTCTCCAAGTCCATTACAACAATTCTTCACTAACACAATATTCTAATTATAGCATTTTTATACATAACTATTGATTTACTTATTTGTAACTCTTTTCCAAACAATGGTAAAATTGATTCCATATCCTAAAGTATTCTGAATCCTCTCTTTCTTTAATCATCAAAGTTAATCTATTCATTTCTGCACAGTCTAAATTTTTTAAAATTCTCCTTCCAAAGGTATTTTCTCTGCTTTCCAATTATGTGCATAAACAATCCTTGCAGCTGTTATTACATGTATAATCAAATAGATATTTTCTTTGCTATTTTTTTTCTGGGAGGATACCCAGTAGGAACAACTCTGGTTTTAAATCAATATGTTGTTGTATCATTTCTTCCAGCCATATCTTAATTTTATTCCAATAATTTTTAGTGTCAACTTGCAAAGCTTTCAAGTTGCCATGAGCAGGAGGGAGGGAGAACTGAAGTGAATTCCATACATTTTTCTGACCGCAATCAGAAGGAAGGTGTTAGGTTTCACAGCCAGCCAAAGTGGTTAATTGGAGAATGTGATTTATGACATGGCCAGGGGGGAGGGGAGAGACAGGGTCATAGGGGAACGTAAATCTACGTAGGATCAGTCCTAACTGTATCTGAGTATTGCCGGAATGTTGCTCCTAATAAATCACTATATTTCCTTTGAAGTTTGGATCATGGCTCATGAATTAATTAGGGCATCTTTCGGAAACTTGACATTTAGCTTCTGAGCATGTCCACCACATATGATAATATGAACCTGGCAACTGGTGACATTTCCAACATCTCCACTTCCAGTTTATAGTTCTCTCAACCAATCCTTGCTGTCAGGGGGGTGAAAAAAAACCCCTATCCAGCCTGAAATTGGTTCTCTTGCCCCTTGTTCCAGATCAGTGTCGTCGCCTTACTTCCCTCCAGCTAATAGGGAACAACTATATATATCTTGAGGCTGAGCCGTTGGTTGATGGCTAAATATGGAAGGAAAAGCTACTTCAATAGGTGTGCTGACTCTCATTCGTGGTCTGGAAACTGTTGAAGTCAACCTAATGGAGATAGCCCAGACAGAAGGTTTTAGCAGGGTCCATCAGTCTCTTGAATAAGGACAGGGGGATAGTCAGCCTAAGCAGGAGATAGAAAAGACTCTGAGATTTTAGACTAGCATCTGATCTTCAGGCATGGAGTATGTCAAGTATTTGCAAGCCATTGGCACATGTGTCATATAGACACCAGTGGAGGCAGAGTGTGTCTCCACCCCTATGTGGAAAGGAGGGGCTTACCCTGAGTATAAAACCCCCTCCAAGCTTTTCCACCACGCTCTCTCCATCTCTCTCTCTTCATGTTTGTTCCTCATGAGACTTGATCTATGTTGTACATAGTTAATATGCTTTATCATATGAATAAACATGTTTAAGACATTTATTTACGCATCTGCCTCTGTACTCTTCTATGCTCCTGGGTGTTTCTACGATCCCAATTCCACAGAGTAATACCAGGTTACATCGTTTTGTCATTTGTTGATGATGGTGTTCAGCATTTAATTCTCTTTACAGTACAGATAGTCCTCAATTTATGACCAGAATAGAGCCCAAAATATCTGTTGGAAAAGGAGAGTTAAGTGAGTTTTGCCACATTTTACAACCTCTCTTGACCCGGTTGCTAGGTAAATCACTGGAGTGGTTAAAGTTAGTAACCTAGTTGTGATGTGAATCTGGCTTCTTCCCCACTGAGTTTGCTTGTCGGAAGGTCACAACAGGAGATCACATGACCCCAGGATCCTGCAACCGTCATAAATAGGAGATCGTTGCCAAGCATCTGAATTTTGATTGTGTGACCATGGGGATGCTGCCCTGGTCATAACTGTGAAAAACAGTCATCGGTCATGTTTTTAAGTGCCGTTGTAACTTCAGTCACTAAATGAATAAGTCGAGGACTATCTGTAATAATTCAGGAGAACAGAAATAGAGAAGTGGGATATCTAAGAAACTGCTAATTCATGGGAATCATCAGAATGCAAATCAGGCACACCCTAGATTACAGTGTTTCTCAACCTTGGAAGCTTAAAGATGGGTGGACTTCAACTCCCAGAATCCCCCAGCCAGCGTTTCTGGCTGGGGGATTCTGGGAGTTGAAGTCCACCCATCTTCAAGCTACCAAGGTTGAGAAACACTACCCTAGAATTTCCTACATTAGCTTTCTCAAAAGAGGACATCCTTCTCGAAGATCTGCCAAGTGCCCTGGGTCTACCAAGCAGACTTGGTCTCCTTGGGGTTCTGCTTTTTTCTATAAAACATAGATTTGCCCGTCGTTGGTCCTTCTGGGTTGCACACTGTTGATGACACACAATGCAATTGCAGCTTGTTTATACGTAAATAGAAGACAGTTGCCAAAGCGTCTGGGAAAAGATTTCTTCAAGGATCTCAACAAGACAGTAATGAAATACATCTGGCAAGGAAAGAAAGCTAGAATTAAAATAAGATGCTTACAGGACACAAAGGAGAAGGGAGGCCTAGGTCTACCAGACTGGGAGCTATATTACAAGGCGGCGGCGTTGAATTGGATCAGAGAATGGATAGATCTATCAAATAGGAGAATGCTATACTTGGAGGGATTTGATCTGAGTCGAGGTTGGCGTGCCTTTCTGTGGGAAGGCACAGACAAGCAACATCCGTACTTCCAGAGACATGTAATAAGAGGTGCACTATATAAAACATGGCAAGATATCAGAAGGCAACACTATAGTAAAATCCCACGATGGTTGTCGCCTATGGAGGCGCTAATTTATCCAAACACTATAGAAATAGGAAAGATGCGGAAATATCAAGAATTGTTGAGTAGTGAGGGAGACCTACTTACGAGACAAGAACTGGAAAGATGAGGCATTATGATTGATTGGTGGCCATATCTTCAAATTGAGTCAAAATATACAGCAGACCAGAGACATTAATGATTTTCAAAGCCAACCAAGTGAACTAGATAAAATTTTAAAAGGCACAGATGAGAAAATAATATATAAAATTTATGGATATTTAATAAGGTATAAATTAGAGGAGGAAACAGTGAAAGAAAACATGGTAAACTGGGCAAGAAATATAGGTCACAATATAGAGTTGGACAGATGGGACAAGCTATGGGCAGAAAATTATAAGATGACACTGTCGATTCCATACAAAGAAAATTTATACAAGATATTTTATAGATGGCACCTTCCTCCGGCATGTTTGGCTAAAATGTTTCCAAACACATCACCAATGTGTCGGAAGTGCAAGACACAAATAGGGACATATTACCATCTCTGGTGGTCTTGCAGGAAGGCACAACGCTACTGGCAAGAGATTAAGAGAATAATCGAAGAAACAACGAGGCAAAGTGTAGAAATGAAACCAGAATTCTTTCTATTTGGAATGACTACACCACAGTGTACCAAGGAGATAAAATATCTTACCATCCACATATTGACAGCGGCACGTATAGTGTACGCTCAGAATTGGAAATCCGAGATAATACCAACAGAAGAAAAAATAATAACAAAAATAAATGAATGCGCAGAGATGGATAGGCTCACAAGAGAGCTCCAAGATAAAGAGAACACTGACTTTTATTTAGTTTGGCAAAAATGGTACACATGGTTAGAAAGAAGGATAGGGCCAACAACATAGGACATTAGGAGAACATAACTCAAGAATTGTAGAAATAGATACATAAGATGAGCGGTAGGATTGTATAAATAAATGGTTAATATGTTTGTAGAAAGATACTGCTGAACTTCAATGAATATATTAAGGTATAAGCAAGTAAATTTGTAAATAGTATGATTAAGGAAAATTGGTTAAATGGACATTAATCACCGATGCGAAGGTTTTCTAGAAGTTAGTCGATTGACTCTTTGTTAATGTATAAGTGTTTACATGTATTTGTGTTTTACGTTTGTTTATGTTAATAAAATTAAAAAAAAAAAAGAAGACAGTTGCCAAAGCATCTGAATTTTGATTGTGTGACCTTGTTCTCCTCCTCTGGATAATAAGCTAGATTATCTATCTTTCTCAGCCAGCATGGCTGCTGGGTATTATATGGGTCATATAATTCAAAACATGGAGTGGGCCAGTTGGGAAGGCGACCCCTCCCGTTTCTATCCCTTTGCAAATGTTGATATGCTAACATTGTGCCTGTCCCGAGATGTTTCCCTCCCCCTTCTGGAGTTTTGCAAAACAGGCAGGAGCACAAAGTTCATCTGAGAACTTTAGAAAGTAGTTGAGGTCATCAGAATCCTGAGGAAGAAAGGCATCTCGTGATAAAAGTCACTTCCTCCCTGCCTAAGGTAAAGAGCCTGGAGAGCTCAACAGACAGAGCACTGTAATTTAACACCAGCTGTCTGCAATTAAAGTAAGATCGAATCTCGCCAGGCTCAAGGTTGACTCAGCCTTCCATCCTTTCTAAGGTAGGTAAAATGAGGACCCAGACTGTGGGGGCAATAAGCTGACTTTGTATAAATATACAAAAGTATGAAGGCTATTGCTTAACGCACTGTAAGCCGCCCTGAGTCTCCAGAGAAGGGCGGCATATAAATCAAATAAAAAAAAAAGTAGTTGAGGTCATCAGAATCCTGAGGAAGAAAGGCATCTCATGATAAAAGTCACTTCCTGTCTGCCTGAGTTATTTCACAAACTCTCAGTGAATCAAATGAAGTGGGAATTATATAGGCCAGCGATGGCTAGCCTTTTTGCCATCACATGCCAAAAGCGGGGGGAATGCAGGGGACGGGTTGCGCACATGTGTGCCACACCCATAATTCAATACACCACACACACACACATGAGCGCGCGACCCCCTGCATTCCCGCCGCTTTTGGCACGCAACGGCAAAAAGGTTACTGGTGGGCCCAGTAGGCCTGTTTTACACCCTCCCCAGGCTCCAGAGGCTTTCTTGGAACCTGGGGAGGGTGAAAACAGCCTCCCCACCCGAGGCCCTCTGGAGGCCAGAAACGGCCCGTTTCCTGACTTCGGGTGGGCCTGGAAGGCCCAAAAATCAACAGGCCATTGTGTGCTGGAACTGAGCTAGGGCAACACTTGCATGCCCACAGATATGGCTCTGTGTGCAACCTGTGGCACGCGTGCCATAGGTTCGCCATCACGGATATAGGCTGTTCAGACTAGGATAGACTTGGTTATAAATAGAGCAAGCACTGAGAAATAACCCTCTTGCCTTTGCTCACAGAAAGTTAACTTTCCTTATTATTCCCCCCCCCCCCAAAAGAACCTATCCTCGTCCGCACGAATATTTGGATATCTCTAAGCTGCCCAAGAGCTGGGATTGGAGAAGCAGAGATGGAGTCAATTATGCGAGCACCACGCGAAACCAACACATCCCCCAATACTGTGGATCCTGCTGGGCTCACGGCAGCACCAGTGCTCTAGCAGGTAGGGAATACTTCAGGGGTGAAATTCAAAATTTTTCCCTACTGGTTCTGTGAGCGTGGCCTGGTGGGCGTGGTGCGGCTTGGTGGATGTGGAAGGATCCTGCAAAATCTCCATTCCCACCCCACTCCAGGGGAAGGATACTGCAAAATCCCCATTCCCACCCCACTCCAGGGGAAGGATACTGCAAAATCTCCATTCCCACCCCACTCCAGGGGGAGGATACTGCAAAATCCCCATTCCCACCCCACTCCAGGGGAAGGATACTGCAAAATCCCCATTCCCACCCTACTCCAGAGAAAGGATATCACATAAATCAGACCTGGACAATCTGTACTTCATGATTAGGTTTGAATTAAGTCATGGCTTGCTGTATTATAGATTGCAAATAAATCACAATAAAAGTGATCTGGGTTAGCCTGACCTAGGAAACCACAAACCACGGGTGAATTCAGAAAACACACCAAGCCACAGTCAAATCAAAGAAAAATATGCACCGATGATGTTACCTAGTTGGGTAATAAAACATTTGCAAGAAAACAGCCAAGCTCAGAGATCACTAAGGATCTCAAAGAAAAATATTTTACCTTAGCAAGTTGTGGGAACTCAGTCTGTGGTTCTGAAGGGTTGCAGCTTTGTTACTTTCAAAGTTTGTTTCTCTTAGATCGCATAAATATCAAGAAGAAAGGTGCCTGGCCCTCAGCGTATCTCTCTGTTCAAAATGTGATTGACTGTGCCAATGCTGGATCTTGTGAAGGAGGGGACGACAGTGGCGTGTGGCAATATGCTCATGAACACGGCATCCCAGATGAAACATGCAACAATTATCAAGCTAAAGACCAAGGTGTGTGTATGATCAGAGCACCAAAGTGTGTATGAGGTGGGCTCCAAAAAAGGGAAGGGAATTTCAACCATCCACCATTCGTATTGGCCTTGCAATGGCTGCAAACATTTATTAGTATACATGCCTCATTTAATGACATGAGCCTGTGATTGTAACTTCTAAGGAATGGTAATAACGATCACCCCAATTTTTGCCAATTTGGCAAAAGTTGTAAATTTCACAATGTCTTATCCGACAAGATAGTCTGCCAACATCTTGGAGTGCAACTTTTGTCCTCCCTACCCACCCAACACATTAAGGCAGCAGTGTTAAAAGGCATTGAAAAAAATTAACTGTATACTATTGATGTTGGAAAAGGAAATTGATCAGCTTTGGTAATAGAGCCACAAAGGTTGAGCCCCACAGGCTGTTAGCTCCCAAATACCCATGTTATTTAAACAAACCCCTTTCAGATTGCTTGGAACTAGTTTGCATCCATCAAATGTAGCCAGGCTGATCACAAAATTGGCCTTTAAGCACATAAAACATTGAACATATGTTGAGCTGCTTCATAATGAATTTAGAATAAATTCAGTTGCTTTTGCTCCCACTGCTGTTTTTTGACCGTCCCAGGTTATTGTGTTTCTCTCTTTAGGTAAGGAAATATCTTTGAAATGATGATCCAATGGGTCACGGATTGTCTAGTTACATCTAAAAGTTTTGATAATTGTTTCATTAAAAACTTATAATTGCCTTTATAAATGTGTTACTTCCAAATTACAGATATTTGACTGTGGCTAAAAGGAGAGCAGCCAGCTTTAAACCAAGAATTCTTTTATTGCTGAGATAAGATGCATTCATAATTTTTTAATTCACAGTTTGCACTAAAAAAAAAGGACTCTAATCCATATTAGCCTCATTTAGCAAAATGTACCTAGGTCTTCAGATTTGCATTGAAAGTTTTGCTCTCTTTTCCACCGTTGCCTAAGGTCCAATCAGTGGATCATAGGATCTTTTCTCCCACAACTTCCCCGTTGTGGAGCTCGCTTCCCACAGAGTGTGAAGCAGGCTTCTATCTCTCCTCTTTTGGAAATAATTTTGATGACGGTTTTATTTCGAAAATTATTATATGACACAAACCTTTTAAAAAAAATTTGGGAAGAAATTGATTTGTTTAAAATATCATTTTATGCTTGCCAGTTTTGTATTTTGTTTTAAAATTCCCACATTTCATTATTCAGTGGAAATATATGGGAAGTGGAATAAGAATAATGCAAGCAAACCAATGAGGCATTCCCCCAGGTGCCCTGCAAGGAACCTTCATTTCGTAATTTGAGATGGCAGATGCAGGTAGTCCTTGACTTACAACTATTTGTTTAGTGATTGTTCAAAGTTACAACGGCACAGAAAGAAATTACTTCTGTCTGGTTTTTACACTTACGAATCTCATGGCCTTGTGATCAGAATTCAGATGCTTGGCAACTGGCATGTCCTAAGAGCCACGGTGGTGCAGTGGTCAGAATGCAGTACTGCAGGCTACTTTTGCTGCCTGCTGGCTGCCTGCAATTTGGCAGTTCAAATCTCACCAGGCCCAAGGTTGACTCAGCCTTCCATCCTTCCGAGGCAGGTAAAATGAGGACCCAGATGGTTGGGGGCAAAATGCTGACTCTGTAAACCGCTTAGAGAGGGGTGTAAAAGCACTGTGAAGCGGTATATAAGTCTAAGTGCTATTGCTATTACTATTGCAGTGTCCCAGAGTCATTTGACAAGTGATCCTTTGACAAGCAAAGTCAACGAGGAAGCCATATTCACTTAATAATTGTGTTACAAACTTAACAACTGCAGTGATTCACTTAACAACTGTAGCAAGAAAGGTCATAAAATGGGGCAAAATTCACTTAACAGCTGTCTTCCTTAGCAACTGAAATTTTGGCCTCAATTGTGGTCATAATTCGAGGACCTGTAATAGGCTATCTGGGAAATTAACTGCTGTTTCCATTTATCTTGTCCAATTATTTTTGAAGACTGCAAGAAATTTAACCAATGCGGAACGTGTACCACCTTTGGGGAATGCCACGTGATAAAAAATTACAGCCTCTGGAAAGTGGGAGATTATGGATCTGTGAGCGGCCGAGAGAAAATGATGGCAGAAATCTATGCAAATGGACCTATCAGGTACGGGAGGGAACATAGGTTTTAATGGCTCAGAATGATTCAGGTGGCAAGTTGAAGTGATGTGATTGAAGTACGTAGGTGTGGATAGCAATGTTGGTTCACTGGAGGAGAAGAAATTGTTTAAAACCACATTTCCCACCCTCAGCAACTTTAAGAAGGGCCTGGTGGAAGTTTGAATCTCACCAGGCTCAAGGTTGACTCAGCCTTCCATCCTTTCTAAGGTAGGGAAATTGAGGACCTAGTTTGTGGGGGCAATAAGCTGACTTTGTATAAATATACAAAAGTATGAAGGCTATTGCTTAACGCATTGTAAGCCGCCCTGAGTCTCCGGAGAAGGGCGGCATATAAATCAAATTTAAAAAAAAAAAAGATGTGTGGACTTCAACTCCCAGAATTCCTCTGCCACCAGCTGGAAAAATCCCCTCTTCCCCCATTATTTTATTTATTTATCTCCCTAAAGGTGGAGTCTGGAATTAGTGTTTAGTGGGGGCTTGGAGGGGTAGGAATTTGGCTTATTTTCTCTCTCTCCTCCCCTCACCCCCAAACAGCATTAGGACTTTGAGGGAGTTCATGGACTATATATGTCAGCGTTTCTCAAGAAACATTTGGTCGCTGGACGATGTGTGGACTTCAACTCTGCTGGCTGGGGAATTCTGGGAGTTGAAGTCCACACATCGTCCAGAGGCCAAGGTTGAGAAACACTGATATACGTGAAGGACTGTATAGTCCCCTGATAATGGGCTGAGGTAGAACTTATATCTCACTAGAAATGTACAAGTTCAATTTCTCTCCTAGGTGTATTCAAATCCATGATTGGTTCACAGCAAATGTGGATACTAGTTGAGAAACTCTTCACTTCTGTGATAACTGCACACATTTCAGCCTTGTTTACTTTGCTAACCTTCTTAATTTCATGTAATTTAAACAGTTGTGGGATCATGGCTACCCCAGGCCTGGACAACTATACCGGAGGAATTTATACTGAATATCACTCTTCGTCTTTCATCAACCACATTATCTCTGTTGCGGGTTGGGGTGTGGAAGATGGAACCGAATACTGGATTGTCCGCAATTCATGGGGCGAGCCATGGGTAAGTAGAAGCAAGATATTTCTTTTAAAGAAAAAAAACCCTTTGAGGCAGGGGTGAAATGCTCCTGGTTCGGACCGGATCGACCGATTCGGTAGCAATGGCAGTGGGTGGTTCGGAGAACCGGTAGCAAAAATCCCTGTCTCTCCCCCGCCCCCCCGCCCAGCTGAGCCGCACAATCATCAGAGGCTTTTTTTTAACTTTTAAAAGCATTTTTTCTAAAACCTCCTCGGCCGAAGAGGTTGTAAAAAAAATGCTTTTAAAAGTAAAAAAAAAAGCCTCTGATGATCACGTGGCTCAGCTGGGATCGTCAGAGCCTTTTAAAAGCATTTTTTCTAAAACCTCTTCGGCCAAGGAGATTGTAAAAAAAATGCTTTTAAAAGGCTCTAATGATCCCAGCTGAGTTGCCTGATTGTCAGAGGCTTTTTTTTCCTTTTAAAAAAAAAAATGCTTTTAAAAGAAAAAAAAAGCCTCTGCTGATCAGGCAACTCAGCTGGGATCGTCAGAGGCTTTTAAAAGCATTTTTTTTACAATCTTCATATACTATACCAAGCCCTTGGTTGTCATCTATGGAAACCTGCAAAAGTTTTCAGCAAATAGTAATTCTGAATGTGACAAAAGAAGGAAATGCTTAAATACATGCCAAGAAAGTCAAAGTACAGCAAATTTAAATGAAATGAAATTAGTTGTAGTATTTGATCTGGTCTCCATCGTGGCATGCTGATGTGTGATCTCAGTACCTCACTAAAACTCCAGTTTTTGTCTCCTTGATGAGAAATGGCATAGAAACCAGCAGTGGGACTTTAGATAGGTAAGGAGCAGGATGTCCACAAGCATGGGTGTGTGTATGTATCAAGGTAAAGGTTCCCCTCGCACATATGTGCTAGTCGTTCCCAACTCTAGGGGATGGTAATCATCTCATTTTCTAAGCCAAAGAGCCAGCACTGTCCAAAGACGTCTCCGTGGTCATGTGGCCGGCATGAATAAACACTGAAGGCACACGGAACACTGTTACCTTCCCACCAAATTGGTCCCTATTTCTACTTGCATTTTTTACGCGCTTTCAAACTGCTAAATTGGCAGAAACTGGGACAATTAACGGGAGCTCACCCCGTTACGCGGCACTAGGGATTCGAACCGCTGAACTGCCGGCCTTCTGATCGACAAGCTCAGCGTCTTAGCCACTGAGCAACCGCGTCCCTGTGTGTGTATTATAAGTGTGCAAAAACTGAAGATGGCAGTTGTGACCACAAAATCCTTACATCAGAGCTGCTTTAATTAATTCCCCAGGGCTGCCCATAAAACCAGAGAGATGAATCCTGCAGGACTCTTCTCCATGTTAGTTGCATTAAATGATTCCTTAAGTAACAAAGACGTTCTTCTGAATCTCACAAGTGCCTTTTGATGAAAAGAGCATGAAAAATATAAAGTGAGGAACTAGGGTTACTGGGCTGGGCTAGAATATAGGAACTTCTGTAGAGCCAGAGGATGGGTCTCTTTAGGCCAATATTATCCCTTGAGTGGCAACCAAATCTCAGGGCTCCTCATTACTATGCTAAGCACTGAAACTGAAAGAAGCTACCATGAGAGATGGCCAGAGCTAACCCTGTGTTGCTTAAAGAGGGCCTTCAGAATGATGTCCCTGTCCTCATGGACACCAGATTTCCTCACAACCATGCTGGTGGTGTTGTGGCCATGGAGAGCTATGCAATTCAGATTCAATGTGGTCAGGCCCAACACCAAGAATGGCACATGGGGATTCTTCCAAGCAGAGTTCTTTATTGTTTCACACCTATAGACAAATTCTTACCAGACTGAGGACTCTACAATGTTCTTTGTGGACTATTAGGGAGGGACTGTCTGCATCCTCTTTCTCTCACACCATAAGATCTGGACTCAGTTGCCTCTTACTCCTTTGGAATGCAACCCCTCCCTCACCGATATCTCCTTCCTTACTGCATCCCATCACAAAAGCAAGGGAGGCCCAAGGAGGCGAGTTCTTGATCCCAGTCAGTGGTGAAATCCAATTTTTTTTAATACTGGTTCTGTGGGCATGGCAGGGGAAGGATACTGCAAAATCTCCATTCCCACCCCACTCTGGGGCCAGCCAGAGATGGTATTTGCCGGTTCTCTGAACTACTCAAAATTTCTGCTACCAGTTCTCCAGAACCTGCTGGATTTCACCCCTGATCCCAGTTCATCTGGGTATTCAAGCTCACCATCAAAAGTGAACAGCAGGGCAGATCCTGCCCCATTGTATTGTTGGCAGCTTTTTCTCAAGTCCAGGCACAATCAAGGCTTAAATGGCATTTTTGAACAAAGCTATGGGGGAGAACGATGGTTGGGCCACAGTTCTTTTGTGATGTGCCTGTGTTTGTCATTCCAGGGTGAAAAAGGATGGCTGCGCATTGTGACGAGTGCATATAAAGGTGGGAGAGGAGCGGACTATAATCTGGCTGTTGAAGAACAGTGCACATATGGAGACCCCATCGTACCTTGAATTCTTTTGCAAGAACTTTTTCAACTAGGTTTTTTTTTTTTTTACTTTTGAAAGGGAAAAATTTGCTTTCTGCAGGATTGGTAGGCAACATACGGACTTGTAATTAAACTTGAGTTTCCCATTAAAGATTTTGCATAAATTATCAAAATGAATTTACTGATTCTGCTGAGAAAACCTTGCACTGTTTTTCAAATGGAAGTGAGCTGTGATTTAATGTTGACTTTTTTTTAGTCAGGGTTCAGGCCGGGATATGGGAGTGAGACTGCATCTATGTGCTCTTAGATGACCATGACCTCTGCTGGGAGTGGGATGGGGAGGTCCTATTCCGGAGGCATAGAATCAAAGTCATATCTCAGCACCCTTCAATACCATCGATTATGGCATCCTTCTGGACTGGTGAGTGGCACTGTTTTGGCGTGGTTCTCCTCTGGGGTCAGAGGATTCCAGTTGATCTTGGGAGAGGGGGAAGATGTAGCCCACAGTCCCTACTTTGTGGGTGCCCCAGGGCTCAGTTCTGTTTGTGGTATCAAAATACAATCTTTCGATCTCCATTCTGGGTTGCCATAGATTTCTTGTCTCGGTGCTTGGAGGCTGTAAGAGTCTGTATGGGGCACAATGGTCCAAATAAGATAGAGTGGTTTTGGGCCTTCCGGTAACAAGGTTTTACCACCACTAGTCCTGAATGTGGTGGCACTTGGACTCACAGCTTCTGCTAGAAAAGCAGGTGGCAGCCAAGGCCAGGAGGGCCTTTGCATGCCATAGGGTGATGTGCCTGTTCTGCCCATGTCTGGATTGGGAGGCTCGTTCATGGTCACTCATGCCCTCATGACTTCTCTTCTGGACTACCGCAATGAGCTCTACATGGGGCTGCCCTTGAAGAGCATTCTGAAGCTCCAACTGGTAGAGAATGCAGCTGTATGGGGAGTAAAGGGTGTCCTTCAACACATACACCACCACTGCTTTGCGAGTAGCATTGGTTACCGGTGTGTTTCCAAGTGCAATTCAAGGTACCAATTATCACCTTTGAAGCCTACATGGTTTGGGGCTGGGTTCCTTCAGGACCATCTTCTCCCAATCAGTTCTACCCATCCAACTCAGTCAGGCAGGTTGGATATGTTGCAGGTCCTGTTAGCCAAGGAATATCATCTTGCAAAAACCATGAGAAGTGCCTTCTCAACCCTCCGGAAGATTCTCCCTTCAGGTATCAGAATGATCCCAACCTTTTTGGCCTTCACACTACTGAAATTGTGTGTCCAGGCTTGGAGAACGAGTATGTTAAGGACCCCATTTCCTGGCTGTGTTAACATCCATAGTAGCAGTTTTACTTGGTGCAATATATATTTTATACTTTTAAATTATTTTAATGTTTTATGATGTACGCTACCCAGACTCACTTGATATGGGCAGCTATAGATATAAAATCAAATAAATAATGCAAATAACCATGTTTAATTCTTTTGAAATGTGTATCATTTGGGGGCAGATTCCTTAAATTATTTTATTATTTATTATCTGAAACTAATACGGATGTCGAATTTCCTATTCCCTGTAGTGAATGGATAGACTAAACGCTAGGCCAGTGATGGCTAACCTTTTTGTCATTGCATGCCAGGAGCGGGGGCGGGGGAGGGGTCACGCATACGCACCGGAAGTTGGTAAACAGGCCGTTTCTGGCTCTGGAGGGCTTCCGGGAGGGTGGGGAAGACTGTTTTTGCCCTCCCCAAGCTCCTAGCAAGGCTCTGGAGCCTGGGGAGAGAGAAAAACGGGCCTTCCCCACCACCTTCTGAGGCCCTCCAGAGGCAGGAAACAGCCTGTTTCTCTACTTCTAGTGGGCCCAGAAGGCCCAAAAATCAGCTGGCCAGCGTGCGTGTGCAGGCCAGAGCTGAGCTCACATGCCCACCGTTATGGCTATGTGTGCCACCTGCGGCACATGTGCCATAGGTTCACCATCACGGCCCTAGGCTGACAGGCAAGGAAATGCAGGCTAGGTTGCTTGCAGATTGTCCTTGATAGACAAATCTTCATGAGATCCTTGCAATAAAGTTTTTTTTATAAAAGAAAAAAAATGATTAATCATATTGGTTGATTTTGTTCTAATCTAAACATAAGACTTGCAGTTACCCTTTTGTAAGCTACTGAGCAGTCTTAATAAATCTATATAACACAAAAGTGCTGATATTTCAAGATTCTAACAAAATGCCTCATGGCCATGGATATATATCAAATGCAGCAGTGTCTAGAGTCCAAGTGATAATGGCCAGATATTATACAAGTAGCACTTGGCTAACCACCAACCTGAAAAAGTGGACCTGTGACCTAGATCCAAAATTCCAGAACATTTATGGCCATTTGCAATGTCCCGTGTTCATATGTCTGTGTTTTACAATAATTTTGCCAAAAAACCCAGGAGTTTCTTCCAGTTTTTTGCAAAACCACACCAATGGTGAATGATTTGTTTGCTTAATGATTGCTGCAAAAAAAAAAAAATTGTAAAATTGGGTCAGTCACATGACCAACCCATTTTACAATTGTTACAATTTAAGAACTGTAGGAGGTAGGCTCCATTATTGTTGTAAGTTGAGGACTATCAGTGCAATCAAGTTCTGGCCAAATATTTTCATGTACAATATAACATCCAAGGAGCATGGAGCACTTGCTTCTCTCACCAAGGTACACTAGAGATCTCCCTAAAAGCTGGGTACTCTACTCAAAGAGTGCAGGATAAGAAGCAATGGGTGGAAACTAATCAAGGAGAGAAGCAACCTAGAACTAAGAAAAAAATTATGACAGAACAATTAACCAGTGGAACAACTGGCCTCCAGAAGTTGTGAATTCTCCAAAACTGGAAGTTTTTAGGAAAAGATTGGACAACCATTTGTCTGAAATGGTATAGGGTTTCCTGACTGAGAATTTCCATTTGGTTAGGTTCATAAAACCCAGTAAAGTCAGTAACCTTACAGTTCAACGTTTTTTCAGCCAACGTATGAAGAAAACTGATGTCTATTTCTCTATCCACTTACTAAAAGCTATACGGAAGCTTTTCAGTATTTTTCCCGCGTGTCATTGTTTGCATTGCAAATTGAAGACTACGTTCCACAGGCACGGCAATTTTTACCCAAAAGAAAATTTATTAAAAATTACAAACTGTCATACTTTTCACTCATCTGATATGTAGCAAGAAAACAGATCTGAAAAGTTATACATTACTGCATATGCTATGCATTTAGAGAAATGTAACAACAAACATATGTATTTCTGTCAAAGTAATGAAACTTACTGATAATGGTTAATATTTTAATATTTTCTCCTAAAAGAACAATGCCTGTATTTCTTTTCTAGGGTTCACAAACATAAACATTTGTGATACACAAATGATTTAAAAAAATTTTTTTTTGAATGCAACAGATGCTAAGCATAGGTCTGTTTCTCAACAATCATCCATGAGGGTTGATTTACCAGCTACAATGTAATAAAGACATTGTAAGGAGGACATTATCCAGCCTGGGGATCCACCAAAGGATGTGATCTTAGACCCAACATATGTAAGGGTCCCCAGGTTGGAGAAGATTTGCAAAAGAGTATTTTCAAATGGGGCATATCTGATAAAATATTTTCACCAGATGTTTATAGGATTGTCAAGAATGAAAGCAAGTACGAGAGATTAATACACTGCTTTTCCAGTCTACAAAACTGACTGGAACACTGTCAAGAGTAGAGAGAAATTCATAAAACGATGTCAGCTCTACTTACTAGAAGTAACCAGTCATATACTAAACAATGAATTTCTTAGAGAATACCATGGCTACCATACTTCACTGGGTCATATACGTGGAGCAGGGAAACTACGCCATCTTTTCAGTCCTTCTTCAAGAGGACCAAGGTTTGAAGTATTGATGCAATCTGTGCCAATAATTGCTTTCTACACAAGTAAAATTGTCCAGTGTGAGTTCCTACTTAACCTGAAAACTATCAGCAAACCATTTGAATTTTCTTTATGCGACACGAAATGGGCCTTGTACACCAGTGGCTTCTGGATGTGGAGTTTCACCCTTACTTCAGCTGACCATGATGAAATTCGATTTGCAGTGAGCTTTAAAGAAGACAAACAAGACAAGTTGACTTGGAGTCGAATTTATGTGCCTAAATCTTTTGATTCAAATGGAAAGCAGGATCTGACTGCATGCATTCTTCAACACTTTAATCCATTCCTGTAAAATATTCCACAGTTGTCCAGAGTCACATACAGTATAATATATCCCAATGTCTGCTAGAGTGGACAGCTATCATAAATTTGCCGCAAAATTAAAATGGGATCCGTTCACGGTTGCTATTGTATCTCACAAATGTTTGATGAAATTTTAAGTATTGTAGGCTGGCAAGTGATTTTGTTTTCCAGGATTCCTGAGAGTGTCTTGGGGGATCTCCAAGGGTGGTAGGACCACACTGTAAAAATCTTAGACCTTAGACCAGGGCTCCTCAAACTTTTTAAACAGAGGACCAATTCACGGTCCCTCAGACTGTTAGGGGGCCAGACTGGCTGGGTGGGCGTGACTAGGTGGTCATGTGACTGGGTGATCGTGGCCAATTTAGCAGTCCATTAAACAATATACACAAAAACTTTGTTATGCTCCTGGGGTGGAAAGGTGGTTAGTGAAGGGATGTGGCTGCCTTTGGGGGGGGGGGGGTGTTAGGGACCTCTGTTTGTGTGTGTGTGTATTTCTCTCCGTCCCTCGAGGCTGGGGGGCCAAAAACAGGCGCATTTTTGGCCTCTGCGCGTCCCAATTTTGGCCTCCAGAAGGTGGGTGAGGGCTGGCAGGTAGGTGGGGCAATGTAGGCGGGGCAGCCTCGTGGTCCCATGCGGGCCGGATTAATGGTTTTAGCGGGCCGTATCCGGCCTGTGGGCCGTAGTTTGAAGACCCCTGCCTTACACTAACGCATTTTTCTCCTACCAGCTCAGCCTTAATTCAAGATCCTTACATGTCTTCAGGGGTCTCCACAATCAAAAGTCAAGATGGAAGCCATGAATGTTTGACTGAAGTGTCTTCCCTTTTTAATGTGCATTGCACGCAGAGTTTAATTGTAGCATCATGGACTTTCCCCTTTTTTTTTTACTATGGAAATGTGTTTTGTGCAGGTTTTCCTGCAGTCCAAACACCCTGAAAACATGACGCTCATAGAAACATCTGACCTTTTCAGTGCTGAGGGATTCTGCTCAGAGGTTCTTGAGGTAAATTCTTTCAGATGTGTGGGTGTGTTCATGCATGTAAACAGGTTGCAAACCTGAAATAAAAACGCAGTGCCGGAAAGATTTACCTATGAACTCTGTCACTGGGTCATGTTCACCTTCTGTCTTAATGGTTCCTGCAATGCTGTCATTTTCCAAAATTGGAAGGAAAAGCTGCACAAAGTCAGAGGTGTAGGGAGGGGCAATCACATCCAGTACCTGTGAAATCAGAAAAGCACAAAAGACTGTGAGCTTCATTGTGATTGTTGTTGCTTTTTTTGGGGGGGAAATAATTTTATTTTAAAACATTTAGAAAATAAATTGCTGCACAAAAGAAAACAATTTAAAAACAATAGTGAATGGAGAACAGTAAATAACATTTACAATGGTCATAACATGGCATTTCTTAGTTTTATAACAGTGTGTTTCTTGGTTTTTGGAGCCTGTCATCAAATTCATTTTATTTATTTATTTGGAGAACTTATATGACTGCCCACTCACTCTCACAATAAAATAAAAACTCACAATAAAATACAACAACCCCCCCCCCACATACTCCTCCTTCCCCAAGGGGGAGGAAAAATTTAAAAATGGCAACAGACCCACAGAGAGCACCAATTAGTGCAGTGGTGAAATTCAAATTTTTTTACTACCGGTTCTGGGGCATGGCTTGGTGGGCGTGACAGGGGAAGGATACTACAAAATCTCCATTCCCTCCCCACTCCTGGGGGAAGGATATTGTAAAATCTCCATTCCTACCCCACCCTGGGGCCAGCCAGAGGTGGCATTTGCCAGTTCTCTGAACTACTCAAAATTTCCGCTACCGGTTCTCCAGAACCTGCTGGATTTCACCCCTGAATTAGTGCCAGTATTGTTAAAATACCAAAACCCAAGAAAGACAGTCTGAAGTTCTTTTAAGAAAGTGATGTCCAACCTTGGCAATTTTTAAGACCTGTGGACTTCTACTCCCAGAATTCCTCAGCAAGCATGGTTGACTGGGGAATTCTGGGAGTTGAAGTTCACAAGTCTTAAAGTTGCCAAGATTGGACACCCGTTTCTTAGGCAGTTTTCCTTTATTGTTCCTTATAAACATAAATCTTGCCAAACTAAAGCAACTGCTTGCATCGTTAAAGATATACTCCAAGAACCTTCCAACCAAACTATCTAAACTTCGCTGTCTCTTGGTCCTCTGGAATGCAGCCCCTCCTTCCTGGAAATCTGGATTACATTTCACCACACCAGTGCAAAGTAACGCATCTGAACAGCATTTTAAAACTTTAACCTATCCAAATATTTACTGACCTCGGTCACAAAGTATCTGATCAGAGATATATCTGTGTCCAACTTCTCCAGGCATTTCCGGATATAGCTCACCACTGGCAGGACATAGCCACGGCTCAACAAGTGAACCATTCGGTCCAGAAGAGTCTTCTTAAGTTCCAGCTGAGAAAAGAGAAGTCCGTGACACTGTATAGCAATTTCTATTGATACTGGAGAAAATATTATTCTCGTGTAATTTCTGGCATGCTTACATCAACAGAGGTGAAAAATAAAAGCTAAAATCTATCCAGAGAACTACCTCATGGGATTTATTTTCTTGGCTCCGTAAGAAAATAGTTTTCTCCTCTGTTTATGGCATAAGTGGAAACAAATATACTGCACACAGGACCAAAATGTTTGTAAAGTATTTTTGAGGATTGTTTTAATACAGCGATTTTGGAGTTTTAAGGGATAACATAAGCTTTGCAGAGCCATTGCAAGTCCTTTAACTATCACATCCATTCTTTCCATCAGGAAGTTGATTTGAGGAATGACTTGGATATTGAAAGCATCCCAGTGAATTCATATCATATCGTCATCATTATTATGAATATGTGTATATGTTTACTTTTCTTTTGTCATGTTCTCATGATATGCCAAATAAATCATCATCATCACCACCACCACCACCACTAAGTATTTTGGCTCAACCTATTCTGCTGACTTTCTTCCCAAATTTTTTAAAAAATATTCAGTGTTTTTTATTTGATCAGTAGAGGGAGCAAGAAAAGTCTGTGTCACAGCGCCCTCTACTGGTAAAGAAAATAGTTGCAGTGTTTGTTTTAATAGTAAGGTTATTCGGAGAAGTCTTATTAGTTTTCTATTAGAAAAATATCACAACATGGAAAAATGAAATAAGTAAAAGAACAGAACAAAAAGTGGTTTTTCCCTTCTGACTCCCTACAATTTTGGACTCGGGCTCTTTAAATACTACATAAAGAAGGGCATGACCAGCAAACTGAATTGAAATTTAATATATGGAGTTTTCTTCTGAAGCATCTTTGGTATTCAACTGAATTGTGGAGAATACTCAGAATGCATCTTTCTTTATCAATGTATAGGAACAAAGAGGCTTTTTAACACATGATGATTTTCCTAGCCAATTGCACTAATTATAGACTTTCAAATAAGATTGGACTTAAATAAAAATAATTCTGAATTCTTTCTACAGATCCATTCTGTAATGGATCTTTCAAGAGTATGAACTCAAGGATTCCCAATATTTTTTTCTCCTTAGGAATGATAATTTTACAAGCAGGCAAGTTACTTCAGCAACTTAATAAATGATAGAAATAGCAATTGGACTTATATACTGCTTCATAGCACTTTACAGCTCTCTCTAAGTGGTGTACAGAGTCAGTGTATTGGCCCCAACAATCTGGGTTCTTTTTAACAACCTCGGAAGGATGAGTCAATCTTGAGCCCATGAGAATCACACTGCAGAACTGCTGGCAGTCAGCAGAATTAGCCTGAAATCCTGCATTCTAACCACTGTGCCACCCTGGCTCTTCAGCTAATCAGCTTCAGGATGCCCCATCAAAAGTCTCAACAGTCAAGAATCCCATATTTTTGAGTTGTCATCACCTGTTCCATGACATCAAGCTGAGAGTGCTCAGTCTCAAAAAGTTTGACCAGAAGCTGCAAGACTAGAGGATGAAGTAGTTGGTGGCAGGTGCTGATCTGCAGAGCAAAAAGCAAAAGGTAAGATCTGCATTTCTACTGATGCACAAGCTTGATTATAAGTCAACTGTGACGAGGCACAAACCAGGGGTGAAATCCAGCAGGTTCTGACAGGTTCTGGAGAACCGGTAGCGGAAATTTTGAGTAGTTAGGAGAACTGGCAAATACCACCTCTGGCTGGTCCCAGAGTGGGGTGGGAATGGAGATTTTGCAGTATCTTTCCCCTGGAGTGGGATGGGAATGGAGATTTTGCAACATCCTTCCCTCAGGAGTGGGGAGGGAATGGAGATTTTGCAGTATCTTTCCCCTGGAGTGGGATGGGAATGGAGATTTTGCAATATCCTTCCCCCACGAGTGGGGAGAGAATGGAGATTTTGCAGTATCTTTCCCCTGGAGTGGGATGGGAATGGAGATTTTGCAACATCCTTCCCTCAGGAGTGGGGAGGGAATGGAGATTTTGCAACATCCTTCCCTCAGGAGTGGGGAGGGAATGGGGATTTTGCAATATCCTTCCCCTGCCAAGCCCACCAATCTCCTGACAACCATACATTTAGTGACCGTTCGAAGTTACAATGGCATTGAAAGATGACTTATGACCATTTTTCATACATACGACTGCGGCATCCACAAGGTCATGTGATCAAAATTCGGATGCTTGTCAAATGGCTCATATTTATGGCAGTTGCAATGTTCCAAGATCATGTGATCCCCATTTGCAACCTTCTGACAAGCAAAGTCAATGGGGAAACCAGATTCACTTAGCAACCGTGTCACTAACTTAACAACTGCAGTGATTCATTGAACAACTGTGGCAAGAAAAGTTGTAAAATGGGGAAAAATTCACTTAACAACTGTCTCGCTTAGCTACATAAATTTTGGCCTCAATTCTTGCTGTAAATTGAGGACTACCTGTACTTATTAAGAACTCCTGAATTCTTAAAATATAGAATATATACGATTGCCAGTGAATCCAAATTTAGAAATGTTACCAATCAAGCTGGATGACCAGTAAGGATTTATGCCCACTGGAAAATACAAAAATTTGGTCCTTAATCAGATTTACGCTACAGGATCAGACTGTGAAATATATTAGCATATTCCAGTCTACAAGTCAGAAAAATCTTTTGTAAAGATTATATGAAAACGAATCTGTGAATTAAAAAGACAGAAAGAGAACAACTTCTATCTCACTTTTTTCCATTCAGTGAAACCTGATTACTATTAAGTTTTTTAAAGAGAACTTTCAAAGGTACAAATAAAGCTCTTGCAGTCGGATATTTATTTATTTATCTATCTATCTATCTATCTATCTATCTATCTATCTATCTATCTATCCATCTATCTATCTATCTATTTATTTGTTCGATTTATATGCCGCCCTTTTCCGGAGACTCAGGCGGCTTACAATGCGTTAAGCAATAGCTTTCATACTTTTGTATATACCTGCTTAGTAGGGCTTTGCCCCCCCACAAGCGGTATTCTTTTTTATATAAAGTCAGCTTATTGCCCCCACAAACTGGGTCTTCATTTTACCTATAATTTTCCTCCAAGAATAACCTGCAAACTGAAACCCTTGATGTAATAAAAATGGTATTTAACAGATAGGGAATATTTGCTACTTCCACTTGTTGTGTTTTCCCCACTTATTTCTAGAACTGTGGCCTGAAAAAGGTTTCGTTTCTCTTCAACAGGAAACAGTGATCACATGACCCAGGGATGCTGCAACCACTGTTAAATACATGCCGGTTGCCAAATTCCCAAATTTTGATCACATGACTGTTGTGAAGCTGTGACAGTCCTAAGTGCGATAACCAGTTGTTAACAATCACTTTTTTTCAGGCCCTTCGCAACTTTGAACAGTTGCTAAAGGAATGGCTGTAACTCAACTGATCCAAAACATTAGTCATGATAATAGTATGACATACACCAAGGTCAATAAACAGCAAAATAAACCAATTCAGCAGTAGTTAGTGAATTAACCTCCCAGCCTCAGCGTTTGGGGGAACAACCATCTCTTCAAAGTCTTACAAAATTGCCCAAAAGATTGGGGCCATCCAGGTCCCTGGGGGAAACACCGTTCCAAAGGACAGCAAGCAGGGTGGATAAAAATCAATGATTTTTTTAAAAAAATTAAAAAAAAATCGGATTTTTTTGATTTAAATCGGATGTTTTTGATTTTTATCGAATTTATTTTAATAAAAAACTTTTGGGGTAAAAATCTATCGTAAGATAGTTTTCTATTTAAGATACATAAATAATTTAGTTTATTCAGCATGAAATGGAGCTTAGTTATGTAGCATGAGGCTATATATTCTGCAACACTGGGACTATCGGTGAGTCAATAGTGGGTCAAAGGAGTAGCAGAGATGACAGTTGCTCTTTAAAAATTATGATTTAAATCGAGTTGATTTAAATCAAGCCTTTTTACTAGTGATTTAAATCATCAACTCGATTTAAATCAAATCCACCCTGACAGCAAGGAAATCTTATCATGGCAAACATATATGAAAGATAAAACTAGGCTGACTTGTCACTCAGCAGAACTCAAAAACCTCACCTCGTCCAAGAGCGCCAAATGTACCGGAGTGTGATCTGTCTGAAGCTGGAAATATCGGGGTTCTGACACTGTCCAGTCAACCCATTTCAATACCCCCATGGCTACAACTGGAAATCTAAGGAGAGCAGGAAGCAGAGCAAGACATGCCAAATTGAGGCAAGAACCGCCAATATCTATGACATCATCATTAATCTACTATTCGTTGGACATTATCAGAACAATTATCATAAGGTTCCTTATTTAGTTTTTATTCCCAATCAGATCAGTGCAAGGTTTTGTTTTTTTTAGCTCAGTCTGAAAACTGGCAATTTAACTCGGAAAACCGTAAAATGCAAAATGGTATTAAACAATTCCCCCAAAAGAGAAAAAATTCCCAGAGAAATTAGAGAAAACAGAAAACAAGGGCCTATAAAAGAAGCCACTTGCTTGATTCGTATGCTGGGATAAAATGTGGCTGAGTTGTGGCTGGCTGTTATTGTGTGAACCCAGATAACTGCATTTCAGCAGATTTCAACAGCCTGCTGGGTGGGAAGGAGGATGAGGTTGAGAGGCTGGCCTCTCCTCATTCCTTGAACTTTAAAACTGTGTTTAGAAAGCTAGTTATTTTTCTAGCTCAGATGCAGGTTCTGCTTTTTATCTCTTGGTTGTGACAGAAACTGACTGACTAGCTTGTCACCCAAGCCTGATATTGTGGTCTGAGAGAGAATGACTAGCCCAAGGTCACCCAGCCAGCTTTTATGCCTAAAATGGGACTAGAACTCACAATCTCCTGGTAATTGGCCCAGTTATCCAGCTGGCTTTCATGCCTAAGGCTGGATTAGAATTCACAGTCTCCTAGTTTCTAGCCTGGAACCTTAATCACTAGACCAAACCGACTCTCTTCAGATAAATTTCTAGTTAGATTTTTGGATTGAACACAAGCTTAAGTTAACTGAGTTAACTGAGTTAAGCAAGGGTTATCGAGCAGCGGTGAAATCCTCTGAAGTCTGCTACCGGTTCTGTAGTCTGCTACTGAGCGCTTGGTTTGCGTGTCTATGCAGCGCTAAAAAAGGAACATTTTGAAGCCTCATGAGTCTGCAAAGGTAAGTTTGGGGGGGGGGAATCCACTGTGCCACGCGATTTAGATTAGCTAGAAAGCAGGAAATCTGACGATTCTAGCAAATATAAATTGTGCGTCATAGCTGATCGTCGTCCAGCTGATCATCAAATACTGGTTCGCCTGAACTGGTAGCATTTTTTACTACCGATTCGGGAGAATCGGTCTGAACCGGTAGCATTAGAAAAAGATGAAATACTGTAGGACCAGGACATGGTTTACCTGATAGCAGAAAATGTCTCCATTGTGAGGCATTGTGGGAAATTAAGTCATAAACTAATTCAGAGGTCTGCAAACTTAAAACACTCAAAGAGCCATTTGGACCCATTTCCCACAAAAAATAAAACACCAGCAGCCACAAAACCTAGGTGGACGTGGCCAACTTGACGCCACTCACTTCCACCAGTCACATGACACCCCCCCAGCCACGCCTACCCAGCCGGTCATTAGGGCAGAGAATCGATTGTTAAAAAACACCAGGAACCTCTTTCCCCCCTCCCTCTGTATCTCTCTATGTCTCTCTTGCTCTCCCCCTCTCTCTGTATCTCTGTCTCTGCCCCGGCCGCTTCTCCATCCCCCGCCGACATCCTTACCTTCTCAGGCCAGGCGAGGAGTGACTGGGAGGGGAGGGCGAGGGGTGGGGCCAGCCAGTGGTGGGATCACCCGACAGGGAGCCACAGCAGAGGGCCCAAAGAGCTGCATGCAGCTCCGGAGCTGCAGGTTGCTGACACCCGAACTAATTAATTAATTAGTTATTGCCTGAGATACTCCCAGCATAAATCTTACAGTTGCTAAGCGTATAATGTTTTTCAGAATCAAATTTAGAATCAGTCAAAGACCGGGCTTAGTTCTCTTCCTTCCCCAGACTTATTCCAGTTGCACACTCAATTTTCTTCTACAAAACTGAAGGTAAGAAACTTGCTCCCTTTATTACTGTCCTTTATCACAAACCCAGATCAACGAGACTCTGAAAGAGTAACCTAGATGACCCTCAGACTTGCTCTCCACACACACAGATTTAAAACTAGTTTAACTTTAAGCAGAAATTGTACACTTCCTTAATATTCTGTGTAATGCAAACAGAATTTTGCATTTTTTAACTGAAGAAACCATGTTCTAAGGCAAGGCTTACCTGATGCACTGATAAAGGGTACTCAGCTCTGCAACAAGCTCCGAAGCGCCTTTATTCTCATTACAGCAAAGATTGTGAACTGTTTCAACCGCTTTTGAAGTTGACTTGAGCTCATCTTTATTGATGCTCACTCTCTTGTTCTAAGAAATGTTGAAATAAGGTGCAGGAGACAAAAGGACATTCTTGTTGAAACCTGAATTGGCACACAGAGCTCTGTTTAGTGAATCTTTCTTAAAGGCATGTATATTTCCGAGTCTGAGTGAATGGAAGACTCATTGGATACTAGACAGTTCTCGACTTACGACCACATTGGGACAGAATTTATGTGGCTAAACAAAGCAGTTGTTAAGTGAGCCATACTAATTTTATGACTCTTCTAAGTGAATCACGTGGTTGTTAAGTGAATCTGATTTCCCCCATTGACTTTGCTTGTTTAAAATTGTTAAACGTATTCATCTATTTATTGGACTACCTATGATCTAGCTCAGAAACCTAGATTTCATTTCAATTTATGGAAAATCTTTCTGATGGTCGGATTTGTGGAACAGCCTTGACTATGGAAATTGTGGATTCTCCGTCAGAAGGTTCGGAAAAGAGAGTGGATAGTCAGCTCCCATGGATGGTTTAACTGGTTTTCCTGGACATAGCAAAAGGTTGGGCTAGATGATCCTTAAGATCCCTTCCAAAAATCCCTTGTATACATACAATATATCACAGGAGTGAGTACACCCCCTCACATTTTGTAAATATTTAAGTATAGCTTTTCATGTGACAACACTGAAGAAATAACACTTGGCTACAAGGTTAAGTAGTGAATATATAGCTTATATAACAGTGTAAATGTGTTGTTCCCTCAAAACAACATAACACACAGCCATTAATGTCTAAACTGTTGGCAACAAAAGGGAGTACACCCCAAGTGATAATGTCCAAATGGGGCCCAAGTAGCCATTTTCCCTCCCTGGTGTCATGTGACTCGCTAGTGGTACAAGGTCTCAGGTGTGAAGGGGGAGCAGATGTGTTAAATTTGGTGTTATCGCTCTCACTCTCGCATATCGGTCACTGGAAGTTCAACATGGCACCTCATGGCAATGAACTCTCTGAGGATCTGAAAAAACGAATTGTTTTTTCATAAAGATGGCCTAGGGCCGTGGCTATAAGAAGATTGCCAAGCCCTTGAAACTGAGCTGCAGCATGGTGGCCAAGGCCATACAGCGCTTTAACAGGACAGGTTCCACTCAGAACAGGCCTCGCCATGGTCGACCAAAGAAGTTAAGTGCCTGTGCTCAGCGCCATATCCAGAGGTTGGCTTTGGGAAATAGATATATGAGTGCTGCCAGCATTGCTGCAGAGGTTGAAGGGGTGGGAGGTCAGCCTGTCAGTGCTCAGACGATACGCCGCACGCTGCATCAAATTGGTCTGTACGGCTGTCGTCCCAGAAGGAAGCCTCTTCTAAAGATGATGCAGAAGAAAGCCCGCAAACGGTTTGCTGCAGACAAGCAGACTTAGGACATGGATTCCTGGAACCATGTCCTGTGGTCCGATGAGACCAAGATAAACTTATTTGGTTCAGATGGTGTCAACCGTGTATGGCGGCAGCGACCAGGTGAGGAGCACAAAAACAAGTGTGTCTTGCCTACAGCCAAGCATCGTGGTGGGAATGTCATGGTCTAGGGCTGCATGAGTGCTGCCAGCACTGGGGAGCTACAGTTCATTGAGGGAACCATGAATGCCAGTATATACTGTGACATACTGAAGCAGAGCATGATCCCTTCCCTTCGGAGACTGAGCCGCAGGGCAGTATTCCAACATCATAACAACCCCAAACATACCTCCAAAACGACCACTGCCTTGCTAAAGAAGCTGAGGGTAAAGGTGATGGACTGGCCAAGCATGTCTCCAGACCAAAACCCTATTGAGCATTTGTGGAGCATCCTGAAACGGAAGGTGGAGGTGCGCAAGGTCTCTAACATCCACCAGCTCCGTGACGTCATCATGGAGGAGTGGAAGAGGACTCCAGTGGCAACCTGTGAAGCTCTGGTGAACTCTATGCCCAAGAGGGTTAAGGCAATGCTGGAAAATAATGGTGGCCACACAAAATATTGACACTTTGGGCCACATTTGGACATTATCACTTAGGGGTGTACTCACTTTTGTTGCCAGCAATCTAGACATTAATGGCTATGTGTTGTGTTATTTTGAGGGGACAGCACATTTACACTGTTGTACAGGCTGTACATTACATTGTAGCCAAGTGTTTTTTCCTCAGTGTTGTTCAGTGAAAAGCTATACTTAAAATATTTATTAAGAATATTATTATTCTTAATAATAATATTAACATTATTAAGAATTAAGACTACTTGAGTCAAAGACTTCTTTCAGTTAAAGAACACAAAAGCTATTTCTGTAAATTTGGAAGCTAGGCATACAGTTTTATTCTAAACAATGCAAGCACATAAAGTACTGTATTTTTCGGAGTATAACACACTTTTTTCCCTCCTAAAAGAGGCCAAAAATTTGGGTGCTGGGAGTGAAGCGATCTCTGCTTCCCTGTTTTGCCTGCTCCTTCCGACTCTCAGCTGTGAACCTTTTTTTCAGACCTAATGAGGCGCTAGCGAGTGAAGCAATCTAAGCTTTGCCTGGTTTTCTCATTGCTTCTCTCCAAAGATCAGCTGTGCTTTAGAAGCTGTTTTTTTTATCCCCAAGCAGGGGATAAAAAACCAGCGAACTAATGTGCTGAAGATGACCAGACTAAAGACGCTAGCCAGATGAATCCCTGGTAGGCAGATTTCCTCCCCCGCTCCATTTTCCTCCCCCAAAACTAAGCTGCGTGTTATACTCCGGTGCGTGTTATACTCTGAAAAATACGGTAATCTAATTATTATCCTGCTCCAAAGCACCAATTTATTTCTAAACCATAATTCAGCCACCCCAAGTTTACCTTCTTCCATGTTTCCACTACGCTAGCCGCATAGGCCAAAATGTGGATGTATTTGTGCTTATGGTCCTGATTGATTTTTGCTCCTGGCTTGAACAGTGACAGCATAAAGAGATCTAAAAAAGCGGGAACTCTAATCTGTAGGGAAATGAAACAAAAAACATATCACTGGCTTACGGAAAACCGGATTTTTTTTTTAAAGCACTGATTACATCTCAAAATACTTTCATTTCCAAGAAAGTGAATTTCGGAACTAAGTGTTATGTTTCAATTATGAGTCTTGATATGTAATAGACTATTCCTTCATTAAAAACATATAAAGTTCAATCAAATCAACTCCCTGCTTACAAAAGAAAAAACAAAACAAAACTACTGAAATCTAAAAGTTTGTAAAGGCCAAGATACAGGTAGTGCTAGACTTATTATCACAACTGGGACTGGAATTTCTGTCACTAAGCGATATGGTTGCAAAGCATGAGGTCACATGACCGTATCACTTAATACAGGCAGTCCTTAACTGATGACTGTAATTGAGCCCAACATTTCTGTTGCTAAGTGAGACGTTTGTTAAGTGAATTTTGCTCTGTTTTATGACCTTTCTTGCCACACTTGTTAAGTGGAGAACTGCAGTTCTTAAGTTTGTAACATGGCTGTTAAGTGAATCTGGCTTCCCCCACTGAGTTTGCTTGTCAGAAAGTTGCAAAAGGTGATCACATGACACACCCCCCTCCCGGGACACTGCAAACCATCATAACTGTGAGAAATCCTGCAACAGCTGCCTGAAGCATCCAAAAGACAAGAGGAATGAGGTGTCTACAGAACATGGTAACATTATCCTGTTACAAAACAAGATGAAGATAAATGTTGGCCCCCCTTAGCGGTAGCAATAGCACTTATATACCGCTTTACAATGCTTTATAGCCCTCTCTAAGAGGTTTAGAGAGTCAGCATATTGCCCCCAACAATCTGAGTCCTCATTTTACTGACCTCGGATGGATGGAAGGCTGAGTCAACCTTGGCAACAAAGGCTCATAAAGCTCTTCAGGAATGATGTCTTATGAAGACGACGTCCCATAAAATAAGTGCCAACAGATAAGTATGGGATCACACTTTTCAATACCTACAACACAGGTCCTGCTAAAATCCAATAGGTGGAGACTGCCTTTGTATGCACAAATATTACAGGCACGTATGCCCTAACAGGGTGTCAATATATGAAAGGAAAAGGCCAAAAGATGCGTAGAAAATTGGGTGGCCAAAGCTCTCAGGTAGCCAGAGACCCTTTGAAGCAATGGGTTGGACCAAGGAAAGAAAATCACCTTGTCTGCTCTGGCACAACAGGGCAGAATGGCACTCCTGACTTGAAAAGTAGAGAGAGTGGAATACATCTGTAGATTTCATCTTGCATCTTGGATGGTTCGGGCATCAGAAATAAGGATGACCCATACATCTCCTTTGACTCTAATTCAAATTACAATGACAATGATCATTCCTTAGACCAGCATTTCTCAACATTGGCAACTTTAAGAGTTAGGTGCACTTCAACTCCTAGAATTCCCCAGTCTGCCTAGTACACCAGAGTTGGTTGGGAAATTGTTGGAGTTAAAGTCCATCTATCTTAAAAGTTGCTAAGACTGAGAAACTCTTAAGATATTTCTCCCTGCTACCCAGCAGAAAAAGTAACTAACCTCAGAAACAAACATTTCTACTCTGAGAGAGCTACCGTATTCTTTGAAACTGCTTGTTGTGGTCCGCCGGCCGCCTGCAGAGCTGGCAGCAGAGTTGGACAGTGAGGAGTTTGGGGAGGAACATGGGCCAGTCCTGGAGTCTGGAGAAGGCCCGGATGAGGGCTCTGCATTGGAGGCAGAGATGGGGCCAGGGCCATCGAGGAGTTATGTGCAGACTCCAGAGCCTCCAGAGTCAGACCTCAGCGAGGCAGAGGAACAGGGGGAGCCTGTTCCCAGTGCGCGCATGTGCAGAGCTGCCAGAAGTTAAGAACGGTTAAAACAAAAGGGATGACTTGGGAGTAGGGCTTGGAGATGATTGGCTCCTCCCATTAAGACTTAAAAGAGAAGCAAAGGCACGTGGGCCTTTGCAGGAAGCAACGTTTGTTCATTCTCTTCAGTTTAAAGTCTGAAGCTCTGTTTGATTCTGGACTCCGTGTGGCTTTGCCAATTAGGTTTTTGGCAGCGTGTCAAGGGTGATAAAGGTGGGTGATTATCAGCCTTATCCTGAAGGACTCTTTACAACTATTTGGGACTACTTGTGTGTTTTACTGGCCCAGGAAGCCTAGGTCAGAACACTGCTACTGAACCATATCTGAATCACTTTTGCTTCTTAACTGAGAGTGAGGATGGGGAGCTTTGAAGAAGTTTAGGGTTTTTTTCCCCCAGGGGAGGCTGCTACTAACCAGTTCTACAGGAGGAGGATCCATGCTTGTGAACATCTTGAAGAGGACTGTGATGTCTGCTGGATTCAGTGCTCCTTTCGACAGCATGGCACCGAGGGCTTGGCAGGCGCGGGGATAGGAAGCTGCAGTGCCCAACGCTAGGGTGATCTGACTGGCATCATGCCCTCTTCAGGACATCAAGCAAGAACAAGAGACAGAGCAAGCTTGCTTTAGGAAAGCTTCAGAAAAAGAGGTAACAGATCACCAATAATAGTGGAGGCCTAATGAGCAATCGCCTAAAAATGTTTGGCATGTTATTAAGAGCCAAACAGAATCAATTGTTTTGCACGGACAAAATGCAGAGGAGATTCAATTCCTTACATGAGGTTTGGACCTCACAACTATTATCATTAAATAGACCAGATTTATGCAGCATGTAACCTATGTTCATCCATCCATCCATTTTTATATATTGTCCCAATCTAAGAGACTGGATAATAATTTTTAAATAATAATAGTTTAAATTTTGCGGATTGCCTACAATTTCCAAGCCAAAAGCCTGCTAAAACTGCCTTGTTTTTAATGTTCTTTGAAAAGTCCTAAGAAAAGGAGATAGACTTCTCAAGGCTGTGGGTTTATAATTTGGGGGTGGGGAGAGAATCATTATTAAGGTTTGCCTTCTGGTCCACACCCTCTTATCTCCCACAGGTGAGACCTTAAGCAGATTCTCTCTAAATCACAGTTTCTAAATCTTGGCAACTTGAAGATGCGTGGACTTCAACTCCTAGAATTCTCCAGCCAATATACTAGATGGGGTGTACTGAGAATTGAACACACGTCTCAAAGTTGCCATGGGTTGAGGAACACTGTGCTAAATAGCTGGACAACATGGGCACAATCCCAATTTGAAAAGACAATTTAGAACAAGCAGGTCTTATAGTAAAGTTTTAGATGCTACTGCACCTAACAGATGTGGAAATATGAAAGAATCTAGTAGAACTCAGAAAAAGCTCTATAAATTTGTATTTCTAAATTACCAATTCTAATGTAAGTTGTACACTTAATAATCTGCCAGGCATGGGTGCGTACATAGGGGCACAAGCGATGTCACCTTGAAAGTACATGATCTGTGAAATTTGCTACATTGATATCATGGTGCACCTGATGTTGTTCTGATGACATGCTGTACTTGGCATAACATCTTGGATTATTTATTTATTTTATTTTATTTTATTTATCATATTTGTATACCGGCCTACTCCCAGAGGACTCAGGGCGGTGAACAGCCAAGATAAAAATACAAATAACATACAAAAGTTAAAAACTATTAAAAATAGATTAAATAATTTGGGCTCAAAAACAAATTTAAGACATCCAATTTATGTAAAAACATTTAAAACCCAATTTAAAAGGGAGAGTTAGCCCAGACCAGCCTGTTGGGATAAAAACGTTTTTAGGGCACAGCAGAAGATGCGTAAGTCTTGGATCTTCCGTACCTCCGGGGGGAGCTCGTTCCAGATGGCAGGTGCCCCCACAGAGAAGGCTCCCCCCTGGGGGCCGCCAGTCAACATTAATGATACGATTTTCAAGCAAAATTTAATTTGGGGATCATGCTTAGAATTGAATCAGGCTTCCTTTTTTCTAGACTAGAATTATTCTTAAGCATGCAACCAAGGAGGGCCATAAATTAAACTGGGGAAGAAATGAAGGAAGATCTTACTTTTCGTGAGCAAATCGCTGGACCTCTTGAGCGATTCTTCGCACGGCAGAGCCCCCTTGTTCTTCTTGCGCTAACATGGACATTATAGCTTGAGCAAAAAGATATGTGTGCTCACCATGGCACACCATTTTCTGCAAATACATTGTCACAGAACATTCAGAAACATGAAGGTGTCTAATATTATGGGATAGTTATATTTTTCAGTCTATAGAAGAACACACAAACACCACAAAACAGTTCAGAATTTCATCTAAACCATAGTTCATTTAAATGTCTTTGAACTACGAGTGCTGAAAATTTGGCACTGTTTCCAGCCAGTTGAAGCCACCTGAAAAATGATGGAAACCTCTATCCCATGCAATACAAAACTTAGTGGAGGGCTTGTGGATGAGAATATCAAGCGTAAGAAGAGAGAAGTAGCTATGACAACATAGAACATTGACCTAGCCACAGGCCTAGAATGTTACCATTCCCTTGCACTTTTTCCACAGCAAGTATTTTAAAGAACTGGACATTTCCTTAAAAAAAAAAACCATCCACACACACCCAAAAAGAGGAAACAAGGCTTCAAACTCACAGCAAATTCTGGTAAATTCTTCTCCAGATTTTCTTCTCCACCATCTAAGATAGTAGCCAGAGATGTCCGCAGTACACGAGAAAAAACTTCCAACTGCTGACAAGCTGTTGATACACTGGTGATCTCCCCTTGGTATCCAGCATCGGAGATAAGCTGCAACCAACCAGAGGATTTCCAACTGAGACAGTAGCCATTTTGCTATCCAAGAGGATTCATTCATGACTATCGCAAATACCATTTTATTTAATTAAGTATGCAAACTAGGACTGAAGGGGAAATGAGACCGCTTCAGCACCGAGGGGATGAAAATCAAGAAATAAACAGTTGAAAATTTGATTTCTTCCTGGTTCAGCAGGAAGAGGAGAATTATAAGAATTAGAATTAGTAGAATAAGAAGAATTAGGAGGAAGAGGAGGAGGAGAAGGAGGAGGAAATAAAGACACACTCAAATTGAATATAAGTCAGTCTACACAATTTTCTTGGCGATATTGCAGAAGTGATTTGCCACTGTTTTTCTTTGGGGATTTTCTTTTTAAAAAAAAAAATCCCAGTCCATTCTGTAAAACCTGGAAATCCCAGAAGATCTCTCAGCCACAAACTAAGCAGATCCAACTCTGTTTTACAGCCATGGTTGGCTAGATCCTGCCACCAACTCCACGGGGGTCATATTTCACAGCAAATATTATAGATTGGAAACTAGAAATAGTTTGGCTCCTAAGAGTTTCTCCTATCGTTAGATACATGGATGAATGTATGCAGAACTTCTTGCAATATGACAACGGAGAAGGTCACGTTCCCCGTGGCGATCTCGTGTGCATCTTATTCAACCACAAACACGGCCATATAATGCCCAAAAGACCAACCCTGCAACTGTCTTCCTAACATGTTAGCCTCCCCAATCTACTTACAAATTTGCATGAAAGAAAAGGAGAGAGCTGGCAAGCTTTCTAGCTGAATGAAAGAACCGTATTTACCTTGACAGTGAAGTTCAACATGAGACAGTCTGGATGAGCTTCGGCCAGCTTGTAAAAGAGGTCTCGCCATGTTGTGTGTGCTATCATTTGCTCGAGCCAGGCTGGAGTCTGTCAAAAACCAAAGCAACAGACCAAGATGGACTGGGCGGTCAAGAAAACCAACCCGTGCTTTTAGAATAGCTTCAAAAGTGTCCAAAGAAAACACAAAATTGACACAATAGCGCTTAGCAATAGCACTTAAGACTTATATACCACTTCACAATGTTTTACAGCCCTATCTAAGCGGTTTACAGAGTCAGCATATTGCCCCCAATAATCTGGGTCCTCATTTTACCCACCTTGGAAGGATGGAAAGCTGAGTCAACGTTGAGCCTGGTGAGATTCGAACTGCCAAATTGCAATCAGCAGGCAGTCAGCAGAAGTAGCCTGCAGTACTGCACTCTAACCACTGCACCACCATGGCTCTTACTCAAGTGCTTACTCTCTCAAGAACTCTTTACTACTCACTTTACAGAGTATTTACAAACCATCTATGGCCAAGTCAGGTGACGCACTGCCATGTCTTGTCAAGACCAAGCAGATACAGTCACACATTATACTAAACTTGGTGAATTTTAATCCTGGTTACTTTTTTGATAGTTTAGGTACATAGGATGTCACTTGCCCTCCCAAGGACACCTGTGACTCAGCAAAACTCAACCCACTTGGTGAGTACGTGGTTCAAAATACTATGTGAAGCCCAAACATGGATTATTTCAGAGAGCAGATTAAGCATGTGGTTTGAAGATAACTTGCATGTAAGCAAAAAAGAAGTAGATAAGGTACAAATGGCAATATGTATATATTTTCTGTAAGAACCAGACTAGTAAGGTACTGAATACTTCCAAGGTTTGCCAGCCCACGAAAGAGGCAGATGCATTTCTATTCAATTGTATGCAAAAGCACAACTGATGTCGACATGGGAAAGTCTGAAAAAGCTGCTCGCACATGTTTTTTTTTTGGGGGGGGGAAGGGGGGGGTGCTTGCCTTGAAATAAGTGGTGCTATACAGGTTCACTGTCGGTTTTACCCCATGGACAGGAATGAATCACTTTGAACAGCTCAGAAAACATCCAGGAACCAGAACTCGGTATATTTCCTCTTATTTGTGCTGTCTTACTTTTTGCTACTTAAAACTCATCACATTTGCTTATTGGTATTTTTAGTTGCTATTTTTAATTTAAATTTGAAATGTTTTTGTCAGCTGTCCTGGAAATAAACCTCTGATTTGAAAGATAAAATAACAGTTAAATAAATGAGAAATCTGTGTGTTTTGAGAACAAGTTGTGCTGGAAGTCCCCTCTCAAAACAGTTTCTGAGTTTCCAGTTATGTTCTTTTCTGAATTTGAGAGAGATAGTGAGAGACTGTGCTGTTACCCCCACTTGGCAGAATAAAGTTTTTTCAAGTTACCTCTCCCTCCTCTGTGAAAATGGAATCCGCTTTACGTGGATCGAAGTGTTTAATCAGCAAACTTTTTAAATGGTTTTCCACTGTTTCCTGGACGTGAATGGGCTCGGCGCCTGCAATAAGAAATGCTCACTACAGATTTCACATAACAAAACCTTCAAAATCCTCACAATATTCTTTTGTGCAAAAGAGCGTAGTCCTTTAATGCAATTCAACTTGCAGTCAGCTTTAGAATATGTTGATTCTGAAAATAATTTGACTCACCACCACTATTTCTAACATGATGTTTGTAGCACATATTCAAATGTTAGGTACAGGTAGTCCTCGACATATGACCACAATTGAGCCCAACGTTAAGGTTGCTAAGCAATGCAGTTGTTAAGTGAGTCATACCTCATTTTACGACTTTTTTTTGCCACGGTTGTTAAGCACATCACTGTAGTTGTTAAGTTAACCATTTGCTCATTAAGTGAACTGTGCTTCCCCCATTGACTTTACTTTACCCAGAAGCTGGCTGGGAAAGTCACAAATGGTGATCCCATGATCCTGGGACAGTGCAACTGTCATACGTACATTCCTGTTGCCAAGCAACTGAATTTTGATCATGTGACCAAAGGGATGGGTAAATGTGAGAAATGGCTATAACCCCCCCCCCCCCATTTTTTTAGTGCTGTTATAACTTTGAACAGTCACTAAATCAGTGTTTCTCAACCTTGGTAGCTTGAAGATGGGTGGACTTCAACTCCCAGAATCCCCTAGCCAGCAGCGCTCGCTGGGGGATTCTGGGAGTTGAAGTCCACCCATCTTCAAGCTACCAAGGTTGAGAAAAACTGCACTAAATGAATGGTTGTAAGTCAAGGACTACTTGTACTCAGTTGTGTACAGACAATTTTTAATCATAAGAGTTGTGTAGTTATTGTACCAAACAGGATTCAAAGAACAGGCAAATATATCTAAAGTATCTGATACGAAGCTAAAACTGAAAATATATGTGTTGATCTCATGTTTTGTCATTTGAGGCATGCTATAACTGGTTGGTTTGTATTAACATCATCCGCTAAGTCTACCTTTCTGTTCTCTGACATATTAACATTGCGGAAAGGCATTCCTGCTGTGAGGAACTAGGAATCCAAAGTTTTCATCAAGGCACATTTTTAGACAGATGATTTATTTATAATTCGGAAGCCCAGCAAATGCCTGAGGAGACGCAGGCAGGGATGATGTATTAAGCCATACAGCTATAGATTATGGCTTAGCTGGTTTGTATTTTCCAGCTGTGGGCCTTAATTGAAGAAAAAGCTGCAGCCCCAAAGTCAATTACCTGTTTGAATAAGCCATTCAGCCAAAAGATTCACTGTCTGAGCCACAGCGGTGTAATTCTCTGATAAGAGCTGAATCACATTCTCTGGAGAACCACCTGCTTGGAAGTACCTGTGAAAGGATGTAGAATCCTCATTTAAGAAATTCCTAGAGCAGCATTTGTCAACCCTGGCAGCTTTGTGGACTTCAATTCCCAGAATTCCCCATCTTAAAGCTCCAAGGATGAAACACTGTCCCAGAAAATCAGAGATATCAGATCTCAAGGCAGAAGAGTTACTTCCTCAGCCAGTTGTTGTACCCACACTAAATCCCCCTTTCCAATCACAATGCCTGAATTAATATGCACTTACCGCTTTAAAGTATTAAAAATGGAGGGCTCCATGATGTAATCTCGGGTGGAAAATTTGTGAAGGCATTCCTGCTGGACCTCGGCATCATCTTCCCCTCCATATTCATCATCCTGCTAGTTGGAATAGTTAAAATTGTCAATATTATTTTCACCACCACTCTGGGTTTCTTTGGTATGGCAACAGACAGCAACATTAGCCTAAGCATGGAGCTACTTCATTACTGGGGTTCCGGAGTCTTAAAGAAAGATGCTAATGGCAGCCAGATTTCTGTATCTTAGGATGCCTCAAGTTATGGTAGATGAGGGCAACTTGTAGTCTCAATTTTTAGCTTTGGGATTTCCAGCACTTTATCCTTGTTAGGCTGCTGAAATTATTGGGGAGGAATAGAAATGGCCAACCTTCTCAACTTTGCAATACATTCTGCTCATGTAAATCTGCAGATTTAAGGGGATGCTCAGAAGAAAGCACCAAAAGGAAGTCGGATCAACCAATCAGCACGCAGGACACTCATCTCAGCACATTTTGTTGAGATTTGGGAGGTGTGAGCATCGGTCAATCTGCAATCATCTACAACCTACACTTACATATCTATCAACTCTTTTGCCGCACAGATATGCATCAACGTCTATGTATAGTTGTGGACAAGTCTAAATCAACAACCTACCAAAGGCTGCCTATCCTCATGCTATGGTGGGTTTGCAAGAAGTCAAAATGGCTGAAACAGTAGAGGTTGACTCACAACAGCAGTGGAGCCTGCCCATTTCGGTCATAAATCATGATAAAACCGGTCACTCATGTGACCAATCCAATTTTATGACCTTTTTTTGTGGAAGCTGCTAAATGAATGCCATCGTCCAGGGGTGGGCAACTGTGGCCCTTTTACAACCTGTGGACTTCAACTCCTGGAATTCCTGAGACAGCTTGGCTGTCTCAGGAATTCCGGGAGTTGAAGTCCAGAGGTTGTAAAAGGGCCACAGTTGCCCACCCCTGCCATAGTCATTCCGGGTGTGCTTTAAGGTGTTGGTTCTCATCTTTAAAGCGCTCCATGGCTTAAGGCCAGGGTATTTGCGAGACCGCCTGCTGCTACCGATAACCTCCCACCGGCCAATACGCTCTCACAGAGAGGGCCTCCTCGGGGTGCCGTTGGTCAGGCAATGTCGGCTGGCGGCCCCCAGGGGGCGAGCCTTCTCTGTGGGGGCACCCGCCCTGTGGAATGAGCTGCCTCCCGGAATACGATTGATCCCGGACCTCCGGACCTTCCGTAAAGCCCTGAAGACGTTTTTATTTCATCAAGCCGGCCTAGCCTAAATGGTTTTTAACTGGGATTTTAAATTTTATGGATTTGGGGTTTTAAATTGGGTAGCCAATTATTTAATTCTTTTAATTATCTTAACTTTTGTATTTGTATGTTTTTTAATTTTGGCTGTTCACCGCCCTGAGTCCCTTCTGGGAGAAGGGCGGTATACAAATTAAATAAATAAATAAATAAATAAATTACATGAACCAATTGTTTGCTGAGATGGCTTTGACAAAAAAGCAAAGTAAAAGTTGTCACACAAACTTTAGGCAAAATTCATAAAACGTGGCCATGAGGCCCTCCAAATTGAACCTTATACCCTATATATTGTTTGCTTAGGATGGTCCCTTCTGAACCTCCGAGTGGGATTCGGATTTAAGTGAATTTACACAGGACCAAAATCTGAAATGAATGTCTTTTTTTTTTAAATGCCACACTTGATGTAGCTGTTTCCAGACAACTTTCAGAGGACACACTGCAACAGCCTGGCCAAAATAAGGGCCACCTACAATGATTCATTGGGCCCCCAGGCAGGAATTGTTGTAGAAAGTCTGGAGTGTTTTAAAATGTTTTTCCTTGGGTTAAAAAGAAAAAAGAAAAAAAGAGGCAACGCTGGTGATTATGTGATGACGGGGAAGCAGTTTTCTTTATCAAGAAAAGGGGTTTGCTATTCTTTTAATTTCCCAGTCCAAACAATATTGCTGGAATTTTCTAGTTGTCTCTCATTCTATCAGATCTGGCCTGGTTTCCCCCCCCCCCCTTCCCCAAGATCAACCAACTTTATCTTCATGCTGCCACTTTCCGAGACACATTCTCAGAAGACCAACCTCAAGGACCTTGTCGGGAAGTTGACTTTGGACACCCACATCAGTTGGGTTCTGCTATAATTATAATTCCTAAAGGACCATACGGGAAGGCTCTTCAATGAAAAAGGGGTGGCTTTCTGCGGGGAAAAACAGCCTTATCACACTGCTGATTGCCCTTGACTTACCAGCACAATTGGGATCAGAATTTCAGTTGCTTAAACAAGATGGTCGTTAATGCCCAATTTTATGACTTTTATTTGGCTGTGAAGCAAATCACCGCCATTAAATGAATCAAACCATTGTTAAGGAAATCAAGCTTCCCCCACTTGGTTTCGCTGCTGGAAAAAAACCAAGGTGTGTGTTTTGTTGCAAGAATATACACACAAGTACAGATACACGCGTGTGTTTTGCAGGCGAGCCTGTGCACGATATGCAAAATACGCTACACATATGGGCAATAAGCTATACATGGTGGGCAAAATACATGGTAAACGTGTGTGCCAGGTATAGGCATACTATATATCTATCTCTATATATCTATATATCTATATATCTATATCTATATCTATATCTATATCTATCTATATCTATATCATCTATATCTATATCTATATCTATATCATCTCTATCTCTATCTATCTATCTATCTATCTATCTATCTATCTATCTATATTTGTTTTTCTGCAGCCCTAGCTCAGTGGAGTCACATCCACTCAATTACTATATACATATACTATGTATATGTACATATACATATGTACATATACATATGTATGTATATGTACTATATGTATATAGTAATTGAGTGGATGTGACTCCACTGAGCTAGGGCTGCAGAAAAAAAAATCTTGGTTACGTAGGAAAAACCTGGCTAAAAGAAAAACACACATAAAACCTACGAAAAGTAAGAAAATAGTATATATATACTATATATATAGTATATATATATAAAAAAGCCGATGCTGAATTTGCAAGGAAGCGCGGAAAAACACGTCTCGAACATTGAGCGCGCGCAAAAGCAAGTTTTTATTATACAGATTTCTTGCAACAAAATGTGCTTTTTTTTTTTTTTGCAAGTTGCGTCGGTGGCTACGAGATATCAGTGCGGGGCGCGTGCTTGCCGGGGGTCTCGGATCAAGTCTGCCTGGGGGGGGGGGGGAAGGATTGAGAGGAGCCGATCCTGGCGCCTCTTCTGCCCATCCCGCAGCCCGGCAAGAGCGACCCCCGCAGCGCCCCGTTCGCTCCTCCCGTTCGCTCACCGCTCCTCCGTCGGTGTCATCGCCCCACTCCGCCGTGGCGGCCGCGAAATACTCGGGCTCCTCCATAGGCTCCGCTGCTCGCCTCCCGCTCAGGCAGCGGCACGGCCGCAGAGATGCAAAAAGGGTAGAGGCGCCCTTCCATGCACGGCACACGCCGGGATCCCCCTGGAGCTTCCGTCTCGGCGCTGATGAATGGGCGCTGCCAGGGGAAGCCGGGCTTTTCCTTGGCGCGCCCCGTCGGAAAGGCGGTCCACGAGCAATTAAGCCGCCCCCGGAGAGGGGGGGGGGGAGCAAAGGCTCTCGGCTCAAATGCCTCAGATACTTCGCTCCAGTGTCTCTCTTTCCTCCCTAATTGTGCGAGCTGAAGTATTCTGCACTTTTGCTAGAGCTGGAAAGCTTTTCAGTGCCAATTTTGCATCCCACTCCCACTGTAGGGCAATGTTTCCCAACCTTATCCCCAGAAGATGTCATGGACTTCAACTCCCAGAATCCCCCAGCCAGCTTGAGAAAAGACTCAAGGGAGAAAGTGGCCATTTGGCCATTTGATTGAAAGAGGCTAAACCCAACTGGATGGCACTTGACAAGGAACAACAACGATGACACAATACCTTTGCCCTGCCTGGAAATAATGTAACACCAAACCCAACTTACTCTCAGAAAGTAGCATGTTAGTGTTTATATATAATATATGGGTTTGGTGTTATATTATTTCCAGGCAGGGCAAAGATATTGTGTTTTTGTTGTTGTTCCTTTTTGTTAAGTGCCATCCAGTTGGGTTTAGCCCAGGGGTTGGCAACCTTAAACACTCAAAGAGCCATTTGGACCCATTTCCCATAGAAAAGAAAACACTGGGAGCCACAAAACCCTTTTGACACTTAAAATGAAATAACACTACATATATCGTTTTTTACCTTTAGGCTATGTATAAAAAAACGATAGCATGTTTCATTTATGAAATCAATGACCTGCTACAGAGAAAACACATTTCTATTTCTCCATGCAACAAAAACATTTTGAACTCCAGAAAAAAAAAAAAGATGGGTCGAAAAGCCCAATAAATCACGTGCCAGCGGGGGTAGCACATTGGCGGTTGTGATACATATTTTGAGTGACAGGGAACCGCAGCAGAGGGATGAAAGAGCCACATGCGACTCCAGAGCCGCCGGTTGCAGACCCCTGGTTTAGCCTCTTGAATCATGTGGCCAAATGACCACTTTCTTCCCCTGATCACAATCTTAGAAATGGTCTAAAACCATTTGAGTACTTTCTTTGACAACCTGTCCAGCTATCTTATTTTTTTGTCCATGTATTACATTTATTATGATTAATAAAATGTACATTTTGATCATATTTGAATAGCATGGATATCAACACCCTGATTTGTGTTTTGTATTTACTATATTGGTGAAATGCAACTCGAAACAAAAAAATAACTTGTCTAATGGAGTGGTATACAAGTCTAAATGCTATTGATGGCATTTCAGAGTATGGTACCTGAAAGGACAACACATCCTTGTGGAAGCCATGAAAACATTAAGTGTCATAAACACCAGTTTTGTTCTAGGAGAGAGAATGATTGATAAAATGATATATAGCAATTTGAGAGTTGGCTCAAGACTGGAGCAGCTTCCCCAAATTTCTGCTTTCTGAAAGTTCTGAAGTCAGATAAGGATATAAGGATAAACATTTATTCCAGATATTTCACAGGAAAGAAATATCACCAGAATTTGAAACATCAAGAGCATCTCTCCAGATTACTAGATATGTGGCTTCATAATCTTTTAGCTTTATAAAAACTTGAATTTCTTTATTCAATTCTGTTGTGGATTTAATAAGACAAACACAACTTTTAGATTAATCAGAGACAGATTTTATATATTGCGCAATAGGTTCAAGGCTCTGTACATGAAGCGTTGAATAAAGACAGAAATTAGGTACAATGGTTTTATACCCTTCTAGACAAAGGATTCTGTTAATTCAGCAATTCATATGGTCATATACATTTATCATTTTTAATTGACATTTCCTAATTATAGAGTTTCTTTGCAAAACAGTTATAATTCTTTTTGTAGATTACTGAAGCATAGATTCAAATCATCTTTTGACGATGGACAACTTTTAACTCATGTGGATCCCCTTGACCTAACCAACCCTTAAGCTGTATGTCATTAGAATGTTCCTTTTTTCTGACAACTTAGAGGCCTCCTAGAGGAACCAAAAGGATTTTGGCTGAGTTTGTACTTTTTCCAACCGGATGCATTGCTTTTTAGAATAGAGTGAATAGAAAGTTATCCAGTGGTCATCTATCAGAGCCCGCTTCATTACATTAATTCGAAGTTGCTCCTAAAAATGCTTCTCTGTAGGAACCTTGAAAAACCCTAGCATTTTCAGAGAAAAGAGGAAGTCTTCTCTTAACTTATCTATCTCTATGAGAGCTAAAGGCCGCCGCGGAGATTTCTGGGTAAAAGCGGTTCTCGACTGTTAGGCGGCTCAAAGCAAAGAGACCGCGCTTCCGTTTACTTTATTCCAACAATATTTCCGGCATCAAAGACCCCACTTCCTAATTGGCTGTGTTGATACATACGGGTATTCTCTTAGGGTTCGGCAGTGGTTATCGACTCATTCACACAGCCAAACTCACGATATACAGAGGCAACCCATTTGAAACCTCAAGTTTTCAAACCTCATGAAACTTAGCCTTTCTGTATCTCTTTGATACTTGCGTGCTGCAAGTGGTGATTGGTGGACAGGTGAGAAAGGTTCTGCCTCCGCAGGGGACGGAATGACAAAGAAAGGGCGTTTTTAAAGGAGCAGTGTGCCGGTTCAGTATTGCTGCAAAGGGGCGTAGCAGTAACAGTAACAGTAACAGAGTTGGAAGGGACCTTGGAGGTCATCTAATCCAACCCCTTGATCACGTAGGCTGCCTGTAGATCTCTCACAGTGCTTTGTCTGATCTGATGCTGGTAACCTGCAGCCAGCATATCATTCGTTGGGGAAGAAGAATTAAGATTTTAACGCTTCCATTCACTATGAAAAGGACATGCTTGACCATGTGCAGAGTTCAAGTGACTTGATTTGAGGAGACTGTCTTAGTATTTCCAAAGCACGCCTTAATTTTTACACTGCCTGATGAGAAAAAAAAATCATTTTTTAAAAAATTACAATTTACCATTTTGTGATAAAACTATCAAAACCATATAATCCTGAAGCGCTTACTTAAATGAGCTGCTATGCAGCCTTTCTGTGTTTTAATATAAAAGGAGCTATATAGAAAGGTTTCTACAGCCGGAATTTAACAGAGGAAGATACTCTGCTTAGGAAATGTTTCCTATCCAATACACAATGGTAGAGAGGTGCTGATCCAACCCAATCCAATTTTTATTATGGTCATAGTCCAGCATAAGGAGAGATCTGAAATGCAACGCACCTGGATTGTTTTAGGTTAGGGGAAGCTGCTTCAAAGTCTTCAGAAGGGAATAAAATGGTTCAGCATGCTTGCTTAACATCTTTTGGCAGTTCTGCATCCCTTCAAAACTGTTACAGTGAACTTCAGGACAATGTCTCTGAAACTGCAGCACCTTGCACTAAATCAGTGTTATCAACCACAGCATCTTAAAAATGCATGGATTTCTGAATGCTTTCCTGTCCCTTTGTGTTAGCAGGAGTTAACACAAAAAGAATCCTGATCGATGAGATGTCTAATTCAGCACAGTGCCCAGCTAGCTCCATTTGGGCAACACAAGCACAGAGGGAAAGGAGGATCTTCAGCGGTTATTTTCTTCCTCTAGCAACTGGCATTTCATGGATAGAACTAGGGATTCTGGAGCTCAGCATTTCTATTCTTCATACATTTCTTCAGTCCCATTTTAAAACCATCTAAATTACTGGCTATCACTGCATATGTTGGCCACAAGTATTTATGTATTCATTAATTCCAATTTTGAGGCCACCCAACTCCATAGCAACTGAGGCTGCTAATAATTTGCAGAAAAGCCATCACTGACAAGGTGCTGTAGGAAGTTAGCACCCACCCTTCCCCTAAAAGAATGAAATATTCTAGGAAATATTAAAAAGGCAGAATATTATATCTTCCTGGATGAGAAAAGTAGAAACACGATCTTGGAAAGCAGCCCCATTCCTTTGCTAATAGCCCCAGAAAGACTGGGCCATCTTATCTACAAGACAAAAGGCGTTCAGCTCCAGGGTGATAGGATTAGCCCTCACTCAAGATCCAAACCAAGACAAAGCCATTAAGCTATAATAGGAATTGCCCAACACCCTTTCAGAACACAACCCTCTTCATTACATCATCACCCAGCAAGATTCAACCAAGCCTGGGACACAGACAGCCTACAAGGATAGCTGGGCCCCAGCATAGCCCCCTAGGAGTCTGACAACCAATAGGATACATTTCTTGCAAGGCCCAAGATAGGGTATAAATATATGTCACTCTCCACTCCATGTGGTCTTCTACCCAGAATCATATGGGCTTGGTGGTTCTGCTTCACCGTTAAACCATCCTTCCAAGCAGCTTCCATGTTTCCAGTGTCTTTCTTCCCACTTGGAACTGAACCCAGATGGACATTTCTTCCAAAGTACACTTCCCGGATCTCACAAAATTTAATTGATGGGCCCTGGCATATTCTAACTCTCACTAGATGGGCAGAAATATACAGAGACAGATGGTCCTTCAAGTAGCCAGACTCTAGGGCTTTGTAAATGATAACCAGCATCTTGAATTCCTTCAGAAGCCAACTGGCCTTCTGTGCTGTTCACAAAACATCAGGGATACATGTCCGTACTACGACATGCTTATTACTGACCACTCCACTGCATTTCAGACCACTTGTAGCTTACAAATGATCTTCAAGAGCAGCCCACAAAGAGAATTACATAATACAACCATATTTTATATACTACCGTGTTTCCCTGAAAATAAGACCTAGCCTGAAAATGAACCCTAACATGTTTTCTGTGTGTGCTCCCAAGCCCTACTCACAAAATAAGCCCTGTACAGCTGGCTGCCCATTCCATCTGGTCGCTTGCGGTGCCACCGACATGAGATGAGGTGAGGCAAGGGGGTCTTATTTTTGGAGAAACACAGTACAACAGATTATATATAGCCTTTTCAAGTTTGAGAACATATTTGGGATTTTGAGACAACACCACCCAGTATAAAAATAGTACGATATAGCTTTGTTTAGAATGCAATGTATTTTTAAGGTAGCATTAAACCTATGAAATTTTCTGAGCCATATTTTTCATTATAAATAAATGCTAATTGTGTTATTGTGCTAACATAAAGAACCAAAATACCCAAGAAGTCAAAATAATGTCCATAATCATTCTATTACCCAAGTAATAATTCCTGTTGTCTACGGTGGGGCTATAAAAGCAAATAAATAATAAAATTCACAATAGCAGGGATTGTGAAGCTTATCTTCAGTAAATCCAGTTACAAGCTAATCATATTTTTGGGGAAAAACTATTTCATTTAATGTTATTTTATTTAATATGCAAGTTTGAACTTAATTGAGTTACTCTGTTCAGGTAATGTCCAGGTAATATCCAGGTAATGTCCAATTTCACATAATTATTGATACTTTTTGTTGTAATGCCTTGGCTTTTGCTTATTTCATTATGTCTCTTAATTTGATATTACTAAACTGTATGTTGTTTTTTAAATTCTTTAAACAGCTTTTTAAAGTTAAAAATGCAGTTTTTAAAATTCTGTCTGAAGAGCAACATGTTACCAGAGCTGCTGTACAACACTCTGTAGAAGTGAAAACTTGAGTACTGAAAAAGCATCAGTCAATATAATGGAGGCTGCTTAGATGTTGCCCTGAATTACTTGCAGTAAACTTTCTGGAACTTGGTACATTTGCAAGAAATCTAGGACTGGATTGTATAAAAATAAACTCTGAATGTATTCGTAGCAATCTGGAGACAATAAGCAACATCTACCATGCTAGGGTCACTATACCTAATTTTGTTAGCATCACAAAGGGTTAAACCCTGCCCTTAATACTGCAGAGGAAAGGTAGCTGTGCTTTTCTTGGGGTTATCTGTAATAGCTACACTAGGTGTTTATAATGGACTTCATTTTTTTTCTCTGTATCTTTCTAGTTAGAAATTCCTTAGTTAGAAATTATGATGCACCATTTTGCATGCATGTCTGTGTGTTTGCGTATGTGTGTGTGCCTATGAGGCAGTTTGTCTCCTGGTGACTGCCTGGACAAATCTTTGTAGTTTTCTTGGCAGGGTTATTCAGAAGTGGTTTGCCATTGCCTCCTTCCTGGGGCTGAGAGAAAGTGACTGGCTCAAGGTCGCCCAGCTCAGTGCCTTAACCGGTGCACCAAACTGGCTCTTATTTTGAACGTTACCTGTTGTGTTATTTGATAAAATGCTTCAATCAATATCTGTTCAGTTATTTCAGTTAAAAGTCTTTGCTAATTGCTTGAAATATTTTTTGTAGGGCTAAGTTCAAGGTTTGTTGCATAGGTAATACTCATTTTTTTTTTGGACAGGGTAGTAAACAGCAGAATTCAAGCCGAAGATATGCAAGCATAGGGACATAGATTGTTCTTTTAATGGAAGCCACCTTAAAATGTTAGTCTAAATTTATGTGCATTAATAATAGAGCTTATTTTTCAGCTAAGCATGCTTTTCACTGTGGAATTGTGACTTCGTACACTTAGGAAACAGAGTCTATTTCTGAAATCTCAATATCAGAAAGGTAAGAATTATGCTGGAGTTATTGATATGTATTGCAGAGCCCATCATTATTCAAATACAGTAGATGGCAACGTAGGACCAACTATCTGGTTCTAGTATTTAGCTCATAAAAACACCAAAATATAATGTAATCTGTTTTTTTTTCAAGGTACTAACTGGCATGGATCCTAACAAGTGAAGTGTGGTCAGTGTAGGCATGAGTTTGGCAAGAATCAAGAGAATGGAAATCTCAAAGATTTTCAAAAACAAAAGATACCTTGGGAGGAAAAGTCAACAGAACATTGTTCTATTCCAGCGTTTCTCAACCTTGGCAGCTTGAAGATGGGTGGGCTTCAACTCCCAGAATTCTCCAGCCAGCATGGGAGTTGAAGCCCACCCAAGCTGCCAAGATTGAGAAACATTGTTCTATTCAATGATGATGTCCCATTAGCAAACTGGTTTGTCTAAAGAGATTTGTGAGACACCAACCTTGGAATGCTTTGAATATCAGACTAATGATCCGTCTGAAGGCTATTAACCAAATTAGTTGCTTCACTTGTTGTTTTTTTTCCTGATTATTTTTTAAATCAATTCTTTGGAACCACCAAGGAACAGAAAGATACGTTACGAATACATAGTGAGAATCCAATTTTCGTTCTTTGATTCCAATACGAGTTGTCTGAAACATCAGACACCCTAAAATCTTCAGAAACTGCATTATGTTTATACAGCAAGATCACTCCGCTTGCAATAAAGCATAGATCATACATTATCTACTGAAGATTGGCAAGGAAAATGTTTTTGAAGCCATATGCATCGGGATCACAGAGTTCATGCAGATACACACAATTGCTTTGATGGTATGTAACTCCATGGTGATTATCTTTGAAACAATAATCATGGTTCTATCCAGTCTGTTTCTTTCTTCATTCACTCTGTGCATTTTTACAGCAAACGGAACAAGTTCTAATCCATGCTGGTCTAAGGAACTATTCCCATCTTTACTGAACTCTCAAGAAAATGTTCTGGTTGATTGAAAATGGTTGGGGGAATTTATTGTAATACCATGACTGCATGTTTAATTGGTGGGAGAATGCAAATTTTTGATTTATTCAACTGCATTATAAACATAAATAAGCTTTGCACAATATGGGTATTAAATAATTTTAAGGCTTCTTTAAGGATTTTGCGATAAGTTTTCCATGGTTAATTGGGTACAAATAATATGAAATAGGCAGAATAATTGAGTAGGTAGCATCTTTTGAACTGCTCCAGAGAGAACAGTGAGTTCTAATGAATCTTAGAGGTAGGAGCCCCTTCTCCACAATCTGGTCTTAAGCCATTCCAAAATATACCCAAATTTATTCTAGTGAGACAGAATAGCAAAATATGTTAGGAGATGAGAAGGAGAATTAAAAAGGGTTATTACCGAGAACAAATAGTCCTTGATTTATGATCACAGTGGAGCCCAAAATTTCTGTTGCCAAGTGAAAAATTTGTTGAGTTTTGCCCCCTTTTACAACTTTCCTTGCCACAGTTGTTAAGTGGCTCGTTGCAGTTGTTCTGTTTAAGTAACACGGTTGTAAAGTGAATCTGGCTTCCTTGTTGACTTTACTTGTCAGGTGGTTACAAAAAGTGATCACATGATCCTTGAACACTGCAACCATCAAAAAATATGAGTTGGTTGCCAGGAGTCTTAATTCTGATCACATGGCCATGGGCAGGGGTGGGTTCTAATTTTTTTTACTACTGGTTCTGTGGGTGTGGCTTATTTTGTGGGCGTGGCTTGATGATCATGTAACAATTCTTTATGATTCAGCAGAGGTACTTGTCTACCAGGCTTTTAACTTTTAAAAGCCTGGTAGTTTAAACAGTTTTTTTCCTTCTAGCCGATGAGCTGGGACTCAGGAGGCAGCAATAGATTGGTGGTAGGGCCAAATAAAAGGTAAGAATAACGCGGGGGGGGGAGTGCGGGGGGGCAGAACCGGTTCGGTGACGTCATATCGTCACCGCTACCGGCTCAGCGGAACCGGGAGAAGCCCACCACTGGCCATGGGGATATTGCAACTATTGTGTGAAAACTGGTCAAAGCTCACTTTTTTCAGTCCCATTGTAATTTGAACAGTCACTAAACAAACTGTTATAAGTTGAGGACTACCTGTATGATTCTTGCTTATTCATTATGAACTGGGTGGCTTCTACAAAGTTTTGCATTCACCTTTCTTTCATTCCCAGGATATTTATCTTAGTATAAACAGAACTCGAGAAATAGTACATTCCACTCTTGGAAGTGTGCAGTATTTTAACATCCATTTGTTAACAAAAATCCGTTTTGAAAATATCTCTACAATTTATTATTATTTTTGTACAAAATATGTCAAATAGTCAGTCAATGTTGTAGGGGACTAGCATGGCATGTTATGTTTTAAAATTCACTTGATTTACACACTTGCAAAACATGAAACAGCAGCAGCCTAAATTCATCGAAAGAGCTGGAAAAAAAAATTAAAACCAGGGGATCCTACGTATGTTGGAATCATTGCAGTAATGTAGCTGGGAAGAAATATTTTCATAATAGCACTGTTATTGGTAATAATGTCACACCCTGATAGTTATATGATGATGCATTTAACCCTAAAAATCCACTTCAGTTTTACTAGATAGTGGTATGGGGCATCGTGCATTTTAGGATGGGGACAAATACTTAGAAAATACCTCGGCTGTTGAAAACTAGAAATTCCTGGACCTGTGAAAACCAGTTCTCTCCCCAGTCATGGTAATTTACCTGAACCAAAAGTTCAAATAAATAAATAGGAAATTGAAATTGAAGGAAAAGATGAAGATTAGATGGAAATAGTTCAACTAACTCCAGAGTTAAGGCAATTAAATTAGAGACAGAAGAAAACACAGAACTAAATAGCAAGCACTGAAGCTTTATGGGATTTTTGTATTGAAAAGAAAAACAAAACAAGAAAAATGTTAAAAATAAGACTTGCGGTTACCAGGCCACCAAATTGCACAAACTCAGAGACGTGCTAACAGAGGCAGAAAGACACACACACACTTGCTTTCTTTCTAGACATGTGCAAACCAAACTGCTCCCTCCAACCCAACTTTTTTTTTTAATCTGTCAAATGTTTCCATTCATATAAAGCTCCATAGGAAGTATATTTTAATGGGATGTGTGTAAGTGTGCATATGCACACGCGCAGATATACTTTATTACATAAACTTTTATCTATTCACCCAAAGTGCCCTTACTTTTAAAGATGAGGCAATATTTTGTTTTTCCTAGATCACACATTACATTCCTTGTAAATACTTCATTTAATTATTATTCATCATCTTCCCTTCCCTAGGACTTAGAGATTAATAAAATAATTTTGGCACTAAACTTAACAAGTTTTGGCTTTTGTTTTAAAAAAAAAATTAAGGCTCACATTTCATAATCTGTGTATATGTGTCTGAGAGTGCATTTACATACATATACATGTGTATACATATCAGCGTTTCTCAACTTTGGCAACTTTAAGCTGTGCAGACTTCAATTTCCAGAATTCGGGGACTTGAAGTCCACACAATTTAAAGTTGCTGAAGTTGAGAAACACTGATGTATAGGTTTTCTGTCTTCCCCCCCGAAACCCTAGCAGGCACCAACTAAAAATAAATTTGTGGGTCCAACTTTGCCACTGGTTCCAAATGCTTCCAAGGCAGTACCTCTTCAAAATGTTTTACAATTACAATCTGATCTTTTAATTCCACTTAATAGCAGACACAGGCTGAGATACAAAAGCCCTGTGGCAGATACACAGTCAACTGTTGCCAACAGTTCAACAGCTTC